>OX421497.1:48336473-49046473 GCA_949126835.1 Anisus vortex
AATACATATGACTTAGTCTATGAAATATTCTAGAGTTGATTCTATTACGAATTTAAATGAATCGGATTTATTTTTTTGCTTGGTTCGTTGATTAAACGAAATATAGAAAATAATATCTTGAAAAGAAAACCACAATTCTGAACAAATGTTGGTATTTCAATTGAATAACAATTTCAAGGTTAATATCAATAGTATTTTCATGCATTCAAACAAAACAACATTTTCTAGAAAATAAAAGAAATGACCATAGGTCAATACAAAAGATAAAAAGGACAAAAAAAACTTTCCTTTGGTGTGCACTGAAGCATGAAACTAGCTGACGTCAGCGCATAATAAATAAATAAAAACAACAACAAATAAACAAGAGAAAGCGTTTAGCGTGACGGGACACACACACACGCACACACTAGAATCTTCCAGTCACGTAACAACTGTATTATTTCATACTGTCACAACCTGTAATAAAAATAGAATACAAGACAATGTTGAGCGTGATCTAATGTCAACAAAATTAAAAACACGGCGGTGTGTTCTGTTGGTTTTATTTATTAATTCAGAGACAGATTTATTTACAGTTTATTTCATTAAGCAGTTTGAAGGGAAATTTCTGCCTGCGGAAAAAGTTTTCCCGTAAAAAGAAATTAAATTTACAAATTATGGTTGGTATGGGTTCTGTTGTGTTGTGGATTGAATAAGTTTATTAAATAATAGGCCTATTGTATTCAGATATCCGAAAATGTGGGCAATTGTTGTTTTATCTCTAAAACAGTGTTGCAATATAACATGTGGGCCTATGTTGTTTTATCTCTCAAACAGTGTTGTAATATAACATGTGGGCCTATGTTGTTTCATCTCTCAAACAGTGTTGCAATATAACATGTGGGCCTATGTTGTTTTATCTCTCAAACAGTGTTGCAATATAACATGTGGGCCTATGTTGTTTCATCTCTCAAACAGTGTTGCAATATAACATGTGGGCCTATGTTGTTTTATCTCTCAAACAGTGTTGTAATATAACATGTGGGCCTATGTTGTTTTATCTCTCAAACAGTGTTGTAATATAACATGTGGGCCAATGTTGTTTCATCTCTCAAACAGTGTTGTAATATAACATGTGGGCCTATGTTGTTTTATCTCTCAAACAGTGTTGTAATATAACATGTGGGCCTATGTTGTTTTATCTCTCAAACAGTGTTGTAATATAACATGTGGGCCTATGTTGTTTTATCTCTCAAACAGTGTTGCAATATAACATGTGGGCCTATGTTGTTTCATCTCTCAAACAGTGTTGCAATATAACATGTGGGCCTATGTTGTTTTATCTCTCAAACAGTGTTGCAATATAACATGTGGGCCTATGTTGTTTCATCTCTCAAACAGTGTTGCAATATAACATGTGGGCCTATGTTGTTTTATCTCTCAAACAGTGTTGCAATATAACATGTGGGCCTATGTTGTTTTATCTCTCAAACAGTGTTGTAATATAACATGTGGGCCTATGTTGTTTTATCTCTCAAACAGTGTTGTAATATAACATGTGGGCCAATGTTGTTTCATCTCTCAAACAGTGTTGTAATATAACATGTGGGCCTATGTTGTTTTATCTTTCAAACAGTGTTGTAATATAACATGTGGGCCTATGTTGTTTTATCTCTCAAACAGTGTTGTAATATAACATGTGGGCCTATGTTGTTTCATCTCTCAAACAGTGTTGCAATATAACATGTGGGCCTATGTTGTTTCATCTCTCAAACAGTGTTGCAATATAACATGTGGGCCTATGTTGTTTTATCTCTCAAACAGTGTTGCAATATAACATGTGGGCCTATGTTGTTTCATCTCTCAAACAGTGTTGCAATATAACATGTGGGCCTATGTTGTTTTATCTCTCAAACAGTGTTGCAATATAACATGTGGGCCTATGTTGTTTTATCTCTCAAACAGTGTTGCAATATAACATGTGGGCCTATGTTGTTTTATCTCTCAAACAGTGTTGCAATATAACATGTGGGCCTATGTTGTTTTATCTCTCAAACAGTGTTGCAATATAACATGTGGGCCAATGTTGTTTCATCTCTCAAACAGTGTTGTAATATAACATGTGGGCCTATGTTGTTTTATCTCTCAAACAGTGTTGTAATATAACATGTGGGCCAATGTTGTTTCATCTCTCAAACAGTGTTGTAATATAACATGTGGGCCTATGTTGTTTTATCTCTCAAACAGTGTTGTAATATAACATGTGGGCCTATGTTGTTTTATCTCTCAAACAGTGTTGTAATATAACATGTGGGCCCATGTTGTTTCATCTCTCAAACAGTGTTGCAATATAACATGTGGGCCTATGTTGTTTCATCTCTCAAACAGTGTTGCAATATAACATGTGGGCCTATGTTGTTTTATCTCTCAAACAGTGTTGCAATATAACATGTGGGCCTATGTTGTTTCATCTCTCAAACAGTGTTGCAATATAACATGTGGGCCTATGTTGTTTTATCTCTCAAACAGTGTTGCAATATAACATGTGGGCCTATGTTGTTTTATCTCTCAAACAGTGTTGCAATATAACATGTGGGCCTATGTTGTTTTATCTCTCAAACAGTGTTGCAATATAACATGTGGGCCAATGTTGTTTCATCTCTCAAACAGTGTTGTAATATAACATGTGGGCCTATGTTGTTTTATCTCTCAAACAGTGTTGTAATATAACATGTGGGCCAATGTTGTTTCATCTCTCAAACAGTGTTGTAATATAACATGTGGGCCTATGTTGTTTTATCTCTCAAACAGTGTTGTAATATAACATGTGGGCCTATGTTGTTTTATCTCTCAAACAGTGTTGTAATATAACATGTGGGCCAATGTTGTTTCATCTCTCAAACAGTGTTGTAATATAACATGTGGGCCTATGTTGTTTTATCTCTCAAACAGTGTTGTAATATAACATGTGGGCCAATGTTGTTTCATCTCTCAAACAGTGTTGTAATATAACATGTGGGCCTATGTTGTTTTATCTCTCAAACAGTGTTGTAATATAACATGTGGGCCTATGTTGTTTTATCTCTCAAACAGTGTTGTAATATAACATGTGGGCCAATGTTGTTTCATCTCTCAAACAGTGTTGTAATATAACATGTGGGCCAATGTTGTTTCATCTCTCAAACAGTGTTGCAATATAACATGTGGGCCAATGTTGTTTCATCTCTCAAACAGTGTTGCAATATAACATGTGGGCCTATTTCGTTATAGCTTTTCAACAGTGAAAACCCGCTGACAACTGTTGCTAATAAATTTTTTACGACAACTGAAAGCTAAGTTACTAAGTCTAAGGCAAGCTTTCAATAAATAATTGTTTCTATTTAGAATCCCTCCATAGTCTGTATTAATACATGTCCCATCATCTGTAGTGTCACATCTCCAACGGTCTCTCTAGACCAGGGGTCTCAAAATCGGTTGAAGTCATCTGCCATTTTATCATTTAAGAGATATGTCAAGGGCTGCAACCAGCTGCTCCCTTCCAACAACAACCAACCCTAGTAATAAAAAAAACACAATATTAAAATAATGGCGTATTAACTACAGCTGTACTTACTTGCTTAAGTAAGATTTTATTTTAATAATTTGGTGACGTATATAAAATTAACAATAAATTTTGATGTCTATCAGTAGGCCTACTAGCTGTTTGAAATTTCAGAATAGGCCTAGTACATTTTTGTAAGCTTACTGGCGGGCCAGAAAAATCCACTTGGTGGGCCGCGTGTTTGAGACCCCTGCTCTATAATCTAGTGATACATCTTACTTTGCTGGGAATGACACGATTCTATTCCTGTAAGCTCCTTAGCCGCCACTCTTTGACGTCATAGCCTCCCGCCCTTTGTTGATATGACGCAATTCACGCCCACCTCAACCCCGTGACCTCAGGGATTCATTTCCTATTCACTGCATGACAATCCCTAAATGTGAAACCGGAAACGATTGAAGTGGCCGTACAGCTCTGTTGTCATGGAGATATTCAACTAATTATATTCTTAATGAATCATTTCTTTTAGTTCTTTAAAGAATGAGTAGAATTGTCTTGCAGACGTGGATTGAATATTTTTGAAAGAATAAACAACATTATTTCAATGTTAATTATTTACATAATAGATTTGTACAAAAACTAAACAAATAATGACAAGGAACTGAACGGGAAAATCTGATTCTCAGAGGCTGCCAGTATTGCTATTTTTAAAGCCATCTCTGGTGCCTGTGTCAATAATCATTAGGTGCCAACTCCAAGGCTCTAAAAAAATGTATTTATAAACTTAACTTCTCTCGACCAAGACCTAGATGTAGATCTGGTAGTTGTTGTTCGATACAATCATCCATTTTATAAACTGCCTAACATTGGTAAAATATAACACTATACTTAACCATCGATTATGATACATTTTGTCTTCATAGTCCAGAATTTCCAATATTTAGAATCACTGTTCTATCGGGTCTTATAGTTCATTGAAATACCCCATGTAAACATCAGCATCTAATTTTAGCACATGTTTGTTTTGGCTATCATAGGGGAATCGTGAAATAGTTTTCTTCTACTACTATTAACCAGGCCGCAGAGCAGTTTGCTCTCTTGCAGTCAGTGTCAGACAAACATATTTACATGTCTTTCTTCAGTTGTTCATTATTGCTGTATAGTGTGTTGGTAATGGTAAGTTGAGGGGTGAGTTGTGTGTGTCTGATGTAGGTTAGCTAATGGCATTTAATCGTTAACTTTAATACATCAGTAACAAGCAGTGTCGCAAGTCCTATTGATAAAAGAACCACACCGAAGGTCCTTGGTTCGAATCCTAGGCTAGGATTTTTTCCCCGGTCTGGAGGGTGTCACTGAGTCTACCCAGCTCTGATGGGTATCTGACTTTAGTTGGAGTGAAGTAACGGCGGCTGTGCATAGTGCTGGCCACACAATCCCCTAGTATGCCGTGGCCTCAGAAACTGGTGAACGCTGCTTCACCATGAATCAATTTGATCCGACGACCCAGACTTTGACAAATTTTCCCATGTAATTGTTTTTTAAGATTTGAAAGAGCAAAAAATGATATGATATAGTCTAGTCCAGGGGTCGGGAACCTTTTTGACTGAGAGAGCCAAGGGTACCACATATTTTAAAAAGTAATTCTGTGAGAGCCATGACACCACATATTTTAAAAAGTAATTCTGTGAGAGCCATGACACCACATATTTAAAAAAGTAATTCTGTGAGAGCCATGACACCACATATTTTAAAAAGTAATTCTGTGAGAGCCATGACACCACATGTTTTAAAAAGTAATTCTGTGAGAGCCATGACACCACATATTTTAAAAAGTAATTCTGTGAGAGCCATGACACCACATATTTTAAAAAGTAATTCTGTGAGAGCCATGACACCACATATTTTAAAAAGTAATTCTGTGAGAGCCATGACACCACATGTTTTAAAAAGTAATTCTGTGAGAGCCATGACACCACATGTTTTAAAAAGTAATTCTGTGAGAGCCATACATTATGTTTTAAAATAACAATTCAAGTAAATTTCCCTTTTAATTACAATGTATGCAGAGTTGCTATTTTTCTGTCTTTTAGATGCTAAGCTGTAGTAAACTTTAGCTCATTTGTAGAATGAAATATTGATATGCAATTAATATGTAGATCAAAGGAGTCTAAATTTTTTTTTATAATCAAACATTTGTCTGCGAGCCAGATGCAGCCATCAATAGAGCCACATGTGGCTCTCGAGCCATAGGTTCCCGACCCCTGATCTAGTCCTTCACAAAATCTTGAAATCCTAGCTGATTTGTTTAGCTAGGCTGCCAGTATTGCTATTTTTTTTATTGCTATTTAGTACTGTATAGGCCTATCTTGGGATATGCTTAATACAGCAAAAGCTCATGCACATAGCACTGTGTAGCCATTCATATAATCAGTACTGTATTAGTAGGCTACTCTGTACTGTATTAGTACTCATGCTATTCGTACATCTTTAGAAGTGCGACCCGTCTCCAATCCGGTTGGACACACACAAAGACAGACAAAAGGCCAAAAATATATTAATTTTTGTTTTTAAGTATTAAATTGAATTTTGAAAGTGAAATCAGATTTGGCCTTTCTTTTTTTCAAACCATCGATATATGCCAGTGCTGCTGCTTTGAGAAAATAATTCCACACTAAACCCAGGTTTAAGCCTTACACTTCTGCTGTCAAGCTGACCCGATGACCTAATTACCACAGCTCTGGCGTCTGCTGGCAGCCAGTACCACGTGATTAAAAGACAAACACAGTTTTTTTTTATTCCTTATTTCTCCCGTGGAATTGATCAGCTGATCAATCTTTTACCTCGACCAATCGCTGTGGACTTGTGTAGTCAAGTGGTGTACGCGGTCTGTAATCTGATTGGTAGGTTCTATCACATCCATCTTAAATCTAGCTTACTTCTACTTTACATTACTTTTACATCTATTTTACATTTACTTTACATGCATTTCTCATTCATTAACATCTACTCTCTCTCTCTATATATATATTTTACTGACAGTCTTTTCACATGCATCGTAATCCTAACCTTGTTCTAACCTAACCGAAATTCGCTATTGACAAGTCTTAAATATTATGCATGCATAAAGGTTGAAGTGTAAAAATGACCTGTCCCATACGTTCTTTGCTTCATAATATGTCAGTGTGCTGCGTTACTGGTTGTACGAAAAGATGAGAAAGTGTTGTTTCATTTCCAAAAGATATTACCAAAAGAAAATGATGGATTGTAAATGTCAGACGTGAAGAATCACCTATTTATAATCTCAAACTAATTGCTTGATATAAAAGAATTTTCTTTTCTTTTTTTTTGTTTTTATGAATCTACGCATTGTGTTTATTAAATAACCAAGGACGCAACTCTTCACTAATTTATTTAATAAAAAATATAAATGTAACTTAACGCGACAATCACTTTGAGTATTAATTATCGCCTACTCACTTTTGATGTTAAAAACGGATTCTTCATAACTAATCTTGTCTCCTTTGTATATTTCTAAAAGATCAGAGCTGGCCGTCGAGGTTGTACTTAATTGTCAAACACCAGCAAAAGCATGCTTTTTGTTTACGAATAATGGCGGGAAATGGCACCGGCAGTTCATGATCTCTTCTGTTTGAAAAGGTCACGCTTAAGAATTGTCAATACCTTTATAAGTATTTTATTAGATAATCTGTGTCGTATTTCTTCAAGACACAACTAGATCTTACAATTACTTTACTTTTCAACCCTCATTCCTAAAGTATGCTTTTTTCTAAAGTATGTGATTGTACTGATGGTCTTACATCTTATATTATATGTTAAAGACGTTACCTATAGACAGAAGATTATTGCGTCCTACGCTTATCCTTGGATTGCGTCCATTTTGCGTTTTTATTTGTGTTTTAAATAATGTTAACTTATTGGTTTTCTTGATGTGTTTAGGTAACCCATCCCATGCCCGGATGCCAATCGGGAAGAAAGAGTACTTATATGCATTTGTTCTCACATAAGGGACAAGGAAAGTGTTTTTGTCCTTGTGTTTATCTGAGAATTGTAATAGATTGTTATTGTGTTGAATTTCTAAATTAGAATCAATTTAATGTCTTATGTATTATTACTACTTTACTCTTTGCCCTTCTGTCCTCTAGTGTTCCTATGTTTAGTGATTTAATTAGTGTTGTTACTCGTGTCAGATGTGAGATTTCCTTCATATAGATAGATCTTGTCTGAATTTAAATCAATTGAATATTTTATTTACAGTTTTGTGTATGTAGGCTTTTTTTCGGCAATTTTCTTTCAAAAAATGAAAATAGTATAAAACTTTAATCGTTTCCTTAAGTGACGAACCAATTCTATAAAAATGTAAAGCACTTTGCGGAGGCTGGAAAATCGGCAACACTAAAAGGCGTAATACGATTGGACACTTTCGGTCATTGATCTGTTTCTATTTTTAAACTTGATGCGTGGGAGACTTGACTGTGTACACTCCAGAATTAGCAACGGGTACAAAAATAAAGTCATTCATGTCAACTTGTTGTTAGCTGGGCGCTGTGTGTTGTAAGCTGTGCGCTAAAGTGCTCTTGTTAGCTGGGTGTTGTTAGCTGTTAGCTAGGAGGTGGTAAGCGGGGCGGTTTAAAAAAATATTTAGAATCTTTATTATCCACAGTTTTATAAAGGTCTAATAACGCAGTTGGAACAAAGGGAAGTAATAATCAGACTCATTGTAGGGGAGGTAAAGTGTTAGAGCAAACTGAGATTTTGGAAATCAAAATATTGTAAATTTACAAAAACAAAATTTAACAGACCTTGCAAAACAATATTTTGTTAAAAGATTTAATTCTTTGACTTTTTTTCAATTATTGAACATTTATATGGATTTTTTTTTTAATATGTATTTTTTTAATAAAGGAAAACAATTTATTCCCACGAATGTTATTTTTAAAGTGCTTTTCCACGTCTGTAAGCTTAGGTCTCAATTTGACGACCATTGTCTCACAGTGTATTAAAAAATTCAAATAGGCGGAAAATTTGTAAAATATTTTCTGTTGAGTTCTGCATTGATAATTAGGTTGATTGGAAACTATATGTTTTCCTTTTTCATATAAATTTGAACGTTCTCAATATATTTTGTTCAATAGAGTGTATGACGATATCGTTACAACTAAATTGTTCTCAATATATTTTGTTCAATAGAGTGTATGAAGATATCTTTACAACTAAATTGTTCTCAATATATTTTGTTCAATAGAGTGTATGAAGATATCGTTACAACTAAATTGTTCTCAATATATTTTGTTCAATAGAGTGTATGACGATATCGTTACAACTAAATTGTTCTCAATATATTTTGTTCAATAGAGTGTATAAAGATATCTTTACAACTAAATTGTTCTCAATATATTTTGTTCAATAGAGTGTATGAAGATATCGTTACAACTAAATTGTTCTCAATATATTTTGTTCAATAGAGTGTATGAAGATATCGTTGCAACTAAATTGTTCTCAATATATTTTGTTAAATAGAGTGTATGAAGATATCGTTACAACTAAATTGTTCTCAATATATTTTGTTCAATAGAGTGTATGAAGATATCTTTACAACTAAATTGTTCTCAATATATTTTGTTCAATAGAGTGTATGAAGATATCGTTACAACTAAATTGTTCTCAATATATTTTGTTAAATAGAGTGTATGAAGATATCGTTGCAACTAAATTGTTCTCAATATATTTTGTTAAATAGAGTGTATGAAGATATCGTTGCAACTAAATTGTTCTCAATATATTTTGTTTCCTAATTTTAGCATAACGTAGACCTTTGATATAAACGTATGTTAATTATGTAAGCAAATAGCTGCATCCGGAGACCTATAAATGTATATTGCCAAGTCTGGAAAGTGTCACTGAGCTATATATAATAATATGTATATTGCTATGTCTAGAGGGTGTCACTGACCGATATACGCATAACGTATGTTTGTGTCAAAGCGGCCATTAGAATACGCACCACTTATCTCTCTCTATACAATTCTGCAACATTTTTATGCTTTACCTAAAGTGAGCATTCTATGTATATATAGCTCAGTGTATTGCTATATTGTTATGTCTAGAGGTTGTCACTGACCTATATTCGCAAATTTTGAAGTCTGAACGACTTCACTGAATCTAACCAGTTCTGCCACTACGTGGGGGGGGGGGGGGGTATTTAAGGCGCTTGGGTCTTGTGTGTGCCACACAATCTCATTGTATGCCATAGCCAAGTAAACTTTGTAAACGCTGCTTCAGTTGTCCCTATGAAGGAACCGGTACGTGACGTTTTGGCGCAGCCGTTTTGGCGCGACCGTTTTGGCGCAGCCGTTTTGGCGCGGGACGTTTTGGCGCGAGCCGTTTTGGCGCGGGACGTTTTGGCGCGAGGAAATAATTGAGAAAAAGATATTTTTTTTATAATAAATGAAACTAATAATAAATAATAATAATTTAATACGATGTAGGCCTACTTTAATGCATTTATAGGACTAGTAAACTTTAAAAACGCAAAAAGTATGTGAACGCTGATAACGGAATCAGTTAGATCGTTGAAACGTATAGAAGCAGAAACGTAATAGAATAGGCCTACTTAAGAGGACTAGCCAATAATTTTTTAATAAAAGCGTGTTCATTCAGGATATTGTTAAAATACATTGTTTGAAACTGTCATTATTTAATATTTTAACACATTATTTGTCATTTTGTACATTATTTATTATTCAATCAGTTTATAAAAAAAAAAGTTATTAAAATTTAATAATCCAATATATACATGGTTTTAATATGTTTTTATTTCATATTTGTTTCATTTATTATACAAAAAATATTGTTTTCATCAAATGAAGTTATTAAGTTAATTTGATTTAAATGATGTGATGTGCTTATAGTCCATCGCGCCAAAACGTCCTGCGCCAAAACGGCTGCGCCAAAACGTCCGTCGCGCCAAAACGGTCGCGCCAAAACGGTCGCGCCAAAACGGCTGCGCCCAAAAGTCCTGCTTCGTGAAGGAACATGTCTCTAAGGGTAACTTTACTTAAAACGCATATCACTAAGATTATCCTTGAAGTGCTTAGTTTGCAATGGGACTATTTTTTTAGTTTACTGATACTATAGCAAAAAAATGGAGTTTTAAGAATTGAAAGAATAAATGTCCTTTTTTAAAGCAATTGTGAGATTATATCTTTGCACAAATATATTATATTGTTCAAATACAAAATAACAAATTGAGTAAAGTTCCCTTAGGATCAAACTGATCATAGGGCTGGTGAAGCATCGTTCACTGTGGCCACAGTATACTAGGAGATTGTGTGGCCAGTACAATGCCTAGCCGCCTTTACTTTTACCCCATCAGAGCTGGGTAATCAGGGACACCCTCCAGAACCGGGAACATATACTATCCTTCATCAAGGTTTGAACCAAGGACATTCAGTACGCCAGACGAACGCGCTGCCACCATGACCACCATAATGATCATGTCGTTTTATTTCATTCATAAATTAAAGTTGGCATCTCTGATAAAACAAATTCATAAATTGAAGTTGGCATCTCTGATAAAACAAATTCATAAATTGAAGTTGGCATCTCTGATAAAACAAATTCATAAATTGAAGTTGGCATCTCTGATAAAACAAATTCATAAATTAAAGTTGGCATCTCTGATAAAACAAATTCATAAATTGAAGTTGGCATCTCTGATAAAACAAATTCATAAATTGAAGTTGGCATCTCTGATAAAACAAATTCATAAATTGAAGTTGGCATCTCTGATAAAACAAACTCATAAATTGAAGTTGGCATCTCTGATAAAACAAATTCATAAATTGAAGTTGGCATCTCTGATAAAACAAATTCATAAATTGAAGTTGGCATCTCTGATAAAACAAATTCATAAATTGAAGTTGGCATCTCTGATAAAACAAACTCATAAATTGAAGTTGGCATCTCTGATAAAACAAATTCATAAATTGAAGTTGGCATCTCTGATAAAACAAATTCATAAATTGAAGTTGGCATCTCTGATAAAACAAACTCGACAATAATATTTCTATGAAAAATGAAAAACATATAGTTTAGAATCTACCTAATTAGCTAATTCAGATTTACGCAATAATGTTATGCACAGAAGGAATGTCTGTAATATACACGAATAAGAGATAGTGTATGGGACACATGAGCTCATTTTCACTCTATTTGTATCAAATGTGTGTCGCCATCTAGGCAAGGGAAATTAATCTTATTAAAGATATTGACCGTTTTACCATACTTGAGTGCGTCTGCGCCGATTCTAACGTATTTATGTTCAGAAGACTCACGATCTCCAGCTTTCTGTTGGCATCTTGTTTTGAACAGAAATGAACGAACCTTGAGAAAAACACCAGGAATCAGTTTTTTTCTAATAATTAGGTCATTCATGAAGGCGCTCGCAACAAAACAAAAATCAATTTTGTAGAGTGTTTTATTTTTATAATAGAAAACCAACACACAAGCAAGCACTGCCACATAACCAGTGTAGTCGTTTCTTAAATATAGCAGGCGCTCCTTCTATAAAGAAGATTATTGCGTCCTACGCTCATCCGTGGTCCGAGTCTAGTCTTGCATCTTTATAAATGTTTTAAATGATGTTATGTTACTGGTTTTCCTGGTTTGTTCAGGCAACCCGTTCCATGTCCGAATGCGACTCAGAATGAAAAAGTACTTATATGCATTTGTTCTCGCATAATGGATAAAGGAAAGTGTTTTTGTCTTTATGTTTATCTGTGCATTGCATTAGGTTGTTATAGGGTTGTATTTCTAAATAAGAGTTTAATGCCTTATGTATTATTACTACTTTACTCTTTGCCCTTCTGTCCTGTAGTGTTTCTAGGTTTAGTGATTAGACTATTCTTCATTAGTTCGCAATCATTAGTTTACTTTCACTAGCCCTTGACTATACCTCGACTGAGACAAAAGTTGGTTGAACGAGTCTAGCATTGAATCTATCTGAATGTTTCCCCCACAAACCATCAATGTCGTCCCATAATTCAGTTGGTCTTTATGGTTAGTCGTGGTGTTTAAAGGTGTCGTTTTCCTATTGGCTGGAACTAATTGCGCAGAGATAAAAAAGTCTAGGGCTAGGCTGGGTCATTTAGATTTAGAATTATTTGAAATAAAAAGAAAAAAACGTCCAGCTACAACGTCTTCCAAAACATTTTTTTTTTAAAACAACACACAAAACCACGATGCATAATTTAGCAAACAATAATATGAAGGAAAAATAAAACACATTCTAAGTTGTTGTTTTTTTTTCCTAAGGTTTGCGTGAATCGGGAAATCCATTTGAAATTTGACTCTTAACGAAAAATTGCGGAAATTCCCAAAAGATACAAGATTTTTCAATTATGTTTTTAAACAAAAAAAACACAACACCCAGCAATTATTTGTTTACATCGATGTTCATGTTGTTTTTGTTTTTTAGGAATTATTTCCCAGGAATTAATGCGTTAAGATGTCAGGGTAGCATGCTCTGAATGAAAGAAATCGGCATTCATGTTCGTCGTGGGTGAGTTATATATCTTTGATTTCCTTCCACAATGCAAGATACATTTCAGGAAATATAGCTGTACATGCTTACGCCAACGACCACCCCTTGACCAGATACAATGTTTACCTGCTAAAAATGAACCAATGATCGTTTCAACATTTAAAACAAATGTGCGTGACAAATCAAACTCTGGATTGATGGCAACAGACTGGCACATCTAAATCTGAATTTATTCCATTCCGGACCAAAACAACAAATGTAAAAAATGCCAAAAGAACTCATCTATTAGTAAACAAAAAACGGAGGAGGCCGGTGTGTATGTCATCTGTGGCGCCCCAACTGTCCAACGGACTAAGGGATATGTAGGATGTAAGATGTATGATGTAAGATATATGATGTAGGATGTAATAATAAATCAACACAAATCAAATAGTTTTATCTCGTGGTATACATAGACGAAAGTTTTACTCCTAAAGAACAAATGAAATATAAATGTAAAATGTGCAAAGTGAAATCTACAAAGAATAAAAAGTATAAGAAATATTTTTCCACAAGTGACATGTGAGACTTTAGTCAAAGGTCTGGCAGTCTATCATTGAGATTATGCGAGTTATCTCTAGCATTTCTAAATCTTTCAGTACACCAATGGCCTTCAAAAAAAAAAAAAAAGTGGATATTCTAAGTTTACCAAATTTACCGTTTTGATAGTTATGCCGAAAAAACCGTTGCCGAATTTACCTTTGTCAAAATAACCGTTGCCAAATTTACCCTTGGCAAATTTACAGCGTGCCAACGGCCTTAAAAACAGTAGATATTTTAAGTTTGCCAAATTTACTGTTGCCAAACTACCGTTTTGGTAGATTTGCTGAAATTACCGTTGCCGAATTTACCTTTGCCCAAACTTACCTTGCCGAAATTACCATTGCCAAATTTACCCTTGCCAAATTTACAGAGATTCATCTATACATATCACTATGAGAGTGTAATCTTTAAAACAAAAACGACAAAGAGTTCAAAACATGGCTGCAATGTTGTCCTGAACAAAGAAGAAAATTCAATAACAAGTCCACACAAATTTAATTGGCTGCCAATTACAAACAGGATAAAATTCAAAGTTTTTATCAAAAGCTTTCAAGGACAATCTCTAAAAGTACACAGTACATTAAAATTCATGTCTGATCTATACATATCAGCGAATAAAAAATGGGATACGTTCAAATGAAATTTAACAACTTTATTGCACAACATTTCTGACCTTTTCTACCAGGTTTGCTGAGATCTTAGTAAGTCAACCTCGACCCTAAAGTTTCGCCGACACAGAGGTCACGCCCTTGACACCTATGGTGCTATAGTTATTAATATCGAATAGTTTGTTGTTGTTTGTTTTTGGTCAGCAAGATGGCGCCGTTATTGACAATTCTTAATGAGGTGTGACCTTTTCAAATGGAAGAGATCATGAACTTCCGGTGCCATTTTCGTAAACAAAAAATATGCTTTTGCTTTTGTTTGATCTTTGATTTTAATCTCGACGGCCAGCTCTGATCTTTTAGAAATATACAAAAGGCTACAAGATTACTTTTGAGGAATCCGTTTTTCAAACCCAAATTGAATGGAGATAATTAATATTCAAAGTGTTGGTCGCGTCAAGTTAAATTTAGCTTTGATTATAAAATAAATTAGTCAAGAGTTGCGTTCTTGGCTATTAAAAAAGCACAATGCGTCGATTAATAATAAACTAACCCATAAAAACACAGTTATTATTATACTCCCTTTCTTTTTAAACTAAGTTTATATTTAATTTATATTTTGATAGATTAAAAAAAATATAAGTGATATCATACCTTATGAATTTCCACACTAAATTTTGCGCATCCTTTTTTTTTTCTAGCATTGGCCCGCAAAAACCATAAAAAGATAACTCGCTTTGTTTCGGCTATATTGTGTAGTTTTCATTCTATTTATTTCGTAAAAACGAACATATCCGAAAAGTTTATTTACTTTTGTCTCTTCCGGTAGAGGCAGCCATGTTTCCATTTTCTTCGATTCGCAAATTGGTCGAAGGTATTAGTGACTATTCCAAATGCTATGATGATGCTGACAATGTGATAGAATGTATTGTTAGTCTGGACAAGTCTGTGACCCAAGTTTCAGCTCTATTGGACGACGGGAAGTGGTCGAAAAATCGGTGCAAAATTTTGCAACAACCAAGCAAGCAAGCAGACAGACAGAAAATACAAGTTAATAAAAAGGGAGTAAAAACAACAAATCAAAAAATCTTTTTCATCAAGAAATTAGTTTGGGATTATAAATAAGTGATTCGTCACGTCTGTCATACACAATATATCGCTTTCATCTTTTGGAAATGAAATAAAACTTTCTCATCTTTTCGTACAACCAGTAACGCAGCACATTGACATGTTTATTTTATCAAATGAACGAATGTGACCGGAAATGTTGTACACTTTCAACCTTTATTCAATGCATAATATTTAAGACTTGTCAATGTGTGACAAATTCATGCAGAAAGTTTTCAACAACAGATAGAGATATTTCCTTTGAACAGTGAAATTGATCAACAACTAATTCTTGTATGGTATAGAATAGTATAGATTAGAGTTCCTTTTTCCTCAAAGCAACAGTCTTTATCAAGTTCTTAACACACAGACAAACACAAGGACAAGCCCACTATACTATCTGACTATCTCCTCAAAAGTTGTTCCAGTGAAAATGATGAATGCCGGTATCACGTGACAAGAATACATAGTTTGTCAATAAATGGCCGTGAGCCTTACAAGGGGCAGTGGGGGAGGGGAGGGGAGTGGGGTTGTCATGTCAACTTTGTTTATTTGTGTTTGGCTGCCATGAGAAGGTTATGATAATATCATCAGTCCTGATTAGCGCGATAGCATATCACTTATAATGAACAGGGGAAAAAAGCTAGAAGAGCTATTTATAGATCATTGATGTTCGACATGAATGCAATGCAGACGTTTTTGTGACAGGCTCCTCCCTTTTGACTGGCTCCTTCCTTTTGATTGGCTCCTACCAATTAACTTTACTTCTTGCTACTGTTAGGGAAATGCATAGAAAGTAAGACAGATACTCATAGAAAGTAAGACAGATACTCATAGAAAGTAAGACAGATACTCATAGAAAGTAAGACAGATACTCATAGAAAGTAAGACAGATACTCATAGAAAGTAAGACAGATACTCATAGAAAGTAAGACAGATACTCATAGAAAGTAAGACAGATACTCATAGAAAGTAAGACAGATACTCATAGAAAGTAAGACAGATACTCATAGAAAGTAAGACAGATACTCATAGAAAGTAAGACAGATACTCATAGAAAGTAAGACAGATACTCATAGAAAGTAAGACAGATACTCATAGAAAGTAAGACAGATACTCATAGAAAGTAAGACAGATACTCATAGAAAGTAAGACAGATACTCATAGAAAGTAAGACAGATACTCATAGAAAGTAAGACAGATACTCATAGAAAGTAAGACAGATACTCATAGAAAGTAAGACAGATACTCATAGAAAGTAAGACAGATACTCATAGAAAGTAAGACAGATACTCATAGAAAGTAAGACAGATACTCATAGAAAGTAAGACAGATACTCATAGAAAGTAAGACAGATACTCATAGAAAGTAAGACAGATACTCATAGAAAGTAAGACAGATACTCATAGAAAGTAAGACAGATACTCATAGAAAGTAAGACAGATACTCATAGAAAGTAAGACAGATACTCATAGAAAGTAAGACAGATACTCATGCATCAGAACAAATTCAAAAAAGAGCTGCAAGGTTCCTTACTAACGAATTTTCAAAACTGACAAGAGTAACACCATTAGTTAAATCACTAAACCTAGAAACACAAGAGGACAGAAGGGCAAAGAGTAAAGTAGTAATAATACACAAGGCATTAAACTCTAATTTAGAAATACAACCCAGTAACAACCTGTTGCAAAGCTCAGATAAACATAAAGACAAAAACACTCTCCTTATTCCTTATGCGAGAACAAATGCATATAAGTACTCCCTTCTTCCTGATTGGCATTCGGGCATGGAATGGGTTGCCTGAAGAAACCAGGAAAATCAGTAACCTAACATCATTTAAAACACTAATAAAAATGCAGGACTGGACTCAGACCACGGATAAGCGTAGGATGCAATAATCTTCTTTATAGAAGAAGCGTCTGTACTGTGTAAGATAAGGTGCACTATGTTACTCCCATATGAAACCTGACAGTACTATGTACGTGGCACAGAATGGTAATGTCTTGTATGTAACTGACGCTCTATAAGTCTATATAGAAGTTTGTAATCGAGTTTGAAATGTTAATTTGTTGTGTTTTGACAGACGAATTCAGTCAACCCATTCAAAATATAAAACCTGACATTTTAAAATTATATAAATGTTAATCATTAATATTTTTAAAAAATTTCCAATAATGAACTCTGATAGAATCGAAAGAAGACAAAACTATACATGTCAGTGCTGTTCTATGGTTTCAAAATTAAGTCTTAGGGCTTAGGGTATATAGACTTAAATAACAGATTAGCGTAGGACGCAATAATCTTCTGTCTATAAAGGAGCGTTTGTTACATATAAGAGAAAAAATTTACTACATATCTGATTATTACAATGCTTTACTATATTTTACTTCAGAACAGAGTATTTCTATAAGAAAGTATTTCTCTTTAAATATGTTACATGAGAATGTAATGATACAACTTACATGATACATGATACTGTGTAAATAAACTTTTTAATATACTGACGTTTGGTGTGTGTGTGTTGTTATACGCATGCGTGTCTTTGAACTCGTCTGTTGAACGATCCACCTCTAGTCCACCAATCAGACAGCCGTATTGATTTCAACCTTATTTATTTTTTCGCTTCCTGTTCTAAGTCTGCCGAAAATTGGCTCTAAAAGATCCGAGATTTATCCCCCCCCCCCCCCATTGTGGCCTTTAAGTTCTCCACTTGTTTAGCATTTATTGTGGTTGTTCTTTTCATGTTGCTGTATGTACCAGACATACCAATGGTAGCCATTGTGTATAAAGTGAGGTGCTGTAAATTGGGAGACGAGGAACTGACTTGTTATGCATGAGATGCCGAATGTTTACTGATTGTCAAAACGGATGGTCAAATAACATGTACCGGATTTTCACAGAATGATTTCCAGATGTAAGGATTGCTATAACTCTGGCTATAACGCTCTAAGACAATGTGTGTTGGGGGAGGGGCAATGTGTGTTGGAGGAGGGACAATGTGTATTTGGGGAGGGGTAATGTGTGTTGGGGGAGGGGCAATGTGTTTTTGGGGAAAGGCAATGTGTGTTGGGGGAGGGGCAATGTGTTTTGGGGGAAAGGCAATGTGTGTTGGAGGAGGGACAATGTGTATTGGGGGAGGGGTAATGTGTGTTGGGGGAGGGGTAATGTGTATTGGGGGAGGGGTAATGTGTATTAGGGGAGGGGCAATGTGTATTGGGGGAGGGGTAATGTGTATTGGGGGAGGGGCAATGTGTATTGGGGGAGGGGTAATGTGTGTTGGGGGAGGGGCAATGTGTATTTGGGGAGGGGCAATGTGTCTGTTGGGAGGGGCTATGTCTGTTGGGAGGGGCAATGTGTTGGGGAGAGGCAATCTGTGTTGGAGGAGAAGCAGTGCCTTTATACTGCAGGGTTTGGCTCAACAGACTGTATTTGTTTTAGAAAAGTCATCGTCCGCCCCCTCCCCCCCCCCTCCCCTCTCACGCTTCTACAGGTTTCAGAGTTCCTGTTGGCATAAATACTTTTATATTTTACACTGAACCCAGCTTGATGGAAGTACAAAGCAGTCAATAACTATTGTCTGCTAGAACTAATCAATAACAGTACAGTCTCAGTGGACCAATCATTATGAGGGATGATTTGTTTTTAGACTCAACGGTTTACAAAACTAGCGGACAGATAATGCTACAGAATTACTGCATTAATCACGTGGTGTGTCAACTGGACTGACACCGTTTCGTTGTTGTCTGAGTGTCACCTAGTCTTTGCACATTTTTTGCCTAAAGCCAAAGACTTGTCTCTCACACACACATACACAAAGACTTGTTTCACACACATACACAAAGACTTGTCTCACACACACACATACACACACACAGACATACTCTAGATCAGGGGTTGGGAACCTTTTTGTCTGAGAGAGCCATGGACACCACATATTTTGAAAAGTAATTATGTGAGAGCCATACATTATGTTTAAAACTAAAAATGCAAGTAAATGTGTGCATTTTGTGTAATTTCAACGCTAAAAGTACAATAATTTAATAATGGTAAATGTCTCAGAGTTCTTCTAATGCTGAGCTGCAGTAGACTTTAGCTCATTTGTATGAATTGTAGAATGAAGTATTATTATGCAATTAATATGTACATCAAAGGAGTCTAAAGTAACATTTCTTTTTATATTCAAACATTTGTCTGCGAGCCAGATGCAGCCATTAATAGAGCCACATCTGGCTCGCGATCCATAGGTTCCCGACCCCTGCTCTTGATAGATATATGTAAATAATAAAGTAGACAATAAATCTATTAACTGATGTTGGACATAACGGTCAATTTTGTGAAGGCAGCTTTTAAAATGGATATTGATATAATAGACCTTGAATTGACTGTTTAAATACTCTTAACAATGTTTTTGATTTGTTAAAATATCCGACATTTTCAAGAATGAAAACAAAAAGCTGACAGATCTACCAACACAGGGAGACAGACGAACAGACATATAGATTTATTGACACACTCATACATAGATGCACATATTGTGCTTAGATAGATACATAAATATGTTGAGTGTTGGATGGGTGAACTGTTAGAAGAACAGAAAAAGGTAATTGCAATAATTTTATTTACATGAAAACTGGAAACATTTTTTTTTTCAGCTTGACCTATAGATTTATATGAAAATAATTATCACCGGCTATCTTCCTGATTTTAACATTGCGTGTAGAGGGCGCTCCAGTAACATGCCCTTATTTAGGCCGCCATGACAGACCGTAGATAATTTATCTGGCAGACGCAACCAAGTAAATGTTTCCTTCCCGTCAGGCCATACAACATGCCAGATTTTTCACGTGTGTCCGGCCCAACTCTTTTAAATCATTCCATCATTATTTTTTTCCAAATGACAGGTTGGCTTGTTGTTCACAGATTTCTTGACATATTCGTTAATGAGCCATTTGAAGTGCTTGACCTCAAACTTTAAACACACACACAAATGAAGTCTGAAATTACGCAGTTTGATTAATTATATTTCAAAATATATCCAGTCAATATAAAGTTTATTACAAAGAAAATGCTTAATAAAAACAATAAACTTTACAGATATATTATATAGAATTGTAGATGAATAAGGCTGTATCTTGATAAATACGACATGTACAATAATATATTTCGTTAAGTCGTTTAAAAATGTGAATAATTATTTTGTAAATTCAGCATGGATCAAAACATTATGGGGGGGGGGGGTGCAATGTTTTGGGGGAAAAAAGTTGGGGAGGGCGTGCGTCAATTGCAGGCTAATTTTGAACTGTAAATTTTTCTTTAAACTATTTAAAAACTAATATTTTATTCAATTATCAAAAGTTGACATGTTAAAATTAGATTGATATTTATATATATATAACAAATTAATTTTTGCAATGACACTTATAATTACAAACTAGACTTGCAACAAAAATATTAGCAGACGATATTGCCAAAAGTTGTTCCCTTTGATTAATTGTGAATCTAGTCTGCTAAGTTCGCCATGCCAACTCCGAAGCAAAAAAATACATCTTCCATAACTTTTTTATTTAGACAAAGCTGTTTTATATTTCCGAAAAATCTGTTTTTTTATTAGAAAAGGGTGATGTTTTTTTTTAGAAAAAGATGTTTTTATTAAGAGAAAGGTGTTTTTAGTTGGAGAAGAAAAAGTTTTTTTTTTTTTTAAGGAAGTTGTATTTAGAAGAAGGTTTTGTTTCAAAAAGCTGCTTTGGGGTCAAGGGTTGAGCTTAGCTTTACAAATGTACGACCGCTTCTTGAAAGATTGTCAAACAAGAACAACTGCAATATCTACAATAAACCTCTAATGACCCCAAACGTTCAGTATAAACCAACAAAGAAAAAGTGTTTGTTTGGTAAATGTTGTACCTTTAAAACAATTCTGATCTGATTGATAAGTTAACAGCTTTTTTTCTTCATTTCTTTCATCAGGTGAACAGAACAACAAGGCTTTTAGCTTAGAACAAAGAACAAAGTAAACGAGAAACAACAACATAAATAAAAGATTCTTCCATAATTGAACGTAACAGCTCTACGTGAATTAAAAAAACAAAATGCCGCCCAGCCACGCATTGGTTTTGATTGGCGCTTTAGCGGTTGCCATGGTGACGGCTGCCCCACTCTCCAACCAAGAGAAATTTGTTGAAACGTCACAAACAGGAGTGTCTGTTGACAGAGGTGAGAGTTGCAGACGATAATAGTTGTGTTATTTTTTATATTATTTTTTTTTATTCCAAATACTTTTTTACTGGACGATGAAGACGTCATACTTGGGTTTTCTGCCCCTTGGTGGACAGCGCGGGAAGAAAATGTAATTATCGTGTGCCAGTTTTTTTTTTGTTTTTTTTTTTAGCTAAGGGAATACATTAACACATGAAACTGAAAAAAATGCTTTATAAATACATATAAAAATACTATTTAAAATAGATTCAAGCAAGTAAAAGCTACTGGCGCTATAACCTTCTATAAAGAAGGCCAGCCTCTTAGTACAGAGGACTGTCAACCAAAACGGCCGGGGTTCTAGCCCTGCCGCCGACCAATCCCTGCTACAGACCAATCCCTGCCGCCCTGCAGGTGTTTTGGGCCTAGTTGACGTATTAATATCTACAACAGACGTTTGGAAACGTATAAGTCCTATAAGGAGTTACTTTAACATAGTATTTACAAAAAAATTGAGGATAAGACCCTACCCACATTTGATCAATGAATGCCAAGGGGTGCGAAGGGAATGTATGGCTAGGTCAATGCCCATGTTATTATGTAATCCCCGCAATAATGTCTAATACCAACGGAGCTGGAGAGACCAGTAAGCGATCGAATATGTCATGTAATGGATTCCTGAACAAACCAGCAAAACTTAAAGTCATTTAAAATACTGATCAAAATGAAAAGACTAGATCTAGACTAAAAAAAAACGTTTGAGCGTAGGGCGCAAAAACCTTCTGTCTATAGCGTCTGTACCACATAAGATAAGATGATAAGAAGACTAGGGCCTATATATACTTGTGAAAACACTTAATTCTATTGTTTAATTAATGGCTTCAGATGTAAGGCGAAAATCTTTTGTTTTTGTTTAGCGGGAAAACATCAAACGGAATTGAGTTGTTTGCCCTTTAACTGGGCAGCAGTACGTAATTATTGCTCACGTATTCGATTAACGTATCGCGTTGAGTTGGCAGAATCGATTTTCTTAGGGAACGCGGGCAAGTCTGTATATATCATAGTATTCGTATCGATCCTGTCCTGCCTTCCATCCAACTTTAATTGTTTGCCGGATGTCAAGTTCCGGAAACTCAAAACTATTCTTTTAAGAAACAAAAAAAAATTGACTAGGAATTTAAAAGATGGGAGTATTTGTTGAAGAAGTTGTTCTTTTCTGCTTATTGTCCTTCCAACAGTAAAACACAATTTGATTTCCCCACGCACCCGTCCCAGCCCCAGCCTGGTTCTTGAAGGAAATTAAAACAGTTCTCTCGCGTAGGCAGCATATTATTTTCTCGGTCTTGCGGACCTCATCAAATGGCAAGGACACCAGAAAGAATAATTGGGGGAAAAAAACATGTAGCAAGGGAGAATAAGGTCAATGAGGTCTATACAGTGTTATGATAATAAGTTCTTTTTCTTTCCCATCCGTATCCGGGCGTGGAATGGGTTGCCTGAACAATCCAGAAAAATCAATAACTTTACATCATATTTTACACCAATCTCCATGAAAGACTAGGTCTAGACTTAAACCACGGATAATCGTAGGACGTAATAATCTTTTATATATATATATAATATATATATATATATATATAGAGAGAGAGAGAGAGAGAGAGAGAGAGAGAACGAGCGTCTGTAACATTTAAGACTAGGAGATAGTAAATTGAATAAGTCCTATCCTGAAATGAATATTTTCTGCTCTCTGATATTTTCTATACAGAACAGTCTGTCAAAATAACTTGTCAAGAGATTAGACTACAGCTTCTTGTCTTATTAGCTACATATGTTCCCTTCGATGCAGAAGGCTATTACGTTATCCAATTAGCCGTACCTCGCAATACAAAACCTCTGCTAGAAATCGTCCGTACCCCGCAATACAAAACCTCTGTTAGAAATTGTCCGTACCCCGCAATACAAAACCTGAGACTCATTGGCACACAGAAAATAACTTTCTTTTTTTTTTATTTGTCATCCATGAGAAACGATGTGAAGTTGTCAATTTGGTGTCAGCAAATCTAATATGGCTGCCGTCGCCATGGCAACTGTTGATTAGTTGACATTAGGTGTTGGCGCTGATTTAAAAAACAATAAAGAGAAAAGTCAACTGGCTACAAGATGAGATAATTATATTTTCAGTTTTTTAATGACCTGTGTTGTTAAAGTCGAGGCATCATTGTTCCCCGTGACCGCCAGTGCACTGTGCTAGTCTCGGATGCAAACCTACAACATTGTCAATTATTGCCAATAGAATCCCATCTGTTCGTGTCGGCTATATACACGGCGAAGTGAAGTTCCAATCGATAATAATATTGTGAGAATGGACTTAGGGACAGCGAGTGTTTGAAACAATGTCAACATTTTTTGTCTAGATAGTTGGATGTGAAATGTTTAAAAAATTGTATAACTCTCTCTTTCACTCTCTCTGTCTCGCTCACTCTCTCACGATGCATTTTTCGCTACCCTCTTTCTCTTTCTTTCACTGACACACATTCACTCTTTCTTTCTCTTCTTCTCTCTGTTTTTTTCTTGTGGTTCACTCTCTCTTCCTCCCTATCCTATTCCATCCAATTAATTCATTCTCTCATCTTCTCCCCACTCCCCCCTCTCATCCCCCCCCCCCATTTTCTCCCAATTATCTTCTACTTCTGACTCAGCAGTTTAATCCTATTTTTACCCAATGTAAAACCAAGGTTTTCGGCAAGAGATCGCGTTTGCTCACCCGGATATTAATTTGAAACATGACAATGTGAACCAAAACAAAACATGAAGAAATTCTTGTCTACACAATGCCATAGATCTACCAAAGACTATAATAAGATAGACAGCTTGCTGTAATATTTCTGCAATTTGACGACTCAAATTACTTCTTTTCGCAAATTCCCCATTAGCTTTTGTATTGTGCACTTCCGTTTCATTTAATCACTATGATTTTCTCAATCAATTATTAAAATTAAAATCGAAAGTTGCATAAAGCAGAAACAATTAAGCAAATTTTTGGGCGCAGAAGTAATCGGTGTTTTGGATGCGGATAAAGAACATAATATAAACTCTAAAAATAGATCAAGGGGTGCATCTTATTATAATCTTTGGATCGTATCTGTTCAGGAATCTAACTAAACGAGTCTTGTCTCACGGATATTGAAACATTTCAAATAAGTTTACAGTTGATATTTGTGAAATAGATATAGTTTTAAAATAAGCTTACATGAATTGTTTAAATTCAGAAACCTTAGCTCCATCTGCTACTATTTACAACAAGATTACCCCCCTTTATTATTTTATTTTCTATAATAGTAACTTCTAATCTAATAATTTAAAAACAAACACAATAAAAAAAATTTTACAACTAGTTTATAATAATGATGGAACAAATCTTGCGATACTATAAAAGTTTTTCTCCTCAACAAGATTTGTTCCTACGTGTCTCCGTCCACTTCTGACTTTGACTTGACCTTTATTGTGGACGACTTCTCTGTCCCCTTGTTACTTTTGCATTTCATAAACCTTGCACCTTCCAAAATAAGCCACTTTTTTAAAATTTATTTTTTATTCACTTAATGCCAACATAAATTTTCAAAATTTAATTTAGCATTCATCACTTCAATTTTATTTCCATTATATTTAAGCATCGACTTTGAAAAAAAAAGTTGTACATTGAAAATTGCAATGTTGAGCAAATTTAGTTTTCATTGTCTTCATCTTTTCCTTTCGCAATCTAATTTTATTTTTTATTTTTATCTTATAAGCCAAACGTGCCGAAGAATCAATCCAATTCGGTAATCAGCAGAATAAGCCTCGCACAATGGCTAAAAAATCCGATCTGAGTAACTTGCTGGCCCCAGCCGCACCAACGGGGGAGAAGGACCAAGGCGGGGAGGTGGTAGCCCTCAAAGCGCTCCCGGTGCCCCCTGAAATGGACGCCCGGGCTGAGGCTGCCCTGGAAAGCAGCCGTGACAAGGAGAAACTCAAAGACGAGATTGAAGCAGCGATGGAGCAGACACCAGTTCAACCTTTGACCCCACAGGTTATAAACTTTGAACTCTGAATTATTATTTTTTAAACTATTTAAAATGTTTTTTTTATCATGTGATGTACAAGAGTAAATTATCTATTAAAAACTATGCCGTTTGTTTATATATATGTTTGTTGTTCCCTCATGGCCGAGGTTTACTCCGTCTTCCTACATCTCTTTGGCGTATCTGATGGGAAAATATTTGGAAACGTAACTTGCACGGTGGCCGAGTGGCAGTGCGTTCGGCTGGCGTACTGAATGTCCTGTGTTGAATTCTGGTGAAGACTAGGATTTGTTTTCGGGTCTTCTTCTTCTTCATAATACTGTGGAGACCCCGGTAGGACCGAGGAAAGAGTCCACAATTTAACTAAGCATAAAAAAAAAACACATCACAAACAACAATTATAAACAGATGACAGAGTGTCACTTTGGGTTTTTAGACCAGCCCTTCAGTGACGATTTCAAAGCCGGTACATTAAGGGCAGTGACGGAGGTCTGGTCCAGGGTGTTTCACAGCCTAATGGCTGACGGAAAAAAGAATATTTGTAGACGTCGGTGCGTGCATGTGGGACATGCAGCTTGAGCTGATGGCCTCGGGTAGAGCGGGTCACCTGTTGGATTCGACCTGGCTGCGTAGACATTTCCACGTGACGGTTCACGATCTTGTAAATAGTGGTGACTTTGTTTATGGCTCAGCGGTGTTGTAAGGGCTCCAGTTGGAGTTTGGCCACCAAAGCAGAGGCGCTTGTTTTAAGGCCGTAGTCCTGTAAGATACGACGTGCCGCTCGACGTTGGGTCATCTCCAACTTAGATATCAGGTGTTGTTGATGTGGATCCCATACAGTCGATGCGTACTCCAGGATGGGACGAGCTAAACTTTTATAACAATGGGTCTGGATCTGGTGGAGCATCCCTTGAGGTTCCTTTGGACGAAGGCGCAGGCTTTATTTGCTTTGGCAGCAATAGATTGGACATGTGTGCACCAGTGGAAGTTTTCTGTGATGTTCACTCCAAGGTACTTGGCATCTGATACCCTCTCAAGAGTGTGGCCATGCAATGTATAACTGGTGGGGATCCTAGTCCTCTTTCTTGAAATAGAGATGAGGTTGCACTTATCAACGTTGAACGCCATTTGCCATTTCGATTCCAAGGTCTCCAACTTATTGAGGTCGCCCTGTAGATATTGAGGTCGCCCTGTAGATATTGAGGTCGCCCTGTAGATATTGAGGTCGCCCTGTAGATATTGATGTCGCCCTGTAGATATTGAGGTCGCCCTGTAGATATTGAGGTCGCCCTGTAGATATTGAGGTCGCCCTGTAGATATTGAGGTCGCCCTGTAGATATTGAGGTCGCCCTGTAGATATAAAGCATAATTTGGGCTCTCGATGTGAGAATACAGGATAGTATACAGGATGGTATACAGGATGGTATACAGGATGGTATACAGGATGGTATACAGGATGGTATACAGGATGGTATACAGGATGGTATACAGGATGGTATCATCTGCAAAAAGTCGAAACCTGAGGGGGGGGGTCCCTGTTTAGTTGGAGTAAAGTAAAGGTGACTGGACATTGTGATGGTCACACAATCCCCTAGTATGCCGTGACCACACAAACTGGTGAACGCTGCTTCTCTGGCCTATGGATCAATTTGTTCCGACGGGAATACTTTTTGAATAAGCTACTTGCGCTTTTTTTAAATTTAAATGAAGGGGAAAATGCGCAGGTCACCAGTCTCTCTCTCTCTCTCTCTCTCTCCCAGTCTATCTTGTTTCAGTGGCAAGACTTAGAGTCTAGTCTAGTCTATTGATAGATAGCTTGTGATACAGTGGATGGCCTACAGTGGTATTTTTTTCGTCTCATTGTGCCCTTTCTCACATGCCATGGTATGTTGCTGTCCCTGCCTTTATTCCGGTTGGGCATAGTAATGGGCATCTTCCGTGAATTCTGCCAGGTCCAGTCTGCCCATGCAAGGAAGGCAGTTCCTGCATCTTACCACAGGACACAGGCATGGTCACTTGCACTGTGGCTGTTGATTTTTGCTATTTCCCCGGTATCTTGGGGGCGTTCCCCTATCCGCCACCTGGGGAGGTGCACGTTGGTTCAATAAGAGCAACTACCTACACACGACTCTTATAGCCTATTTATAGTTTGATTGTAAACTAAATGTATTCTAATGTAGGCCTACTGGTCAGTTTTAAATTGCCTTTTTTTCTATACAGAAAGTAGCTGAAGAGGTCAAGCAAGAGGTCAAAGAAATCGCCAAAGAAGAACTGAACAAAGAGGCCCAGAAGGAAGAGGCCGTTGATACCAATGAGGTCACAGAAGGTCAAGGTGACGAAGTGGACCAGCTAATACACGAGATTCAAGACAAGGATGCAGAGAACGGCCTTGACCTGAATATGAATAGCGTGGACGAGAACAGTGTCAGTTCGGAGTTTTATCCGATCATGTATTTGAATTCACCATATAAAGGTCAGTGAGTGCAAATTAATTTCTTTTCAGTTATTAGTCATTTCTTCATTTCCTTTGACAGTCCAGTGAACAGCAATAACTCATTGTGCCAAATTCAAACCAGACGATAGCATTCTATTGCATTTTTAGCTGTAGAAAAATTAGTTATGTTAAGATAACATCTGGTTATATCAACTGTGTACAAATTGATATTTTAGTGATGAATATTTCTTCGATGATAGAAACAAATAAGTATTTTTTCGTGGTAGTTTTAAAATTCCGTATTTTTAAATTACCTGTTGTATCCCTAGGTTACGGCTTGGCTTCTAGATTCCCATACTCTCTGTACCGGAAAAAGAGAGACCTAAAACGTTCCAGAAGGTTCTCCACACACCGTGGCCACAGGGGTGCCCGTCGAATCAAACGAGACAGTCTCTCAGACCTGTACGGGGCCTACGTGAGCGAGCCCTTGGCCGAGGCAGATGAGTACGCGGCCCTCAGCCCCGACGAAAAGGAATACGTCTACCGACGCCTGCTGGACAATCTGGCGGGCTTGTACGCAGAGGACCAGGAGGAGGATTTCCAGGAGGAGCCATCAGAAGTTCCATACCTCCAGGAGGCCGAAGACACTCCATACATTCCCTACGAGGTGTACGCTGACAGCACAGACTACAACCCATACCCCTTGGCCGGCCAGCTAGAGTACGAACCAAGCCGCCCTGCCTACGCCAAGAGGGGGATGGTAGACTACTACCCACTGGAGGAGATGGAGAAGAGGTATTTCTTCCCCTTCAGCGACGAGCCCGACACCCACTGGGGCGCCTTTGTGCCTGAGAAACGAGACTATAATGAGGCCATTGAGAGACTGCAGAGGCTGGCACTGGCCCTTAACGATAACCCAGGACCATACTACGGGGAGAGGATAGAGGTAATCTATTTTTAGCAACTAGACTGATTACCTAATAGCACACTATATGGGTCTAATATTGGTCCAATATTTAAATCTTGTCCTAATGTTGGTCCAATATTGGTGCAAAATTTAAATATTGGCCTCCTATTGGTCTAATAGTGGTCCAATATTGGTTTAGTATTTAAGTCATGGACTAATGTTGCTGGTCCAATATTGGTACAATGTTTAAATATTGGTCTAATGTTGGACCAATATTGGGCCAGTATAGCCCAATTTGTTGTTAGGGTAGTAAATGTGACGCAGTGTTTCCCCTCTGAATAATTAGGGTGGGAGGGGGCTGGGGGCTAATCAGTTTGCATATATGTATAAGTCTTAGTGCAGGAATTATTCAGTCTCCTGTGCTTGTGTAATGAAATTGATCAAATATTTCTTAACTTTTCAGATTAAAAAAAACCAGACCACATCATTTTCTAAAGAAACGAAAAACAACTCTTTTTAAAAATTGTAATGGACAATAATTATGTCTGTACGTAAATGTAAAAATGTGAAAGTAATGGACAGAATGAACTGGGTTGGTTTTTTTTTATATTGTAGACCTAATTTATAAAAAACTTACACAAAAAGAAGAAATACAACAATATATTTTTAAAACTGATTTAAACTGTTTTAATGATGTAGACAGCTGACCTAAAAAAAATCTGGCGTCTGGCTTCTTTTGTGTGATGTGCCAGGTTGTCTTTATTATAGTTTAGGTAGTGGTCAGAAGAATTTTTTTTCATAAAAAAAAAATTACATTTAGTCGCTTAATATGGCCACAAAAATTAAGTAACTATAATGAAAAAATGGGGACAGTGGAATGTCATTAATGGCAGCTTTTAAATGTAGCAGCCATTTTAAAGTGAATGACGCAAACAAAGGCAGGCTTAAAAGTGTTCGTTTAGATTTATTTGTTTGGCTTCACTTTTTTTTATTGATTTTTGCTAGCCATCCGTTTACCCACTTCTGTGTTAACTATTGTTTCACCAAAACTATTTACTTTGGTCTGTTAATAGCTGGTCTCATTGCCATATTGGCGTTTTGTGATTTCAATCTCCACCAGTTGAGCTTCTGATCAATTCTCAACTGTTCAACACTGACCTATATATACACGGTGTGCTCAATCACTTACATTTGTTGGGAAAATGCAGACCTTAATAAATATATAGATAAGTGGGCGTATGCTAATGGCCAAATTTTAGACACTGGCATATTATAGGACTACATAGGCTAATCATAAACATCTATAAAAAGTCATTTGTGAGCGACTGAAACCTGCCATAATTATTATTACACCTTTATGGCATTTATTTTGTGCCTGAGTAGGCTTACAACCTGATTTAGTAACTAAATAAAATAAAGGTTAAAAGGTATAAGTGTATATTACAAAAATACTTACTCCGATCATATTTACATTTGTGGTATTCAATCGAGACAGATCAAAAGCCATTTTGTTGAGTTCATTTTCATGCCCACATATCCAGAAAGTGTTTAAAGCAAAATCAGAGTGTAGCCTACATATTTATTTTTATGTAAGTCAGTGTCTAAAATCGGCCATTAGCATCACTGAGCTATAATATATGGAGTGCTCAAAGGAAGTAAATTGTAGGAGAAAATGAGGACTTTTTGACATAGATAAGTGCACTGTAGTGCACTGAGCTATATATTCATGGAATGATAAATCAAATGCGGACTTAATATATTTTTTTCTAACTTTTTTAAATTGGTTTACGTGCTCTTTTTAGTTAGGCTGTATTTGAAATGCGCTATGAGCTTACATTATGTATTGAGATTTACATTAAAAGTATAGCAACCAAACTTGTAATTAATTTGTTTCAATTTATTTATTCACATAATAAAATTCATATTCATAGGAGTAGCCATACAATTATCATAGTATAACATTTGGATGATTTACTAAATCTTCTTCAATTTTAAATATAGGCCTACCATCTCTACAATTTTTAACAATGGACATAAAATGTATGATTAGATTTTTTTTCTTATATTCAAACATATTTTTTTCATAATGTATATTCAATGTTTCCTTAACTTTAAACAAAATTCAGTTTTCTTAAAAATCAAATCACTTTCAATATTGTATAATTACTGTTATGGTTTAATTTCAATAGAATTAATAATACACCGGCGGGCAAACGCATGGGGGACAGCAATGGACGCAGCAACCCCGTCTCGAGAACCACCCGGTGCCTGGACACCTGTATTTATATTATAGGATTTGTGCTACCGGGTGACAGTGCAGGTTTACGGGCGAGCCAACACGATGATTATCCTTGCTATGAAGCCATAAAATAATATATAGGTAGTAGCTATATTAATAATTAAAAAGTCGAAATAAAACCCATTTTTGGATATTAAGAAAACCTATATCGGAAGTAGATATAGTCAAGTGACTGTCCATGCGGTCGGCAGTCTTTTCTCATAACTCACAAGGAACGCAGGCATTATTTTAGACTCAGGAGAAATAAATAAAATTGTGTATTATGTTGATACTATAAAGCTATATTTGTTCATTGGATGTGAAGTGTCAACTGTTAATGAATTGTTATTAAATAATATGCTGCAATAAGTCGTTCTTTTATTATTTACAAGTTTGGAAGTTATATTGTGGTGATGTCGTCCATTTTGATGTTCAAATCAATCAAATAATTCAGCTACTGCAACTCAAATACTCTGAGAAGACTGGTGGTAATGTTTGATAGTCCAATAATAATAATAGGACATCAACAGGTTTGGTGGCAGCGAACGGAGAGAGAAGCTGAAGGATATAATATTATGTTCAAATTCGAAACTTTTTGAACTTTTTGAAGACGTACTACAAACCACATGGAAAATTATGTGAGTACCAGTTTTTGAACAAAACTGAAGCCTGAGTCAATTATTTCAAATACATATACTATTTATATGATTGAGCACTATAATAGCTCTAAGAAAATATAACATTTGTACACCGATGACAAATATTTCATCATTGGAAAATTCGATACAAAAAATCGAAAAAAAGTGACTATACGCAGATCATTATTTAATATTTGCAACCGGAAAAAGTTTCGTTCCCACATGTTATCAACAAGGAACCTAAACTATATACATATGTTCAAGTCCGATGTTCAAATCCGATGTGACACAACCATGTGTTGAATTTTATGTAGCCTATGTTCAAATCCGATGTGACACAACCATGTGTTGAATTTTATGTAGCCTATGTTCAAATCCGATGTGACACGACCAGGTGTTGAAATCTGATGTGTTGAAGTCCGATGTGCTTATCGGAAGATAAATAAATAACATTAAATAACTTTAAATATAATTAATATTTAATCTGTATACCAAAGACTTTGACATTAATTTTAATTAATGGTATACATTTTTTTCTTGTGTTCATTCTAAAATTGGATTATACCATACTGAAGTGGAAACTTGAAGCAACTCAACTTGATACAGTGTGAACATTCATTGGATTATTAAATAATTAATTAAGTTTCTTCTGGATTTCTACTCTGGATTTACATTGCAGTAATTTCATACAGTGAATGTGTTTTCATTTGGATTATTAAGTAATCTTTAATTTAATCATATTTTTTACATTCATTAGTATGAATTATATATATATATATGTATTATTTATGTATAAAGCGGGCTTTGGTTGGCGGTAGTTTTTAATCAAATCTCTTGTCTATTCTTATTCTGTCTATCATCTATTTCTATTTCTTAAAAGAGATTGATTAGAAATGATTCTTTGTTAGGGTTATTTCTGTTAGTTGTCTTGACTTTGTTTGTTATTGTTAAGAATTATTAAAGTAAAATTACTATAGTCTTGTCAATGTTATACATGTTGTGATTCTTTGTCAAAAATTCCTCTATCATTTGTGGTCCAAGCAGCATTAGTGTATTGTGATTGTGTTTTTTTTCTATTGTTACTTGATATAATTTTTTTGTTGTGTTTTTTTTGAGATATCATTAATATGCATTAGTTAGTTTTTGCTCTCTAATGGTCTATGGTAAGAACATTAACAATAATAAGTTCACCTAGATAATAATAATATGAATATTCACATTCATAACTATATAATTTAAGTAGTGCCCAAATACATGTAACTACAATTAACAAAATAATAATTGATATCTAATACATGTGACTACAAATGTACAAAATATTCACAATATAACAGGTAAAATAACCTAAATAAAAATAATATTGTGCTTTGCAGTGCTACTGTAATAATATTATCTAGAATTTACATTGCTATTAATTATAGTAAAATTATTGTGTATTGGCATTAATGAAAATGTACTTCCAGTAATCACAATGAAAATGTGCTTCCAATACTGATAATAATTACATCCATTTCAATTGCTCATAAGAATAATATCATAGTGGCTTAAGATAACATTAATCTAATTGTTATATGCCATCCTCAATAATAATAATAATATTATCTATGTGCTACCATTGGTAATAATAAGATTGTACATTGCTTTGCGGAAAATAATTGTGCAACCTATATAGTAATAATAAGTCACAATAGTAAAAAGTGACTTGCACTTGCTTTAAACTCTACTATAAAATTGCTAATAATAATAAAATAAACAAGCCATAATAGAAAATGTGTCTTGGCTTAGCATACTTGTTGACATTCTAGCATTTTGCATTCTGAATTATAAACATTTTACTACAGCATAGGATTAAAAAAAGTTGCTGTGATATTATATGACTGCTCATTCTGTATTTAATAAATATTGAAATTCAGTAATATAAAAATGCTCATTCAGTAATTAATAAATATTGCCATCCAGTATAGGAATAAAACATTGCTGTACTAAAAAATAGTGCATTATAATAAATCTTGACATTCATAATAAATAATAATGGAGTCAAAGGTTCAATTACTCTATGATGAGGCTGAATTGTTGGCAAAAAAATATGGTATTACTGATAAGAAAGAATATCAGGAATTTGTTGAAAATAAAGTTAAACAATTGAAAAAAGAATTAGCAGATAAGGAAAGAGATGAACGAGCAGAATTAAGAGCTCATGAAATTAAACAAAAAGAACTTGATAATGAAATTAAACAAAAACAACTAGAACTAGAAATGAATAAAGAAAAAGAATTGAAAGAACTCGAAATGAATAAAGAAAAAGAATTGAAAGAACTAGAAATGAATAAAGAAAAAGAGTTAAGAGAAACTCAGTTGAAAGAAACTCAACTAAAATTAGCTCATGAATTGGAGTTGGCTAAATTACAAAATACTAAAGTTGAGCAAACAAATAATGAAAAATCAAAACATGGTGTTAGATTCAAAATGCCTCCTTTTGATGGAAAAGAGAAAATTGTTGATTTTCTAAATTTATTTGAAGCAACATGTAAAGGATATGGGATTCCCATTTCAGAATATTACATTCACCTTATTCCACAATTGAAAGATAAGGGTAGGGAAGCACTATCACATATTGATAAAGAAATAACTGATTATGCCATTATCAAAGAACAGTTAATTAAATTCTTTATCCACTCTGAGGATTATTACAGACAAAAGTTTCATAACTTTATCTTAACAGACAAGATAGAACCGAGAGCTTTTGTGTCTGAAGTGAAAACATTTTTACTTACCTGGTTAGACTTAGTAAAAATAGATACCAAAAATCCTAATGAGATTATAGAAATCATGGTTGTTGATAAAGTATTAGAACAAGCTTCTAAACCATTGTTTACTCACATTATGGAAAGAAAAGTTAAGACAGTTGAGAGTTTGATAGATGCAATCTCAAATTTTAAGGATAGTCATCCCAATGTAGAACTGACTAAACAAAATCAAACAGTAAATACAATTCAACATAGAAGAAGGAGCTATTCACCTCCTAGGTCTAGACATAATCAATTTGGCAATAGAAAAAAATTTGGTAATCAACCAAAATCTAATAATTATAGATGTATTTTTTGCAATGGTACAAACCATTCATCAGAATATTGTTACAGAAATAACAATGCAAGAGGTAGAAATTTCAATCCAAACTTCAATAGATCAAATGTTGATCATAGAGGTTTTTCAAATCAAAATTTTTCTAATTTTGATAATAGAAACTTTCCAAATCAGAATTTTTCAAATTTTGGAAACAGAAATATGCCAAATCAGAATTTTTCCAATAACAATGTGCCAAATCAACATGTTGGAAGACAAGATTTTCCTAATACTCAAAACAGACCTCAATCAAATTTCCAAAATAGAAGAAATAGAGGAAAACTTAACAATTCCACATCTCAATCTAATAATGTCATATTTGAAAACAGGGGTCAGTTAATACTTTTTCCTGCTTATGTGGAAGGAAAGACCACTTACTGTCTAAGAGACACCGGAAGTAGTATAATATGCATAGATGAAAGTATCATTCCAAATCAGAAACCCACCAATATAATAAGAGTGGATACAATAAAACTTGGAAATGGTTCCACTGTAAATTGTCCTGTCACTATAATAGACATTGATTGTCCTTGGCTCACTGGAAAAGCAGAGGCAGCCATAATGAAAAACTGTGTTGCACCTTTAATTATTGGTAATTCTTTCAATGTCAAACATGATAATAGTTTTGACATTTTTCAAAAATGGATGAATGAAAAATCCAATGACTTGAATTTGAAACCTGTTCTATTGCAAAATGAGAAGTTAGTAGATTTACCAGAACAAGAATTTTACCCTGCTCTACAAACTTTTAATTTCTTACAAACCATAGGAAAGTCAGAAAATAATATTCTCAATGAGACACCTAATATTGACTTATCCATAAATAATGAAAAGGATAATCCTATTCCCAAATGGAATGGAACAGAAAAACTAGAACAGTATGTAAGCAAATTTGAAAGTCAATGTGAAATAAACAATGTACCAAAAGAATTACATGCTATTTCATTATGTAGACATTTAGAAGGTCATAAACAAATATTCAACATTGCTAAAAATCAAATATCTGATTTTACTAAAATGAAGCGTGAGATATTATCATACATTGATAGTCCTCATAAAAAGGAAACCCAAATGAAAAAAATAGAAAATATCAGTTTAATAAACATGCCTTTTGATGAGCTAACTCTAAAACAAGAACAGAAAGAAGATCCATACATAATTAAAATGGTATCAGAAATTGAAAAAGGTCAGATTAAAAATAAAAACATTGAAATAATAAATGGAATTCTCTGTAGAAAGGACACTAAATTAGATGTAACTCAAATAGTTATACCTAAAACATTAACTGTCAAAGTAATGCAAATTTCGCATAACAATGCATTGTCAGGTCATTTGAGTAGCAAGAAAACAGTTTGTAAACTTAAAAAGAATTTCTGGTGGCCTAAAATGGAAAAAGATTTGAAAACATTTATTAAAAGCTGTGATACCTGTCTTAGACATAATAAAAAAGATTCTAAACATAAGGCTCCAATACAAATGACAGATACCATAAACAAACCTTTTTACAAGATAGTAGTTGATATAATAGGGCCCATGAAGCAGACTAAAACTACCAAAGCAAAGTTTGCCTTAACCATTATAGACATGGGGAGTAGATGGATAGAGGTAGTTCCATTAAGGGAAATAACTGCAGAAAGGGTCTGTAATGCTCTTTTACCTATCTTTTGTCGTTTCGGTTTTCCAAAGTTCATATTGAGTGACAATGGAACTCAATTCAAATCAAGCCTTACTCAAGCTTTTGCACAAATGTTAAAAATCACTCAAATTTTTAGTTCTATATACCATCCTGAATCAAATGGTATGATAGAAAGGGCTAATCAAACAATAAAGCAAATGATAACAAAAGTGTGTGAAGACCATCCATTTGAATGGGATGATTACCTTCCAGCTATTTTGTTTGCTTATATGCAATCGGTTCATGAAAGCACAGGTTTTACACCATTTGAATTAGTGCTTGGCAAAAATCCCAATGGACCATTGGATAATTTCAAATCAGAATTATTAGGACTTAAAGAAAAAAAAATGTCTCCATTTGACTTAGTCAATAAAACTGAAAAACATATGAAAACAGCTTATGAATTTGCTGTACAAAAAAATGAAGAAATCAAATCTAAAACTTTAATCAGAGAAAATATTCATAAGAACATGAGAAAACTAGAAGTTGGTAATAAAGTACTTGTTTATTTGCCAATTGGCAGTGGCAATACTATGGAATGGAGAGGACCTTTTGAAATAATATTTAAGCTGTCTGATGTATTTTACAAGGTTAACATTAATAACAAAGAAAAAATTGTTCATTTAAACAATTTGAGAACTGATGAAGAAAACAAAGTTATTGAAAATAAATCAGAAGATGATATGATAATTGAAAATAAACCAGACAATGATATTAGTAAATCTGAACATAGACAAATAACATTGAATAAATGTTGTGAAATTCTAAGGAATTTTAGCAAAGAACTCATGTATAATCAATAGAATTATACATAGGAACAACTAAATTTATGGAAAGGATATGATATTTTCAGTAACAGGTATAATGACATGATAACAATTTTTTTTTCTTTGTAAAGAACAAATATGTAAATATGGATACTGCTGTAAATAATTTAATTGATGAGATATAATCACCACTTGCAAAACTGAATAATCTACAGTGTTGAATTATGAATAGCTGAGCTGATAAAAATAATAATTGTCAGTTGGAATAATTTTTTTTATGTAGCCTCTGAACAGTTTGGTAAGACTGTTAAGCACATAAAATTTTGTGGCCTCTGAACAGTGAATCTGTTATGCCATATGTTAATATTAATATGCCTATGTAAGTCTTTAAAAGAGCATTAGAGAAATTGAAATAAGAATGATATAATAATGAAATGCCTATGTAAGACTCTAAAGTCAGAGCATTAGATGATAATATTGTATTGTATTCAAGTAAGACTAAAGATAGCATTGAAGCCAATAGATAAATGATACATATAAGACTCACAGGAATATGAGCAGTGTAATATAAATATATAATTGAAGGAAAGACTTGAATAATTTGTGTAATATTTTATTGTAAACTAAGATGGAAGATAATCATGTTACATTGTAAGTAATGTTATTGAGAATATCAATCAATAATAATCTATAACAGTCAATAATAATCAATAAGAATCAATAAGAATATAAATTCTAAATGAATATTGTGAAGATATAGATTCATAATCACCATTATGAAAATGACAATTGAAAAAACCGACATTAATATTATGTTAATCTTATTGTATAAAATAATAAATGTTGTATGAAAAAAATTTATTTTCATGGAATCTATTTAGATTTTGTGAGATAAAGATAATAGATAATCTCGACAGCCTTGATGAGTAGTTAGCATAATAATTATCCATACACATCACTGATATCCAATAGTTTATCTCAGTATTACTGAAGTTGATTAGACAATACCTAAAGATAATTGTCTATGACTAATTGTCATATTAACATTAGACATTATTCTTTGTGTCTTTTGTTTATATTTCTGCTTATAAATATGTTTTTTGATTGTTTGTACATATATTAAATGAATTTTTTTCTCTATGTATTATTAAATGAATGATTATATGCATTAATTAAGATTAAGATAATTTTTTTCATTATTGTAAACATTTTTCGTATCAAAAATAATAATAAATTATTATTTTTTCTCTGTGGTTGGGGGGTATGCTATGAAGCCATAAAATAATATATAGGTAGTAGCTATATTAATAATTAAAAAGTCGAAATAAAACCCATTTTTGGATATTAAGAAAACCTATATCGGAAGTAGATATAGTCAAGTGACTGTCCATGCGGTCGGCAGTCTTTTCTCATAACTCACAAGGAACGCAGGCATTATTTTAGACTCAGGAGAAATAAATAAAATTGTGTATTATGTTGATACTATAAAGCTATATTTGTTCATTGGATGTGAAGTGTCAACTGTTAATGAATTGTTATTAAATAATATGCTGCAATAAGTCGTTCTTTTATTATTTACAAGTTTGGAAGTTATATTGTGGTGATGTCGTCCATTTTGATGTTCAAATCAATCAAATAATTCAGCTACTGCAACTCAAATACTCTGAGAAGACTGGTGGTAATGTTTGATAGTCCAATAATAATAATAGGACATCAACAATCCTTAGGGGAACCGCAGTGGATAAACCTAGTTGCGGAATTTTTACTGTTACACGGCACGCCACGTATTTTATAAATTAACATTGTGGCTTAATTAATATAAATTAGTGTCTAAATAATACATGTATACTTTAAAAGTACTTACTCAGTTAACATATATAAGCTTATCATTCATGTGGTATTCAAAGAATTATGGAGAAAAATGATCAAGTATTTAATCTTTTGACTTGACAAAGAAAAGAATCCGGTACTTATTAAAACTTACAAGTATAAGAGAGTATATATAGAGTCGATATAAAATAGTTCGTTTTTATCAAATTACAATGACGCAATTACAAAAAGTTTTTAAATTTTAAGTACTTTTTATGTATATATAGGTCAGTCTACAGTGCACCTATCTATATTAAAAAGTCCGCATTTTCTCCCATTTTTTCTTCTCTATTTTAATTGCTTGAGCACTCCATGTATATAGGGGCCTATAGCTCAGTGATTAGCATATATGCACCACTTAACTACCGTATATATAAATTCTGCATTTCTCAGACATTTTTATTATTGTTTTTAGTTATTGAGCACTCCATGCAAATATAATTCAGTGCTTTTCAATGTACATTTTGAATTTTTTTAAATATAAATTTTAGAAATTTAAAGGGCGCATAACTCTTTATATTTAAAACAAATTCACAAATATAACTGTTATGCCCTTGCCAACACATTAAGCTGACCAGTTGTCACAGTTGTGACTAAGATCTGAATCTGAAGGTAATGAGACAAAAACACTTTTCTTGTCCCTTTTGCGAGAACAAATACATATAAGTACACTTTCTTCCCGAGTGGCGTTCGGGCATGGAATGGGTTGCCTGAACAAACCAGGAAAACCAGTAACTTAACATCATTTAAAACATTAATAAAAAATGCAAGACTAGAACTAGACTCGGACCACCGATGAGCTAGGACGCAATAATCTTCTTTATAGAGAAGGAGCGTCTGTAATGTATTAGATAAGATACTTTTAACAACTGGTCCGCAAACACCAAAGATTACCCTGATTATTTTTTGTTCCAAGTTTAATTGTTGCTGTTTTTCTAAAAATATATTTTGTGTTTTTACTACTATTGTTTTAATAGTTGTTTTTTTCTTCTTTTTTTCATTGGCTTTTCTTGGAATAGCAACAAAAATTTAGATCTCTAGGTTATGAGAGGGTTTGTTTTAGATCTAGGCCATTCTAGGCTCTATGTTTATAATTATACACGTTATTTTTTTCAGGATTACAGGAAAAAATAAAAGCTGAGACTTTTTGACTGATGATGGAGACAGTACAAAGTAAAGATAAGCATTGATTGGTTTATAAACAAAATACGTAAACAGTGTCTTTTATTAGTGAAATTTATTTGTGACGTTTGAACTTTTAGCTCAATGACCTTTGAACTTATTGGCCTTGAGGGAAGTCGCCAGAAGATTACAATAAAATTGTATTGTTTGGACTATTCACTGAAACTTAAAATTATAAAAAGTATTTATGGTAACTTATTATTTTTATTAATAGTTTCCTGTTTGTATTTTATATTGAGGCGTATTGCAATAAAATCAAGGGCAAAAAAACGACTTAATAAAAAACTGTCAGTTTTTATAAATATTTGGCCAAAAATTGTCTGATTGTCTGCAGAGATAGTTTAAAAAAATGTGCCATGTTGTTGTTGTATTTTTTTTCTATGTTTCATCGTCAATTTATTTATTTTTTGTCAAATCGGGGAAATTTATTAGATTTCAACGTCAATTTAATTTTAGAATAATTGTTTGGTTGTAAATTTCTGACACTGTATTATATTTTCTTTCAGGACTTTTAACAATTTTTTTTGTATTTATTTATGTGAAATCACCCCAGCCCCAGTGTTTTCATCTACACATTAATTAATTATGATTAATTTACTTCATCCTTACGAGTTATGTTATAACATGAAATCTTTAAGCATTCCTACTTTGTGACATAATCATATTTATTTCAATTGTTGTACAATTATCGTGAATTAAATAATTAGGATAAGAATTACATTTAAATTAGCAACTAATTAAAAGTTAAAGGGAATTAATAAAACAACACTAAGACATTCATTCATTCATTGGTCAAATAACTTTATCCCAAAATATTATAATCCCATTTTAATATTATTATAGCACTTAGACTGAGCAGCCCTGTGTTTATATTAGAGCTAAAGAATACCCGGTACTTCAAAGTGCGAAAATTAGACTTGGATATGTTCAAGTCATATTATGCTAAGGATATAGAGCTACCAGTTGGGCTTAAGCTTACATCTACTTTTCTTATTTTTGGAAAGCGCTGCTATAAATTATAAGAAAAAAATAATCTTGCTGTAAATTATGAGAAAAAAATAAGCTTTTCACACCAGAAGTAGCTTTGGCCTATTGATATTTTAGAGCAAGAAAATATTTAATTAGAAATCAATAGCCAAAATCTAATTCTGATATTTGGTGGAGCGAAACAACATGAAACCACATGAAGTTTAATAACAAGTTTGTTGAAGAAAAGAACTCAGAGCATATTTTTCAATAACCTATTTTATCATTCTCTCATCAAATAGAAAACTTGATCAAGGCTTATATCTATTATAAAAGGTAATTCAGAAATTTGTCTTGAAACAGCTTTTAGCCATTCTTTATATAGTTTAAACATTTCTGTTCCATACTTATGTACAAGATTAAACTATAAACCATGCTTAGGTTAATCAAAGATGTCCTAGGATTTATCCTAATAAACTTTTTATTATGCCACCAAACTAGACTCTATAAAAAATATTTTTTGAGTGGAAACTAGACTCCATTAATACTATTTTTGGACCATTGTATTGAAATAATTTCCAGTCACTATAGAATTAGAATAGCCTACTATTTGCTCATTTATAAAATGGCTTAAAAACTTCCAGTGACAAGTGGCCAATGACTTCAACTCCGCACCATTTGACAAATAGGTCAGGAAAAGAAAGCATATCCCAAAGACATTTATTTAATAGCCCAGATTCAATTATGTGCATGTTCATTATGATGTTAAAAAATTTCATTCCGAAATTCCTTTGTATTTAAATAGGTATTAATTTTTAAATGGCTTAATGTGTTCTGTGTATTTCTTTAAATATAATTTTGTGTTTATATTATTTCCATGTAAAAACCAGAAAGAACCCTAACCCAAACTGGCTCATCTCTATATTGTGATATTTTGCTTTCTGTATATATTTCAAGAGATTTTCTGTGCATATTTGTCTCCCTTTCTGTGATGGTTCAAATATTATGAGCTCTTCATTTTTTGGTTTTCCTGTCTGATGGATCACAGTTTGGATCTGAGCTGAAATCAGAAAATAAAAACTCATCAGTTCAATAAAATTTAATTTTTTGTATTTTTTACTTTTGGTTTTGTTTTGCTCTTGAGCTTGTATCTTTTTTTATTCTATTAGAATTAAATATACTTGGTGATCAAATTTAATATATAGGTTGGTGATCAAATTTAATATATTATATAGGCTGGTGATCATATTTAGTATATAGGTTGGTGATCAAATTTTAAAATGTCTGTAAAATTTTTTGTTTAAATAAGGTTTTAGAACTCCTTAAGTGATCAAACATTTCACTGTTACATATATAGGAATGTAAAAGTAATTCTCAATTTCCAAATCTCCCCATTAAAAAGCAGAGTTCGTACAGCTCCTGGAAAAGAAAACAAAGAGTTGTGTTCCAGGACCTTAAAACTCCTGGAAAAACTGCATTTAATCCTGGGAAAATACTAAAAACTCCTTATTTTTCAAGAGAGATTAATGATTAATAAAATAAAAATCTTAATCACTGCTCTTTTTTTATTTCCGCGCGCAAACGTTGATGACTCCAGTGATGCCACTCCTTGGTTCTTTTTTTTTTTTTTACTAGGTCTTGTTTTTTTGGATTCATACTTGGGATGTAGGCTATAAAAGTCCCTGTAATGTCGTAAAACAAAAAAAAAGCTGTGTAGCAAGGTGTCTGTTTTTTTAAAAGAACTTAGCTTGGCTTTTCAAACAATTTACTCCTGAAAAACTTCTGGAAAACTCCTAGAATTTTTTGGCAATTTTTCTGTATGAACCCTGAAAAGCCACAAAAGTCTTTATCACAAATTACTTTAAATATATTTAGTAAATAAAAACAAAAGGTACAAAACCAGTTTAAACAGTAACAAAACATATAAATATAACACAAAATGTTGCACACAATTTTTTCTTTTCTTTATTACTAAAAATGATTGCAATAAAGTAACAAAAAATATCTCACGCTAAAAATAAACATTGATATAAAAATAAGTGATTGATCACCCAAATAAACCAGGAACTAAATAATATTTGTGTACAGAATGAGAAGCAAGTTTCGATTATAATAACATATTATAATATTATAATAGTCTAGTAGCAAAACCAATGCAGGAAAGAAACAATGGCTGTAAATATAAACTTACAGGAAAGGAAATTCTACAGATGGAAAAGAATAATAGAAGTTACATGTGTATTATATAGATAACCATCATATACTATACTGACAGATACATTCAATGTGTATTATATCTAGATAACCATCATATACTATACTGACAGATACATTCAATGTGTATTATATCTAGATAACCATCATATACTATACTGACAGATACATTCAATGTGTATTATATCTAGATAACCATCATATACTATACTGACAGATACATTCAATGTGTATTATCTAGATAACCATCATATACTACACTGACAGATACATTCAATGTGTATTATCTAGATAACCATCATATACTATACTGACAGATACATTCAATGTGTATTATATCTAGATAACCATCATATACTATACTGACAGATACATTCAATGTGTATTATCTAGATAACCATCATATACTATACTGACAGATACATTCAATGTGTATTATCTAGATAACCATCATATACTATACTGACAGATACATTCAATGGATCTAATAAAGAAAACTTACTTGTATAACAAACATTAAGCCCCAGACAATGTTGGCAAATTAGGATAACATGAAGCAGATAATTGTTAGAAAAATCACCAGGTTGGGCGCTAGAGAAATTACAATTTTATTCTGGACAAATATTCTTCAGAGTTTGTCGACACTATTTTATTTAAATGTTTCAGTTCAAAAGTTTTTCATATAAATCCCATTTCGGCATTTTTATTATGCATTGGCCTTCAAAAAAATGTGCTACTTTGTCAAAGAAAGAAACAAAGATAATATAAAGGCTTCAAATAAAAGGGAACAATAAGTCAGAGAGGTTTAACCCTTCCCGTACCGACCTACTTCTATCTATGCTGCCTTCAGTTCCGCTATATACGCGCCCAGGACTGTAAGGGTTTAATAGGCAATGTAGAAATCAGAAACAAAAATTTTAAAGAATAAACCAAAAGTAAAAATTATACTGTGGGGGGATGGGGCTGAAAATGTAATATCTTATGCATAACAGACGCTATTGCGTCCATGTTACATTATACATGTCTATGTTTCAGTTCCATGGGATGACAAGAAGTGGGCCGATTATCTTTCCAAAGGGATTTTATATTAATTTTTTATGGCAAAATGTTTGCTAATGAGTTTTTCTTGAAACAAAAAAAAATGGAATTCTTCTTTACTGGAAAAAGAAACCATTTAGTAATTAGCACCATTTATTTTATAGAAACAAAAGTACTAGTAGGCTACTGGTATGTAAAAATATAGGAGACGGTAGGACAACCTGGAGACGATCCTGCGAGGTTGAGATTAAAAGGCTGCAACCATTTATGGGGTGAACTAAAAAAGGCTGCCCAGAATCAAATTAGCTGGAGAGTTGTTCCACCATGAACCAAAGGTAAGCAAATAGAAGGACAAAGAAAAACAACAGAATATATAGGTAAGTTCTCTTACAAGAAAATTGTCATTTGTAAACATCATTCATTATTTTGGAAACTATTGTAAAAAATTAAATGTATTATTATTCATTTATACTTGTTTAAAAAAAAAAAACAATAATCCTGACATTTTTTTATAAATGTCACTGTCACAAAAACAATTAAAGAAATAAATTGATGTTGAACAAATATCTCTTCAATATCTGGCTATTTGAAAATAAGTTCTACAAAAGAAGTCATTTTGTTTCCGCATTAAAGCTTCTCTAATATTTACAAGATACAGACTAACACCCGAGAGTTAAAAAACAACAACTATGTTGTCCTGACTAGAGATGAAACAAAAGACTAACAAGATCATAAAAAAGTAAAATGAACCAATGGTTTTGTTGTTTACAAACATTTCAAACTAAAACATACGCGATGGAGACCCTTGTACTTAGGATTTGAATCTACTTTTAAATCAATCAATGAATGTGCTACATGAATGCTGAATATGGTCAGATCTATGATGTAAGTAAGGCAGCCGTGAATTACAGCGCAAGTTGCAAGACAATGGGACAGTGGTCACTTCCAAGCACTTTACTCCGGATGGCGCTGTCACAGAGCTTGTCCTTTAACCTTTCTGACAGCACAAAGTAGTCCAATCGCCTGCACAATAACAATAAAGCTAGAGTTAGGCCAAATGATAATCTAATCAAAGAAACCTAATTAATAAGTAAAGTACATAAAACATGTGATGTATATAAATATTTGTCATTTCCCTACAATATGACAAGAGGCTTGTGACACTTCTTCCTCACTCCACTGTTCTATTGTACTTGTATTGTTCAATGTTCAAATTGCATTAAAGATCTAAAATATTTTCTGTGTATTTTTTATCCATTATAATTCTAGATGTTTGTTACTTTTGTATATTCTCAAAATAGTTTTGTTGTCAAATAATTGTAGGCTATATTGTTACCCTCTTCAAATATATTTACAAAATGAAACCAAAGATTTCTTCCTTAAATAACAGCAAATTATAAATCCCATGGAAAATATTTGATGTTTTAATTATATAGTTTATGTTTTAACAAATGCAAATTCAGACATAAAATGGTCGTTCTGGTTTTGCAATCCCTACAAATTAAAAGTAATAAAGATAACTATAACAAATAAAAGAATCTCAAATAATACTGATTCTTAAATTTATATTTGGCCTCAGGGCATCTCTTCAAAACTAATTCTATTACAAATCCTAAATGATCTGACCTTTTACTTAACTCTAAACTTACTCTTAACCTTTTGCCCCTTAATTAGTCAACAGTTTTCTACCCTCCAAACCTTGAGTCAATTCGCATGACTCCGTATATTAAAAATAAATCAGACAAAAAATATTTGTAAAAAATTTACTGTAAAAAAACTATCAAAGCAACTGCTTTAAATTCTTCATTATAAATTTATCAAAATATAAAGTTTAATTCAAACCAGTAGAGATGGAAATAAAGTAATAAATAAAAAGGAAAATAAAATAAATAGCTCAGCCTACGCCGATCGGTTCCGATATTTTGTCATGGAACTAGCCTAACTAGGATATCATCGTATCGGACTCAAATCCTACTATTCAACTTCTAAACTGCTTAAAATAACTCGATTATCTTGGCATTATCAAAATAATAAAGCCTTTCCTTCATCAGCCTAGCCTATGCTTTTCTAAATATTTCCAAAATACCATCAATTTTTGCAGAATTAGCGCTAAAAATTCGTTATTTTCAAAAATTTACTGATATTCGATAGATCGGGCTAAAACTACCAAAGAAACGTCTAAAAATAGCGTCACTATCACTCTCTTTGGTCAGAGTAAAAAAAGGCCTCGCATCGGGATCAAATGCGAAACAACCCGTAATTGGAGACGCGGCGACTCCAAGGGTCTATCAGTAGAGGCCACGCGCAGCGACTCCAAGGGCCAAACGGTTAAAATGAACAAGAAATGTATTTTTGCTGGATATTTTCATTATTTTACCATGAGGAAATATTCCGTTATTTAGCCCTGAACTTCAGAAAAACAAGGTAAAGCAAGCAAAATAGAAACTAACTGGCAACCATTTAGATATTTATAGACGGTACCAGAAACAGATGAACTCACCAGCCAGCGTTTTTACCCCGGGCATTCATCATGTACGTCCAAAATGTGTAGGCGTGTTCTTCTTTAGGGTGCAGGTAACGGAAGGAATCAAAGAATCCTTCTTTCAATGTGTCCGTAAAACTATCTCTTTCTTCTTCAGTGAATCCTGCTGTCTTTAAATTTCCTTTTGGGTTTTTCAAATCTATTGAAACAAACAATACATAAAACATATGACTCAAGGATATTGAAGAAACAAGAACAAGTGTCTTGCTTTGATTTATCTCTGTATACTTTAAGGGCCATCATATTCAAATCATCAGTTTTAACTGTTAGAGAGGGTTTGATTTGATCAAAATATAAATGCTTTTTTTTAAAAATATTTTGAATGTTATTGAACTACACAGAGACCTTTAGGAATAATTACTGAAGGAGCCAATAACATTGGGGACCCAGGCTTGTCACACAATCAATATACATTTAAACAATAAACATTTATGTATATATAGCCCTCGCTACAGCCAATCAACTCACCAATTTCTTTGTGGGCAACATTCAAATCTCCGCACCAAACCACAGGTTTCTTTTTATCCAGCGATTTCAAGTAGCTACGGAAAGCTGTGTCCCATTTTTGTGTTCTGTAATCTAATCGAGGCAAGCCACGACCTGAATTTGGTATATCTGAAACAATAAAAAATTCATTGGCTACCGTTACATTTTCTGGTTTGAAAAACTTGAGGCCTGGATTCGAATACATTTTTTTAATAATGCTTAAATCAAGGCACTATTAGAAAAAAAGTTTGTTGACAAGTAAACTTTATCAAAATGTTTTAGTTTTGAAACAAGATCAAAGAATCATATACAATGGTGAATAACAGAAATAGTAAACAAGAACATATCGCTCCATTTTTGTTCTTTTAAAAAACAAACAGTGAAACAAAAATAACTTACAGGTGTTAACTAAATAACATACAGGTGTTCACTAAATAACTTACAGGTGTTTTTGGTGAAAAGGTACCGATTTTCCAGACATTATAAAGTTTGAAATTAGTTTGTTTAAATACCAGACACATTCCATACTTTCCAGACATAGTTTGAACCATGTCTAATATGTATACGTAAATACTGCTAACAAAATAGATGTTCTCTAAATAACTTACAGGTGTTTACTAAATAACTTACAGGTGTTTTACTAAATAACTTACAGGTGTTTTACTAAATAACTTACAGGTGTTTACTAAATAAAATTTGTCAAACTCTGCAGTGATCACTCTGCCTTCTTGGTCATGTTCTTTGTCTCCTGGTTTAGATGAAAGTAGAAAATGACAAGGTTTACGGCTTGAAATCTTCAGAGTTCAAACTTCATTTAATTACATTAACTTTAGAATAGAGCATTACTATTTCATAGCTATTGTAAAACTTTGATTAGAAATTTCTTTTATGTACGGTATTCATTAAGGAGGTAGGCCTACACACAAAATAAAAATATGCAGTTTGAGAGATAACTCCTAGCTATGTAAGTGAAGAGAGATAACTCCTAGCTATGTAAGTGAAGAGAGATAACTCCTAGCTATGTAAGTGAAGAGAGATAACTCCTAGCTATGTAAGTGAAGAGAGATAACTCCTAGCTATGTAAGTGAAGCGAGATTTCTCCAAAGTTCTTCATTACTCACCTATTCCTTCAGTTATTTGAATTGGTTTAGTTCTGTAATAGATGCCAACTCCGGAATAGCCCTCAGTATCTCCAGAAAGCCAATACGCTGTGTAGCCTTCTAGTTTAGCATCCTCAGGTATCTTGCTAATGTCACATTTAGTTTCCTGAACACAAAACACATCTGGATTTTCTGCTTTCACGTATTCAAGGCCTTCTTTCTGTAAAATATTTTTTTTTTAAATGTTTTTTTAATTGGAACAAGTATGACAGAGAGTATAAGTAAAGTCTCCAGTCAGAACAAATTGATCCATAGGGGCAGTGAAGCAGCATTTGCTAGTTTCAGTGACTACGGCTTACTAGGGGATATGTGGCCAGCACAATGCCCAGTCGCCTTTACTTGACCCTAACTAATGTCAGGTACCCAACAGACCCTCATGTCCAGGGAAAAGTCCTAGCCTACACCAGGATTCAAACTCAGGACCTTCAGTACGCCAGTCAAACGCGCTGCCCCTCTGCCACTGTGCCCTTTGACAGAGCTAAAAAGTTAATCTTCAGCTCTTCACTGGTTTCATAAACTGTGGTGCCAATCAACCAATTTATTGACACTTTTTATCACATACTTATTATCACATAGTCTACACAAGAACAAAATCATATTTACCTGTTGACACAGAGGTGTAGGATGCATACAATTTCTTTTGTATTTCAAAATGTTTGAAATCAATTTTGTATTATGGGTTTTCTACTGCACCTTATATTCCATGTTCAACTGTTTTAACTTCTATTGTTACATTGACAATGTTTTCTACTGCACCTTATATTCCATGTTCAACTGTTTTAACTTCTATTGTTACATTGACAGTGTTTTGAGCTAATATCTGAATGAGGGGTAGTGCTCGGTACTGTAAGAGATTACTTATTATATGTTAGTATATAGATTGTAATAAGGTGCACATGATATATTGAATGAATCATTTGGCACTATGGAATGAAAGAGGTTTTTTTTTTTGTTTTTTTTTGTAGTAGTCCCTTAACTTGGCGGTCGTTGGGGGGAGCTAATGGTCACTGGGTGATGTACACTGGGTGTGCATTAGTCCTCTCTTGGGCTTGGTAGACTTGGCGGAGCCCATCTCCTCTCCAAGTCGGCGGTGGATTTATAGCTGACTGCACCGAGGGTCGAACCCCTGATGCGGCACTTGGGAGTCGAGCTCGCTGTCGACTTTGCCAACCAGCCGCCGAAAGAGGGATAGAGATTATTTAAAGGTTTCCTATAAACAAAGAAACGAAAGACAAGACAAACAGTAACCGAGCTAGTTGTGGCATTGTCACCTACTCAACAAGTTGTGGCTGTGATTAGTGTGATAGCTATTGTACGAGTAGATTCAACTGCAGACTTAGAAGACCTTGATGAATGAATGATCTTATGTTCAGGATGTACATGATGTATTAAAACAAGTTTATGATAACATCGCATCTCTTCAATTTTCACGTTACCATTGTTGAAACATTGTTTGTAAACTATCGTCAAAATCTCGTCATGTGACAGGTACATTACCTCCAGCCAAGCTCTGAGTCCATTCACATTCCAAGATGCTATTTTAAAGCTGGCTTCTTTGCCGTCGGGTGTCTTGGCTTTGACCGACGAGTCGATGCCTTGAAGAGAGTCCACTATGGAGTCCCTTTTCTTTTTAGCTTTGGGCTTGGACTCCTCGGCAGTATCAGCTTTTCTCTTATGTCCCCACCCCCATCCTCTGTTAGATGTTTTTGTCTGGTGGAAATAATTACAGCATTTGTTTATCTTCTTTAACTATATGACGACAAAATTTTTAAAAATTAATAGTAAGAACATCATAAAGATAAAAAACATCTACTATTGGTCTGTGGATATTGTCATTCAAGAATATAGAATAAAATCATTGTCTCTACACACGATTTTACCAACGGTAGAGACATACTACAGTACTTTCAAACATAAAAACATCAATTACTGTTAAAATGTTTTGACAAATAAATTTTTTATTTTGTCTAAGGGTTAAGGTAATAACAAAAAGCATGAAAAAAATAATATCCGCCTCCCCAAAAAAAATAATTAAAAAATTAGTGCAAGAGTTCACCTCATCACTTTTCTCATCTTTCGTTTTATCATTGTCATCATCAACTGCATCACCATCAACTTTCTTTTTATGTCCCCAGCCCCATCCTCTAGATGATGATTTTGTCTAGTAGAAAGAAATACAGAGTTTTATTTATTGTTAGTTATGATGACAAAACTGAAGAAATAAAGAAGTTAAAAACAAACGTTCTCATATAATCATAACCTAAATCTTAACCATTACCAGCACAATCTTATCTTACATATATTACAGACACTCCTTCTTTAAAGAAGATTATTACTTCCGACGCTCAACTGTGGTCCGGGTCTAGTCTTGCATCTATATTAATTTTTTAAATGATGTTAAGTTTCTGGTTTTCCTGGTTTGTTCAGGCAACCCATTCCATGCCCTAATGCCAATCGGGAAGAAATCTTTGCCAAATATATCACATCCACTGACCATCATTTTACCAATTAACAGGCAGTCTTATCCACCCAAGTGTTGGACAACAGTTTTAGTTCCGCACACAAATTTCAGTCAATGGTCAGTTTTCTTGATTTCAAAAGCACAACAACAGAATTCAGTCAATGGTCAGTTTTCTTGATTTCAAAAGCACAACAGAACAGAATGAATTTATCTTCTACTGAATAAACTTTCTGCCCAACACTATAGTGAAAAGGTGATGTCCTTATTTTGACTTTGTATATACTTTGTATGAGGGAAATAGATGCGGCTTGTCTAGCAGCATGAAACTGATTGGTGAAAATAATAGATACGTCTGGGATTATAACAATTACAGCTTAAAAAAATATAAGCGTGTAGACTCTTTAAAAAATAGAATAAAAAAAGACTGGCCTTTAATATTCAAATATGCAGACTAATCAAATAAGATCTATTTTTCCAAGCATTTTTAATGTAGGTATTTTATGAACTAAAATAATTGACTTATATTTGTAATGCTTTAAATTTGTATGTTAGGGTGGCATTAAAAGAAAATAGTTTGACTTGTAAAAGTGCGGTAAATCTAACAGTGATGAATAGTCAGTAATTATATTTATTTGTTTGAACAAATTTCAAAAACTATTAACCCAATCTGTGCAACAAGATTTTCTCAATGAAAAAGGCATGGACATAATTATAACCCAATATAAAATCTGTAACAAAACAAATGATAGAAACAGAATAAAGCAGTTACTTAACCTCATTACTTTTCTCTACTTCATTTTTGTTGTTGGAATCATCGTCTTTTGGCTGCTTCTCCTGAAAGACAAAATAAAAGTTGGCAAAATGTTTCTCCTAGTTTAGCTAAAATTAAAAAAAAACAATATCAATGTGATGTTTTAGAGTCAAGTAGATGTTATTTTAAGAAAAAAAAAGAAGAATAGATGAAAATAAAATGCACACAAGTCATAAAACTACAGGTACAATGAAGATTTAGTGAATGGCATGCAGTCATGTTTTCATAGTGAAGGACACTTCTCCACCTTCAGGGGTATACAATGGAAAAGTGTGGCCAACACAATGCACAATATCCAATACTTGTTGAATATCCGTAAGAGTGGAGTAGACACAATGTAATATATAAAGTGACTTTACTGGATATGAAGTCTAGCCACTCCAAATGGCATCCAAAGTTTTCCAAGAAAGACACTAGAGTCTAGAATCTCATACACGACTGATAATAATACACTAAAATCTCATACACAACTGATGATAATATTTTTACAAATTAATCCAGACTGGGGAATTGCAAGGGGAAATTATTCTAATATTTTTATATGCTTAGACTAAGACAAAAACCTAAGACATTTAAATTCTTTACAACTCTATTACATCATCACTGCTGTACCCAAGGGCCTCAAAGGGACATAATGTGGGAACCACCAGTACGCATGCATCAAGAGCACACAGGTGGGCTAACGTGTGGGGAACAGCACCTGCTTCGCTTCCAAGACTCATTGTAGTGCTGCAAGGCCCTGATGCAATGAGCGCAGTAGTCACGCCTCAACCCTGCCCTGGTGCCTGGATGCCCACACCTATAGTATGTGATTCGCGCTACTGGGAGACATTGCAGGTATACGGGCGAGCCACCAAGATAATGATCCGAGGGGAATTCCTCAGTGGGAGAAAAGAGTGCATGTGGCTGCAGAAACCGTGCCCTAACCGACCCCTAAGTTACCAGGCACTCTACACCTTCGGCGTGCCTTGGGGTGGCTTGTGCCCAAATAGAACCCAGGTGTGTCCCCCTTTGAGAAGGCTTAGAGACTGAAAGCTCTTCCATTTTTTCTAAGGCAATTATAGCATAGTATTACATCATCAGATTCTTCTTTCTTGTCAGCCTTCTTTTTGGTGCCAGCATCTTTCTCCTTGCTGCCTTTTGCTTTAGTTTCCTTTGACTCACTTTTTACTTTCTGGCTCTGAGACAAAACAAGAAAATAAAAACTTGCATGTGAAATACTGAGGGAAAGAAATATTTTCTAACATTCAGAAACAGAAAGTTAATGAGAATGTGAACGCAAATATTTCTGTGAACAAATCATTTTATCTGGACTAGTTTTTTAAAGGAGTCTAACATAATTATAAATATATATAAAGTTGGGCAAGCTTTAGTTGTAATATATATATATAAATATATATATAATATATATAAACATTTGGGTTAGTTTTTAAAAAACTAAGATATTTAACATTTGGTCAAGTTATGAGAAATTGTAAAATATATTCACTTTTGGCTTAGTATTGAAGATAGGGTTAAACAGCTTCTTGTGGTAAATTATATTTAGATTTATGCTTTAAAAGTAAAAAGTAAACATGATAGGGCAGGAATTGTGCATAACATACAGGGAGTTATTTTTCCAGTTCGGAAGTATTCCAAACTATTTAGAACCCTTCGTTAAGCAAATTGAGTGTAACTGGATGTGAACTGGATATTCATGAGAATATGAGACAATGAGCTTGTGAGTTGTATGTACATGAGAACATTGTCAGGTTTGACCAGTGAGACATTTCTTGTGAAGTGATATGTTTAAAAAAAAATACTTCTGATAAAAGAAGAAGAGAGAATGAGATATTAATAACTGCATTAGAGGGACTTGAACCATTAGAGGGACTTGAACCATTAGAGGGACTTGAACCATTAGAGGGACTTGAACCATCAGAGGGACTTGAACCATCAGAGGGACTTGAACCATCAGAGGGACTTGAACCATCAGAGGGACTTGAACCATCAGAGGGACTTGAACCATTAGAGGGACTTGAACCATTAGAGGGACTTGAACCATTAGAGGGACTTGAACCATTAGAGGGACTTGAACCATTAGAGGGACTTGAACCATTAGAGGGACTTGAACCATTAGAGGGACTTGAACCATTAGAGGGACTTGAACCATTAGAGGGACTTGAACCATTAGAGGGACTTGAACCATTAGAGGGACTTGAACCATTAGAGGGACTTGAACCATTAGAGGGACTTGAACCATTAGAGGGACTTGAACCATTAGAGGGACTTGAACCATCAGAGGGACTTGAACCATTAGAGGGACTTGAACCATTAGAGGGACTTGAACCAGCCGAATGGCTGCGTCTTTCCCTATACCAGTAATGGCAATTTAGAACTGACTCTAAGAATAGAAGCTACTCACAAGAGGCCGTCTTGTGACAAACGACTGGCAGTATCGTTCATTATTGACCCATTTCAATCATTGCATAACATTTGATTTCCACAAAAAGCAACAAGAAAAGAAAGATTAAAAACATTTATTACAATTACATTTCTTTATGCTTACCCCTTTTGGTGGCATGATAGAAAACCACCTAACTGACAGACTGCTGGGTCTCTGAAAATAAAAATGGTAATGTGTAACTGAAAGACCAAGTGAACAGCTTTTTATCAAAATTGAATTAAAAGTTTATTTTGATAGTAAAAAGTGTATTCAGTACACGAATGCTAATAAAATCATTTTTATACAAAATATAAAATATAACTTTCAAGTAATTAGTTCAATATTAGCACTTAAATGTGTGTTGGAAAAATCCACATCTTGTAGCCATTTGAAATGGCAACAAAGGGAAGTGATGTCAGAGAAGGAATTTCGACTAGGAAAAATGAATGTTTTCACGTGTTTTGAATCTATTTCCACGTGTTTTGAATCTATGCCTGGTCTTATTTTTTAACAAAATGGTTAAATATAGATTTAGTGTGTCGTGCTTTGTTTATTTATTGTCCTTCCAACACGGCACTTCCGTATGCGACTTTTACAAATCTCATGCCTTCCAGAAAAAGCTGTTCACTTGATCTTTAATGATTTTTATTAGATTTGTTGTTTAAATTAACTAATTAGATGGTTAGAATAGGTATCATGTTACAACCTAGGGGATAAAATAAAAATTTAGTCTTCCAGTCTGACCCAATTGATCTATTGGGCCGGTGAAGAAGTGTTCACCAGTTTGTGTGGCCATGGCAAAGTAAAGGATTGTACTTACGTGTGACCAGCACAATGCCCAGTACCCATATATTAATTAGTATTACTTTTTCTTAACTAATTTTGGGTAGGGCCTTCACCAGGATTTGAACCCAGGAGCATCGATTTCACTAACCGAGCAGCAACCAGAATGCGATGTTGCTCAGCCACCTTGCCCCAATGCCCAATGGCATTATTGCACCTTGTAGAAATGAAACCAGACATTAAAACCTATTGAACTATTTGCAGGGAGATTAAAAATACCGAAAGTGGGGACGGCTTGGACACACCTTGCCTTGAGAAGACCAGAGGATAATTAAATGTGAATAATGTTGCCAAATAAGTAGGCCTACTACACGTAACACCACTGGAACTCCCTGGGCCTGTAATTATTAAATTGTTTCTTTTTCTTGGATAGGATACTGAGGACACTCTTAAAAAACGGTTGGCACTTTCACTTTTCTTGGTGAAAAGACCTTATACTCCAGTTAGATTCCCATTTTTTATAATTCATTATAGTCTCTGGTAAAAGTAAAGTGTAGGCCTAAACCTAAAAGTAGGCCTAAAGCCTAAACTTGCTAAAGGCTAAAAAGTAAAGTAAAAGTAGTCAAAATAGTTCGGACAGTCGGGACTCGGGACAGAGCCGACAGTGACAGAGGATCTTTGACTTACGAAATCATAAAGTACCGAATCACAGCAAATTGAAAATTACTCACATAAGTTTTATACTTTGTTAATTTTAAAGTTCTCTGTGCCTGGCAAATGTATTTTAATTCTAATAGTAATAGGCCTACAGACCGGTTATGTGTCATATACCGCAAAAATACGCGGTTTATGAATGGAAACAAATACAACATTGGCAATTTAACTATCGTACTCGATACTATTAATATTAAGATTAAGAAGATAGGACTACATTTACAAAAAATTATCATAAAATATAAATCGTTACTAGAAAGACATTTTAAATTTGCAAATATATTAGGAATTTCTTTTATCTTAGAATATTTTTTTAATATGTCATATTTATATGTACGCTTCGTTTAAAATATCGATACCGGTACCTCAGATTGCAGATAAAAGGGTAGGCCCTACTGGGCGTTTCCTTAAAAAACTAACATTGGCACTGAGGTTATGAAATATAATATAGCTCAGTGAATATTGGCGTTTTGATATAGCAGTGTAAACTGTAAACTTAATATTTCTTAAAAATTCGATTATTCTGCCCCCCCCCCCCCACCCAAGTAGACGTCCGAAAAATGGAGGACATGCCCTCCTTCTTAGCCTACTGAGGCTGCTGTCCTTCGTCCAGCAGGCAAAGCTAAAAACCTTTAGAATGTCCGGCTATTGTAATATTAAATGTTTTAGCCCTACGTGTCTACGGTTTAAAAAAAATATATTTAATATTAACAAGCATATAGTCTAATAGCCTTCAATTATTAAACAAGGAATTATGTGAAACAAAAAAGATTTTCAGAGTTACTAAAAATCTGTGCGTTATAGTTTTATTCTTCTGTATCACTATAAGCTTACTAGATAATTATAATGGCACTAAATGTGGAAAGAGTGTTATAGGCCTATTCTTAATTAATGCTCTGTGGGCAAAGGAAAAAAAAAGACTCTTAGTTAAATCTGTAGAGGGCATTAGGCTACTTACAAAGAACATTTTTTAAAATTCTGACTTGAAAAGTTATATGCATATTTGATTGCTATTATCCTCTGTGAAATGTTGGCTCGTCTGAGAAATATGTTGTATAATTAACGAAGATGATAATGTAATAATTGTTAAGTAGATTGCTTAGTTTAAAAAAAAAATATTTTGCACTGAATTTATAATTATTTATTTTTGAACAAGACATTCTTGGTCAGTTTACCAATAGACAATTATTGACAGCTATTGTAATACATTGCACTATATATATATATAATTCCAGGTGAAATAGGGATTGATTCAAATGAAAAACCCAATACATCCTTCTTTTGATAACCATGCATCTGGCAAACCTTAGCTAGATATAGCCTATATAATTTTTGTTTTCAGAAATGAGAATTTCAAATATATAATCAATCTTATTTTTAATTTATTTCAACTATTGATTATTAAATTTTTTAAACTCACTTTTAAAATCTATTTTTACTCGTATTCACAATTCTGCTACTGGCAGCCCACCACCTTGCATTATTTGACCTTTCCCCTGCCCACCCCTGGCTACACCACTACCATCCCTGGCTACACCACTGCCATCCCTGGCTACACCACTGCCACCCCTGGCTACACCACTGCCACCCCTGGCTACACCACTGCCACCCCTGGCTACACCACTGCCACCCCTGGCTACACCACTGCCACCCCTGGCTACACCACTGCCACCCCTGGCTACACCACTGCCACCCCTGGCTACACCACTGCCATCCCTGGCTACACCACTGCCACCTGTTGCCACCTTATGTTGAGAAATGTATATGATCCATAACCCTCCAAGCCTGGGCCTATGGTAAATCAGTTTGTCATAGTGAACACGTACATAGCTCATCAAATCAGAGAAATGATCACTGAAGTGCTACAATCGTCCATATTATAGCCTTTCCTCTTTATAGCCTCAACAACAGAGCAAATGATAAAAGGCAAAGGGCATTATGCCAAACTATTATTTCACAAAAATAATTCTTTTCTCAAAGGACACCAACAATTAATTACAAAAATAGGACTGTTGAAAATGAAACACAAAAAAAATGTAATTTTGTTAAAGTAAAATATTTTATTCTTTGCTAGAATCATCAGCTACAAAGGAAACTGTCTAGAAAAGTATAAAACTAATATCACAGACTGATTCACATTGAATAACAAATATATAAACAACATATAGTGGAATAATTGACTATAGAGTGGACATGGATAACTGAAGCTTAAATAAAGTATAAGAGAAAGCTATCACACAATTGAGCATTATGGCTAGAAAAGAAAATGGACAGGCATGCCAACTTTAGGCATCACTAGTTTTACATCAAAAGTTGCCAGAGTTGCATTTAATAGAGATAAAAATGAACAACAATAAAACCCTTTAATGAATAGTTGTATAAGAAGATGTTACAATTAGATATAAACTTGATTTTTGTTCTGAAATTTTCTACTCAAGTTTTACATAGTTTTGATTTAAGGCAAGACACACATTTCAAAAGAATAAATAAAACACTTAGAATAAAAAAGTTCACAGAGCAAAAATATGTTTGAGTTGAGAAGTCGATAGTTTGAACACATTAAAAAAGTTTCTTTAGTTTCCTGCTGTTTCGGCCCCAATGGAATGTAACCCTGGACTGCTAAGTGCCGCTAATACAGCGGAACAATTTTCCCTTTGGCCCCTTCTGACAGACGTTTCTGAAGGTCCGCGGAGGTCACAGAACACCACTGGAAATTGGGACTGGACAGAGCTGGGGGCTCGACGCCTTCTGAAATGTCCAGGCTGACAAGAGAAGTAATGCACAGCCCGTCTTCTGACTTCCCAGTGCCTCTGTGCTCGACGCCTAAAATGCCGCACATTCTCACAGAGGATGAAATATTTGTGGAAAAAGCAGCCTAGAAATAAAAAAAAACATGAAATTATTGAGAGTATAAGTAAAGTACCCTTCGGACCAAATTGATCAGTTTAACCAGTTTCTGTGGCCACAGAATACTAGTGGATGTGTGTAATATATAGTTTAATATAAATGATTGATTGAACAGTTTGAACCACAGAATAGAAATTATTGAATTGATAATCATTCTAGAACTAAATGTCACAAAATACTTCAGTAGGAGAGATAACTTAAAATTTTATTACAATTTTTAATACATCTTTTAATATTTTTCTGTGTTTCTTTCATGGTTTTTTAAAAATATTCCTTGCAGTTTTTCTATCAGCATTTCTTTCAATATTTCTTTGACTAATTCTATCAGTATTTTTTTCAATATTTCTTTGACTAATTCTATCAGTATTTCTTTCAATATTTCTTTGACTAATTCTATCAGTATTTTTTTCAATATTTCTTTGACTAATTCTATCAGTATTTCTTTCAATATTTTTTTTTCCATATTTCGTTTCAAATTCCTGTCAGTATTTTCTATGTCTAACCCTAACCTTGGCTCACCTTGAGAATGGCGTAAACAGAGATAGCAATAAATGGTTTCTGGGTGTGGTTCAAGAATGTGGTTGGGATGTGGAGTCCATTCTTCTTACTGGCCAACACATGCATGCCCCTGACCAACGGACACAGAACAAGTTGGATGACATTAGTACACGGTAGTGCTATTAGAAGTATTGCTTTCAACATAGAGATCAATATAAAGAGAGGGCGCCAAGATCATCATAAAGAAAAATTTCATAAAAATTTTTAAAAAATTTCAAAGATGAAAATAAAGAAAACTTTCAAAGATAAATATATAAAGAAAAATTTCAGAGATAAACGTAAAGAAAGATTTCAGAGATAAACCGGATCTCATATAAGCTGGCTTCCCTCTGTTATAGGTGCTTGAATAACTGCGCCCCGGATTATCTTCGCTCTTGTATGGAGCTCTACACCCAGTCCCGCCCACTTCGTTCGGTATCTGACGCGCTTTCTCTGCGGATCCCTCATGTAAGGCTAGTGTCTGCTGGCGAACGTTTATTTTCCTACGCAGGACCGTCCGCTTGCAATCACCTCCCACTACAGCTTCGCCAGAGCCCTAGCTATGACACCTTCAGGATCCGGCTGAAGACTCACCTATTTTGTCAGCAGAATTAGCATATTACTACATATTTCGTTGTCTGTCTGTATTCTGTAACTGTCGTCTGCGCATAGAACTGTCACCAACGGGATATGCGCTATATAAGCACCGTTATTATTATTATTATTATTAAACGTAAAGAAAGATTTCAGAGATAAACGTAAAGAAAGATTTAAGAGATAAACGTAAAGAAAGATTTCAGAGATAAATGTAAAGAAATATTTCAGAGATAAACGTAAAGAAAGATTTCAGAGATAAACGTAAAGAAAGATTTCAGAGATAAACGTAAAGAAAGATTTCAGAGATAAAGGTAAAGAAAGATTTCAGATATAAACATGAAGAAAGATTTCAGAGATAAACGTAAAGAAAAATTTCAGAGATAAACATAAAGAAAAATTTCAGGGATAAACGTAAAGAAATATTTCAGAGATAAATATAAAGAAAGATTTCAGAAATAAACATAAAGAAATATTTCAGAGATAAACATAAAGAAAGATTGATTATTAATCATCTTATTAAGCTTGCTAAGATTGTTAGAGTCAGAGTGACTGAGCAGTTCTCACAACTAGTCACAACACTGTGTTTTTCCCCCTCTTAAATCTGGACTGTCGAGTTTATTCAACTGTGTACTGTGTACTACACATGATATAACTTTTACTCCTGGAAATTTTTGTAAACAAAGTAACGACTGCTGCCACACTAGCTTGTTTTTATACTAGCCACTTCTATTGTATGCTACTACCTATCAATTAAATCGACCTTACTGATGTGAAGAAATGGATAAGAAGTTATTTCTTAACATTGGGAAAATTTGCTCGAAACTCAATACACATCTGGATACCAAACTCTTTCTTACTATTCGTAGGCTCGGCATCGGACGCCACTTACCAACTAGACGTGGGACGAGAGCTGGACATTGTCACCGCATATCGTCCCCCGCAGCCCCTGATCTGGCATATCAACCTTCTCCTCCCCTCTCTATGCCTGCATATCAACCCTCCACTCCCCTTTCTACGCCTGCATATCAACCCTCCCCTCTATATGCCTGCACATCAATCCTCCCCTCCCCTCTCTGTGCCTGCATATCCCCCCAAAGCAAATCGACCATCCCCTCCCTTATCTGCAAAAGCTTCTAACAAGGCACTCAGTGTTTGCCTCATAAACTCTCAATCAGTAAACCCCGTCGGGAAAGCCGAGCTCATCTCTGACTTTATTGTCGAAAAAAATCTAGATTTCATGTTTATCACCGAAACATGGCTACGATCTGGGGACGACCCCAAGTGCGAACAACTAACCCCTGTTAGTCACCTCACAGCTTCTTTTCCCCGCCCCACTGGCACTGGGGGAGGTATCGCCGTCATCTATAAAAAACACCTCCACGCTGCTGTATTGTTCTCCAACACTCTCCCCTTTTCCCACACCACATTCGAAGCCGTGGAAATTAAAGTTTCTACCACCACGACTCTCTCCTTCCTCTGCATTTATCGTCCCCCACCAAACGCCAAGAACAAGTTCAAAGATGCTACTTTCTTTGATGAGTTTGCTCTTGTACTTGACTACTACAATGTCACCCCTAACAGAGTCATCATCTTGGGTGACTTCAACATACACTGGGACTGTCCCTCTGATGCCAACACCAAGCGCGCACGGGCACTATTCGACAACTACAGTGTTGACCAGGTCGTCCCATTCCCCACCCACTCCCGTGGTCATATCCTCGACTGGATCGTCACCAGATCCGCTGACAACCTCGTCTCCAGCCTAGTCGCCAGCGACCTTCTTGTCTCTGACCATTCTGCCATCTGCTTCATTGTCAATATCACCAGACCGGTGAAGAAATGCAAGATTGTCACCCGCCGTAAGCTACGAGCCATAGATACTGACACCTTTGGCAACGAGGCTGCCTTGCTGCTGGCTCAGCGTGACCCCTCTTCTGACCATGCTTCCTTTTTCGCCCTGACTCTACGCCAGCTTCTCGACAAGCACGCCCCGCCATCTTTGTGTGCAGTTTCTGAGCGACCGCCAGCTCCTTGGTTTTCCGACGACGTCAAAGCTGCCAAGCACGAACAACGACGGGCCGAGCGCACTTGGCGTCTCTCCGGCCTCGAGATCCACCGCCAGATCTTCAGAGACATGCGGCTCCGCGTCAAGGAAGCCATCACTGCCGCCAAGGTCCAGCACTACCACAGCCGCATCACGCAAGCCTCGTCGTCCAAGGAGCTATTCTCTATCATGTCCACCCTCCTCGGCTCCTCACCCTCTCTACCCCTCCCCACCACACACCCACCCGTGGACCTCCCAGAACTCTTCTCAGAGCACTTTAAGGAGAAGATAGAGAATCTGCGTAGTTCTCTGGATCATGATGCCTATCGCCCTTCCCCACCCTCTCCCGCCTTCTCTGGCTCCCCTCTCACCTGCTTTCAACCTGTCACCATCGACCATGTTAAGCGCATCATTATGAAGTCCCCCATCAAGACCTGCGAGCTTGACCCTCTGCCAGGCTTTCTGTTCACCCAGTGCTTGGACAAGCTCCTGCCGTACATCACCGATACCATAAACACCTCCCTCTCCACAGGCATCGTTCCTAACTGTTTTAAATCCGCCATCGTCCGCCCACTCTTGAAGAAATCTGGACTTGATGTAAATGAATGCCGGAACTACCGTCCAGTATCAAACCTCCCCTACCTCTCCAAGCTCCTGGAGCGCATCATCCTTGAGCAATTGAACGTCCACCTGTCCCTGAACTCGCTTATGCCCGTGTTCCAGTCGGCATATCGCCCCAATCACAGCACTGAGACAGCGCTACTGCGGATCACCACCGACCTCCTGAACGCCGCAGACAGAGGTCTCCTCTCCGCCCTTGTGTTATTGGACTTGTCCGCGGCCTTTGACACGATCGACCACCACCTACTCATCGATCGCCTCAGCTTCACGTTCGGCATTCATGATATAGCCCTCTCCTGGTTCAAGAGCTACCTCGACGGTCGCTCCCAGACCGTCACTACTGAATCTTTGTCCTCCCAGCCCGTCGCCGTCCGCTATGGTGTACCACAGGGGTCCGTCCTCGGCCCAGTCCTCTTCACTTTGTACACCCAGCCCCTTTCCTTCGTCATCGAGCGACACAACCTTAATTATCACTTTTTCGCTGATGACACCCAGCTCCTAAACAGCGCCAAGCCTGAGGACATCGACGAGCTCCTTGCTACTATCTCCTGTTGTTTCCTGGACATCAAGAACTGGATGACAGAAAACAAGTTGAAGCTCAACAGCGAGAAGACCGAAGCCCTACTCGTAGGAACGAGACAGAAGCTTGCTTCCCTCAGCGTGACTGACCTCCAGTTGGGTGACGCTACTGTGCCCTTCTCCTCAACGGTAAAGAGCCTCGGCATGTTTCTGGACTCCACTCTGTCCATGCAACCCCACATCTCCTTCCTGATCAAAACCTGCTTTTTTCACCTGCGACGTATTGCCACTATCCGTCGCTACCTCACTCCGGAAGCTTGTACCAAGCTCGTCATCACTCTCCTCTTCTCTCGTTTGGACTACTGTAACTCTCTTCTGGCCGGCCTTCCTGACGCTTCCATTCAAGGACTCCAACGCGTCCAAAACTGCGCTGCCAGACTAGTCCTAAAGAAGAAGAAGTCCGACCACATTTCACCTCTGCTCTACTCTCTGCACTGGCTCCCTATTCAAAATAGGATTTTATATAAACTCGCATCTCTATGCTATAAATGCCTCAATGACTCTGCCCCGGATTATCTAATTTCCTGTCTGGAAATATATACAAAACCACGCCCACTTGATCGGCTGCTCACAAACTCAATTTGACGATCCCGCGGACAAAACTCGTGACAGCTGGTCAGCGGGCCTTCACCTACTCCGGCCCCTCCGCATGGAACACCCTGCCACTCCAGCTGCGACAAAGCTCGAACTTTAACATTTTCAAGACCGGACTCAAGACTCACCTGTTTATTATTGACTCCTAGCTCACTCACATTTTTAAACATTTGTGTTATTGTTATCATCGTTAATTGTAATTGTAATTGTAAATGTAAGTGTTAAGCGCATAGAACTGATTGCGGGATATGCGCTATATAAGCTTCATTATTATTATTATTATTAAGATTGCAGAGATAAACGTAAAGAAAGATTTCAGAGATAAACATAAAGAAAGATTTCAGAGATAAAGTCACCTTATAGTGGATCTGTCTATGACAACAACTCTATGCATCAGTTGTGTATGTGGTGCTATGACTGGCAAGGTGACTGGGTATCTGGATGTTACATCAGTCTCCCAGTAGGTCCTGGCTAGCTCTATAAATCTAAGTATATCATTGTGTCTGGGGACATAGGACAATTTTATCTCAGTAGGTCCTGACTAGTTCTATACATTTGTAAATGTTAACTTCAAAATAAACATAAGGGAAAAGTCTGAATTGTGAACTTAACCCTTACCCACAGGGCATTGCTAGGAATGGATGAATGATTTGATCAAGGAAGTAAACAGGTCAAACATACACTGGGAAGGTCAAGGACATATTGAGTAAAAAGGTAAAGTTGACAATAGTTGTGTTACACTTGAAGATTGATGTTTAGATAAAAGCAAAAAAATTGTTATTTTGATGGGTGAATAAGCATCAGGGGGAAAAAAATCACAGTGAAGTGGAATTTTAAACAACCATATGGAATGAAGGACAAAACAGCTCCTGGCTATTTTAAACAACAACATGGAATGAAGGACAAAACAGCTCCTGGCTATTTTAAACAACAACATAGAATGAAGGATAAAACAGCTCCTGGCTATTTTAAACAGCAACATGGAATGAAGAAGAAAACAGGCCGGTATGTGATCATACTGTTCCCCTAAAGTCCACAGAGTGGTGGGTCATAAAAAAAATAGATTTACTTTCGGATAAAAAGTTTCAATTATTATTTCTTTGTAACTGGTTGGAAATTAGAATAGGATTAATTGAGTTCACAAAATATGTTAAAAGTTTCATACCTTTCAACTTTTAGAAAAATTTTATTTTTAGAACAATTAATTCATTGATAGTTTATGGCAGTTGTGGTCCTCAAAATTTCAGTTTTTTTCACAGACAACTGCTAAAAGTCACTGTAACAGGGGGAGCAAATCTGCATTATCTTATCTTATACATCTTATACATTACAGACGCTCCTTCTATAAAGAAGATTATTGCGTCCTACGCTCATCCGTGGTCCGAGTCTAGTCTTGCATTTTTATTAATGTTTTAAATGATGTCAGGTTATTGGTTTTCCTGGTTTGTTCAGGCAACCCATTCCATGCCCGAATGCCACTCGGGAAGAAAGAGTACTTATATGCATTTGTTCTCGCATAAGGGACAAGGAAGGTGTTTTTGTCTTTATGTTTATCTGAGCTTTGCAACAGATTGTTATTGGGTTGTATTTCTAAATTAGAGTTTAATGCCTTATGTATTATTACTACTTTACTCTTTGCCCTTCTGTCCTCTAGTGTTTCTAGGTTTAGTGATTTGACTAATGGTGTTACTCTTGTCAATTGGGAATATTCACTAGTTATAAACCTTGCAGCTCTTTTTTGAATTTGTTCTAATTTTTTAATGTTTTCTTTAGTTGATGGGTCCCATACAGATCCTGCATATTCTAGTATAGGCCTAACTAATGTGAGATAGCATTTTAGTTTTATATTCTTATTACATTTGTAAAAGTTCCTTTTTATGAATCCTAATGTTTTGTTTGATTTTTTAATTACTTCATCAATGTGAGGGTTCCAAGATAACTTATCATTTATTATTACTCCTAGATACTTAGCATTGCTAGTTTGAGTTAGTTCTTTACCATGAATGAAGTAGTTTGTTATTATTTGTTTCTTTTTCTTGGATACCCTTATTAGTTGGCATTTTTCTGGGTGAAAAGACATACTCCAGTTTGATTCCCATTTTTGTAGTTCATCTAGGTCTTTTTGTAAAAGTTCACTATCTTTTCCTGTCTTTATTATTCTATAAATTATGCAATCATCAGCAAATAATCTTACTTTTGTGCCTGTGTTGATGCAATTTGGCAGATCATTAATGTAAATTAGAAATAGTAGGGGCCCTAGAACAGTTCCTTGTGGAACTCCTGAGTTTACTGTTATTGGTGATGACTTAGAGCCATTTATTATCACTGTTTGTTCTCTGCCTATAAGAAAGTCCTGAATCCACTGATGTAAGGGACCAGAGATGCCAAAGTATTTAAGTTTTTTAAGAAGACTAGAATGATGAACTTTATCAAATGCTTTTGAAAAATCTAGTAATATAGCATCAATTTGGTTGTTATTATCTAATCCCTTAGACAAGTCATCTATTAAGCCTATCAATTGAGTCTCACATGATCTATTTTTCCTGAAGCCATGTTGGTGTGGGCACAGTGCATTTAGTTTGTCTAGATGATTTACTATACTACTATATATTATATGTTCTAGTAATTTACATGTTATGCTTGTTAGAGAAACAGGTCTATAATTTCCGGGGTCAGATTTATCTCCTTTTTTGAAAAGGGGGGTTACATTGGCTAATTTCCAATCTTTGGGCACTTTGCCCTGGTTTAGAGAGGCCTGAAAAAGTATTTTAAAGATTGGAGATATTTCATTAGTTAGTTCTTTAAGCAGTCTTGCTGGTATTTCATCTGGACCAGAAGCTTTGTTTACTTTTAAGTTGGTTAGGAGTTGTTTAATGCCTTTTTCATCTACATTTATATTTCCTATCTCTTCTAGTTTGTTTAAATTTATGAATATTTCTTTGTCACCTGGATTTGAAAAAGATGATGCAAAGTGTGTGTTTAGGATATTAGTTTTAGTTTCATTATCATTATAAGTTTTGTTGTTTTGGCCTTTTAGTGGAGCTATGCCTGTAGTGTCCATTTTTCTTGATTTAATGTAGGACCATAAGTTTTTATTATTATCTTTAGAAATTACATTGTTTACATATTCATTCTGCAGCTGTCTGCTTAGTTTCTGAGTTAAATGTTTAATTTTTAGGTATTTTTTATGTAGTCTAATTGAATTAGTTGCCTTAAACTTTTTGAATAGATTTTCTTTTTGTTTACACAGGCATTAAAAGAAAGAAAAAAACTACCTCAACGAGCTTCCAATCTCATGCAGTTCATCTCTGCTAAAATATTTGGCCTGTAAAGTTTCTGAATCAGCCTGATCTGCCGTCTTTATGTGGCCCCCTGTCAGCGAGAGTTTAGTGGGACTTAATCGAGAGAGACAGTTTTATCACTTCAAAAAAAGTAAAACTAAAACAAGAAACAAAAAAGAAGAGTTAATCCTCCTATCTAGGATTAAGCTACAGTTAATCCTCCTATCTAGGATTAAGCTACAGTTAATCCTCCTATCTAGGATTAAGCTACAGTTAATCCTCCTATCTAGGATTAAGCTACAGTTAATCCTCATATCTAGGATTAAGCTACAATTAATCCTCCTATCTAGGATTAAGCTACAGTTAATCCTCCTATCTAGGATTAAGCTACAATTAATCCTCCTATCTAGGATTAAGCTACAGTTAATCCTCCTATCTAGGATTAAGCTACAATTAATCCTCCTATCTAGGATTAAGCTACAATTAATCCTCCTATCTAGGATTAAGCCACAGTTAATCCTCCTATCTAGGATTAAGCTACAGTTAATCCTCCTATCTAGGATTAAGCTACAGTTAATCCTCCTATCTAGGATTAGGCTACAGTTAATCCTCCTATCTAGGATTAAGCTACAGTTAATCCTCCTATCTAGGATTAAGCTACAGTTAATCCTCCTATCTAGGATTAAGCTACAGTTAATCCTCATATCTAGGATTAAGCTACAATTAATCCTCCTATCTAGGATTAAGCTACAGTTAATCCTCCTATCTAGGATTAAGCTACAATTAATCCTCCTATCTAGGATTAAGCTACAGTTAATCCTCCTATCTAGGATTAAGCTACAATTAATCCTCCTATCTAGGATTAAGCTACAATTAATCCTCCTATCTAGGATTAAGCTACAGTTAATCCTCCTATCTAGGATTAAGCTACAGTTAATCCTCCTATCTAGGATTAAGCTACAGTTAATCCTCCTATCTAGGATTAGGCTACAGTTAATCCTCCTATCTAGGATTAAGCTACAGTTAATCCTCCTATCTAGGATTAAGCTACAGTTAATCCTCCTATCTAGGATTAAGCTACAGTTAATCCTCCTATCTAGGATTAAGCTACAGTTAATCCTCCTATCTAGGATTAAGCTACAGTTAATCCTCCTATCTAGGATTAGGCTACAGTTAATCCTCCTATCTAGGATTAGGCTACAGTTAATCCTCCTATCTAGGATTAAGCTACAGTTAATACTCCTATCTAGGATTAAGCTACAGTTAATACTCCTGTCTAGGATTAAGCTACAGTTAATCCTCCTGTCTAGGATTAAGCTAGTTAATCCTCCTATCTAGGATTAAGCTACAGTTAATCCTCCTATCTAGGATTAAGCTACAGTTAATCCTCCTATCTAGGATTAAGTTACAGTGGTAACTGGTTGTGAGCTTAATTTGTTCTAGAGCTTGTTTTGTAACCCAAAACATTGAAATAGAGCACAACCCGTTTTAAGATAAAAGAAGCGTTCTTTTTTTTACTAACCTCCAGTCTTATACATGACTAAATGCAAAGAATATGTATACTTTACGTCTGTATTAAATAAAGTACTTTACGGATTTAATCAATGAAGACAAAGAAAACAACAAAATAAATGAAATGTAAAATATAAAGAAAGAATTAGAAATAGATCTTCCTTGGTGTCTAATGTTTGATCGTAATGAAATCTTTCTATTTCTTTAACAAAAAATTTAACTGCACAAATAAATTCTCAGTACTTGACAGGAGTCTCCATTTCTGGAATGCTAGGTTTCTATCAGACCTTTCATACAGCCCAAAACAAAACTCATTGTGACATTTAACCTTTTTTTTTTTACCTGTAACTTTTCCAGTAAAGGTAAACCTCATCCATGTTGGTCCACTCATCTCTACACCGATCAGGGACGTTAATTCACAGTCTAAACCAGACTCTTCCTTTACTTCCCTCTTAGCACCATCCTGTACAAATTAACAATTCATTATGTTCTATGGCTAACAATAGCACCATCCTGTACAAATTAACAATTCATTATGTTCTATGGCTAACAATAGCACCAACATGTACACATTAACAATTCATTATGTTCTATGGCTAACAGTAGCACCATCCTGTACAAATAACAATTCATTATGTTCTATGGCTAACAGTAGCACCATCCTGTACAAATTAACAATTCATTATGTTCTATGGCTAACAATAGCACCATCCTGTACAAATTAACAATTCATTATGTTCTATGGCTAACAATAGCACCAACATGTACACATTAACAATTCATTATGTTCTATGGCTAACAGTAGCACCATCCTGTACAAATAACAATTCATTATGTTCTATGGCTAACAATAGCACCATCCTGTACAAATTAACAATTCATTATGTTCTATTGCTAACAGCAGCACCATCCTGTACAAATTAACAATTCATTATGTTCTATGGCTAACAATAGCACCATCCTGTACAAATTAACAATTCATTATGTTCTATGGCTAACAATAGCACCAACATGTACACATTAACAATTCATTATGTTCTATGGCTAACAGTAGCACCATCCTGTACAAATAACAATTCATTATGTTCTATGGCTAACAATAGCACCATCCTGTACAAATTAACAATTCATTATGTTCTATGGCTAACAATAGCACCATCCTGTACAAATTAACAATTCATTATGTTCTATGGCTAACAGTAGCACCATCCTGTACAAATTAACAAGTCATTATGTTCTATGGCTAACAGCAGCACCATCCTGTACAAATTAACAACTCATTATGTTCTATGGCAAACATAAGCACCATCCTGTACACATTAACAATTCATTATGTTCTATGGCTAACAGTAGCACCATCCTGTACAAATTAACAATTCATTATGTTCTATGGCTAACATAAGCACCATCCTGTACAAATTAACAATTCATTATGTTCTATGGCTAACAGCAGCACCATCCTGTACAAATTAACAATTCATTATGTTCTATGGCTAACATAAGCACCATCCTGTACAAATTAACAATTCATTATGTTCTATGGCTAACAGTAGCACCATCCTGTACAAATTAACAAGTCATTATGTTCTATGGCTAACAGTAGCACCATCCTGTACAAATAACAATTCATTATGTTCTATGGCTAACATAAGCACCATCCTGTACAAATTAACAATTCATTATGTTCTATGGCTAACATAAGCACCATCCTGTACAAATTAACAACTCATTATGTTCTCTGGCTAACAGTAGCACCATCCTGTACAAATTAACAATTCATTATGTTCTATGGCTAACAGTAGCACCATCCTGTACAAATAACAATTCATTATGTTCTATGGCTAACAGTAGCACCATCCTGTACAAATTAACAATTCATTATGTTCTATGGCTAGCAGTAGCACCATCCTGTACAAATTAACAAGTCATTATGTTCTATGGCTAACTGTTTCCAAAAGAAATTAATAAATAGATTATTTCTCTCTCCACTCTATTCTGATCTATGAACAATACAAGTAGACAACATTTTGATGATCTCAGACTAGGGGCATAACACTGACCTAAAAATATATATTTTTTCTCAATACAAGTCTTCCTGTTATAATAACACTTAATTACCCACGAGACTCAAAGCTGGTGAAGTGTGTATATGCTCCCAATTAGAGTAAACCAATGGGCTAACACATTGGAGACAACCTCTGTTGCTTGTCTGATAATCATTGCACAGGTGAGACTCAGTGGGGAGGAAGAAATGTACACAACAATCTGTCTCGTCAAGCCAGGTGCCTGGATGACCAGGCCTATAGTCTACTGGGTGAGAGTGTAGGTATGTTGGCAATGCTGCCTCGCTAATGATCCAAGGAGAATTTGCATAGAGAAAAAATGTAGTGCGTATGCCTATGGCAAAGCGCATGTCAGCATGTCTAACACAGTGTCTTGTTATGCCCCCCCCCTCCCTTCCCCTACTTTAACTCACTCCTTCATTACATTTATAAATCCTGTTATAAATAACAAGGAAATTTGACTCACTCCTTCATTACATTTATAAATCCTGTTATAAATAACAAGGAAATTTGACTCACTCCTTCATTACATTTATAAATCCTGTTATAAATAACAAGGAAATTTGACTCACTACTTCATTACATTTATAAATCCTGTTATAAATAACAAGGAAATTTGACTCACTCCTTCATTACATTTATAAATCCTGTTATAAATAACAAGGAAATTTGGCCTGTAGAGTCAATTTTGCAGGGCTGGCCAAATCACAGGAGCGCAAATCTAATTGTCTTTCGAGACTATGGAGCCAATGAGAGATAAATAAAACTGTCCTATTATGGAAAATGAAATTATTTTTTTTAAGTTTTAAAAAAGCAACTAACAGCGATGGTCTCCCCTGCCTCAAGTCGTCCTGCTGGCAGGTACCACATACCACGACATGATTTCTTAGCTTCCTGCACCAGTAGGATGTGTCCGTGTTCATTGAAGAGTACAGTCATGCAGATATAGAACATGCTCACTTTAGTCTTTGGAACAAAACTTGCTAAGGAAACAAACAGGAAATAGACATTCATTGAAAATGTGTTCACCTAGAAATAACATGGTTAAACCCATTCCATTATAACACCCATTTTATCTTAAAGTACTCTAATGGCTTTGAATGAATGATTGCATATATTTTCCAACATTAGGCTTATAATGTTTTATTTATTGAACAAGAACTAACTATTTCAGTAGTTGTCTTTTTTTACAACAAAATGAATTATTTCCCTTTGATTTACTTTAGCTAATAGATTATTCTATGGATACATTAACAATCAATAATGAATCTATTATAGTCTTTATATAATCTAAATGGAGCTTTTGCTAAAAAATGCAGTGAAAACCAGATAACCTTGTCTGTTAAATGTTAAGTTTTTAAAAACTTATAAATAAAGAATGCAGTCAATTGTAGCCAGACATGTGTAGAAATAATGCAATTCTTTGGTGATGGTGCAGTACTACTTTTATTTTGTACTATAGTCTATGCAGTAAACTCTCTTACCAAGCACGGCTTATCGTTAAGTAAAAAAATTGGAATATAACTTTGCTTGAAGACATCCTATTGGTTTTGGTTAACTCCAGTCTTGTTTCAACAAGCCAGACATAAAACATATTTTATTATTTATTTTATTTCATTGACATTGAAGTGATGTTGTAAAAAAAATGAACAGAATTTCTGAATAATTCTAACAAATTTTGGTCAACCAATGAACTGTTGTGTAAGACAGAAAAATAAATAAACAGACCTCAAAGACTTACAGTTTTCTTTATCAGATGTTACGTCGATGCCATGTTTTAGTTTTACTTCCTGGCCACGTACAATTGCTTGAATCTCATCCAGAACCATTTCAGTCTGTTCAGTTAAACTAGAGAATTGAAGGATTGTTTTCATTTACAAAGATGTATTCAAATGGACATTGAATGAAGAACGAGGAGAAAACAAGAGAAAATAATAGACAATATGAGCAGTTCTGTCTTGTTTTAAAGCAGAGTAAATTTCTTCTCAATGAGTCAATTGTATAAAAAAAAATGTTTGGCTCAAAGGAAAAAAAAAAAATATATAAATGAATATAAAAATATAAAAGAAAGTCTGTCCCACTGTTCCTATGTAAATGACCACCAGTGTCCAATGTCCAAAGTAATTCATTGTTTAGAAATTGAAAGTGAAGAGTTAAAGTATGAAAACATTTAGCTGATCATATTGATACATTATGTTGAATTTAAATTTCATTGTTTAAGTTTCATTGAAAAATTAATTTCATAAATATTTTATAATAAACTTCATTGAGAATTTAATACAAATATTTAAAGTTCTATTTACATTGAGATTTTATTGAGTTCCATTTTGTGTAATTCTTCTAGAGTCTAGGACTTTTTTGTATTAGTTAAACTTTTTCCATACTAGATTTTACAATAATTAGCAAATAAACTTACTTTGGTTTTAGGATTTAAGATTTTTGGGTAAATAATTTATTATATATGTTAACTAGAAATAGTAGAAGGTCTACAGCAGCTCCCAGTGGAACTCCTTTAGTTTACATTTCTTAGCCATCAATGATCAGTTTGTTCTCTACTGCTGTTTTACCTTTAGAACCGAGGCTACCAAATATATGTTTGTCATTATATGTGAATTAAGAACCGAGGCTACCAAATATATGTTTGTCATTATATGTGAATTAAGAACCGAGGCTACCAAATATATGTTTGTCATTATATGTGAATTATATGTTTGTCATTATATGTGATTTATATGTTTGTCATTATATGTGAATTATATGTTTGTCATTATATGTGAATTATATGTTTGTCATTATATGTGAATTATATGTTTGTCATTATATGTGAATTATATGTTTGTCATTATATGTGAATTATATGTTTGTCATTATATGTGAATTATATGTTTGTCATTATATGTGAATTATCACATGCTTTTGTAATATCTAGTGTTATACAAAAAAAGTTAAGTATCCCGATGGACCAAATTGATCCATGTGAATCGGTGAAGGAGCGTCCACTAGTTTCTGTGGCCACGGCATACTAGGGGAATATGTGGCCAGCACAATGTCAACCACCTTGACTAAACCCCCCCAAAAAGGCAGTGTTATAGCATCTATTATATTATCTAATCTTAAAAAAACAAACATTTTCCATTTTTTAACATAACTTTTTCACAACTTGATCAAAATGTTTATGGATAAAGATTATATATATAGATCATTTTATAATTAGAGGGGGTTATGGTGGCCATACAGCAGCACATTTGGCTGGCACATCAAAGGTCCTGGGTTTGAAGCGTGGTGCAGGCTAAGATTTTTTCCAGGTTTGGAGGGTGTCCCAACTCTGATGGGTAACTGACCTTAGTTGGGGTAAAGTAAAGGTGGCTGTGCATAGTGCTGGCCACACAATCACCTAGTATGCCATGGCCACAGAAACTGGTGAATGCTGCTTCACCGGCCCAATGGCTATGGACCAATTTGGTCCAACAGTATACTTTATAGGCCTATAAAAAGCAATAGTAAATAGGCCTATAATAAATTTATATTTATTTATAAATTACAGGCTAACTTTTATAGTTTTAGTTCTTATTTGCATGAAATATAAATGTCTTTTATGTCTAATATTCTAATGTCCTGGTCCTAGTTTTTATCCTTTCTTTAACTTGTAGTGTGTGGGTTACATATGTTATGTTAATTAAATATATGGCTATATGCTCTGTTCAAGCTGGGGGTATGTCTTTTCTTTGAGAACTAAACCCTGATATACCAGGTATAACTGTATAACAAACAAAAGACTAACATGTTAATAAATAGGCCTACTAATTAAAAAAACTAATTCATACAAATTTAACACAAATTTTGACACACATAATAATCTATTTTATTATAAAATATATTTTTTAAGTCTACTTACTCTGACTCTAATGTCTGAATGTAGTCTGTCTCATGGGCTTGCAATCTTCCGTGAAAAGCGATGTAAAGATTACACCGACGGGGACATCCTGATTTATTTTTAGATTTTAGTTATTTATACGCTATTACTATTATTATTTTTTTAATTGTTGTCGTAGCCGTAGGCCCTATCTCACATCTGTAGGCTAGATTTTAAGATTTAGAATTCAAGAAAAGGACTCTATGATAGAGTCTATCTATTCTTTACGTGCCAATAATATAACCATCTCACCAATTAGGCCTAAATACTAAACATTGCTTTTCCTCCAGGTCTGAAATACTTATTACTTTTATCTAGATCTATTCTTTTGCAAATTTGAAATTAAATAAAAAAAATTTGAGAAAACTCGATCTTTCATGAAATTATTTTTCGATAACTTTCTTCTCTCAGGCGGAAAGAGTCGTTTCCCTTTAACATGTCACTGACCAAAGTAGAATCACGAGAGAGAACCAAAAGCTCGCAAGTATAAGGGTAATATATTTTTTTTTTGGTAATGTTACAGGCTTGTTTAAAGACCAAGTGAAGAGGTTTTTCTCAAAGGAACGAGATTTGAAATAGCCTCATACGGCAGTGACGTATGACAAGGGAAATAAATAAATAAAAATAGACGCTATAAATCTATATTTAACCATTTTGTTAAAAATAAGAACCGGGAAAAGATTCAAAACATGTGGCAATAGATTCAAAACACGTGACAATATTCATTTTTCCTAGTCGGAATCCTTTATGTTACGTCACTTTCCTATATTGCCGGAAATAAAAACATCTCAAATGGCTACGAGATTTGGAGTAATCATCCGAAAAACACACACATTTAAGTGCAAATATTGAACTAATTACTTAAAATGTATCTTTGATATTTTGTATAAATGTTTTTTTTTAACATTCAGATACTGAATACACTATTTACTATCAAAATCAAATGTTAACTCAATTTTGATAAAAAGCTCTTCACTTGGTCTTTAATTTTGAAATGTTATAACTTATAATGATTTAGTTTAGTAGTAGCGAATGATAAATAACCTACGTGATAAACAATAGTGAATATAACCTAAGAGTTTTACTAAGAAGGTAATAAATTATAGGAATCATTATAAACTTAAGATATTAAAGCCAGGGCCGGCTCTAGGGTTTTTGACGCCCTAGGGGGAAAAATTCTGCGCCCTCATTAAAGTGCCTTCGGTGGGGTCTGCCGGGTATGGAGCTTCGAAAATGTGTTTTTTTTTTATAATTGTTATAGCCCATCAAAGAAATTTTATTTTATAACATTTGATTGATGACGGTCAAATGTAAATTAAAAAAAACACTTAAATGAAAAGTAACAATGGCTTTGCATTATAGATTAATAATTAGAAATCTAAATTATTATTAGAAAATTTACATAACACACAGTTTTACATTAGATATATGGGTTTTTAGGTTTTATACCTGCATTATGTACAGTTTTAAATACTGATTTATACTCCTAATGACCTAAACCTAATGGTAGCCTACTTTTCTTGCTTTCTGCTTAGCCAATTGTTGTATGAGGGCTTTTCAGTCTGTCTTTCTATCTCACTTTCAATAGAAATTGTCGCCAGAACCACAAGTCTCTCCTGACACATTGTACCGCGCAGATAGATTTTGAATAGCTTAAGTTTTGAAAAACTTCGTTTAGCACTAGCTATGGAAAGTGGCAACGTAAGCAAAATTTTAAGAAATCCATTTTCAATATTCTATTGGTAAATGTAGTTTAGAACTTCTTTAGAGTTTGATACTAAGTCATTGAGATGATGAGAAATTGCTCTTAATTCAGAACACTTGCGTACAGCAGCAATGTCAGATTCATTCAAACCTTCATCTTTTTCAATTGTTAATGCTTTTTCTAAGTTTTTTGCACATCGACTTAACTTCTGATGTAGTTTTGTTTTTAAGGTCAGGAATGTTGTTCAAAATATCCAAACATACCAGATACTTTTTTTATCTGGGAAAATCTTTATTTTACCGCATAAACAGCTGTGTCTAAAGCAGCAACATAAAAGTGGATCTTGAAATTTTCTAAAGGATCATCTGAAGATTCATCTGTTGATTCGTAATCAAACATGTTCTTCTTTTTTTTTAAAATTCGGACCTTCTCTTTCTTAAATGCTGGTTCTATTCCATGCAACTTCTTATTTTACTTTATTAGCTTCAACCAGAACGCTAATGAACTCTAAATTACTTCTAGCTGTCCTTTTCTTGAAGTACCTATCATACTAGTTATGCTTACTTGAAACAAAATGTTGTGCTATGTGACAAGTGCAACAATAAACTTGAAGTCTGAGATATTTTTAAACTAAAGGGCTTCTACTTTCGCAATACTGCCACTAGATCCAATTAGTGTCTTCAGAAATCTCTTCCAAAGCATCACAAACATGAGATAACTGGTAGCGCAGAGGTGTTAGTGCATCAATTCGACTGGACCATCTTGTGCCACTTAAGGGATTTAATGTACTCGTTTTCGTAAATAACAGTCTGAAAATGCACAAAAACAACTGCATTGCCAATGCAAACAACTCAGCGCCCTCACGACTTACGATTCACGAACTGATTTGAAGGACTCGGTCACGTCACTTCACTATGATATTCCGCCGCCGCTCCCCATCCAGGGTGTGGGGTTGCCTTTTTGTACACCGCTACGCACAGCGAGGTTGCCAAACTAAGTACTGTTACGGCATACTTTCCTATTTTCTAAGACAACTTAAATACACTACCCTTCGCCTTTCATTACTTAGAAATTTATCTGCATATGCTACTAGTGTGCATAAGTACTAAACTTAAATATAGTTTATATTTTTAAATCCCCAAATTAAAAATATCCTCAATTTTGCGCCCCCCAAAAATTGTGCGCCCTAGGCAGCTGCCTAGTTCGCCTATATGGATGAGCCGGCCCTGGTTAAGACCCAAATCTTAGTTTTATTAAATTCTTCTTAAAACTGTAACAAAAACATAAAACCAAAATGCTTTATTAATATTAGTAAGAAATATAGGCCTACTGGAATATGCATCTACTGTCTGCGACCCACCAACTAAAGAAAACTATCAGAAAAAAATGAATGAATTAAAAGTGAATATTTTCAACCAATTAGTCGAATGTAAAAAAATGTAGTAAAATAACTAAGTTTTGATTCATTGTAGACGGTTAAAAAGCAAATTATAACATCAAATCTTAAATATTACAGACGCACCTTCTAAAAAGAAGATTATAGCGTCCTGCGCTCATCCGTGGTCCGAGTCTAGTCCTTCATTTTATATTAGTGTAGAGTGTAGACCCTAATGGGGTGACGTTTTACGGGTTGACTTAGTACAGAAGTACATGCAAACACCAGGTATTACTGTGGACATGGTTGCAACCAAACTAAGGACTCTCAATGTCGTTTTGGAAGAGCAGCGTACGAAGGTTGTTGACAATGCCGTCCAGCAGGCACTTGCGAAATGTGAAGAGCTTGATATCCCTACAGAGAAGAGAATCATAAGAAAGAGAAGATTACCAGAAGAGAGGGCAAGATATGAATGGATTGTCATTGCAGCAAGAGACCAAGAGAGCAATGTTAGAGTGTCCGGACCGTTTTCATATGGAGTTAGATACGAGAGGAAAGGCAGTGAATTACATTTTGTTGACTTTTTCTGCCGTTCAGCCAGACCATATTATTTGTGCCAGCGAAGAAGAAATACATTTGTCTGTTACCAAGCTCACAGCCGTGTATGATGAGCTGTCTGAAGAAGACCTTTGTCTAGAAATACCACGTTTAAGTCGACACCTACAAGGAGCCGAAATAAACTTGGAGGAAGCCAAGCACTGGACTTTACTGCAATTCCTACGGTTTATCATCAAGTGGGACTTTTGTTGAATCATTGCCATATCTTACGCTGACTCTAAGATTCTTTCTGACAATATGTGTTTCTGTGGCATCGTGTGAAAGGAGTTTCTCCAAAATGAAACTTATAAAAAATTAACTCCGGTCAACCATGCGCCAGTCGAGATTGTCGGATCTGGCTGTTCTGTCCATTGAACACGATCTTACAAGACACATAGATTTTGACGATGTCATTGACCTGTTTGCCACAATGAAAACAAGAAGAAGACATTCCTTTTAGGACTATAGTGTCGAAGGACATTCTTTTGGTCTGTGCATTGCCGTGTTTTGCATTTAGATGTTCTGAAAGTGAACAGTTGCATTTTAAAAATCTTTGGATTTGAACTATTTGTTTTGTGGTATTGGGTTCGGATTTTGTCTTGGATCATACATGTAAGCAGTAACGTTCCGGTCAGTAGAGTAAAGTAGAGCCTAGAGGTAGAGTATGTATGAAAATTTAGCTACGCCTAACCCTTCAGCATAAGGTCTTGTGGGGTCAATGGGGTGACATTTGAACGGACCGCCCCGGGTGACGTTTACTCTTGCTAAGCCACTAGTTACGTCAGCACATGTCAAAATCGAGTTTACGGCACGCTGTAAAGTCTGAAGTTTGGTTTTATGACCCCTCGTGAAAGAGCATGATTTTTATGTTGAACCATTTAAGAGGACCAATGGAATTAATTGTAGATCTTTTTACCTCGAAGGGTCCGGCGTCAAGTTTAGCTAGTTCTTTAGATGCTCCTGTAGGTACACTGATGGGTCCAGCGTCAAGTTTAGCTAGTTCTTTAGATGCTCCTGTAGGTACACTGATGGGTCCAGCGTCAAGTTTAGCTAGTTCTTTAGATGCTCCTGTAGGTACACTGATGGGTCCGGTGTCAAGTTTAGCTAGTTCTTTGGATGCTCCTGTAGGTACACTGATGGGTCCGGTGTCAAGTTTAGCTAGTTCTTTAGATGCTCCTGTAGGTACACTGATTGGTCCGGTGTCAAGATTAGCTAGTACTTTAGATGCTCCTGTAGGTACACTGATGGGTCCGGCGTCAAGTTTAGCTAGTTCTTTAGATGCTCCTGTAGGTACACTGATGGGTCCGGCGTCAAGTTTAGCTAGTTCTTTAGATGCTCCTGTGGGTACACTGATGGGCCCAGCGTCAAGTATAGCTAGTTCTTTAGATGCTCCTGTGGGTACACTGATGGGTCCAGCGTCAAGTATAGCTAGTTCTTTAATGCTCCTGTGGGTACACTGATGGGTCCAGCGTCAAGTTTAGCTAGTTCTTTAGATGCTCCTGTAGGTACACTGATGGGCCCAGCGTCAAGTATAGCTAGTTCTTTAGATGCTCCTGTGGGTACACTGATGGGTCCAGCGTCAAGTTTAGCTAGTTCTTTAAAGCTCCTGTAGGTACACTGATGGGTCCGGCGTCAAGTTTAGCTAGTTCTTTAGATGCTCCTGTAGGTACACTTAAGTGTCCGGTGTCAAGTTTAGCTAGTTCTTTAGATGCTCCTGTAGGTACACTGATGATGTTGTCAAGTTTAGCTAGTTCTTCAGATGCTCCTGTAGGTACACTGATGGGTCCGGCGTCAAGTTTAGCTAGTTCTTTAGATGCTCCTGTAGGTACACTGACGATGTTGTCAAGTTTAGAGTTGTTTTTTTCATTTATATACTATACTTCAATTTTCAACATTATGAAATTTATATTGTTTCTACAACTACTTGTTTGTATTGCTGAGAATCGTGAAAGTGACTGGATACAAGATTAAATGCGGTAGTAATAATTCAATCCAGTTAAAGAATCTGGACAAAGTCTTATCAAATATCAACAATTCAACGAAGCTTCATAAACATGCACGGTGAACTTTGAACCAAGGAAATGCTAATGAAAAAGAAACAACATGAAAACTCAGGCAGTCACCACATTCCCGATGGTCGTCTCTTCTGCATCACTACAATTACTATACCACATAACAAAGTGGGGCCTCGCTACAATTACTATACCACATAACAAAGTGGGGCCTCCCTACAATTACTATACCACATAACAAAGTGGTGCCTCGCTACAATTACTATATCACATAACAAACTGGTGCCTCGCTACAATTACTATACCACATAACAAAGTGGGGCCTCGCTACAATTACTATACCACATAACAAAGTGGGGCCTCGCTACAATTACTATACCACATAACAAAGTGGTGCCTCGCTACAATTACTATACCACATAACAAAGTGGTGCCTCGCTACAATTACTATACCACATAACAAAGTGGGGCCTCGCTACAATCATTATATCACATAACAAAGTGGGGCCTCGCTACAATTACTATACCACATAACAAAGTGGGGCCTCGCTACAATTACTATACCACATAACAAAGTGGGGCCTCGCTACAATTATTATATCACATAACAAAGTGGGGCCTCGCTACAATTACTATACCACATAACAAAGTGGGGCCTCGCTACAATTACTATACCACATAACAAAATGGGGCCTCAGCCTACTGAAGTAAGCCTTTGTCACATAGTTTGTAAGCAGGCAATAATGACCTGATTTTTTTTTTTGCCGAGTGTCCATCTCGAATCATCTCGACTTGTTCGATTTAATCCTGCCGCACTGATATATATATCTCTATATATCCATCCTGTGGACGTTCTCAAATGAGCTTGATTGTAGGGTTTACAAGCAGTGGCGTGGCCAGTACTTTAACTTTAAAGTGTATGTTAAAGTTAGTGCAAGGTAGGGAAAGGTAAGTGGAAAGAGTTGGGGGGGGGGGTATACATGTACTGTAAAGGGAAGTGAACAAATAATGTAAACTGGGGGATATAGTGCCCGGTACAAAAGGAGGGAGAGAGGGGGCTGTTGGAATCTATTTTGTACTCGATATTTATTCCGTAAGGGTCGAATGTTTACAAAATTAAAAACACACTTTTTCGATTTATTTTAATAACATAATATGGTCAATGTAAAGCGCATTCGAAGACTTCGTTATGAATAGCGCTATATAAATATATAATGTGTTGAGAGGGGGGGGGCAGAATGTTACTGTGAGTGAAAGGAAATAAAGTGTGTGTGTGTGTGTGTGTTTGCGTATGTGTGGCGACAGACAAGAATAGTCAAGAATGAATAAAACTCAGATAGTCGTGACATCCCCACTCCCTGTCTAATGGAGATAGAAAACACACGTCATGTGTGTTAGTGTGTAAAAAAAAAAAGATAGTTAGCAACAGATAGTTTGTTGTTATGTTTTTGTAGTTGGCAAGCTATACTGTATTTTACAATGAAACTTCAATTTATACTAAGATAATAATAAACCGGCTGGTCCTGTGGTTTGTTCACTGGACTGCCGCCGACCAATCCGTGCCGCCATATTTCTTTTTTAATCTCTCTACTTTTAAAACGCCACACAACAAAATTTCAACATCAGGTAAATTTCTGAACTGGTTAAAATCCACATTGAGAAACGTCATAATAAGTTTGTTCAATAAAAACCAATACTGGCCTGTCCACTCCGGAAACAAAATAAAAATTACATCATATTCAACAAAATAAAAAAATTAAAAAAGAAGCAAATGACAATAAACTTTGTTCTTTTCAAAAAGATGTAATTATATTATTGAAATTGAATGCCACAAGAAAAGCTAAATAACACACATAGATAATCAAACAAAAATAAACCCAGATATATGTTCTAAATATGCCCATAAACAAATGTCTATCATTAGGTAAGCTATCATTGTTTTTTGTTTTTTTCTAGACAAGTGCATTCGTCTAAATCTCTGTATTCCATGTTTCTATATAATAAACTCACTGCTTGTGTTTCTTTCTCCATGAAATAAACATAACAAACAAAGGCGCTGTTTTATTATTAGGAAAATATAATCAAGTTATCTTTATGAAATAGTATTCAGTATTCAAATTATTTTCCATGGTCAACAAGCCTATTAAGTTAAACGGTCTGGTTTACAGGTCTGGTTTACAGGTCTGGATCTGAATAGTGCCTTTATGTTGTACTCCCAAAAGGATTTTTAAGAGACATGAATGCATGCTGAAATTTTCTCGGATCTAGCAAGTTTAAGTGTAAGTAAAATAGGCCGTAATGTTACAAGGATCTTTGTCACAACTTTGAACCAACAGCCTGACCCAGTGAGCGCTGTATCCTTCCGGGAATAGAATGTACTGGTATGGGTATCGTTCTGCATCAAGGCTGATGTAATCGAATACAGTCACCCACTTTTCTGAGTCCAAGTGTCCTGAAAGTTAATAATAATATTATAGTTATTCTTATAACAATTTCAAAATGTTTTAAACAATAATAAAGATTTCAAGATAACTAATATCTATAACTAATATCTATTACTAATATCTATAACGTGATGTAAAGGAAACACAAAGAAAAAACTCATCTATAAGTTTGCTATAAAGATCCCAGCGCGCACAACATGTCGTGTAAACCACGAAAACACGTGGAAGCCACGTTGTTTTCCCCGTCGATACGACCTGGTGTGCCCGCTCGGAGATACATCAAGATCAGTCCTCTTTAAAGTTTGCTGTGAAACATACAGACGTAGGATATGTACGACCCTTCGCAGTAGCCCAAACTATCCAATGGTGAAATCTCATGTAAAGTTTATCTAATATGTTACAGACGCTCATTCTATACAGAAGATTGTTGCATCCTTCAATTATTCTTGGTTCGAGTCTAAGCTTAGTCTAGCATTTTATTTTTATTAGCGTTTAAAATGAGATCGTTCAGGCGACCCATTCCATGTCCGGATTCTACTCGGGACAAAAGTATAATCTAGCTAGATTCTGACAATTATTTCCCTGCCTTTATTGAAGGAGCAAACCGTTAATTTCCTGTATCCGAAGACGAACTTTAAAATCACCCCAACAATTTCAAATGTCCACATATTGTTGAAACTGCAGGATAAAGTTAAAGAATGGAGTAATCAGATACCTGCAGCTCCAGTAAAGTCCACCTGAACTCTCAAAGTTGCAGAACCGTTACCATGGATGTAAGCATGCAAGACCTTTTTGTCGAATCCGGTCATCAGATATGGGTCAGACACATTCCCAGTGAACACCGCGTCATTTCTCCAGACGGCACCCCACCCCTGTGGACCAATCAAAATCAAGAACACAATCGTCAGTAACCAATAGGATAACGTTTACAGTTTACAGTTCTTAACCATGGCTTCGTAGAGACTTCTGAAGTAGAGTCTATAGTTTCTACTAATCCTAAGCGAATCTAATGCAATCTAATTTATTGTAAGAGTTTTAGAAAAATGTATACTAGAAAAATATATAGACTAGTCTAGGTTAAGTTATTAATGCGATGAATATAATGAAATTATATTCATCGCATTAATAACTTAACAAACGTTGCATTGGCCTATCGAATTATTAATAATTTAAAAAATCATTTGCAATCAACGACACAAAATATTTCAGTGGCGGCAGTGGAGAATTGTGGTAAACAGTATCATATCTCTCCACAGGTTTAATCTTCTTTCTTTAGTCATGGTAATCTTAATCGGTGGTAATCTTAATTTTGTTTCAACCCAAGATATAAACACTTAAAAAAAATAATGATAATGTGTATATTTTTGCTATTTTCTTTGGGAGCGAATTATATCCCTTTTGCCAACACTAAGCAGACGACAAAACAATCAAATAAATAACTATCCTAGAGCTATGTATAGCAGTTTAGTGTGTCTGCTCATTGGCTTCAATTTCACTATTCACTGTTTACATATCTAACTACACACAGTAAGTTAGATTCATTCTTTAAACAAAAACTTGCTCCAGTGTGCTACAGTCTATTACAGAGTGCTCCAGTGTGCTACAGTCTATTACAGAGTGATAGAGCGTGCTAAAGTGTGCTGTCAGCTTGAATGTTTTGAAATAATCGAAAGCTCTACTGAAATCACAGACGAGACTATTCAATCACTTCTAGTCAGTTGAGAATAAGATACCTGTGGTTTTCCAAAACTCCAGAGGTCATCTGTTTTTCCAAACCAAAGCCCAGACTGGGACTGACCAGTGATAACATTGTTATCAAATATCGATGAGACCTGCAATACAATTATTATTTATATCCTTGTAAGCCATAAATATAAACAAATGGAAGTAAAACAAAGAATAACACTGTAAAAAAAACAAATATTTAAAATTAGCATTGTTACATATTTCTATATTAACACAAGAAATATACTATTTCTTGATGATGATGCTTGTCCATCGGTTTCTATGAATATCATCCTCTGACTGCGTCATGGTTGCTTGTGGGTCCGGAGATGGCTGATGAGGCCTATTCTGTCCCGAAAGTGTTTGCCGCAATGGGACCACAGATGCGTGGCCTGATAGCCAGTTGTAGCGGAAATGAATTTCGCTGGATCTTGAGAGGTGTCGCTTTTCAATTGTCACCCTTCGTCTTTTATCTTAGTGGGCTGCTGTTACAGTGAAGGTCGTGTTGCACCAAGAGGATCGGTCCTCGGCCAGGCTTTCTCAGTTGTTAGGATCGATTTCAAAGTGGTTTTTTTTTAGGAGGCCATCAGGGTTTCCTGCGACGATTTCACCATAGAAAATCTTCAACACTTCTTGGGTAGTCGTCCCTTCTGGCATGCGCACAACATGACCTACCCATCTGAGCTATTTCTTAGAAAGAAATATGTATGCATACAAATAGTACAAATAGTAGGTAGGCCTGACCTATGAAAAGATTGCCTAAGACTGAGATGGACAGTTCAGGTAAACCTTGACCTTAGCCAATCCAAAAGAATTTTGAGGTATAATGGATAGGCGTCGGGACTGATGTCCAGGGATTAGCTCAACCGAGACAGTCAGCAGTAAATGTCACAGAATCAAGTCATGTTGTCACAGAATCAAGTCATGTTGTCATAGAATCAAGTCATGTTGTCATACTTGAAGTAGAGTTAGAAGAATACATAAATGGATATCATGATCATGGATTTTTAAAAACAATTTGTAAGATATTGCACAGTTATGGACATCCATACTATAATGGTAAATTATTGCGTCAATAGCCTTATTATCAATGTAATTAAACTTAATCCTGCATAAGTTGTTGTTTAGATCAATTGCACGCCTGGTGAGAGACCATAGTGTTAAAGTGACATAATTACAATCGTACACAAGTCAGTATCTTACAGTTATATCATTATATGGTACAGTTATATCATTATATGGTACAGTTATATCATTATATGGTACAGTTATATAATTATATGGTACAGTTATATCATTATATGGTACAGTTATATCATTATATGGCACAGTTATATCATTATATGGCACAGTTATATCATTATATGGTACAGTTATATCATTATATGGTACAGTTATATCATTATATTGCACAGTTATATCATTATATGGTACAGTTATATCATTATATGGTACAGTTATATCATTATATTGCACAGTTATATCATTATATGGTACAGTTATATCATTATATGGTACAGTTATATCATTATATGGTACAGTTATATACTTTAAACCCTACTGTGCACTATTTTCTCTCCACACCTTGAACTATTTGCCCCCTCCCACACACACACACACACACTTGATACTACTTGACCCCCTCCTCCTCCTCCCCTTCTTTGAACTATTTGCTCTCCACCTTGAAATCCTGGTTACGCCTCTGAGGCCCATACAAATAATATAGAGTTCAATAAAGCAATTACCTTGAACTTTCTTCACCACGAATGTGACACAGTCAATGAATATGTATGTGTAAGCAATGTCTAATACTAAACAAGAAATCAGTTGTAGTGTTAAAGTGTTTTTTTTTAAAGCAGAACCTCATGGTTCAGGTGTTGAACATTAACTAACATGTATTGGGACAACGTTACACAGGGCCAGGGCAGCACGTGATCTTCCAGGCCCACCACGAAAACAAACAATACAGTGACCACTGAACCTTGAGACACACGGTAGCCTACATTATAACATTTGGGACACTACATCAGTGTAATGAAAAGATGAATAATGTAATATATTGACCTGGTTTCCAGCTAAGACCAAAAGTCCCAAATAGGACGCAAAATCTGGGACAACTCGAAGATGTTGAGAGATAGGGCGTATTCCCCAGGTACTTCCGGCCCATCCCAAAGGAGATAATTCATAGAACATTCCGTGCATGTCCATGAGGTAACGTTCAGTCTCCACTTCTCTAATCCTGGGCCATTCTGTCTGCCAGAGATGATCAAATGCATGGGAGGCTTTGGGGAGTCGGTACGTCTGCCAGTAGTTGTACTCTGTGGACATGACAAGTAAAAACTACTTTAACCTTTGACCTTGAATGAGAACGGTGTTTGTTTGAATAGTTCTCCCTTTATCAACTTATTAGCAATTGAATCTAAAATTAACACATTTGTCCATTAACAAGAAAAGTGTCGACTGTTTAAACCTGATCTAAATAAAATATAGCTGCTGACTAGGCGAGATTTCTGGAGTTTTTATTGGTTGACAAGAGTCACGTGTATTTTGCAACCAATCAAATTTAACTTCGTTGTTTTGATTACGGCCTCCAAGTGTCTAACTCGATGATTGAATGTTTATTTCAAACAAGTAGGGTGCATTTTAATGATCAGGTGGCTTTTACTTTTATCAGACAATATAACATAAACGTAAAATAAAAATAAATTCAAATTTAGCCTAATCACGTCCACACTAAAACAATTGCAGGGATACATTTTTAAAACCTAATTAATGCATTCATCAAATTATTATATTATGAACACAATCATACACTTGTATCATGATATACGTTTTTACTTTTTTTTTAAACGTCAAAATGTAGTTACATTTCACTTTCTCTGTATCATTCTTCCATAGAACCATGTTACCAATACTTTTCTATACGTATTTCTCCATAGACAAGTAGTACATAGAGATGCTCTTACCGTTACATAAAATACTGTTAGGCCTACTTAGATTGTTACTTAGACAACCTGTTACTTAGACATATTGTTACTTAGGTTGTTACTTAGACAACCTGTTACTTAGACATATTGTTACTTAGGTTGTTACTTAGACAACCTGTTACTTAGACATATTGTTACTTAGGTTGTTACTTAGACAAAATGTTACTTAGAAATGTATATTTGCTTAAACATACAGTACATAGACATATTATTACATAGATGTACTTGACATAGGCCTAGATATAAATTACCTGGTCAAACAGCACATAGACAGTGTCAACGTTACCTGGCTCATCTCCATCAAACACCTTACAGTACATAGACAGTGTCAAAATTACCTGGCTCATCTGCATCAAACTCCTTACAGTACATAGACAGTGTCAACATTACCTGGCTCATCTGCATCAAACACCTTACAGTACATAGACAGTGTCAACATTACCTGGCTCATCTGCATCAAACACCTTACAGTACATAGACAGTGTCAACATTACCTGGCTCATCTCCATCAAACACCTTACAGTACATAGACAGTATCAACATTACCTGGCTCATCTCCATCAAACACCTTAAAGTACTTAGACAGTGTCAACATTACCTGGCTCATCTCCATCAAACACCTTACAGTACATAGACAGTGTCAACATTACCTGGCTCATCTCCATCAAACACATTACAGTACATAGACAGTGTCAACATTACCTGGCTCATCTCCATCAAACACCTTACAGTACATAGACAGTGTCAACATTACCTGGCTCATCTCCATCAAACACCTTACAGTACATAGACAGTGTCAACATTACCTGGCTCATCTCCATCAAACACCTTACAGTACATAGACAGTGTCAAAATTACCTGGCTCATCTGCATCAAACTCCTTACAGTACATAGACAGTGTCAACATTACCTGGCTCATCTGCATCAAACACCTTACAGTACATAGACAGTGTCAACATTACCTGGCTCATCTGCATCAAACACCTTACAGTACATAGACAGTGTCAACATTACCTGGCTCATCTCCATCAAACACCTTACAGTACATAGACAGTATCAACATTACCTGGCTCATCTCCATCAAACACCTTAAAGTACTTAGACAGTGTCAACATTACCTGGCTCATCTCCATCAAACACCTTACAGTACATAGACAGTGTCAACATTACCTGGCTCATCTCCATCAAACACATTACAGTACATAGACAGTGTCAACATTACCTGGCTCATCTCCATCAAACACCTTACAGTACATAGACAGTGTCAACATTACCTGGCTCATCTCCATCAAACACCTTACAATACATAGACAGTGTCAACATTACCTGGCTCATCTCCATCAAACACCTTACAGTACATAGACACTGTCAACATTACCTGGCTCATCTCCATCAAACACCTTGCAGTACATAGACAGTGTCAACATTACCTGGCTCATCTCCATCAAACACCTTACAGTACATAGACTGTGTCAACATTACCTGGCTCATCTCCATCAAACACCTTACAGTACATAGACAGTGTCAACATTACCTGGCTCATCTCCATCAAACACCTTACAATACATAGACAGTGTCAACATTACCTGGCTCATCTCCATCAAACACCTTACAGTACATAGACAGTGTCAACATTACCTGGCTCATCTCCATCAAACACCTTGAGTATCACCGAACGGTAGTCCCAGCCAAGGGCGTAGATTACCCGTCCAAAGTTTCGGCGCCCAGTTACCTCCACAAAGGCAGTGTCCGCTATAATTGTCCATTTATAGCCTTGACCTTTCCACTCGGCCAAACGCCCACCGTGTTGAAGCCTACAGCATCAGGTCACTTAAAGTTAGTTATTAAAGAGACTATAAACTAATGTGATAGCTTCCTTATTGTTAATTATACACACACCTAAATGTAGGTTGTATCATAATATACTATACACACATCTAGCTGTAGGTTGTATCATAATATACTATACACACACCTAGCTGTAGGTTGTATCATAATATACTATACACACACCTAGCTGTAGGTTGTATCATAATATACTATACACACACCTAGCTGTAGGTTGTATCATAATATACTATACACACACCTAGCTGTAGGTTGTATCATAATATACTATACACACACCTAGCTGTAGGTTGTATCATAATATACTATACACACACCTAGCTGTAGGTTGTATCATAATATACTATACACACACCTAGCTGTAGGTTGTATCATAATATACTATACACACACCTAGCTGTAGGTTGTATCATAATAAAGTAAAAAATATTCCAGTCGGACCAAATTATACCATATGTCTCTGTGGCCAAGGCATACCAGGGGATTGTGTGGCCAGCACAATGCCTAGCCGCCTTTACTTTACCCCAATTAAAGAAAGGTACCCATCAGAGCTGGGTAGACTCAGGTACACCCTCCTGACCCGGAAACAACTCCTAGTCTGTACCAGGATTCGAGCACAGGATCTTTGGTACGCCAGCCAACCGCGCTGCCCAACTTGCCCCGACCGCGCTGCCCAACTTGTCCCGACCGCGCTGCCCAACTTGCCCCAACCGCGCTGCCCAACTTGCCCCGACCGCTCTGCCCAACTTGCCCCGAATTATATCAAGTCAAACGTGCTGCCCAACTTGCCCCGAATTATATCAAGTCAAACGTGCTGCCCAACTTGCCCCGAATTATATCAAGTCAAACGTGCTACCCAACTTGCCCCGAATTATATCAAGCCAAACGTGCTGCCCAACTTGCCCCGAATTATATCAAGTCAAACGTGCTGCCCAACTTGCCCCGAATTATATCAAGCCAAACGTGCTGCCCAACTTGCCCCGAATTATATCAAGTCAAACGTGCTGCCCAACTTGCCCCGAATGATATCAAGCCAAACGTGCTGCCCAACTTGCCCCGAATTATATCAAGTCAAACAGGATGCCCAACTTGCCCCGAATTATATCAAGTCAATTGTGCTGTCCAACTTGCCCCGAATCATATCAAGTCAAACGTTCTGCCCAACTTGCCCCGAATCATATCAAGTCAAACGTGCTGCCCAACTTGCCCCGAATTATATCAAGCCACAATAGTTCTAGGTCAATAATCAGAATTGTTTATAGGCTGTAAGTAAATTGGATTTGTTTGTTTTGTGGTGAGTAAAAGAAATCAAAATATCGTTACTTCATTACTTCACTACTTCATTACTTCACTACTTCATTACTTCACTACTTCATTATCATTACTTCACTACTTCATTACTTCATTACTTCATTACTTCACTACTTCATTACTTCATTACTTCACTACTTCATTACTTCATTACTTCACTACTTCATTACTTCACTACTTCACTGCATCACTGCATCACTACTTCACTACTTCACTACTTCACTACTTCACTACTTCATTACTTCATTACTTCATTACTACACAAATTCACTACTTCATTACTTCACTACTTCATTACTTCATTACTTCATTACTTCATTACTTCACTACTTCATTATTTCATTACTTCATTACTTCACTACTTCACTACTTCACTACTTCACTACTTCACTACTTCACTACTTCACTACTTCACTACTTCATTAATTCATTACTTCACTACTTCATTACTTCATTACTTCACTACTTCACTACTTCACTACTTCATTACTTCACTACTTCACTACTTCATTACTTCATTACTACATTTCTTCATTACTTCATTACTTCATTACTTCACTACTTCATTACTTCATTGCTTCATTACTTCACTACTTCACTACTTCATTACTTCATTACTTCACTACTTCACAACTTCACTACTTCATTACTTCACTACTTCATTACTTCATTACTTTACTACTTCATTACTTCATTACTTCACAAATTCACTACTTCATTACTTCACTACTTCATTACTTCATTACTTCATTACTTCATTACTTCATTACTTCATTACTTCACTACTTCACTACTTCACTACTTCATTACTTCAGTACTTCACTACTTCATTAATTCATTACTTCACTACTTCATTACTTCATTACTTCACTACTTCACTACTTCACTACTTCATTACTTCACTACTTCACTACTTCATTACTTCATTACTACATTACTTCATTACTTCATTACTTCATTACTTCACTACTTCATTACTTCATTGCTTCATTACTTCACTACTTCACTACTTCATTACTTCATTACTTCATTACTTCACTACTTCACTACTTCACTACTTCATTACTTCACTACTTCATTACTTCACTACTTCATTACTTCATTACTTCACTACTTCACTACTTCTTTACTTCATTACTTCATTACTTCACTACTTTATTACTTCACTACTTCACTACTTCACTACTTCATTACTTCACTACTTCATTACTTCACTACTTCACTACTTCACTATTTCATTACCTCATTACTTCATTACTTCATTACTTCACTACTTCATTACTTCACTACTTCACTATTTCATTACCTCATTACTTCACTACTTCACTACTTCACTACTTTATTACTTCACTACTTCATTACTTCATTACTTCACTACTTCACTACTTCATTACTTCACTACTTCACTGCTTAACTTCTTTACTTCACTACTTCATTACTTCATTACTTCACTACTTCATTACTTCACTACTTCATTACTACATTACTTCATTACTTCATTACTTCATTACTTCACTACTTCATTACTTCATTACTTCACTACTTCACTACTTTATTACTTCACTACTTCATTACTTCATTACTTCACTACTTCATTACTTTATTACTTCATTACTTCATTACTTTATTACTTCATTACTTCACTACTTCATTACTTCATTACTTCATTACTTCATTACTTCACTACTTCATTACTTCACTACTTCACTACTTTACTACTTCAGTACTTCACTACTTCATTACTTCAGTACTTTACTACTTCACTACTTCACTACTTCATTACTTCACTACTTCACTACTTCACTACTTCATTACTTCATTACTTCATTACTTCACTACTTCACTACTTCACTACTTCACTACTTCATTACTTCACTACTTCATTACTTCATTACTTCACTACTTCATTATTTCATTACTTCACTACTACATTACTTCATTACTTCATTACTTCATTACTTCACTACTTCACTACTTCTTTATTTCATTACTTCATTACTTAACTACTTCATTACTTTATTACTTCATTACTTCACTACTTCACTACTTCATTACTTCATTACTTCATTACTTCACTACTTCATTACTTCACTTCTTCACTACTTCGCTACTTCATTACTTCACTTCTTCACTACTTCATTACTTCATTACTTCACTACTTCACTACTTCACTACTTTATTACTTCACTACTCTACTACTTAACTATTTCATTACTTTACTTCTTCATTACTTCACTACTTCATTACTTCACTACTTCACTACTTCATTACTTCACTACTTCATTACTTCATTACTTCATTACTTTATTACTTCATTACTTCACTTTAAATATCGTTAGGCCTTTATAAGAAACCCATGATGTTTGATTGGATATATAAAACTCACCCTTTGAAGTCATTCAGTTCAAACGTATTACTGGCTACAACCAGTCTTCCATTCATTGTGTGAGCGGCTTTAAAATGGGGTTGTTCCCCTTGTGACGCTGGAATATTGAGTTCCTTTACAAGGTCAAACTTCTGAATGCAGGTCAGTTTGATGACGTCACACTCCCACAGCGGCCCGTCCATACCCAACATGTACACCTGTGTCCAGCATCATGAAATACAATCGCAAGTGCGGTATATATATACTCTCTACGCCAAAACAGTTTGCATGATTGTAAACAAGAGAGTGGGGTGTGTGGAACATATGTAGCAACCAAATTTCCCAGACGTCTTTACGCCGACAAAAAGACAACAGTCAAACGAAGACAGCAATATTGTTTAGACTGGCAATTTAGACACACACACACAAACGAAGACAGCAATATAGTTTGCACTGGCAATTTAGACACACACACACAAGCGAAGACAGCAATATTGTTTAGACTGGCAATTTAGACACACACACACAAACGAAGACAGCAATATTGTTTGCACTGGCAATTTAGACACACACACACACACACAAGCGAAGACAGCAATATTGTTTAGACTGGCAATTTAGTCACACACACACAAACGAAGACAGCAATATTGTTTGCACTGGCAATTTAGACACACACACACAAGCGAAGACAGCAATATTGTTTAGACTGGCAATTTAGACACACATACACACAAATACAATGGCAGTAAAACAAGAGTAGGTCCTATGCTTCACAGAGATCTGATTTGGTGATACATTTGTAAACTATATATAATTTATATAATATTTGTATAGCGATGCCAAAAAAACATAATGTAAGCTCAGAGCTCATTTAACATACAACTTAGAACACGGATATAATCTCTAGGCTAAGAAATATAAAACTAATTAAGATCTAATGCTAAAGTTAAAGATCGAAGAAAAATATTTGTGTTGTAATGATTACACTGAGACTCACCAATGTGTCCGGATTGGTCAAGTGCTCAGCAGTTGCAGCCAATCGGACAAAGAGGAGGTCTTTAAACGTGCGGATCTCACCGCGCATGTCTATGACCCAGGCTCCGATGATGATTTGATTGGTTTGCCGATGGAGCAGACGATTGGCGAACGTTGAGTTGTGGTCCATGACCTTGACACTCTGCTCAGTAAAACATCAACACTTTTGTTACTATTAACTTTAAAAAAAAAATCTTTATATTAACTTCGCCAAAATGTCTTAACATGTTTCCAGCAAGTAAATTCTGCTGCAGGCTGATTAACCGATTTCCCATCATCCTATCGATCTGAAACGAGATACATGGACGTTTTCCTGGTGATAACCCGGGCCGGGAAACAGGGGAGAGGTGCAGCCTGTACATTGGCCGAGGCCCCTAAAGTTTAAATTGGGCCCATGAGGTTCAGAGAGTGTCCTTCAGTGTGACATTTCATATAAAAACTATCATTTGGCCCATTCTTTTAGCCCTAAAGGGTTCCAACGTCAGCCATGCTCCAGTATAATAGAACCCTTTCGTCAGATCCAATGACAAAACATTCCACCAAAACCTCTTCCGACAGTCCAAGCCTCCAAAACAAGTCCACCAAAACCTCTTCCGACAGTCCAAGCCTCCAAAACAAGTCCACCAAAACCTCTTCCGACAGTCCAAGCCTCCAAAACAAGTCCACCAAAACCTCTTCCGACAGTCCAAGCCTCCAAAACAAGTCCACCAAAACCTCTTCCGACAGTCCAAGCCTCCAAAACAAGTCCACCAAAACCTCTTCCGACAGTCCAAGCCTCCAAAACAAGTCCACCAAAACCTCTTCCGACAGTCCAAGCCTCCAAAACAAGTCCACCAAAACCTCTTCCGATAGTCCAATCCCCCAAAACAAGTCCACCAAAACCTCTTCCGATAGTCCAATCCCCCAAAACAAGTTTATTCTTTTTTTTTCATTACACTTCATGGTGCGCATTTGAAAATCCGTTATTTAACTTCATTTTCGTGTGTGGTGAAATCATCTCATTGCAAAATAGTGAATAGTTGTGTTGGTAATTTCAAACTTTTTCACCGTCTGTCTGTCTGTTTCAGAAATACAACATAGTCTTCTAATAAAATACAATCTAGACAGAGAGAAAAACAGTTGTCTTATTTCTATATAGAATAGAATTAGTCACTAACCTGAAACATGTAGACAACATACATTGAGGTAAAATACTACATAACAACGAAATGTGTAAACATTAATGCCTATATATGCCATCGTGTAATTTACTTGTCATTTGCATTTTATACCACTATGGTGTAACATAATTATTTGACTAGCTTGTAGATAAAAACTAAACCGATTCCTGAACAATATGCCTAAATGTCATATTTTAATTTACTTGAAACATAGAATATGTATATTTTGACTTACTTGAAAAGAACTGTCCAGTTTGTAAAGTCCGGCGCCACTGCCACCACCTGGCACGGACAGGTAGGACACCATGTACAAATTGTCTGCCCAGGGCATCAGTGCCCCGATGCCACTTTCTGACCTGACGGGACCGCTGTCTGCCATGACGGCCAGGTTGGGGAAAATCCCATTGACGTGGAAATACGGGACATTCGCCTTGGGCGTCGATGACGCCATCGTCGGGCCACCGGTACCACACATATTTTCACATTGACTCGCAAATCTATCTTTCTTTTTGAACTGACCGGGTTTCGCATTGGATGATTTTTTGACCTTAGAGTTGCGGCGACCCAGTGTAGAAACACCGATGTTTTTTTGACCGAATACTTCTGGTATATCTATGGCACAGGCCATTATCAAAAGGGTTATAGCGAAGATTGCCGAATAGCTGTACGTTGCAGCCATGTTGGAGAAGAAAAAAAAAAGCTATCACACACAAACGCGCATAGACAAAAAAATCTCACATGATAATAATATCAGCTTTAGAACATCACTGACCCACACAATTTAAGTGTCAATTGTCTCCACTTAAAATGCAACCTAGTTAAAAAAATTAGCAGTGTGAAATGTAGATATAGTTATTACATTTGAATCCAAGGTGAAGCATTCAAGCTTTTAAGTGTGAAGAGTTGGCAGTGTTTCAAGTTGATTTTTTCTTTTTAACTTCAAGTGGCTCGTGAGTTTATATCAAGGTGAACCACACACACACAAAGAGGAAGAGAGAGAGAGAGAGAGAGAGAGAGAGAGAGAGAGATTTATAAACTCAAATTGTCTCTCCCCCCTCTCCACTCCAGTCTCTATATCTGTATTTATATCTATATAAATATATATTTTTTTCTAATGTGTGGTTGTATGTGTTTTACATCACACACATAAACATATTGAGTAGTTTTCGTCTAAATGAATCTACGAATAATAATTATATATATATATATATATATATATATATATATATATATAAAAAGACAGTGTTAAGCCCCGCGAGGATCCCCATTGGTCAATTTGAAAACACGTGTGTCACTGACCTATCTAGGCCTAGCCCAATATACCGTCTTATAATTTTTCACATCGGACATGTGTCTTCGATAGCTCAGTGGTAAACGTAGTGGACTGCTATACGGGCGACCAGGGTTCGATTCTCCAGTTAGACTATACTTTTTTTTTTCGACAATTAATTGTTCAAACTTTTGAAAACAAAAGACATTGTAAATCTATAGGCAATATAGATTTTGTTAAATAAAAATATTTGACTATTTTTTTTACCCTATTACAATATTTATTTACTTTCCTAAAAGTATTCAGTAAGTGTAGTTTATAAATTTGTTATCTGCACCCCAGACAGTCCTTTTTTTTTTCACCCGGGCAACGCCGGGCAATGTAGCTTGTATATATATATATACAAGCTACATTGCCCGGCGTTGCCCGGGTGTAAAAACAACATGACTGTAGGGCCTATAAGATGGAGAAACAAATGTATAAACTACACTTAAAAGAAAGCTTTAATTTAAATATTATATTTAAATTATGATTTAAAATAAATATTGCTATCGGGTAAAAAAATAGGCAAGTATTTTTATATAACAAAAATCTAAAAAAAATTGTTGAAAAAAGAAAATATAGTATAATTGGAGAATCGAACCCGGGTCGCCCGCATAGCAGTTCGCTACGTTTACCACTGACCTAGCGAAGACACTTGGCCGATGTGAAAAATTATTAGACAGTGAATTGGCCTAGGCCTAAATAGGTATGTGACACAAACTCACGTGATTTCAAATTGACCAATGGGGATCCGTATGCGAACAAACATTTTATATATACAGATAAATATATAGAGAGAAAGAGAAGTATAGAGATTTATTTATATATCAATATATTATAGGTAGATGGATAAATAGATAGTTTATGTTATATTAGATTTAATATATAAATAGATAGAAACATAGAATAGATAGATAAATACATAAATAAAGAAAGAGAGAGAGAGATTAATTTATTTAAAATTGAACTAACGTAACATGAACAAATTGTTAAAAAAGTTTTAAAAAAAGATGTAGACACAGACCAGTGGTCATTTAAAACTCAACATAAACAATCGAAACCTTTATGGGTAAACGGGCAGGAGGTGGGGAGGGAGGGGGATAATAAAAGAACAGAATGAGGGAGCATTGAATCTGGCAGAGTGACAGAATGAAAGAGCATTGAATCTGGCAGAGTGACAGAATGCGAGAGCATTGAATCTGGCAGAGTGGCAGAATGAGAGAGCATTGAATCTGGCAGAGTGGCAGAATGAGAGAGCATTGAATCTGTCAGAGTGGCAGAATGAGAGAGCATTGAATCTGTCAGAGTGGCAGAATGAGAGAGCATTGAATCTGGCAGAGTGACAGAATGCGAGAGCATTGAATCTGGCAGAGTGGCAGAATGAGAGAGCATTGAATCTGTCAGAGTGGCAGAATGAGAGAGCATTGAATCTGTCAGAGTGGCAGAATGAGAGAGCATTGAATCTGGCAGAGTGACAGAATGCGAGAGCATTGAATCTGGCAGAGTGGCAGAATGAGAGAGCATTGAATCTGTCAGAGTGGCAGAATGAGAGAGCATTGAATCTGTCAGAGTGACAGAATGAAAGAGCATTGAATTTGGCAGAGTAACAGAATGCGAGAGCATTGAATCTGGCAGAGTGGCAGAATGAGAGAGCATTGAATCTGTCAGAGTGGCAGAAGGAGAGAGCATTGAATCTGTCAGAGTGACAGAATGAGAGAGCATTGAATCTGGCAAGTGACAGAATGAGAGAGCATTGAATCTGGCAGTGTGACAGAATGAGAGAGCATTGAATCTCGCAGAGTGGCAGAACGAGAGAGCATTGAATCTGGCAGAGTGACAGAATGAGGGAGCCGTGAATCTGGCAGAGTGACAGAATGCGAGAGCATTGAATCTGGCAGAGTGGCAGAATGAGAGAGCTTTGAATCTGTCAGAGTGACAGAATGAGAGAGCATTGAATCTGTCAGAGTGACAGAATGAGAGAGCATTGAATCTGGCAGTGTGACAGAATGAGAGAGCATTGAATCTGGCAGTGTGACAGAATGAGAGAGCATTGCATCTGGCAGAGTGGCAGAAAGAGAGAGCATTGAATCTGGCTGAGTGACAGAATGAATGAGAGAGCATTGAATCTGGCAGAGTGACAGAATGAGAGAGCATTGAATCTGGCAGTGTGACATAATGGGATAGCATTGAATCTGGCAGAGTGACCGAATGAGAGAGCATTGAATCTGGCAGAGTGACAGAATGAGGGAGCATTGAATCTGACAAAGAGACAGAATGAGAGAGCATTGAATCTGGCAGAGTGACAGAAGGAGAGAGCATTGAATTTGGCAGAGTGACAGAATGAGAGAGCATTGAATTTGGCAGAGTGACAGAATGAGAGAGCATTGAATCTGGCAGAGTGACAGAATGAGAGAGCATTGAATCTGGCACAGTGACAAAATGAGAGAGCATTGAATCTGGCAGAGTGACAGAATGAGAGAGCATTGAATCTGTCAGAATGACAGAATGATAGAGAATTGAATCAGGCAGAGTGACAGAATGAGGGAGCCGTGGATATGGCAGAGTGAGAGACACAGAGAGGGGAGAGAGGAGGTTCTCGTGACGTAATAATGGGATAAATAAATAAAGATACGTCTGGGCTGATAAATAATTGAATGTGAACAGTTGGGCAGTAAAAGAATGAATACCACAATAAACAAATAAACAAGTAGCTACGATGGGGTCAAATGGCGTACATATGTTCCCTGGGCGCCAAAGGTAAAAAGGGGGGAGGGCGTTAAAATGAGTTTTGTACAATGATGTTAGATGTGATAGAAAAATATGATTATACGGGAGGGGAAGGGGGGGGGGCGCCTATTTTATAGTTCGTCCCAAGGCGCAAAACGTCTTATCTACGTCCCTGTAAAAACTAGTGATTATTACCGTCAAAATGACAGAGAAACGAATGAATACAATGTGTTTTGTTAAGAGAGAAGAAAAAAAATTACAATAAAAACTGCAGTGAGAATGTTTCTTTCGGTATTTAGTTTTTGTTCTTTTTGATTGTTTAATTGATTGTATAAAGTCGCTTATTAAAGGATGTTCTCAATAGCGACGTGAATCCATGAAATAATTAAAACATTAATTTTGGTTACTATTACTTTACATTAATATAGTAAAGCAAACATCTACCATTAATGAAAAAAAAAAAAAAGAATTGACAGACATTACGTCATAAGCTAGCTATCTCTCGCAACGCCGATGTTTAAAGCCCCCTCCCCCCTTTTCCCTCTGAAGGTCAAACCCATGAATCCCGTAATCGGTGATAACTTACAGGATAAATAAACTGTATGCAAGGGGAATTATTTGGAACATAGTAAATGAACGTTCAAAGGGATATCATTCTCAGTTTAGAACTTTAACATATGCTGATTATCAAAAACGTCTAAGTTTATTTAAAAAAATAAATTAACGAATTATTAAGCAATATTGTTTATATAATAAAATTATATTTTGGGGGACGTTTCCAATTTATACATTTAACTTTTGACCCGATTGGTCAAACGGCTTAGGAGGATATAGCGAACAAACATCTAAATAAACAAACACACAAACTCACGGTAATTATATTATGTGCTAACAAATTCAACATACGGGTAATTTTTTTCCAGTCACGTGATATGACATAATGACGCATAGTTTATTTTTAGATTCTATTTCTTCTTGTAAATGACCATATTATTCCAAGCTCTATGATGTCATTATAAATGAAGTTTACATTTTTAATTGTAAAAATACTTACTGCTCTTCTTGAAACATGTTTGATATATGAAATGTACATTGGTTTATTTGTTATACCGTCTACAATTTATTGACAACTGCAAGACGACGAAATAATTAGTTGTTCCGTCTGGCTGTCTAGGGGGGGGGGGCGCAGTTTATCTCAATGACTTTTTGGTACCATTGAAGTGTCCTTAACTCTCGCCCAACTTTCATCCAAACAGGAACGACATCAGCAGAAATAATCATCAAAACTTTTAATTCAACATAACACAATACATCGACGCTCAACACAAGTCAATAATAACAGGTTTGAGAAAAACACAAGAAGCAGGCTAACAGTCTCTTACTACTACACTCTACTCTCTAAAATAGGGGTCGGGAACTTTTTCTACTGAGAGAGCCATGGACACCACATATTTTAAAAGTAATTATGTGAGAGCCATACATTATGTTTAAAAATAAAAATTCAAGTAAATTTCCCTTTAATTACAATGACTTCAGGGCTGCTATTTTTCTGTCTTTTAGATCAGCGGAGTTTATCTCCTTTACTCCGTTCTGATGCTGAGCTGCAGTAGACTTTAGCTCATTTGTAGAATGAAATATTTTGATATGCAATTAATATGTATAGGCCTACCAAAGGAGTCAAAATTTTTTTTTAATCGAACATCTGTCTGCGAGCCAGATGCAGCCATCAATAGAGCCACATCTGGCTCGCGAGCCATAGGTTCCCGACCCCGGCTCTAAAACTACACACCACGTGGTCCAAAAGCTCTCCCCGTGCTCGCTCATGCCAAACGGACAAGGGTCACGCAGGGGTCACGCAGGGGTCACGCAGGGTCACCAAAAGAATGTGACCATCAGTTACAAGGGAAGGTAATCACAACTAAAAAAAAAACAATGGAGTTTATTAATCCTAACCTCATCCTCATACATCACAAAGTTAATTATGTAAAGTAAAATAGCAAATGCGAATTCCTATTTGTCAGGCATGTCAAAGCAGCAAATTGCAAAGTATCTTGTCTTCTATATGTTACAGAGGTTCGTTCTATACAGAAGATTATATGCCCTCTTCGCTTATCTGTGACTTGAGTCTAGTCTTGCATTTTCATTAGGGTTTATATGATGTTAAAGTCACTAGTTTATTTGATTTGTTCAGGCAACCCATTTCATGTCCGATTGCCACTTGAGAAGAACAACAATAAATATGACTTTATTATTGCATACGTACAAAGACTATCTTGAAAACAGAACACCAGACACAATTATAAAATTCACTATTGTTTTCACATTAACGAATACAGCAAAGTCTAATTGAAAACTACAGTTTTTGAATAATACTTGAAATTTTTAATCAATGAATAATAAATGAATGTATTTTATAATATTCAGTTTTTGGCTACAAACACTTGAAGAAACCTGGCAACCTGGTTGTAACTTTGACCAAAGACTATAATAATAAGATGGACCGCTTGCTTTGATATTTCTGCTATTTGATAACTTGAAATACTTAGTTTCGGGAATTCCCGATCGCACCCGGTCCTCTACACTTCCGGTTTAGTAATTCTCTATGATTTTATAATTTTCTCAATGGAATAGTAAGAGTAAAATCAGAAGGTATATACAACGGAAAAACTTTGGTGAAGTTTAGGAGTCATTAAAGACAGTGTTGTTGGCTGCGCACGAAAAAAAAAGTGTAAAGTTCTAAAAATAGAACAAGCGGTCCATCTCATCCTCATTATTGTCTTTGCTTTGTCCCATAATTCCAGAGCTTTGTCTTCATGCCAGATTGTACGACGATGCTAATAATCAGGTATAGGTGAAATAGGCCGTGATGTTGCAGGATGTCGGAGACGATGAGTCACAACTTGAGACCTGCAGCCTGACCCAGTGGACGCTATAGCCGTCTGGAAACACGAAGTAGGTGTAAGGCGTCGCGGCGCCAGCCAAGGAGAGCTTGGTCAGGGTCAACCACTTCTCGGCACCTCTGTGGCCTGTAGGAGACAGCAAGTCATCAGACACTCTTTAGAGTGATACAAAGATCGACGAGGACAGAAGCGTAGAAAGTTTAGGACGTATGAGTAGATGGGTGGAGTGATGGTATAGCTAGATCATAGGTTCTCAACGGGGGCGATATCGCCTCCGGGGGGCGGTGAGAAGCTTTAGGGGGGCGCTGACATTGCCGGGGGCGATTGGGGGGCGGTGAAGGGCAAGTGGGCGGTACAAACGTAGCTGATATATTTGAACACCTCAGCTATTTGAATCGATTAGTTTTTGGAGGATGAAATGTGATGTAAACGCAAGTGCTGCTAAATATCTGATATCCCCCAACAGTAGGCATACATGTTATTAAACTAATAAGAAATAGGAATTGCAATGACTTTTCGATGAAGTAGGGGTCAGTAATTGGCAAATATGGTGTGCAGCCGGCTGGTCCTGTAGTTGGTTTACCGGACTGTCAGCCCTGCTGATCGATCACTGTCGCCCTAACATCTGCTAATATTAGTGATATTTTGATCTCAGTTTTGCCGAGATGTCCTTAATGTGTCTAATATAAACATAAGAAATCGACGCTAATGTTAAGCGGTATAGATAAGTAGTAATCATTCAAACTGGGTAGTTATTGTGATGCTTAAAAATATACATATAAATTCTTTAGTCATATAATTTTTATATAATTGTCTAATACTTTTTACAGTTTGATCATTTCAAAGTTATAAATTGTAAGCCATTTATATTTTATAAAAGAAAAAAAAACAGAAATATTGGCTCACATATGCCTAATTACCTCCCTTTAACTAACAAATGTTTCTACATAATTTGATTAAATAGTGATGCCGAACAAGTTCTGTTTTGTAATATAACAAATATTACTGATTATTAGACCTAAGGCTTTTGCAACCAAAATTGAAACAAAAATAGACAAATTGCTAGCAATACATCAGGCAAACGATTCACATAAATATTGATTTATTTAAACCTTTTGTTAAGGCAATTTTTTTATCTATTAATTCTTACAATATGTTTCCTTTTCAGTTTTTTTAAAGATAATTAATCACACAAAAAGCCTAGCTCCCCTAAAAAAATTGCGGAAACTATAGTCCAGATTGGCGGAAGAGGGGGGGGGGGGGAGTGGCCACTAAAAAAAAGTTAAAGTGGGGGGGGGGGCGGTGAGCTGAAAAAAATTGTAAAAGGGGGCGGTGAGCCGAAAAACGTTGAGAACCTATGAGCTAGATGCATTACTAGGTGAGCGAGAATGTTGTAGAAATGTGGGCACGCATTAATGGCATAGATTTCTTAAATAGCTATATTCAGGGGTCGGCAGCTTTTTGATAATAGTGTGCCAAAGTAGGATTTCCAATTCATCCAGCATGCCAACGGACGAAAAGTCATCCGGGTGCCATTGAAAATTGCTCTGCGTGCCAAGTCTGCCGAACCCTGAGTTATACAATAAAGAAACTTCAAATGTTATTATGCGATCTGGTTTGTTTAGCCTGTTGCTATAGTTTCAAGGAACCTGACGTCACACGAGGCGATTGGTTCCTAAACTTCATGGTCATCAAATCATTAACTGGCAGTATCCGTGGTTGAAAACTGGACCACGGTGGTCGGCCAGAGCGTTCGGTCGGCGTACTGAAGGGTCTGGATTCGAATCCTGGTGAAGGCTAGGATTTGTTCCCGGGACTGGAGGGTGTCACTGAGTCTACCCAGTTCTGATGGGTACCTGGCATTAGTTGGGGGGGGGGGGGTAAAGGAAAGACGGCCAGGCATCGTGCTGGTCACACAGTCCCCTAGTATGCCGCGGCCACAGAAACTGGAGAAAGCTGCTGCACCGCAATGATAAATTTCGGCCGAAGGGTACTTTACTTCATTGATAAACATTTCCAATTGGATAGTTACTTTCTAGATTTTTTTTTAGCTATCCTTAAGTTTTGACTAGCTTAAGTCTAGTTTATATTAGTTTTTAGCTAGTTGGAGATTTTTTTTAGCTAATTCATGTTAGTTTTTAGCTAGATAAGTTTGTTATGCTAGTTCAGGCAAACTTTAGCTAGTTTTCCTTTTTAGAAAAGTTTAATATAGTTTTTAACTAGTTGTTGTAAGTTTAAAGGTACTTTAAGTTACTTTCTAGTGACTTTAAAGTTGTTTTTTAAATGTTAGTTTATTGTTATCTATGTTTAGGTTTCAGCTAAAATTGTTACTTAGTGAACTCTAGTTAGGATTTCTTTATGAGCAAGCTGTGGTCAGCACTTACCTGCTGTTCCTGTCAGGTCCACCTGTACGTCCAACAGGGCCTGTCCGGTCTTGTCGTGATGCACTGCGTGAAGGACCTTCTTGTCGAATCCAGTCATGAGAAAAGGGTCGGACACGTTCCCGGCATACACCGTGTCCTGCCTCCATACAGCTCCCCAGCCCTGGACATCACATAAACAACAACACTATAGAGTTGAGCTCAACGGCTCACAGTCTTTTCTTACTCTCTCTCTCTCTCTCTCTCTCTCTCTTTCTGTCCCCCCTCTCTCTCTCTCTTTTCTGCTCCCCTCTCCCTCGTCCAACCTCAGCGGTGTTCTTAGTTAGAATTTAAGGCCTTCATCTATTACAAGCTGAATTGCCCGGGTACAAATAACACAGGCCCTTATAAGCTACAGATAAAAATATTATAAACAACAATGAACAGAAATCTATAAATCTAATGATTAAAAAATTCTTATTTTTTTACCGAAATTATTTAGGAAAGTAATATAAAATAAATATTTTAATCAGCTAAAAAATCGGCAAGTCTAGTTTTTATTTAACAAAAATCTAAATTGCTTAGTGTTGCTCGTAGATTTACAATCCGTTTTTTTAAGTAATAATAATGGGGAAAAATAAGGTAGGAAAAAAAAAAGGAGAATTGAACCCAAGTAGCCCGTATGGCAGTCCAATACGTTACCACTTAGCTAGCGAAGACACATGTCCGAAGTGAAATCGCAAAAGTAAAATATGAGACAATAAGGTCACGTGTGTTTACATTAACTAATAGTGTTGGTTGAACACACACACAGTCTACTTTATATAATAAAATATAATAGATTACCTCGCACACACACACACACAGTCTACTTTATATAATATAATATAATAGATTACCTCGCACACACACACACACACAGTCTACTTTAAATAATATAATATAATAGATTACCTCGCACACACACACACAGAGTCTACTTTATATAATATAATATAATAGATTACCTCACACACACACACACACACAGTCTACTTTATATAATATAATATAATAGATTACCTCGCACACACACACACAGAGTCTACTTTATATAATATAATATAATAGATTACCTCGCACACACACACACAGAGTCTACTTTATATAATATAATATAATAGATTACCTCGCACACACACACACAGAGTCTACTTTATATAATATAATATAATAGATTACCTCGCACACACACACACAGAGTCTACTTTATATAATATAATAGATTACCTCGCACACACACACACACAGTCTACTTTATATAATATAATAGATTACCTCGCACACACACACACACAGTCTACTTTATATAATATAATAGATTACCTCGCACACACACACACACAGTCTACTTTATATAATATAATAGATTACCTCGCACACACACACACACAGTCTACTTTATATAATATAATAGATTACCTCGCACACACACACACAGTCTACTTTATATAATATAATATAATAGATTACCTCGCACACACACACACAGAGTCTACTTTATATAATATAATATAATAGATTACCTCACACACACACACACACAGTCTACTTTATATAATATAATAGATTACCTCGCACACACACACACACAGTCTACTTTATATAATATAATAGATTACCTCGCACACACACACACACAGTCTACTTTATATAATATAATAGATTACCTCGCACACACACACACACAGTCTACTTTATATAATATAATAGATTACCTCGCACACACACACAAAGTCTACTTTATATAATATAATATAATAGATTACCTCGCACACACACACACAGAGTCTACTTTATATAATATAATATAATAGATTACCTCGCACACACACACACAGAGTCTACTTTATATAATATAATATAATAGATTACCTCACACACACACACACACAGTCTACTTTATATAATATAATAGATTACCTCGCACACACACACACACAGTCTACTTTATATAATATAATAGATTACCTCGCACACACACACACACAGTCTACTTTATATAATATAATAGATTACCTCGCACACACACACACAGTCTACTTTATATAATATAATATAATAGATTACCTCGCACACACACACACAGTCTACTTTATATAATATAATATAATAGATTACCTCGCACACACACACACAGAGTCTACTTTATCTATATATATAAAAAGACTGTGTTAAGCCCCGCGAGGATCCCCATTGGTCAATTTGAAAACACGTGTGTCACTGACCTATCTAGGCCTAGCCCAATATACCGTCTAATAATTTTTCACATCGGACATGTGTCTTCGATAGCTCAGTGTTAAACGTAGTGGACTGCTATACGGGCGACCAGGGTTCGATTCTCCAGTTAGACTATACTTTTTTTTTTCGACAATTAATTTTTCAAACTTTTAAAAACAAAATACATTGTAAATCTATAGGCAATATAGATTTTGTTAAATAAAAATATTTGACTATTTTTTTTACCCTATTACAATATTTATTTACTTTCCTAAAAGTATTCAGTAAGTGTAGTTTATAAATTTGTTATCTGCACCCCAGACAGTCCTTTTTATTTTCACCCGGGCAACGCCGGGCAATGTAGCTTGTATAATATAATATAATAGATTACCTCACACACACACACACACAGTCTACTTTATATAATATAATAGATTACCTCGCACACACACACACACAGTCTACTTTATATAATATAATAGATTACCTCGCACACACACACACACAGTCTACTTTATATAATATAATAGATTACCTCGCACACACACACACACAGTCTACTTTATATAATATAATAGATTACCTCGCACACACACACACAGTCTACTTTATATAATATAATATAATAGATTACCTCGCACACACACACACAGTCTACTTTATATAATATAATAGATTACCTCGCACACACACACACACAGTCTACTTTATATAATATAATAGATTACCTCGCACACACACACACAGTCTACTTTATATAATATAATATAATAGATTACCTCGCACACACACACAGTCTACTTTATATAATATAATATAATAGATTACCTCGCACACACACACACACAGTCTACTTTATATAATATAATAGATTACCTCGCACACACACACACAGTCTACTTTATATAATATAATATAATAGATTACCTCGCACACACACACACAGTCTACTTTATATAATATAATATAATAGATTACCTCGCACACACACACACAGTCTACTTTATATAATATAATATAATAGATTACCTCGCACACACACACAGTCTACTTTATATAATATAATATAATAGATTACCTCGCACACACACACACAGTCTACTTTATATAATATAATATAATAGATTACCTCGCACACACACACACAGTCTACTTTATATAATATAATATAATAGATTACCTCGCACACACACACACAGTCTACTTTATATAATATAATATAATAGATTACCTCGCACACACACACAGTCTACTTTATATAATATAATATAATAGATTACCTCGCACACACACACACAGTCTACTTTATATAATATAATATAATAGATTACCTCGCACACACACACACACAGTCTACTTTATATAATATAATAGATTACCTCGCACACACACACACACAGAGTCTACTTTATATAATATAATATAATAGATTACCTCGCACACACACACACACTCCACTTCTTGTTAACCCTAGCCCTGCAGCGTTTGAAGTTTTATTTGGATCCATTATTTGTTGGATGTATATGCCTTGACCAGTGTATGGTTTTGGATTGGCTAAGAACCAACACGCACATGTCTTACCGCTAAGAGTTCTTTTCACTGTAGTTTTTTCAGATCGCCAGACAAAACAATGGACCAACAGAAATGCTGTAGATTATTTTTGTATTCTGCTATTTAGGGAGGGGTGGGTCAAATTTCACTAAATAGTGTAGCTCTATTCGTTTTTGTGTGTGTGTGTCTTCATGTTTTGTTTTTCAGAGAAAATTGTATTCAGTTTTATAGGCGACATTAAGCGCCTCCAAATTATATCAAGTACAAATTAGATTTATTTTGTTCATTGAAGAATAAAGGAATAACTAGATAAAGGGAGAGAGAGAGGAGGGGGGGGGGAGAAATACAACGAGTAGAGATGGGAGAAGTGTTTGGGTCAATGTGTTAATCTTCCAGTTTTTTCACTTCCTTAAAAAGTTTGTTTATCTTGTGTTTATACTTCCATAGATTTTTAAAAAAAGAATTCTGTTTCACCTGCAAGCAGTTGGTTTACCTGTGGTTTTCCAAAACTCCAGAGGTCATCTGTTTTTCCAAACCAAAGTCCAGACTGCGACTGACCAGTGACCACGTTATTATCGTAAATAGACGAAACCTACAGAAATATATTTAAAAAAAAACAACGCTAGCAATAATAATAATAATTATGATCTTATCTTACATATTACAGACGCTCCTGTTTTAAAGAAGATTATTGCGTCCTGATCTGTACCGTGCTCCGAGTCTAGTCTTGTATTTTTATTAGTGTTTTAAATGATGTTAAATTGCTAGTTTTCCTGGTTTGTTTAGACGATCCATTCCCCGCCCGGATGCTACTCGGAAGAAAGAGTTCTTATATGCATTTGTTCTCGCATAAGGGATAAGGAAAGTGTTTTTGTCTTTATGTTTATCTGACCATTGTGACATATTGTCTTTGTGTTGTATTTCTAAACCAGAGTTTAATGTCTGTCAATGATTGTCTATGTATTTCAAAAGGTCAAAGTGTAAGCCCTTACTACGGTCAAACAATTAAAGGCATTTCTAAACTTTTTTTTTCCAAGAAAGATGTTACTTCATTAACTGTCTAAACATCTGTAGTACACTATAATACATGCCACTAGCATTAACCCTTACAGTCCCTGGCGCGTATATAGCGGAACTGAAGGCAGCATAGATAGAAGTAGGTCGGTACGAGAAGGGTTAAATACATTACTGTCATGTGTCTAAGTTTGTTTTCGTGACGTCATAATTGTGCGTGCACTGTTTGAACTCTCAAACCCCATGACCAGGTGATCACGAGAGGACGCGAGAAGACAATGAATAATCAAAAGCCAGACGATATCGGCCAACGCAGCGTGTTAAGTTTTCTTTTAATAGCAGACGTCAAAATCACTGAACTAATTTTTTTCCAGAACATTGTTAAATCCTAATCTGTCAAAGTTGGACAAAGAGAAATAAGCAAAATGAATAAGAAAAATGAAGAAAGAAAATGAAATTATGATAAGAAATGCAGTAAAAAGATTAAATCTTGTTATGTTAGGTCTACGCCATAGAAATAATTGACTTGTTCACTGGTGGCCGCTCTCAAAGATCCTTCCTCGGCTAACCCATTGAAAGCCCAATATTAGAAACACAATATTGCAGTTAGCGGAGTGTGTCATGCTCAGGACTGAATGGCTAGATATGTGTATGATTTGTTGCAATAAAAATGTACTTGATTCGGTTCTGTGTTTGTAAAGTGTGTTTTTTTAAATTTCATCTCAAGCTAAACAAAGATTTAACAAAGATAGATTAGCTTTTAATGGAGGTGTTATTGTTATAAATAAAAGCATCTTCTCAATACATCTAAGTTGGCTAGGACATAGAAAAAGACATCTAAGATGGCTAGGAGATATAAATAGAATTAACCCGCGCCGCATTCCGAAGGACCTCCTATACCGTTGGAAAGTGGAAAACTGGTCGCCCGCGCCCCCGTCTGCCAAAGAAGCATAAGGACAGCCAGCATAAATGTAAACGACTGGGAGTGGCAGGTAGACCATCGCTTTACCTGGCACGCTGCTGTCAGGGATGGGATAGCCTACAACTAGCGGAAGAGCGCAGGACGGAAGAGACTGTAGAAAAAAGAGCTTGGAGAAAGTCGAGAAAAATAGACAGCACAGAACACGTGTGCAAAAACTGCGCGAGAGACTGCCATTCGAGGAAATGCCTGCGAGGCCATACGAGGAAATGGAACCCAACCTACGGTGATGTACCGTCGTCTCTGAGTCGGAAAGAGGCCGAGGAGTTAAAGCGATTGATGTCATGAAATGTGCCATTTAGTATCGACACCTTGATGTCGCCAACCTACCTGATTTCCACCCAGAACAAGAAAACCTCTGAATGATGTAAAATCTGGGACAACTCGGAGATGTTGAGAAATGGGGCGTATCCCCCAGGTACTTCCGGCCCAGCCCAAGGGAGATAATTCATAGAACATTCCATGCATGTCCATGAGGTAACGTTCGGTCTCCACTTCTCTAATCCTGGGCCATTCTGTCTGCCAGAGATGATCAAATGCATGGGAGGCTTTGGGGAGTCGGTACGTCTGCCAGTAGTTGTACTCTGAAATCAGAAACATATTCTTCAAAACAAGTGTTTAAAAAATATAGATATAATTTTTATACAGTAGGCTTTCTATATATATATATATATAAAGTAAACTGTGTGTGTGGATCCCGCTCCCCATTGGTTAATTTAAAGACACGTAACCTTATTGTCTCATAATTTACTTTTGTGATCTCGCTTCCGGTATGTGACCTCTCGACCTGACTGGTTAGCGTATCCAACTGCCATTTGTGCGACCTGGGATCGATTCCCAACTGATAGTTTTTATTATTTATTTCTACTTTAAAAAAAAATTTCCATTAATGTTACATTTTTTTAAAGATTGTAAAGATAATACTTAAAATAATATAATATTTCAGGACTTAAAGCTTTCTTAAAATGTTTTCAGTAAGTATAATTTAATAATTATATTTTAGACGCATGCTGGAGACGGGATTTCTATTCTCAGCCAGGAAAAGTCCAAAAGAAATATCCGTTTTTAACCCGATAAATTCCTTTCATTAATGTTTTCAGTAAATAATAAGTATTAAAAATTATATATTATAGCTTTATGTTGTAGTTTATAATAAGTCGAAAAAATGCGATTGAATAAGACGGAACTTGTATGACAATTATTTTATTTAGAATCGGGAATTGCAAAAAAAGAAGATAATAGCATAAAAAAACTAAAGCAAGCGGTCCATGTATATTATAGTCTATGTTAATACAACATAAAGTTTTAAATTCTAAATTAGAAATACGAAATAATATTATATAAAAAATCATTAGAAAGCTTATAAATATATTCTATTTTGTTGACGAGGAGGGAAGATTGTCATTTACAGCACATTCACCTTGAAAATAATCATTCACCTTATAGCGAAAAACCTATACTATTCCTAGAAACCCAGAAATGGACTGATCGAGATGGTTCCTACCTGTTTCTTCCCCATAGTAGACCTTGAGTATCACTGACCTATAGTCCCAGCCTAGAGCATAGATAACCTGACCAAAGTTACGTCTGCCAGTCACCTCCACAAATGCTGTGTCTGCTAGTATGGTCCAGTTCTGACCTGGACCTTTCCACTCTGCTAGTCGGCCGCCATGTTGCAGCCTGGAGATGCGTCAATTCAGAGATTTAGGACTCCAATGTAAGGACACAATAACTCAACGGATACTTGTCAATTCAGAGATTTAGGACTCCAATGTAAGGACACAATAACCCAATGGATACTTGTACTTTATACATGAACTTTAGTTTTCATACCGTCGAAACTAAACACACAGACACATACACCAATAGATAGATAGATGGATAGATGCATGAATAGATAGACAGATAGATAGATAGACAAAGAGATAGATAGACCAATATATTGGTAGGTAGATAGATAGACAAATAGATAGACAAATAGATAGACAAATAGATAGACAAATAGATAGACAAATAGATGGATAGATATGTAGATAGACAGATATATATAGAGATAGACCAATAGATAGATAGATAGACGTACAGATAGACAGACGGACAGATATATCCATGTTGCTAGTTGTATGTACACTGAGCGATGTTTAATAGCTCATCAATATGGCTACCATCACTACATTCAAACAATTTATCAGTCCATCATAAATGTACTTTGAAATAAAACTGCAGACTATAAATGTATCAAGAAACTATTGGTTTTTGATACAACATAAAACTGCAGACTATACATGTATCAAGAAACTATTGGTGTTTGATACAACATAAAACTGCAGACTATACATGTATCAAGAAATTATTGGTGTTTGATACAACATAAAACTGCAGACTATACATGTATCAAGAAACTATTGGTGTTTGATACAACATAAAACTCACCCTTTGAAGTCATTCAGATCAAACGTATTACTGGCTACAACCAGTCTTCCATTCATTGTGTGAGCGGCTTTAAAATGGGGTTGTTCCCCTTGTGACGCTGGAATATTGAGTTCCTTTACAAGGTCAAACAGCTGAATGCAGGTGAGTTTGATGACGTCACACTCCCAAAGCGGCCCGTCTATCTCTAACATGTACACCTAAATACACCAGAGATTAATTGTGCTACTTTTCTTACAGCTTGTATACAGAATGTTGCATGATAATTACTTTCAATGAAATAGCCTATATATCACTTTCTATGACCATGGCATACCAAATGATTGTGTAGCAATATAAATGCTCTAGCCCTATTGTGTGAACTAAACGAGAATCTAAACTGTAAATTCTGATCAACAAATCTAACGCTCTATCGTTTGACACACAATTCTTTTGTTGTTTTTTTCCTCTAAAGTATCCATTGTATATTTAATTTACAGAACAAGAAACACGAGAAGATTGTGTGGCCTGTCTATGTTTCGTTACGAAGGTTAAATAGAGAGAGTAGAAGAGCGATTCTAGGTTTGAAGAAAATTAAAAATCTTTTACTCATAGAGCTGGTGCTTATCTCCCCTTCCCAAAACTATTCCGTGAGCCTTTTTCTTCCAGAAATCTTGGAGGTTTTTTTTTTCTTTTTCTATTTAGGAGATGTGATAATAACGTAATAACTGTATAGACATTTCAATAGAGTTACCAGATGTTTCATGTATAGACATTTCAATAGAGTTACCAGATGTTTCATGCATAGACATTTCAATAGAGTTACCAGATGTTTCATGTGTCTACTGTATAGACATTTCAATAGAGTTACCAGATGTTTCATGTGTCTACTGTATAGACATTTCAATAGAGTTACCAGATGTTTCATGTGTCTACTGTACATAATACATTTCAATAGAGTTACCAGATGTTTCATATGTCTGATATTGTCGCCTACGGAAACCTTACATCATTAGCTCTTGTTCCCCCTCCCCTTCTTTGCCTTGCAATTGTGGCAATGCTACTGATCGTGGTAAGACAAGAGTTGGTGTAATTAAGTGAATTGATGCTAAGACTATACGGTGTAATGATACATGTAATGTATCCTATTATGCAGAAACAAATAAATGCATATAGCAATATTTCTTCCCGAGTGGCATGCACGGCATGGAATGGGTTGCCTGAACAAACCTGGAAAACCAGTAACTTAACCTCATTTATTACTCAAATCACAATGCAAGACTAGACTCCAACCACAGATAAGCGTAGGACGCAATAATCTTCTTTATAGAAGGAGCGTCTGCAATGTATAAGATAAGATAATGTTGACAAAGAAACTATTTCAAATCTTTTTCAAGCACACAAGCTTGTTAAAATCTATCATATACTTTACCAATGTAAAGCTATAATAATTAAGGAGATTGCGTAGCCAGCACATCCTGCCCCATTTGCCAGTCAAGTTTGACATAAGACAAAATAATGAATAGTATCTAAAGCGAGTAACTATAAGTCAGTAAAACAAGGAAGTGACCATAGTGTCTGGACTGGTCAAATGTTCAGCAGTTGCAGCCACTCGGACATTCAGAAGCTGTGTAAAATTTTTAATCTTTCCGTCCATGTCAATGACCCAGGCCCCGATGACAATTTGATTGGTCTGTCTGTGGAGTAGACGATTGGCGAAGGTGGAGTTGTGGTCCGCCATTTTATACATCTGTCAACATAGAAAATAGATCTTGTTATTAAATTTTTAATAGAATAATATATAATTTATATAACATTTTGAAAAACATTATAAATATCACATAGATCTATATATTTATATATTTGTAGGATAATGAAAGGGTTGAGACTAAGTAACAGAAGTGATACTATTTTAAATGACCTAGAGCCTGATATTTTTTAATGGTTTGATTCATCTTATCCTCTTAAAACTACGCTGGATATAATGTACCTAACAGGTTTAATGTAAAATGGATAGAATAATCCTAATGAAATTTTTTTTTAAATGGGTGTTGTGCTGTTGGTTGTTTACTTTGAACAAGAAGAAAACACGACACGCTTTGTTGGCTGAGATCGTCTAGCTGACGATTATTTTATATTTTTTCTCGGCCTCTTGGCTCGTGTTCATCAGGTCAAGGGATCCGAGAGGTCAAACAATACACACAAAATTATGACGTCATTAACACAAATGGACACACTACAAGTGACTATCCTTACTTTCGTATCTTTATATTGCTTCATTTTTTTTAAACACACTGACACACCATGAACTCACTGACACACCATGAACTCACTGACACACCATGAACACACTGACACACTATGAACTCACTGACACACCATGAACACACTGACACACTATGAACTCACTGACACACCATGAACACACTGACACACCATGAACATACTGACACACTATGAACACACTGACACACTATGAACTCACTGACATACTATGAACTCACTGACACACAATGAACACACTGACACACCATGAACACACTGACACACTATGAACTCACTGACACACCATGAACACACTGACACACTATGAACTCACTGACACACCATGAACACACTGACACACTATGAACACATTGACACACCATGAACACACTGACACACTATCACACGTTGTTTGTCATTGTTTGTTTAATTTAATAAAATTAGAAAAGTTTTTGTTTTATATTTTTTAACACAAAACAGTATAGTGGTAATACAGTATAGTGGTAATACAGTATAGTGGTAATACAGTATAGTGGTAATACAGTAGAGTGGTAATACAGTAGAGTGGTAATACAGTATAGTGGTAATACAGTATAGTGGTAATACAGTATAGTGGTAATACAGTATAGTGGTAATACAGTGTAGTGGTAATACAGTGTAGTGGTAATACAGTGTAGTGGTAATACAGTATAGTGGTAATACAGTATAGTGGTAATACAGTATAGTGGTAATACAGTATAGTGGTAATACAGTATAGTGGTAATACAGTATAGTGGTATTACAGTATAGTGATAATACAGTATAGTGGTAATACAGTATCGTGATAATACAGTATAGTGATAATACAGTATAGTGTTAATACAGTATAGTGATAATACAGTATAGTGGTAATACAGTATAGTGATAATACAGTATAGTGATAATACAGTATAGTGTTAATACAGTATAGTGGTAATACAGTATAGTGGTAATACAGTATAGTGGTAATACAGTAGAGTGGTAATACAGTATAGTGGTAATACAGTAGAGTGGTAATACAGTATAGTGGCAATACAGTATAGTGATAATACAGTATAGTGGTAATACAGTATAGTGGTAATACAGTATAGTGTTAATACAGTATAGTGGTAATACAGTATAGTGATAATACAGTATAGTGGTAATACAGTATAGTGGTAATACAGTTTAGTGATAATACATTATAGTGATAATACAGTATTGTGGTAATACAGTATAGTGATAATACATTATAGTGATAATACAGTATAGTGGTAATACAGTATAGTGATAATACAGTATAGTGGTAATACAGTATAGTGATAATACATTATAGTGATAATACAGTATAGTGGTAATACATTATTGTGATAATACAGTATAGTGATAATACAGTATGGTGATAATACAGTATAGTGATAATACAGTATAGTGATAATACAGTATAGTGGTAATACAGTATAGTGGTAATACAGTATAGTGGTAATACAGTATAGTGGTAATACAGTATAGTGGTAATACAGTATAGTAGTAATACAGTGTAGTGGTAATACAGTATAGTGGTAATACAGTATAGTGGTAATACAGTATAGTGGTAATACAGTATAGTTGTAATACAGTATAGTGGTAATACAGTATAGTGGTAATACAGCATAGTGGTAATACAGTAGAGTGGTAATACAGTATAGTTGTAATACAGTAGAGTGGTAATACAGTAGAGTGGTAATACAGTATAGTTGTAATACAGTAGAGTGGTAATACAGTAGAGTGGTAATACAGTATAGTGGTAATACAGTATAGTGGTAATACAGTATAGTGGTAATACAGTATAGTGGTAATACAGTATAGTGGTAATACAGTATAGTGGTAATACAGTATAGTGGTAATACAGTATAGTGGTAATACAGTGTAGTGGTTATACAGTATAGTGGTAATACAGTATAGTGGTAATACAGTATAGTGGTAATACAGTATAGTGGTAATACAGTATAGTGGTAATTCAGTAGAGTGGTAATACAGTATAGTGGTAATACAGTATAGTGGTAATACAGTATAGTGGTAATACAGTATAGTGGTAATACAGTAGAGTGGTAATACAGTATAGTGGTAATACAGTAGAGTGGTAATACAGTAGAGTGGTAATACAGTAGAGTGGTAATACAGTAGAGTGGTAATACAGTATAGTGGTAATACAGTATAGTGGTAATACAGTATAGTGGTAATACAGTGTAGTGGTAATACAGTGTAGTGGTAATACAGTGTAGTGGTAATACAGTCTAGTGGTAATACAGTATAGTGGTAATACAGTATAGTGGTAATACAGTAGAGTGGTAATACAGTAGAGTGGTAATACAGTATAGTGGTAATACAGTATAGTGGTAATACAGTATAGTGGTAATACAGTATAGTGGTAATACAGTATAGTGGTAATACAGTATAGTGGTAATACAGTAGAGTGGTAATACAGTATAGTGGTAATACAGTATAGTGGTAATACAGTAGAGTGGTAATACAGTATAGTAGTAATACAGTATAGTGGTAATACAGTATAGTGGTAATACAGTATAGTGGTAATACAGTATAGTAGTAATACAGTATAGTGGTAATACAGTATAGTGTTAATACAGTATAGTGGTAATACAGTATAGTGGTAATACAGTATAGTGGTAATACAGTATAGTGGTAATACGGTATAGTGGTAATACAGTATAGTGGTAATACAGTATAGTGGTAATACAGTATAGTGGTAATACAGTAGAGTGGTAATACAGTATAGTGGTAATACAGTATGGTGGTAATACAGTATAGTGGTAATACAGTATAGTGGTAATACAGTATAGTGGTAATACAGTATAGTGGCAATACAGTATAGTGGTAATACAGTATAGTGGTAATACATTAAAAGGAAAAAGAAATCTGTTACAACTGTGGACGTGTGTGATGATGATACCTTTCGATATAGGATAGTCACAGTCTAGTCACAGTCTAGTGCATCTTTTCGTGCCATCACATTTATTAGTATGCTCGGTGCTCTCTTGGTATAATTAAATATAAACGTGCGGTAATCGTTCGATATTATAGGACCAAATGAAAAGCTGGAGTTCTAAAGAATTACAGTTTATGACTGGAAAAGTTGGGGAAATTGACACCCAAATAAAACATTTGAGAAGTGTGGGATATACTTTGAATGTCAGAAGATCGAGCTGAAATGGTCATTTGATTGGTTGTATACAATCATTGATTGATACAATCATAGATCATAGATCTACCATGCCCTAAATAACATAAGTATACAGGAATAGTGTACGCGACGTCTTACTTTGATACTTTGAACGAAAAAGGATTAACGTCCAATATTTTATATACAGGCCAATGATTATTACAATTATTTGTAAATACAAACATTGTATTTTTAGATTTAGAAATAAGAGTAAATTGTATAGTTACCTGAAAAGAATCATACATCATATAGAGCCCAGCACCATTACCCCCACCTTGTGCTGTCAGGTAGGACACCATGTAGAGATTGTCTGCCCAGGGCATCAATGCCCCTATACCAAGCTCAGATCTCACCGGACCGCTGTCGGCCAGCACAGCAAGACTTGGGAAAATCCCGTTCACCTGAAAAGGCGCTGCACTGGACTTCGTGTTCGCCCTATTGGGAAAATCCGAAAAACAATTTTGTTTGTAAGTCTTCTGATAGCTTGCCTTCTCGGAATTCTTCGAGTCATGGGCATTCTGATGTTTTAAAGTCTCGTCAAACCTGTTGGATCTTGGCGTGGGTGTCTCAGCATAGGCCTGAGATGGTTGAATGATGTCGGCAAATACAAACACTATTAACGATACCAATATAGACAATATAGACAATATAGAGCAACATCTCATTTCCATGATGTCAGCTTAAATAAAACCTTACACAGTGGAGTTAACATTGGTTTAAATATTATTTGATTCAGTCCTTTAGTATTAATGAGCCCGTATAATGCTGAATGAGCTGTACTTTAAGAATCAATATGGAGTTAACTAAACTTTGTCATATCATCATCGTTGAGAAAAGATAACAAACTTATTATACTTGTCTGTAAATGATACCAAGGACAAGCTGCGAAGGTTTGTATGGGTTTATTCAAGTTTATTCTTGGTTATTTCTGTGTATATAATATGTACATACATATACAGAATTTTTAAGAAACCCGTCAGACCAAATTGATCCATAGGGCCGGTGGCCACGGCATACTAGTTGATTGTGCACAGCCACCTTTACTTTATCCCAACTAAGGTCAGGTACCCATCAGAGTTGGGTAGACTCAGGGACACCCTCCAATCCTCTGGCAAAAAATCCTAGCTTGCACCAGGATTCGAACCCAGGACCTTCGGTTCGCCAGCCGCACGCACTGCCGCTAGGCCACCGTGCAGATTGTCTGACCTTTAATGTTCAGCCGTCAAGAAATGTCTGTGAAGATTCAATTCATCTATATATGTATGTAACAGCGGTTCTATTTCAATAGTATTTTTGTTGTCTATGATTTTATTCTTTTGTTCTTCTAAGAAATTGCAAGTTTTAGTCCATGTTGTATTTAAGTTCCAGTTGAGTTTTCTCCCTTGATACCAAAATGTATGATTTCTTTGATTCCTGCTAAATATCTTTATATCTATATCTAGCTAAATATCTTTATATCTATACCTAGCTAAATATCTTTATAATTTTTTATTATGTTTTATCAAGCCATAATAATTTTAAGCCAACAACTGACTTCTGGAGATCTAGCATTAAAAAAAAGGTGTAAAGACAAGGTCTAAAGACAAGGAGTGTAAATATATATATATTTAGAGAGAGAGAGAGAGAGAAAATGAGACTAAAGTAGTCATTTCCTAAAAGAAAGATGTTTGTCAAGGGCAGATAATTTGTAGATAAAGAAAGTAATTATTTAAAGTACAGACCTCTTTACAAATATAAAAAAAAAAAACTCGAGTTTGAGTGCTGAACTTGCGCATTATCTCCCTTGTCTCATAATTTATGAGATTATTGACACCAATGGCGTAGCCAACAAGGGAGTGGGGACGTAGCCTAAATGCCCCGTTAGCAGGTGTTAATATTTCGAGTTTAAAATTGAATGGTCTTAAAGAAAGAGAAAGAAAGAAAAGAGTCTATATATTGTCTAGAATTGTTATTTCATGTTTGGAATAATAGTGTTGTCATTGTCAGTGAGAGGTGTACTGCCTATTGTGGACACTGTGTGTATGTATTGTGTACTTCCTGTTGTGGTGAGTCACTGGTTGTTGTGTTATATTATTTTATATCTATAACTGTCTATAACGCTTAAATTTCCACTATTATTTTTTTGCGTAGTTTTCTTTAAATTTTCCTTGTGTTTCTTCATTGTATGAGTTAATGATTTGAAAAAAAAACACACTACAAAGGGTCCAAAACATGGCTGCAAAAAAAATGTTCTGAACAATTAAGTAAACTCATTAAACTTTCTAAAAAAAACTGCACTGGCTACGAATAACACTTAGGATAAAATTATCAAAGTTCGGACAATGCTCGATAAAAGAAAAGTTGCAATGAATAGCGCTATATAAATATGTAATTTGTAGGAAAGTTGTGAGTGAATCTCGTGCAAAGTCTGAATGTAGAAAGCAATGTATCGCGGGATAAATGGTTCAAGGTGATAAATAGCCGTGTGAGTTTTGGGACAAGAGAGACTGTGCTTTATTGTGGAGGCTGAACTGTGATGTAGTGTCGGGTTGTCCGGGTTGTTATCAGTAACTCATTAAATGTTATTTTGTGTCGTTCTATTCGACTTGAGTTTATTCAATGTTTTTTGTTGATTAGTTGATTTGTACACACGATCCCGCAGTCACCACAACAACCCTGGATGTCATGCACTCGCATGTCAGACCTGCAACAAAGTCTCTCTCACGGACAAGACTGTATATAGTCACAGCAAACACTGCAGAGTTGGTATAGGCCCACCCTTCAATGACTAACGATATGTCACAGCAAACACTGCAGAGTTGGTATAGACCCACCCTTCAATGACTAACGATATGTAGGCTAATCGTTTTTCTAGAATCTAGACTAAATGAGCCAATTGATTGATAGTAAATTAAAATAAAAAATGTAAATAGGTTACTATGAAATTACGCACTTGTCTAGACTTTGCCAATTCAAATATGTTTTTTTTTTGGGGGGGGGCTGGGGGGGGGGGTCAATGTAAGGTGGGGTAGGTTGGGGGGTGGGGTCAATATGAGGCGGGGATGTTTGGGGGTGGGGGGTGTTGTGAGCTTTTTTATATCATAGATACATTGTTCTTTTATTTATTATTTTATTGTTAGATATTTTAGTATTTTATTTATAATCTCTAAACGATATGTCCCGACGTATGACGTGTGAAAAGTAAAGAAAGTGATGTCACAGTCTGGTTGTTGTGTCTGGAAGAATGAATGGTGGATTTGTGCTCCCTAATGTGCTTTAAATCTGTTTATCTTGTCAAGTTCTGACGTAGTATATACATCTATTTATAGATTACGGAACATCCAAATTATATTTTGTACGCTAAACCTAATATTATAATTTCATACTTTATGATTACTAAAGCTAGTTATCTACCGTATTTCCACACTCAACACAGAAACTATGTGACATTTCAGAATATAATGTGGACCTAAAAACACTGTTATCATATAAAGGGAGTTTGTCTACATTCAAAGTTTGACAAAAGTCACAATAATTAGTTAACGTTTCAATATCAATGACTTTTGCAGGAACTTTACTGCATGCATAAAGACATGCTGCTGTTCCATTTTTGCTGAAACATCCTCTCAGCTGCCATGTTCTACCACAGGAAGCTGTAACATTCGAGTGTTGTTTTCTGCAGTCCATAGTGGCCAGAAAGCGAAGAGATTTACTTTCATGGCGACTTATGCTATTGTGTGTCTGCCCTGAAAGAACTACCAAAACACCCCATTTCATAAATACAATACTTTGTTAAACAAAACAAAAACAAAAGCTTCACTTGATGAAAAAAAAAAAAACTGTATTATTAATTTTACAACAGTATTATGCATATACTAATACAAAAATGTTGTATAAAAAATTCCTTGCATAATATATTTTTTAAAAGAAGATGCGGAGAACAAGTAGCTGCCAACTTCTAACAGCTTCCTGTCAACTGTTTAGGTATAGTGGAAGTATGCTGTCAATTTACACGTTTTGTCCCACGTGCTTATGCATGTTGTCAGTGAGAGGCGAATCCAGTGGGCGCTAAAGCCGTCGGGAAAGGTCACCATCTGATAGGCTGTTTGGCCACTTTGGCCACTTGTTGACAACTGCAGAGTTTTATATAAAACCCACTTTTCATAAGGGCTGTGTCCTGGAAAGATTGAATACGATGATCTATAAAGCACATTTTTAGGTAAACGGACAAATAGGAATTATTCAATACACTAGTCTATTGGCACATCTCGGGTATACAGACAAACATGAAATTGTAATATTGTTTCGTCTCCTTCTTTCTGGGTAGGTTCTTTCTCTTGAATGATTTTATTTTACCCTTGTTGAATCTTTGAATTCTCACGTTCCAACTTTCATTCAAGCGATGAATGAACGACGCCAGGAATAGATCTAATAACTTACAACTTTAATGTGATATGAAACAGACATGGACTATAACACAAGTACAAAATACGGAATTTAAGTAAACACAAGTAATATCAAACACACAGCCTAACAGACTCTCTTTTAACTCTACACTGCTCTACTCCTAAAAACTACACACGACAAGGGCAGACAAACTCCGTCCTTATTCCTGTGATCACTCAGGCCAAGAACGGTGTCATTCAGGATCATGAAAACAATGTAACCACCAGTTACACGGGGGAGGTGATCACAAAGGAAGGAAGTTAATTAATACTAAGCTCATACATTACAAGTGAGATTATCACCTACCTGCTGAACCTGTGACATCCACTTCCACAGTTACTACGGCTGTCTTAGTGCTACAAGTTTGTATATCACCTACCTGCTGAACCTGTAACATCCACTTCCACATTTACTACGGCTGTCTTAGTGCTACATGTTTGTATATCACCTACCTGCTGAACCTGTGACATCCACTTCCACATTTACTACGGCTGTCTTAGTGCTACATGTTTGTATATCACCTACCTGCTGAACCTGTAACATCCACTTCCACATTTACTACGGCTGTCTTAGTGCTACATGTTTGTATATCACCTACCTGCTGAACCTGTGACATCCACTTCCACATTTACTACGGCTGTCTTGATAATCTCGTCGTGGATTATGACGTGCAAAATTTTCTTGTCGAATCCAGTCATGAGGAATGGGTCCGAGACGCTCCCTTCCACGACGTCTTCAGTTCTCCAGACGGCGCCCCAGCCCTGTGAAGTTTTAAATAGCAACATTACTATTTATTAATTCATTATTCATTAATATTCCTAACAAATAATTGGACACAGACACAAAGATGCCATGTAAATATGCAGCGCCCTCTATTGCTGATAACATGGAATGAAAGTAATGGTAAGGAAAGTAATGGTATTGGAAGCAATTGTAAAAAAAAGTTGTGAAAGTAGCCTAACTGTATTGAGAGTAATAGTAGTGAAAATAAATTGTAATGAAAGTAATGGTGATGATAGTCATGGTGATGATAGTAATGGAGATGATAGTAATGGTGATGATAGTAATGGTGATGATAGTCATGGTGATGATAGTAATGGTGATGATAGTAATGGTGATGATAGTAATTTTGATGATAGTCATGGTGATGATAGTCATGGTGATGATAGTCATGGTGATGATAGTAATGGTGATGATAGTAATGGTGATGATAGTAATGGTGATGATAGTAATGGTGATGATAGTAATGGTGATGATAGTAATTTTGATGATAGTCATGGTGATGATAGTAATGGTGATGATAGTAATGGAGATGATAGTAATGGTGATGATAGTCATGGTGATGAGAGTTATGAAGGTATCTGGCCCAGACTATACAAAGATGTACCAACTAATGTGCTTACAATAACAAGACTATCTCTCTTTCTATAAACTAATTAGACTATTTGAGAGAATTGTTCACTTACTTTCGGTTTGCCAAAGCTCCAGAGGTCATCCGTTTTTCCAAACCAGAGATTCGACTGCGACTGACCAGTGACCACGTTATTGTCAAATATTGAGGACACCTGCACAATCAAAATGTCAAGAGTTGGCACATTATCATGGTATCACCTTGTTATTTATACTCGTAGCAACGAGGAGGGCGTGGGATATGGGAATGGCCCCCCTCCAGATATCATCCACCCCCACCTCCACAATTGTCTTTACAAATCAAGGATTTAAAACAAAAAGTTTTTTTTTTAATTTCCTTCTTCTCTTTTTTTTTTTTTCGTTTACAAATTTTAATTTAATGAATTTAATTATATGTTTCACTAATTTTATGTTTCATTAATTTTATGTTTCACTAATTATATGTTTCACTAATTATATGTTTCACTAATTATATGTTTCACTAATTATATGTTTCACTAATTATATGTTTCACTAATTATATGTTTCACTAATTATATGTTTCACTAATTATATGTTTCACTAATTATATGTTTCACTAGTGATACTTAGAATAAATTGTTTAAACAAACGCCATGAACCCCCAGGGCAAAAGGAAAAGAGGTCGACCGAGAAACACCTGGAGGTGCGATATAGAAACCGATGTTAACAAACTAGGGCTAAACTGGGGTCGGATAGAGAAATTGGCCCAGGATCGGGATACCTGGAGGACTCTAGTTGGCGGCCTATGTCCCAGGTGGGGTGAAAGGCATAAGTAAGTAAGTAAGTGATACTTAGAATAAATTGTTTAACCAAACCCCATAAACCCTAATATATGCACTATTTCTCCCTTGCAATATTTGATCCCAGCCTTGCATTCCTGGCAACGCGCCACTGATATTTATGTAGTAGGAGATCTAACATTCAATGAATACTGAGTTGCATCCCTTTGGTCATTTACATGTAGAAATGTTAAAAATTAAACTTGGGGGAGAGAACAATGTGTAAATATTTGTGTAGATAGATGACGTCACATACTACAGTAATCCATTCTCGTAAGTTGAAAGATATTTATTAAATAGGTAGGCTACAAACAATATTTCCAGATTTAAAGTGAGTCGTATTAAGCTAACTATAAGCCAGTGTTTGTGTTCAATATGTCAGTCTTCAGTTGTTATTCTGTACAATAGACTTTCTCGTATTTTTAACCTAAATTCTATAATTACTCACGGGGCTTTTGTAATTTGTAGATATACGGAACAACCCAAACTTGAAACAATCTACCAGACCTAAACTTCGAACAAATTCTAATAACAAGAACAAAAATTCGTAATTTAGACCAACATTTCGTTGTTTTCAACTCTTTGTAATTTAGACCAACATTTCGTTGTTTTCAACTCTTCGTAATTTAGACCAACATTTCGTTGTTTTCAACTCTTCGTAATTTAGACCAACATTTCGTTGTTTTCAACTCTTCGTAATTTAGACCAACATTTCGTTGTTTTCAACTCTTCGTAAGTACTACAGATTATAACTAATCCATTCACTTTTAAAATATACTCCAGAAATTGCCTGGGCATAAACGAACCAAGAAAACCAGTAACCTAACTTAATTCTATAACACTCTATTAACTAAATACACAGTTAGTCACATTATAATATATTTGTACATTTTTAAATGTCACTGGCTGGGTCACATCCTCCGCATGGACAAAAAGAGGCTCCCAAGCAGCGCATTGAAATAGACACCACCAGGAAAAAGACGAAGGGGAAGACCAATGGGAACGTGGAAGAGAACAATGGACGAGGAAGTAAAGGCCACCAACAAAACATGGCATGAAATCAGATGGCTTGCCCAGGATAGGGAGGCCTGGCGGAACTTTGTTGCTGCCTTATGCTCCACTGGGAGCGATAAAGAATAAGAAGACATTTTTAAAGTGTTGTCTGAGTTTCTGAGTTATTTTTTTTTTGCTAAGGAATAGCTTAAATGTATTTTTATTCTGACTCAATAACTAGCCAACTGCAGGATGTCCGTGCCTTAGATTAATCAATGTGGAATTGTTAGAAAACCCACAATGCAACTGGTGTGTATGGCTGAGTATCAGCTTTGTCAGAAAAAGTATTTACTGTTAATCATTGATTCATCTGTGTTATCAACCAGGCTTGAAGCATCTCAATATTTTAAGCAGCTATAGTTTTCTCTTATCTTATCGTATCTTATACATTACAGTGTCTTACAGTGTCCAAAGATGCACAGGGTAGATTGGTGCCAGCAAAATTTAAACTATATTATTATTATTATATTTTTATGGCGCCGAAATTTCGTTTTATTTTCTCTCTTCATCTTCTCTATTTAGTAAACGAGTAAAAAAATATAATGGTCGAAATTTGGTCAACATTACGCAATCATCGTAAAACTAGAAAGGTCTGTCGACATCAGCGTATTGTTTTGTACGCTAGGCCTTTTTTAGGATAGGGCTTACTTGATATGGTCAAATGTTGTTTCTTGTTTGTTTGTTTGTGTGTGTGTGTGTGCGTGCGTGCGTGTGTGTGTGTGTGTAGAGGGTGAATGTTATTGTGAGTGAAAGGAAATAAAGTGTGTTTGTGTCTGTGTTTGCCTATGTGTAGCGACAGTAGTTAATGTAAAAATAGTCATGCATGAATGGAACTCAGATTAGCGTGAAATCACTCCTGATCGTGAGAAAAAATAAATGTAACCTCTGGGAAGAGCGATATAGTTCAATGTCGTGTGTTGGGGACTATTGGTGTTAATTGCTATGAAACAGTCGTTATGCTGAAATAAAAAAAATCTGACTTATATTTTAACAAAGTTTTTCATTGCTCATTGATCTTAATGTGAATGTGATTTTCATAGAAAAAGTTCTAATGTCTGCTCGGGCAGGCACGTTCTATCATTATTTTTAAAAGAACTGGAAAACACATTATTTTACGATTTACCATCGTTTTAACATTTTTAGACTCCTACTGTTTTACTTTCAGATTAAGTCGGTAAATACTTTATTGATTAGCTCTGTCTTATGTTTTCATAAAGATTATGAGATTAGAGCCTATCTTAGACTATCTATATCCTTTTAGCCTAGTTCTAGCATATACAAAATGACTTCATTCATGGTTTTATTGCTCAATGTCAAATGCGCTCGGAGTTTACATTATGTTTGTTGGCAGCGCTATATACCGTAAATAAAATAATTATTATCTAAACCATAGGCTCTCAACGGGGGCGTTATCGCCCCCCGGGGGTCGGTGAGAAGCTTTAGGGTGGCGCTGACATTCCCGGGGGCGATTGGGGGGGGGCGGTGAAGGGCAAGTGGGCGGTACAAACGTACCTGATATAATTTGAACACCTCAGCTATTTGAATCGATTAGTTTTTGGATGAAATATGATGTAAACGCAAGTGCTGCTAAATATATGACATCCCCAATAGTAGAGATACATATTAAACTAATAAGAAATAGGAATCGCAATGACTTTTCGATGAAGTAGTGATCAGTATTTGGCAAATATGGTGTGCGGCCATCTGGTCCTATTGTTGGTTCACCGGACTGTCAACCCTGCTGACCGATAACTGTCGTCCTAACATAATATATGTTAATGTTAATGATATTTTGATCTCAGTTTTACCGAGATGTCCTTTAATCCGTTTGTATCTAATGATAATTGGATAGTACTTTCGTTAAGCGGTATAGATACGGAGTAATCAAACAAGCTGGGTAGTTATTTTAATGCTTGAAAAAATACATATAAATTCTTTAGTCGTATCATATTAAATATAATTTTGAAATACTTTTACAGTTTGATCATTTCAAAGTTATAAATTTTAATGTAAGCCTTTTTTTTTTATAAAAGAAAAAAAAAATACAGAAATATTAGCTCTAATGTAACGGGTTCATTCTCTCCCTTTAATTAACATATGTTTCCACATTTAAATTAAAAGTGATGCCGAACAAGTTCTGTTTTGTGATATAACAAATATTACTGATTATTATTATTTCTTTATATACATTCAACATTATGGTATTCAAAACAAGATTTTATTATTAGAGGATTAAAATAATTTACGTTAATTAAACAGTTGTAAATAAACATTTCCTGCATTAATTGTTTTGTCCATTTAAGGAGTTAATATTTAAAACATTAATAATTACATAAATTACATGATATAGTGCTATTAAATTAGTCTCCTATATTTATAAAATTAATAATACAAATGAATTAGTTTTAGAATTAATTATATTTATGTTTAATTAAAATTAAGTTGGGGGGGGGGGGCGGTGAGCGGCTAAAAATTGTAAAAGGGGGCGGTGAGCCGAAAAAGGTTGAGAACCTATGATCTAAACTCTAAACTGTGTTTTATGGCTTACATGTTGCCAACCTACCTGATTTCCACCCAAAACAAGAAACCCTTTGAATGATGTGAAATCTGGGACAACTCGGAGATGTTGGGAAATGGGGCGTATTCCCCAGGTACTTCCGGCCCAGCCCAAGGGAGATAATTCATAGAACATTCCATGCATGTCCATGAGGTAACGTTCAGTCTCCACTTCTCTAATCCTGGGCCATTCTGTCTGCCAGAGATGATCAAATGCATGGGAGGCTTTGGGGAGTCGGTACGTCTGCCAGTAGTTGTACTCTAGTTAAAAAAAAAAAACATTGCACGTTATAATAAATTTGAGTGAATGGGTGATTTAATTGTTTGTCTAATGACAGAATTAGTTTGTGATAATGTAATAATGTAGCACAGTGCCATTAGACTGATGAGCTTACAACTATTCATTGAACTATAGTGACTGTAGTTGGGATAGTAGATGTGTGTACGTAAAGGCTATTAACACGAATTTACTTCAAACTAAATGTGTGCACAGTTAATGGAGATGGCTATCAAAAATGTTTCCTAATGTTATCATTCTGTCTGGTACACTAACTTCTGCATGTTCGAAAAAAAAAATGTTAATGGATAAATACAATATTCTAATAATGAATACAATCAAGGGCGTTTACTGTGAGATGTCGGGAGGCAATTAATTGATAAATCAGGGGTTTTTGTTGACCCACTCCCAGATGTTGCGATATATCGGTTGATACTCATGTATAAAAGTCAAACATCTCTCTACAAATAAATAAAGATTTCGAAATACAATATAGTCTAGTCTAGTACCTGTAATGTTTTGATATTAATTAATTGTAGTTACTCCCCTTTTGAAAACGGACATTGAATTCATTAGTGTTATTATCGTCCGGCAAAGGAAGACGCTTGCATCAGAATAAAAGAGTTGTGCTAATGAATCGCGGTTCAAATGTATTCAAGTTACAATAAGAAAACATACACAACAAGTAACAAGCTAATCTAAATGCATTAGTTCAATAACATAAAACATAAAACAGTACAGCACCCACCTTGTTCCTCGCCATCGTATACTTTAAGAATGACCGACTTATTGTCCCAACCGAGGGCGTAAATGACTTGACCAAAGTTACGTCTGCCAGTAACTTCCACGAAGGCTGTGTCAGAAATTGTCGTCCAATTCGTGCCCGGGCCTTTCCATTCAGCAAGTCTGCCGCCATGTTGGAGCCTGGATGAAGTCGAAACAAGGGAAACGAGATGTTATTTCCTAGTTTGTGTGCTAATTCTGAGGAACTAGAAGTGGCAATGAAGAAGGATCTTATCTTATATATTACAGACGCTCCTTCTATAAAGAAGATTAATGCGTCCTACGCTTATCCGTGGTCCAAGTCTAGTCTTGCATATTTATTAATGTTTTAAATGATGTTAAGTTACTGGTTTTCCTATTGTTGTTTTTCATGCAACCAATTCCATGCCCGGATACACCTTGGTAAGAAAGAGTACTTATATGAATTTGTTCTCGCATAAGGAATAAGGAAAGTGTTTTTGTCTTTATGTTTATCTGAGCATTTTAACAGATTATTAGTGTTGTATTTCTAAATTAGAATTTTATGTCTTATGTATTACTACTTCTTTATGTTTTCTAGAGCAACATAAACATGCATCATCATTGGCTCCATAGTCTCGAAAGACGATTAGATTTGCGCTCCTGTGATTTGGCCAGCCCTGCAAAATTGACTGTGTCTGTGGATACCTTTGCTTGAGTGACAGGCTCTGTCGCATCTGGACAATACGCATCTCTGGCACTTGAAAGCTGGACCGTTGGAGATTGTTAGAGCAGCCTGTGTTCTTTACTTTTCTTCGCTGCTCTTTTAGCCTCCGCCATAAGGCGAAGTTTGCCCTCTGCCGCATTTATACCGTTGTGTAAGGTGCCTCTCCAACTACTTCTGTGCTGAGCAAAGTTCTCCCAGTTTCCGACCTCTACATCTATAGCCTTTAGGTCACGTTTGTAGACGTCCTTGAACCTGAGTTGGGGGCGGCCAGTAGCTCTCTTGCCTTCAGCGAGCTCAGCATATAGCAGGTCTTTTGGAATTCGCCCATCCTCCATCCTGGAAACATGGTCAAGCCACCGAAGACGTCGTTGGCGAAGGAGAGTGATCATGCTAGGCATGTTAGCCCGTTGCAAGACCTCGTTGTTTGTTATGCGGTCCTTCCAAGATATCCCAAGTATGCGTCTGAGAGAGTCTCTTTTCTTGCGATGCGTACAGGGTCCAAGTTTCGCTGGCGTACAGGAGAGTGCTGATCACACATGCACGATAGACAGCTATTTTTGTATTAATAGTCGGCATCTTGTTGGCCCATATTCTTTGCGTTAGCATGGATAAAGTCGCGGAAGCCTTGCCAATTCTCCTGCTGTGTCCAGTGATAGATCGGTGGTGATGGTGGAGCCAAGGTATGTGAACTGATCAACAACATCTAATTTGGTACCGTTGATGTATATGTTGGGTGGGTCAGCTCCTTGAACCATCACGTTGGTCTTTTTTATACTAATTGTTAGACCAAAATCTTGGCAGATCTTGGAGAAGCGGTCCATCAAGGATTGTAGCTCCTCCTCAGTGTGTGTGACAAAGGCGGCGTCATCCGCGAACAGCAAGTCTTTGACTGTTCTTCTGCGGATTTTTCGCCTTGCCCTCAGCCTGGACAATCTGAAAAGCCGTCCGTCTGACCGGGTGTGCAAGTAAATCCCCTAAACATGCATAGAACTCAGATATGATTATCTAGGCTACAAAGTTTTATAATAATTTTTTTATTACATCAAAGGATTTAGAGCTAATTGATCTCAAAACTTTACGGGGGAAATAAGACAGAGGAAAAGAATGTATTTATAACAACTCATTTTTTTAAATAAAATTGTAGGGGTCTAAAAATGATTAAGGAAGGTAAATCTTAAAATAATGAGTTTTTAAGTTCTTTTTAAAAGTATTGGTAGAACTGGGTGGGGAGTAGATTCCAGAATTATGGGCCAGATGTAGAGAAGGCTCTCAGACCAACGGTTGTCAAGGAGAAACGGGACACACCCAGAAGACATACCTAAACATATTTGTTTAGTGCCTGACAGTAACAGTAGATACAGTTCTATATGATTTGTTCAAACTTCTGTAGGATTTGTAAATAAAATGACATGCATCTGCTCACCCTTTGAAGTCATTCAGTTCAAACGTATTACTGGCTACAACCAGTCTTCCATTCATTGTGTGAGCGGCTTTAAAATGGGGTTGTTCCCCTTGTGACGCTGGAATATTGAGTTCCTTTACAAGGTCAAACAGCTGAGTGCAGGTCAGTCTGATGACGTCACACTCCCACAGCGGCCCGTCCATCCCCAACATGTACACCTGTATATTTAAACATAAGTTTCGAATTCAGAGTTATTTATATTCCTTTATTAAAGTTATTAGTCGAAATAGTCAAAATAATTTTACATTGCATCCTATCGCCAGTCTTTTTCCAATATCTTTCTAGAAAAAATCATACAAAAAAACACTCGATGATTACCACCCATCTATCTCCATTGGTGGAAGATCTCTATGCAATCCAAGATTTGCTGATGATGTGCTGATGATGGCCGGGATCAGCTGATGATGTGCTGATGATGGCCGGGATCAGCTGATGATATGCTGATGATGGGCGGGATCAGCTGATGATGTGCTGATGATGGCCGGGATCAGCTGATGATGTGCTGATGATGGCCGGGATCAGCTGATGATATGCTGATGATGGCCGGGATCAGCTGATGATGTGCTGATGATGGCCGGGATCAGCTGATGATATGCTGATGATGGCCGGGATCAGCTGATGATATGCTGATGATGACCGGGATCAGCTGATGATGTGCTGATGATGGCCGGGATCAGCTGATGATATGCTGATGATGGCCGGGATCAACAAGGAACTACTAGAGCTCAGAGACAAGCTTGAAGATAGATCAAGGGCATATGGAATGGACATCAGCTCAGAAAAGAAAAAGCAAAATAATGATTAACACCACAGATGCCAGAAATGCAATCATTATATTGAATTAACGACAAATGGAAGAAGTAAAAGATTTCAAATCTCTAGGAGCAATTCGTAGACGTTAGCTGTGAGGCAGACATTCGAGCCAGGATTGGGTCAGCAATGGCGGCAAAGGCTAGACTAAACAGAATCTGGACCAGCAAAAGCATTAGTCCCAAAAAAGCTCAGACTTTACAGAGCCCTTGTCAAACAATTGTTCTGTATGGATGTGAGACCTGGACGCTGCTAGAAGAAACTAAGAACAAGTTGAGGCAGGACAGAATATCCTCAATTGCAGGCCCTCAAGAAAACATTATAACAACAATCAAACGGCGCAAACTGACATGGTTCGGTCATAAATTTCGTCATAATAACCTGCCAAAAAGAATCCTCCAGGGCACAGTAGAAGGTGGACGTCGGAGAGGCCGTGAGCGGAAATGTTGGTTCAACAATGTAAAGCACCGTATTTAGACGGGGCTGCAGTTGACTCAACTATTGACAACTGCTCAAGATAGGCGAAAGTGGAGAAAGTTGACTGCTGAGGTGTTCATTCGCCCCCCCCCCCCCCCCCGCCCTAAGGACCACAACGGTCAAGGGATTAATGATGATGATGATTTTACTTGGTCCGCTAGATGGCGGTACTTGAGGCTAAGCTGTTATGTGTATTGTAAGCGATAGAATGGAAATTAACAACTTTTTTTTTCTTTACTAAATTTTGTTCATATATATAAAGCCTGCTTTTATAAAGATATTTCATCTAATTATTTTCTATATTGACATTTTGAACAGCTCCATTTTCATTGTGTAAATAACTCGCATAGGCATAGATCTTTTTCTCAATTCTAACAAACGTTAATACATCCAAACTTTATCAATGTCGATGAGTTTTAATCAAAATTACGACATAATATTGTAACTTGTAAAAAATAGTTTTAAGTTTTTAAATTGCCATAATTCTCTTAGTATTAATTTCAAACAAAGTTTTATTAAAGGTTTTGGTTAAAGTTTAAACAATAAATCTGACCAGTGTTTCTGGTTGGGTCAAGTGTTCAGTTTAAACAATAAAACTGACCAGGGTTTCTGGTTGGGTCAAGTGTTCAGTTTAAACAATAAAACTGACCAGTGTTTCTGGTTGGGTCAAGTGTTCAGTTTAAACAATAAAACTGACCAGTGTTTCTGGTTGGGTCAAGTGTTCAGTTTAAACAATAAAACTGACCAGTGTTTCTGGTTGGGTCAAGTGTTCAGTTTAAACAATAAAACTGACCAGTGTTTCTGGTTGGGTCAAGTGTTCAGTTTAAACAATAAAACTGACCAGTGTTTCTCTTTGGGTCAAGTGTTCAGTTTAAACAATAAAACTGACCAGTGTTTCTGGTTGGGTCAAGTGTTCAGTTTAAACTATAAAACTGACCAGTGTTTCTGGTTGGGTCAAGTGTTCAGCTGTTGAAGCCACTCGTACTGTAAGTAAATCTTTAAACACACGAATAGTGCCAGACGTGTCAATGAGCCAGGCTCCAATAATGATCTGATTGGTTTGCCTGTGTACGATTCTGTTGGCGAACGTTGAGTTGTGGTCAGCAAGCTTGGACATCTGGGAAGTTGTATTCAGTGCAGCGGGGTAGGGGTAAAGGTTTACAGTTAGTAATATATAAAAAACATTCTTACACAAAGACAAGCACGTTGATATTTATATTATAGCATATGTATCGGATTTTAAAATATTATTATGTTGGTTATACATGACACAACATGACACATCATATAGAACAGGTACACACATCAAGGCATAATATTAATGTGCTAAAAAAGTTATCTATGCAACATACATGTCATTGCATAGCGTATCTCTTACATAGGAATGTTATAGAAAACACACGATAAAACATGGACAATTAGTAATACCAATACAACATGTATAGCAAAGACAATGAGTAATACCAATACAACATGTATAGCAAAGACAATGAGTAATACCAATACAACATGTATAGCAAAGACAATTAGTAATACCAATACAACATGTATAGCAAAGACAATGAGTAATACCAATACAACATGTATAGCAAAGACAATTAGTAATACCAATACAACATGTATAGCATAGACAATTAGTAATACCAATACAACATGTATAGCATAGACAATTAGTAATACCAATACAACATGTATAGCAAAGACAATGAGTAATACCAATACAACATGTATAGCAAAGACAATGAGTAATACCAATACAACATGTATAGCAAAGACAATTAGTAATACCAATACAACATGTATAGCAAAGACAATGAGTAATACCAATACAACATGTATAGCAAAGACAATTAGTAATACCAATACAACATGTATAGCAAAGACAATGAGTAATACCAATACAACATGTATAGCAAAGACAATGAGTAATACCAATACAACATGTATAGCAAAGACAATGAGTAATACCAATACAACATGTATAGCAAAGACAATGAGTAATACCAATACAACATGTATAGCAAAGACAATTAGTAATACCAATACAACATGTATAGCAAAGACAATGAGTAATACCAATACAACATGTATAGCAAAGACAATTAGTAATACCAATACAACATGTATAGCAAAGACAATGAGTAATACCAATACAACATGTATAGCAAAGACAATTAGTAATACCAATACAACATGTATAGCAAAGACAATGAGTAATACCAATACAACATGTATAGCAAAGACAATTAGTAATACCAATACAACATGTATAGCAAAGACAATTAGTAATACCAATACAACATGTATAGCATAGACAATTAGTAATACCAATACAACATGTATAGCATAGACAATTAGTAATACCAATACAACATGTATAGCATAGACAATTAGTAATACCAATACAACATGTATAGCATAGACAATTAGTAATACCAATACAACATGTATAGCAAAGACAATTAGTAATACTGTTACGAATATCGGTCATAAATGAATGACGTAGTAAGGCATTGACCTCTTAACAAGTGCGTATCAGAGTCCAAAGCGACCAAGGTTTGACCTTTATGCCCTGAGGGCAGTTTAAATAAAATAATTCGTTCAAATCCCGTGGAAATTGGAGGATAATTCTGGATCGTAGTAATTATAGAGAAAGAGGTTAAAATGCGTATTAAGACCCTGTAGAATCTTCGATGATCGTTTTCTTTGTAAAGTCCCGACCTCCTTGAAGTTAGTTCAGTTCAGAAGTTTGTCGAGTGAAGTCGCTATATTCATACTTGTACATATAATGCCATGTTATTGATACTTATGTTGCCATCAGTTGATAAAGTTTATTGATCGTTTATATTGAGTCTACAATTTAAATAAAATTGTTTATTCAACAACTGGAGTTGTTTGATCTATCATTGTTGAGAAATGTGATGAAGATAATTATCACGAATATAACTACATTGCTGCATAGACCTGTCAGTCAAAGAACCCCTAGCTTGGGCTACAGATTAGCAGAATCTAGAGACTTCTAATAAAGATACAACTATATTCATTGAATCCGATTTAACGAGTCGTAATAATAATAATCAACCTAAAGAGGTCCATAACAGTTTGGGGTCTTCGTCCGATATAGTTGTATAGTGAAGCATATATTCAAGTTGTGTTGTGTTGTGTGTTGGAGCCGTGACCTACTGAGCAAGCCTAAGAACGCTGAAATTATTCTTCCGATTGGAAAAACGTAAGTTGGAAAAATTTACCACTTTATAAATCTCTTAACTAAAGAATGGAATTTATTGAAAATCCAGAAGAAGAAGTTCTGAAAACTTTACCAATAAAGAAGTTAAAAGAGATCGCTGAGATCTTAAAGATATAAGTTACTGAGACTACACCATCGAGGACTGTGTTGACACAGCAGATAAAAGATGTGTTGATTGCGAGTGGCAAGTTGAAAGTAGAATCAAGCGCGGAGGGATATCAAGTTGAAGGTCAGATGTCTGAACAGTTGCGATTTCAACTAGAAATGAAACGGTTTGAGATGGAACAAAAACGTTTGGAAATAGAAGAAAAACGTCTTGAGATGGAAGATAAGAAAAGTCAAAGAGAAAGTCAGGAAAGAATAGAGCTAGCGAAGATAGGAGCTACTAAAAAAGAATCTCATAATGATGTAGAGATGGCCAGATGGAAAAAGCTAGTCCCTACCTACATTGATAAAGAAAGTGAAATAGCTAATTTCTTCCAGACCTTTGAAATTTCTTGCAGAGATTTTAAGTTCCCAGAAGATAAATGGGGAATATTAGTGAGAACAGCTTTTACTCAGGGAAGGGCAAGAGATTGTGTTCTATTGTTAAAAGAGGAGAATTTAAATGATTATGAAATCATTAAAGACACTGTACTTAAAGCCTATAACCAAATACCGGAAAGTTATCGGAAAAGGTTCCGTCAGTACACAATGTCCCCTTACCAAACACACTTAGACTTCCTTAGAGCAGAAGAAAAGTTAATGGATCAGTGGATAAAATCCAGAAATATCTCCACATTAAAAGAAATGAAAGATATCATTCTGTTAGAGGATTTTATTAACAAAGTGAGGCCGGAGATAAGAATGTATTTATCCGAGCGTGATATCACTGACCCACATAAGGCTGCTGATTTAGCTGAACAGTACACATTGTGTCATAGGACAGCTGATGGAAAGAATTTTAATAGATCACAACGGCAAGGAGAAAACACACAAAAACATCGTGAAAAAGAGCATTTTGTGAAACAAAATGATGTGAATAAGAAACCTGTCAACAAAAACGTCCGATGTACTTTTTGTAAAAGAACAGGACATAGCATCGAAGACTGTTGGAGTATACGAAGCGACAAAAGACCTAACAAAGTGGTAATGTGCACTAGCCATAAACCAAAACAAAAGGTACAAGAAAGCGAAAATACAAACGAACTGAATTCGAAGAAAGATTCTTCTAAACCAGAAAAACTGAGGGTGGATTTGCCTGAGAGCAAAAGTCAGAAGGTAGAGAAATCTACAACTGAAGAAAGTGAGGATGAAGATCCTGCTTTTAAATACAGAACGGCTACGATTGGGTTCCTTGTAAAGGTCCCATATATCCACAGAGACGAAAAAGTAGACCAAAGTATTTTTGACTCGAACAAGAGTCTGAAGTCATCGAAAGATGAAAAACCACCCGAAAGTCATGGTCAAGGGAAGAATGAAACTGACACAGAGACCCTGTGCAGTTTTCAACCGTTCATTAGTGAAGGTTGTGTGGCCTTACAAAAGGAAGGACCACTGAAGTCCGTAAAAATATTACGAGACACAGGGGCATCATTAACCCTGCTGCTTAAAGATGTATTACCATTGAATGATAATACATTGACAGGACAGACTGTCCTAGTGAGAGGTTTTGAATGGAAAGATGAAGTACCTCTACATAGGATATACCTCTCATCTGAATTGGTGACAGGATATGTGACAGTTGGAGTAGTATCAAAACTCCCTGTTGATGACATATCTATAATCCTAGGGAATGATTTGGCGAAAGGAAAGGTGAAACCTGAACCTATTGTGACGGCGAATCCAGACCCTACTGTAGATACAGAAGAAGAAAAAGAACTTTATCCTGTTTGTGCTGTCACCAGAGGTATGACAACACAGAGAAAGGAAGAAAAAAATCTACCAGAAGAAAAGATAGATAAAGAAGAAGTAGAACTTAGTACTACGTTCTTCTCCAGTATTGTCGATGGTCATCAAGAAAATCCACAATCAAATAGATCGTCACGAAATCAGTTGATTGCTGAGCAGAAAGTAGACCCAGAGTTGCTACAGTTGCGTGAAAAAGCTGTGGACGAGAAGGAAACTCCTACTGATGATGTCTATTACTATATAGACCATGACATGCTAATGCGAAGATGGAAACCTGTGGACGCTGGTACAGATGAAGATTGGAGGAGCAAGGATCAAATTGTGGTACCCCCTAAGTACCGAAGTGACATCCTATACGTGGCACATGACACTCCTTTTTCAGGTCATCTAGGGATAAAAAAGACCTACCATAGGATCTTACCCTATTTTTATTGGCCAGGCCTGAAGAGAGACGTAGTCAGTCACTGTAAGAACTGTCATACGTGTCAAATGGTGGGAAAACCAAACCAGGTAATTCCAGTGGCTCCGTTGCAGCCAATACCTGCGTTTGATGAGCCCTTCAGCCACATCATTGTTGATTGTGTTGGACCTTTACCGAAGACAAAGTCAGGGCACCAGTACATTCTTACTATAATGTGCTCGTCTACACGTTATCCAGAGGCCATCCCCTTGAGGAGCATCACTGCGGAGAAGATTGCTGAGAGTCTGACTGAATTCTTCACTAGATATGGGTTGCCTAAATCCGTACAGACAGACCGGGGTACTAACTTTACCTCGAAATTATTCAGTCAAGCTCTTAAGACTCTATGCGTGGAGCATAGAACTTCCACTGCCTACCACCCAGAGAGTCAAGGAGCCTTGGAGAGATTCCATCAGACAATGAAGACGATGCTGAAAACCTATTGTCTTGAGTACCAGAAGGACTGGGACAAAGGGCTGCCTTTGGTACTGTTTGCTGCCAGGGAAGCTGTACAGGAGTCCCTTGGATTTAGCCCATTTGAGCTAATCTTTGGACATACTGTTCGAGGACCACTCAAATTACTTCAAGAAGCGTGGATGACCGAATCGGATCCCCCTGGACTGATAAAATACATAGATAAGTACAAAAATCGTTTATTTAACACCTTTGATTTTGTTAGAAAAAATTTGTCCACTGCCCAAAGGCAGATGAAATTGTGGTATGACAAAAAATCTTAAAAAAGAATTTTTGACCCAGGAGATAAGGTATTAGTGTTTTTGCCTTCTCCAGGTCAGCCTTTAAGTGCCAAATATTTTGGTCCTTATGAGGTAGAAAAAAAAATCAATGATGTAAACTATTTAGTGAAAACCCCTGAGAGGAGAAAGACAAAAAGACTATGTCATGTAAACATGATGAAACCTTACTTTCAGAAACCTGAAGAAAAAAAAATTGAGAATGTTAGAATAATGACCCCAATTGTCCAAATTAAGCCTGAAGTTCAGGATGAGCTACAAGATAAGTTTACTGGTAGTAAACTCCAAAACTCTACTATTCTAAGCAATTTGGATAACAAATTGAGTCACTTACCTAAACCAGAAAAGGCAGTGATCAAAGAGGTCATTAGAGATTATCCCTTATTGTTTCGGGATATTCCTGGTCAGACAAACCTGATAGAACATGATGTGATATTAGAAGATACTAAGCCCATAAGGCAACATCCTTATCGAATCAATCCAATTCATCTGGAATTGGTGAGAAAAGAGATATCATATATGTTAGAAAATGGAATGATAGTCCCTAGTAATAGTGACTGGTGTTCCCCTATAGTTTTAGTTCCAAAGTCAGATAACACTGTCAGGTTCTGTACTGACTTTAGGAAGGTAAACGCAGTCACTAAAACTGATTCTTATCCAATCCCAAGGGTGGATGATCTAATTGATAGGATAGGGAATGCCAAATATATGACAAAAATAGATCTTCTCACTGGTTATTGGCAGGTTCCTCTTAGTCCCAGGGCACAGGAAGTATCCACTTTTGTTACTCCTGATGGCCTTTATAAGTACAAAGTGATGCCCTTTGGCATGAAAAATGCCCCAGCATGTTTTCAGAAGTTAATAAATCATATCATTAGGGGAATTCCCAACTGTCAGGCCTATCTTGATGACATAGTGGTATATAGTGACACTTTTGAAAACCATGTTCTACAAATCAGAGCACTTTTTGAGAAGCTTAGGATGGCTAACCTTACCATTAATCTGGCTAAAAGTCATTTTGCCCATGCCACTGTGGAATATTTAGGACATGTAGTAGGACACGGTCAAGTAAAACCTGTTGATGCAAAAATAGAGGCAATAAAAAAGGTATCCGCCCCAACCAACCGGAAACAAATTAGGGCTTTTCTCGGAATGGCCGGGTATTATAGAAAGTTTTGTCCCAATTTTTCAGTGATAGCAAGTCCATTGACAGATCTTTTGAAAAAGAATGTAAATTTTAAATGGACCCCTGAGTGTGATGAAGCAATTGAACAGATCAAATTGATTCTATCACATGCACCTGTATTAACTTCACCTTCATTTGAAGATCCCTTTTTTATGATGGTGGATGCTTCAAATGTTGGGATGGGTTCTGTTCTTTATCAAAAGGACAAGAATGAAATTGACCATCCTATTTGTTATTATTCCCAAAAGTTTAATAAACATCAAGTCAATTATAGTACGATTGAAAAAGAACTTTTAGGAATTATAAAATCCCTTAAACAGTTTGATTTTTACATCAGTGGATCACCACATCCTGTGGTTATCTATTGTGATCACAATCCCTTAGTTTTTTTATCCAAAATCACTGTAAACCAGCGAATATTGAGATGGTCCCTCTTTTTACAGGCATATCGCATTGAGATACGCCATCTGAATGGGAAAAAAAACGTAATTGCTGACTATCTCTCCCGATTGTAAAACTAATCTATATTTTTTCTGTATTAGTTAAAATAGATTGAATGAATTGTATTGACAAGCAAAAGACTGGGTAGACCTGAACACTGTGGAAGTAACAGGAACCTAGAACCTATGAATAAAACCTTTATGGAAAATGGAAAAGAGCAATGTACACCACTGAAAAGATTGGAAATGGAATGTTTTACCACAACAGTCAAACCAGCAGTTGTTTTGTACATAAATTGTTACATTGATTTCGCTCTGAAAAAAATTAATAGTAGCCTATGCTTAACTCTTTTCTACTTCAATAATATTGTATTTGAAATGTCTTTAATGTAATTAAAAGAAAATAAGTACTTACTATTTAGTACTAAGATTGTATGAAGATAATATAATCTGCTTTGATTGATAGTTAATTAAGTAAATTAACCAAATTTGTTTCAAGTAAATCCATGTCTGCATGAAAGATAGAATGTTTCAATGTGAACTCTTTTAAAAAGAAAATAATGACGTCAAAAGGTCATGGTAAAATGAGAAATTGAATTATTTTTAATGAAATTGTCTATAAACTATTTTAATTCGTGAACAGACTATGTTTAATGTTCTTAAAATAACATAAATGAATTTGACTTTGAGAAGATAATGGTTGTTAAATAATGCTCATTTAGTTACGATAACTATTTAATCGCGTAGCAATATTTTTTTGACCTAGGCTGTGATGAGGTAAATTTGCATAGCGATGTCAACATTGTTAAAATCAATTGAGAATGAGAGAGAGAGAGAGAGAGAGAGAGAGAGAGAAAGGCGGAATTGACCTCAATCTCTGTGTCGCGTCACAGACAGTTGTCTAATGTTGTCCAGCCTACAAACATGAAAAAAAAAATACTGTCGAGAAAATGATCGTGTTGTTGTGTAATTAGGTCAAGCCTAGTAGTATTTTTTTCATCAAGAGCGTTTGTTTTTTTCTGCTTATGGAAAAAAATAAGTCGTGTCTGAATAGACATTAAGTGATTTTTCTTTTGTTGTTTGATTACAAATGTAAAAGATATTAGTTTATAATTAAATGGACGAGAGAGGTTTTTATTAACGTGGAATGTTCATGTAATAGAAGTTATTAACTTGTATTATATTATATCTATTAAGAATGATTATGTATTTTTCTTGTATACAAGATTTAGATAAACAATTTAATTGTCCATTGTTTTGAATTAAAAATTGAATGATTGAATGACTATAGTTAAGCCATTTGATAAGATGAATTTATATTGCATATATTATTATGTTATTGTTATCAGTTCGATTGAATTATTGGGATCGCCAATTGAACTGTATTGTTTTCCCCGGAATATTTTCTTTTATAATTATTCCTTAAAATTAACATTTTTTCAAATGTAAAAGAAATAATTATAAAACTTTAGAAGGGGGGGGATGTTACGAATATCGGTCATAAATGAATGACGTAGTAAGGCATTGACCTCTTAACAAGTGCGTATCAGAGTCCAAAGCGACCAAGGTTTGACCTTTATGCCCTGAGGGCAGTTTAAATAAAATAATTCGTTCAAATCCCGTGGAAATTGGAGGATAATTCTGGATCGTAGTAATTATAGAGAAAGAGGTTAAAATGCGTATTAAGACCCTGTAGAATCTTCGATGATCGTTTTCTTTGTAAAGTCCCGACCTCCTTGAAGTTAGTTCAGTTCAGAAGTTTGTCGAGTGAAGTCGCTATATTCATACTTGTACATATAATGCCATGTTATTGATACTTATGTTGCCATCAGTTGATAAAGTTTATTGATCGTTTATATTGAGTCTACAATTTAAATAAAATTGTTTATTCAACAACTGGAGTTGTTTGATCTATCATTGTTGAGAAATGTGATGAAGATAATTATCACGAATATAACTACATTGCTGCATAGACCTGTCAGTCAAAGAACCCCTAGCTTGGGCTACAGATTAGCAGAATCTAGAGACTTCTAATAAAGATACAACTATATTCATTGAATCCGATTTAACGAGTCGTAATAATAATAATCAACCTAAAGAGGTCCATAACAATACCAATACAACATGTATAGCATAGACAATTAGTAATACCAATACAACATGTATAGCATAGACAATTAGTAATACCAATACAACATGTATAGCATAGACAATGAGTAATACCAATACAACATGTATAGCAAAGACAATTAGTAATACCAATACAACATGTATAGCAAAGACAATTAGTAATACCAATACAACATGTATAGCAAAGACAATGAGTAATACCAATACAACATGTATAGCAAAGACAATTAGTAATACCAATACAACATGTATAGCATAGACAATTAGTAATACCAATACAACATGTATAGCAAATAGTTATAATTTCTGTGCTAATCTGTGTACGAGTAACGTCTTCTGTACAAAAATGTCTTGATGCTGTAGGTCAGTGACGGAGTCAATGTAGTTAAGTTACTGTACAGTTATTTGACAGACTCACACACAACCGAAACTAAACACACACAACCACAACTCATCCATCACTACCACGGCACAACATTGACTACATCAGTAACAGAGTTTCAACAACAGTAATCTATACTATATACATACCGTGCCGTTGGCGTAGATGGCGTACAGGCCAGTGCCGCTGCCACCGTTCGGCACCGACAGGTAAGACACCATGTACAGTTTATCTGCCCAGGGCATCAGGGCACCGATGCCGCACTCAGTTCGTATGGGCCCGCTACTGGCACTGACCGTGTACTCCGGGAAAATCCCATTCACTTGAAATAAGGAGCCCGAGCTTACGGTTGGTGATGAGGTGGGAGGGGGTGGAATTGTTGGAATAGTTGTGTTGGAAGCTGTGTCTGTGCCGAGAATACAACATAACAGCGGCAGAATACAACAAGCCATCAATGAGATTGTTTTTGCCATCCTGCTGAGCTCGGATAACAAACCTGAAGAAGAAAAACAACAATAGTATAACTCTTCAAATAATTGAAATCATCAATTCCACAAGTGCCTTGTCGCGACCCGATACCGGGCCATGAAAGCAAAATGACGTCACAGAAATAAGAAGAAAAACGTTTAAAATCTAGGCCATATTGTAGTGATATAACCTCTTGGTAATAGACTTATAATAAGCTGTAACAGTTTATTAAACTCCAAGCAAACATGTTGTTGATATTTGAACACCATTTCCTCAATTAGGAAAACGAACAATTTCACGTCATTTAAATCTGACATCAAAATGCAAGACTAGACCGAAATCTTTTCAAAATATAATTCTATTTATAATTATTTTTTAAAGCTATTAATATTGCCAAAACCAAATGTACAGGCCTAAATCTGAATTTAATAATTGCGCTTTGTATTAAACATAAATAAAACAGAAAAAATTTAAACTTACTTTTTCTTCTATTAAAGAATATGGTTGATGAAAAAAAAATGTTTTCAACTTGGTATGTTGTCGTCAACTCTAAATCAACAAAAGAAACAGTTCAACTCATTGATCTATCCTATCTCCACAGATTGACATTTTTTTTGACAAGGGACACAACCCAACCGAGGATTGTAGCAATAGAGTGGGTAAAAAGTGATAAGCTCAGGGGCGTCCGCGAAGGAGGGGCCCGAGATAAGATAGTTTGAAATTCTCCTAACGATTGTGCTCCGACCCGTGGCCTAAATATTAGTCTGCCATTTTTAACTCAGCTATAATTCAGAGACACAAGACAACAAATAAATATATTATAGGCCTATCGACACTGCTGTTAGTTCTGTTTAGGTTAGAGGCCGACCGTAATTCGGTTTCGGTTTTGACGCTGAAAGTAGGCAAAAGGCCTCTTTCGGCGTGGTTTCGGTTTGGACCGAAGCCAAAAAGTTAGCTTTCGGTTTGGGCCGAAATTGATATTGCCTTTCGGTCAATAGGCGCACATTAAGACTCCTTATATAATATTATTATAAGTTTTACAGACGTTCATTCCAGATAGAAGATTATTCTGTCGCCCTGCAGGAGTTTTGGGCCAAGGGACGTAATAATCTTCTATCTAGAAGGAACGTCTGTAAACTTATAAAAAAAAAGTCCACTAGGCTCAAAACTCCTGCATGGATCGGTCGGCGGCAGGGATAGAACCAGCGACGTGCCTATTTTAACTTTCAAAATTCAGACTGCAAGGCTAGAGCTGCGTCTATTACCTACTCTGCTTATTGAAAATTCTGAATAAAAATATATTTAATACATGTAGATCTAGATCTATAGCCTTCTTCATCTTCGGCATCCTTCCGTCTCGCGAGACAATGGTGCATCACCGTAGGTTGAGGTTGCATTTTCTCGTGTGGCTGAGCAGGTCTATCCTTGAATGGCAGTCTTTATCACAGCTTTTACACACGTGTTCTGTGCTTTCCATTTTCTTCGCCTTTCCCCTAGCTCTTTTATCTATGGTCTCCTTCATCCTACTTTCCTCTGCTATTTTTACCCCTTCCCTGACAACAGTGCGCCAGGTGGACCGATCCTCTGCTGGCCACCCCCAGTCGTTTGTAAAAAATTTATGCTGGCTGCTCTCATGTCTCTCTGGCAGACATCTTTGTAACGGAGGCGTGGGCAACCTGTTTTTCTCTTTCCAGATGCCAATTCACCATATAGGAGGTCCTTAGGGATTCTACCTGGACTCATTCTTTTTACATGTCCTAGCCATCTTAGGCGTCTTTCACTAAGGACTGCGAACATGCTTTGGGCACTGGCGCGCGTCAGTAGGGTACCTCACTATTAGGAACTTTGTCCTGCCATTTAATGCCAAGGATGCGACGCAGGCACCTCAGGTGGAAGCTATTAAGCTTACGCTCATGGGACGCAAAGGTTGTCCATGATTCACTTCCAAAGAGCAGCGGACTGAGCGGCTGATGACGCAGGCCTGGTAGACACACAGTTTGATCCTCTCTGATCTATAGCCTATATACTCGTATATTACATGTTCTATCATTTACACAAATATGTGCAGTCTATTAAAATCTTCTGTTTGACAATTTCGGTTTATCTTTTGGTTTCGCCCGAAGGTGTAGTTAAACTATCGGTTTCCACCGAAAGTCAATTTATATTAGGTATAACTTTCAGTATGGTTTCCTTTTCAGCCGAAATTTGATTTCGTTCGACCTCTAATTTAGTTATTAACATATTTATTTGGGCGAGGGGGGGGGGGGGGTAAATCTTTCAGTTGTCTGTTTTAAATTTAATGGGCGATACAAATGAGATCTTTTCACTGAGCAGACGTCTCAATAAAAATGTTTATCACTGGTATTTGTTTTTTATTCACTGGGATTTTACCAAACTTTTTTATTTTATCTTTCTCAATCCAATCCCTTGTTTGTAACAGCCCACAAACGTATAGCCAACCGGTCAACAAGACAAGTTCTTACACTTACAAGTTATCTTGGGTTTGATTCATCAGCAGCAGACAAAAGGTTTAAGAAAAAAAAAGTAGGTCAGTGACTAAAAAAGACCATATCGTCTGCTGGACAAAACACACAATTTATATTATTCTTTTATCAGTTCATTATCTTATCAAACAAGTGTCATTTAGATCTCTTGCAGTTGAAGGACAAAGTAATCTATACTTACAAGTCGACTAAATGACTACTAAGGAAGTTTTACTGTTGGTTTTATTCCAAAGAGTAAACTAAATCGACAACTTGTTTTCAAGTCTGTTAGTTTATGCTACAATATTCTAATATTGTTCTGTATTTGTATCCACTGAAACATGTCTTTATTACAACCATTAAGGTATTTGTATCCACTGAAACATGTCTTTATTACAACCATTAAGGTATTTGTATCCACTGAAACATGTCTTTATTACAACCATTAAGGTATTATAACTCTTTTCAACATCAATTAACATATGGTCTGGAGGAGGCTAGTCTACATGTCATCATGTAGGAACATATTTAAAATCTGTCATAAACAGGAACATACATTTTTTAATGCCATTTAATGCATATTTACACACTTAATGTGTGAATCTTGGCCAGCCTTGACCTAATTATTTGAAGTTCAAAGATAGGGAATAAGTAGGCTAGTCTCTACCTATACATGTCATTCCCATTTTGTATACCCCCGGTAGGGCTATTTGAAATAGTGTATTTCTTAGAGAAAATTTAATGTACATTTTCCTTTATTTTTTTCATACAATAAAACTTGAAATTGTTCAAATATATTTCAGATATCATATTCCAAGTGTAGTTAACACTTACATTTTTTGTATCTCAATAAAAAAAAATTCTATTTGTTTTTATAACAAATTTTAATGCAAAAAACATTAAATTAAACAGTCAATAGATTCAAATTTATTTAACATATCACATGTCACATTGGCTAAGCTCCCATTGGATGAATGGCTTTGACCTTGGCATTGGCAGATAAATTCTTTGACTTGCTGAAATCAAAGACATGATAAAATAAAAACTCAGTAACAACATTTTTTAGCTTTATCATAGTTTGTATAAATGTAAATTTAAAATTTAGATAAAGTATCAGATAAAAGTCTTTTAAATCATTGCCAACTTGAACATGTAAACCCTAACTTCCAAATGAACAAATTTTACCACTTTTTCATGATCTCAATGCAAAAATTAATGATAGCTACCTCTGCACTGTGGAGCATTTCCTGAAGGTCACTCTTTGATCTTGACTTCAACTTTTCACACACTTTCCTTTTTGCCTAGAATCAAAAACAAACATTCAACAAACTCCTGTTAGAGTTAAAATCACACTGAAGAATATCAGAACTAAAAAAACAAACATCTATTCAAATAATACAATTTTATTTTTTCAATTTATAAACACTTCCATTTTATGGGTACAAAATTCCCCCCCCCCCTTTACAATATAAACAAGAGCTGTTACTCTGACACTGTATCTAGTGCTTACTTCCCCATATTGTCAAGAAACTCACTAGTAATAAAATTTCTATTACATATTACATGGCTAATAAGTGTCAACATTACCATTTGTTTGCATCTCTAAGTTCATTGAATTATATTACACGGCCAGGAAAAGTATACAGTATATAACGCAGGACACAATAATCTTCTTTATAGAAGGAGTGTCTGTAATATATAAGATAAGATTAAGTCAACATTACCTTAAGTTTACATTTGATTGCATCTCTAAGTTCATTGAGCAGAAGAGCATCACTGCTTGTTAATGTTACGATGTGGCTGAGTGCATTGGAAAGTTTGCTGAAGTCTCTATCTTCTTCTGCACTGGTCACGGAGAGAGTTACAGGTGTTCCCGCAGGCGTCTGAAGTTGGCAGGAAGTGAGTGAGAACATTTCTCTGGCCAGTAAAACTCCCAGCACCTGGCTTGGCGAGCCAAACTTCTCAGCTGAAGAAATATGCACATGAATTAGTCCACCACAAAAATATTTCTATAGCAATGAAACACATTTCTGTGATTGTTTTTAAAAAAAATCATTTTGCATACGACTTTTGTTATTTGGCTATTGATAAAATTCAGTACAATATTCAACAGTCAATCATTTTGTTTATGAAACAGTTCCAACAATTTAAAAAACAACTGTATAAGTGAAAAATAAAGTTGAGAAATTGTTTCTAAACACAAAGATCAAAGTGATGGTAATGAACTGAAGTAAACGGAAGACGGGTGGGGGGGGGGGGGCACTCACCAACTGCTTTTGATATTCCGATTTTGATGGTTAAATTCTGTGTCATCGTAGCCTCACTGCCCTGACAGCATTTGACCTTCATTTCAGCCATCTGACATATATATCTTGCAAGACAAGCTTCACTAAGAGAACTATTCTCTGCAGAGAACACATTGACATCACACTTGTTTAGAAAATTCAATATATCAAGAGTCTGAGAACCCAAAGTTACGCTGATTGCTTTCTGGCACTGGCCTATATAAAGATCTGGCAAGAAATCAAAGTTTTTAAACTGAAGAGCTAAAGACGTCGACACCTGCAATTTTGGAAAACATTTCTCCTGAATGAAGCTGCCAAGTGGAAGAGTAAACTCATGTTTAGAATTTGAACCCAATCCTTTTAACAGCGGCAAGGCATGCGTTTCTGAAATGTGTTGTTTGTGATGTCTAGATGGGCCTAGATCTGTTACAACTATTACAAGCGTCCAGTCATTGGATAAAGAAACGGAACTTCTGTTTATCAGCTCAGTCTTCAACCTCCAGTCTCGGCTGTAGCCATTCACAGTAGAGACAACAGAACAGGAACAGGTTACGACAGACTCTGTCGGCACGTCCTTACTGCCAGTCAAACTCTGCTTCAGACTTGCCAGAATGTTCATCTGCAGTATAAAAGAATCTACGGCTGAGGTTTTGGCTTTGGTGTCTCTGATCTGATCAGTGAATCGCTCAATAGTGTGCAGAATATCAGACAAGGATTGAGAGTCTGTTTCTAATACAGCGTTCTGACCCAGCTGGATTTCTGTGAGGCTGAGGTCCTCTGTCACAGCTAGGATGAAATCTGTAATGAGGAGAAAATGGAGGAATAAAAAAACATGTGCATGATTTGAGAGACAAACAGTGAGATATAGAGAATTATATACAGTAGAGGCAATAGAGTAGAGGCAATAGAGTAGAGGCAATAGAGTAGAGGCAATAGAGTAGAGGCAATAGAGTAGAGGCAATAGAGTAGAGGCAATAGAGTAGAGGCAATAGAGTAGAGGCAATAGAGTAGAGGCAATAGAGTAGAGGCAATAGAGTAGAGGCAATAGAGATAGAAATAAAGAGATGTGAAAATGATACAGAGATATATAAGAAAAATAATGTATATGTACAAACACAATGCAGTAATAAAATAATCAGATTAAAAAAACTTTCTTGTTTCATATGCAGTGACAAACTCATACAAGTTCAGGAATGGAATGGGTTGCCTGAAGATGTTAGAAAAACCAACCCCTTATTTTATTTAAAACACCACACTAAATGCAAGACTATGACTCAAACCAGGTATAAGTATAGTAGGCAATATTCCACTATACAATACATAATCATATCTGTAACATGCTAGAGATGTTAAGACTAACAAGGAGAAGAAAAGTTTATTTCAGATCAAGATCTTAGACTAGTGTCACTTTCTTGGACTATTTATATGCTCTATTTAAAAAAAACTTTAAGAAATTTACCTTCAGAATTGTGATCCTGTGATGAACATGTGACCAGCTTAGAAATTTTACATTTTCTTGAGAGAGTTCTACAATCTGGCATAACTGACAAGTGACAGCTGCCAGGTACTTTACAAAGTTTCAGCTCACATGCCTCGACAGATTGTCCTGTGCTGTAAACCAGAAGGTCCCTATGTGTGATGCAGGAGTTGATGGATGAAGGCAAAGTAAATAATAAAACCTGCGGTGATGAAAACTCCTCAGATGGACTCACAATCAAGCAACAGTCCCCTGAAACAAAAAACAAATTTTAACATAAAATATTTCAAATATGGCTTTTGTTTTTTTAAATGATCACGCAGAACATTGCAAGGGCTTTCATTAAAAAAAGTTGTTTTTGATTTAATATGATGAAATCTGACATTTAGGGAAGGGGGACACAGTTGCAGATACATTTGGATGGTGTACTAAAGGTCCTGGCATTGAATCTTGGTATCTTGGTGAAGGCCAGGGTTTGTTCCTGGGTCTAGAGGGTGTCCCTGAGTCTACCCAGCTCTGATGGTACCTGACTTTAGTTGGGATAAAGTAAAGGTATATGGCATTGTGCTGGCCACACAACCCCCTAGTATGCCGTAGTCACAGAAACTGCTGAATGCTGCTTCACTGGGCCAATGGATCGATTTAGTCGGACGGGATTCTTTTTTACTTTTACTTGACATTTAGGGAACGGAACCTGGAACAAATTTGAATAACCACTGATCTAGTTAGACTTTTGAACACTAATAGTGTACAGTACTAAATCAAGGTAATGTTTTTTTTATTTTGAACAGTGTATGTATTTCTGATGAGGCATGACATCAAGTACATAGTAAACTGCTAATAATATAGACCTCATTTAGTTTAATCAGGAACCCACAAACTTTTTAACAAGGGACATGTTAAGTACCATTATGCAACATTTGCCTGCATCTTATAGTTTACAAAAAAAATATGAATTGATTCCAATATCTTATAATCTATAAATATAATTGTGACTGGTTAAGCTAATAAAGTTTTAAAAATAATTGGCAAACGATGAGTGAATGCTTCCATATTTGGCATGTGATTCATTCTTTAATGTAGCACAACAAAAGAAAATATTTTTCCATTTCTTCAGCCCTAAATGACTATGTTGGCATGATTAATGTAAAAGTAAACTTTTACATGATTGAGTAACTAGGAAATTACTTGCCAGGCATTAAAGTGGAATCAATAGGGAACCAGGAAGAGAGGCCGGCCAAATACCACCTGGAGGAGACTGCTGGATAAAGAACTGAAAGAAGTGTGAATGCAGTGGCAAGAGATGAAGAGACAGTCTCAATATCAAAAGGAGTAAATAAACATTGTCGAGACCATATGTCTAACTGAGGACTTTAAGGAAATTGATTGATTGATTGAACTAAGTAAATAAATTATAGCTTTTGTTGTTTTAAAAAAACATTTATCTACAGTCTTTAGTAATGCATTGAAAATTATAGAACAATTTCTTTTTCAATACAGTGTTTCAGTACCTTAATATAAAATATCAAAGGCCAAAAAAAAAGAAAAATTCCAATGACTTGGAAACATAACAATATAAATTATTACCATACGATTAAACAGATTTATGTAATTGACTCTACTTACCAGTAACACTTACAAACAAAAGACTGATACCCAAAGTGCCGGAATTTCTCATGTCAGCATATTTGGCCTGCAACGCTGAAGACAGAGCAGAAATAGCATCAAGATTTGGATCTCCAGTTTTTTCTGGCCACTTTACAGAAACCTGGCAGACGCTAACATTGGGTGAGTTTAACTGGCAGATAACTCTTGGTAAGGGTGAACTTTTAGAAGTGACTTGCTTCATCACATAGGATTGAACACAGCCAGAGTTTGAACAGACCAGCAGAACTGGTGAGTTGAGTAGACTTGCCTCCCTGCCAAACACAGAAATAAACAAAGCTTTGGGCAAATGAATAGAAGATGATGATGACGGCTGATGTGGATCTGAAGCTATTTCCCTTTGAAGTACAAAATATAACTGTTTCTTCCACATGTCACCTGAAATGTTCAAATTAATCAACAAATATTTTCATGTTTACTTAACACAGATTTACATCATGAACCAAATTTTCAGACATAAATTACAAATCTAAATGATTGTTAATAAATCGTGATCCTTTTTTTATTTGTAATCGCTGTCACCACATAGTAAACACTTTTGTTAAGACAAACAAACAAACAAACAAACAAGCAAACAAACAAACAAGCCTACCTCTGTACTGATCTGCAGTTTCATTGAGAGAAATTTTTTGCAAAACTTTCATCTCCTTGCATCCTCGAACTGAGTCTACCCTGTCCTCAATCGTACAAATACACAGACTGGCTCGGTCAGAGTCCTCTAGAACCATGGCTACCCAATTATCCCACAATGCAAAGTCAAGGATAGGGCTGTCTGATGCGTACAGCAAGTCATCAGCTTTGATGGATATATTTGTAACATTCAGGTCGCTAGAAGGTGGAAACTCATCTATGTGACTTGACTGTGTATCTCTATTTGGACCGAGCAACTCACTAAATATGTCTTCTGAATCCATGAGTTCTTCTTCCTGCTGTGTTTTCTCACTGACATAAATAAATCAATGTTTGATAATTTATTAGCTGATTGTCATTGATTTAACAAAATATGGAAGAAAATGTTGACAATTTTTGTTGGATGCACCTGATGGTATGGAGGAAGTAGTAGTGAGACAGGAGAAAATCTCAAAAAGAAGTCAGTGGTCAGACAGCAATATGTGGTCAAGAAAAAGTTTCAGACTGAAATGAATGATTTAAGTTCTGTGGTTATCTTATATTTATACATTACAGATGCTCCTTCTATAAAGAAGATTATTGCGTCCTACGTTTTAGTCCAGTTCTGCATTTCTATTAGTGATTTAAATGATGTTAAGTTACTGATTTTCCTGGTTTGTTCAGGCAACCCATTCAATGCCCGGATATCACTCGAGAAGAAAGAGTACTTAAATGCATTTGTTCTGGCACAAGGGATAAGGAAAGTGTTTTTGTCATTATATTTATCTGAGCATTGTAACAGATTGTTTTTTTTTTTATTTCTAGATTAGAATTTAATGCCTTATTATTTAATATTATTACATTTAAAGACTACATTTGTTTAATTATGAACAATAATTTTTATTAAACGCAATTTTGTATTTATTGACTGTCCTCCAAGAAAGTTTTAAACATAAAACAGATGGGGGTGGGTTCCATCTCTAAATTTAAAAGTGTACGTACGTATATTATTATTCTTTGTATGTGGTTGTAAACATTAATTTCTTTTAGCGTAAATGAACTTTGACATTTTGTTTTAAGTATGCATTCTTTTCAATAAAGTTTAAAATTGAACTAACCTGAAAGATTCATTGGATTCTGTTAAATTAACTCTCCACAGTCTGTGGTCTGCAGTACAGACAACAACAAAACTGGCCTCAGCTGATGTTAATAATTCTGCATTCTCCACCACATACGCAGCATCGACCAGAATCTAGGGGAGAGTAGCAACAATGGTTTCCCACTCTGTCTGAATTTTTAAAACTATATCTAATTCACTACAATTGTTTTTTCAAGAAAATAATTTAAGTTCCAACAAAATGATTTTTAAAGTTTAAACAAAATCTTTTTTTTCACTAATGGGAAAAACAAGAAAATTCTACAAAGTCTTGTTGCTCGGCTGTTGTAATATTCAAAGATATATCAATATATAATAATCATCATCAGCCTGATCCAGCCCTTCGGATAGGTCTTGAAATGCTCAGCAGTGAAAAAGATTGATGTTTTACGTCAGAGAGTGCTCATTGCTGTTTCACCTGGCTTTATGCGGTTAAGATGTGAGTTTAATATTCAAAAAGTAGAAGCATAGCCTACTAATTAATTAAATTAATTTCTGACTCCACATGGAGCTGTAAAATTATGCACCGCCTTGGTTATTTATTGTGTCTAATTATTTTTATGCATATTTTAATGAGCACCATCAACGTAAAATGAGATCATGACCTACTTTCTATTTTATCAAGTGCACTAAGTGAAGCATATATACTTACTGTGTGTTTTGTTTTTCTTTCGATAATGTTGACATATTTTCCACAAGCTGCTACAATGGCAAACTGAGCTCCATCTGTGTCCATGTTTGCATATTTACTAGACAATAAAACAGTAAAACACAGGCATATATAATAACATATAAAAACACTCATTCATTAAATATTTATCAAATAATCATTACTGCTGAGCATAGGCTAAATTTAGCAGTTAGCAAATAGTTTTAAATCCTTAAAAATTAGTTTTTATAATGCAACATAGTTAGGCCTAACTACCTAATTGTAGTTTTAAAGTTATTGGAAAAAAAACAGGGCTGTGAAGTAGCAGGAAATTTGGGGTACCTGGAGTCGGAATCTGCAAACGATGCACCAACTCCGACTAAATTTAGATTGGAATTTTAAAAAAAGCAAGTTTAAATGTCCCACTTCACAAAAAGTTTTAATTAATGACTTCTCTACTGTAAGAATAAAGACCAATGCATGCAGTGACTCACATAATCGCAATACGAACACGTTAAGTGACCGTGAAGAAGCATGCTTTTTATGTGATTCACTATGTGGCATGCAACCCACAATAAGGAGCGGCAATACTTATACTTTTCATAGCGTTGTACAGAGGAGTCAGAGTCAGGGTGTTGGAGTTGGAAGTACGGTACAAAAGACTGAGGAGTCGGAGTCAGAGTCAGAACATTTATCTACCGACTCCACAGCCTGGAAAAAACATTTAGCACATATGATATCTTATCTTATACGTTACAGACACTCCTTCTATAAAGAAGATTATTGCGTCATCCCTCATATAGGCCTAGTCATAGTATATTACTATAGCCTTTGGCTATAATATATATAGGAATAAAGGCAGTGGCGTAAATTTTTATGTAGGATTATAGGCCTACTTATATAATATGTTAAGGACGCTCCTTCTATTTTATAACTAAAAAACATTGTTGCGTCCTACACTTATCCATAGTTTGAGTCTTGCATTTATCTCGAGATCATCTTATAGTCTTATGTTATAACTTATATATTATACAGACGCTCCTATAAAGAAGATTATTGCGTCCTACGTCCATGGTCCTAGTCTAGATTAGTGAAATGTTTTAAATAATGTTAGTTAAGTTACTGGTTTTCCTGGTTACTTATATTTTTATATAGTATAATATAGATAGTAAGATAGGCCCAGTGCTTTTTTGTGACGGTACGCACAGGTACGGCGTACCGGCACCTTTTTCAATGTGGGGAAAAAATTATTACTTTTCTTGTATTTTAACGTTTATTATTAATTTATTATATTATTAATTTGTTAAAATTTAATTCTTTTAAAATTACGCGCAATAAGAATTAAAATATAAAATGCGAAACTGCTTTAAAAGTTAAGCAATCCATCACTGAGTACCGGCACCTATTTATTTTACAAAATAGCACTGGATAGTTCGATGACATTTAATGAATTACTTGTGCAGAATATCACTGTCACTAACTAATCACCAAAATTTTCGAAAAGTAATAAAGTGAAAAGAATAATAACATGCTCAGGAATATAGGTCAAAGGGCAAATTCTTTTTATAGATCAGTGGGGGTTACTTTATTATTTTGCCAGTTAAGAAAACAGTTACTATTTACTATCTTATAAGTATACAGACGTTCCTTCTAGATAGAAGATTATTACGTCCACTAGGCCCAAAACTCCTGAATTGCGACAGGGATCCGTCGGTGGCAGGAATAGAACCCGCGACCTGTCCGTTGGTTTTTGGTTGACAGTCCGGTTCACTACCCGTGGACCAGCCGGCTTCACTAAAATAACATATTTGGGTTTTAGCTTTATTTAGGTCTATAATATTTTATAAATATATTATGTTAATATTTGATTTATTGTGGTGTTTATTACAAATGTGCTAAAAAAAATTATGCACGATGCTTCAGCTAAATTAATGTTTAAAAAAGCTATTGTGAATGAAAACTGGTAATGGACGAGTCGTCATTTACCGGAAGCAATGAGCTATAATAATATATAGTAACCGGAAATAGCAACTTGGCAGTTGTCAAGATAGTCGTGTACAGGAAAAAAAATTCTAAAGTAATATAGCCTAATAATTATAAACTTTTTACAATAATTTTAAATTTACTTTAAGTATTAAACCAATCCCGTTTGCCATGTTTACAACTAAATGACAGAATCTTTGTTAAGTCTTCACGCTAAAGTTAGAGTATATTCAATATTATTCGATTTTTAGGCCATTAATTAATTAGTATATATTACTATTTAGTAAATTATTAGTATTACACTCGATTTTTTTACTAACTTTTACTATTATATATTTACTATTGCCTATTAATTATTTTAAGCCTAACAATAACAGTCAGATCTGAGATTAAAGTTAAGAATTAGCCTATATTCCTATATAGATCTTAATCTTTTTTAATTAAATAGCCTAAGCGTTTATCTAAGCTAAGCCGGCTAAGCATTACTAAATTAATAATTAATTGAAGAGTCTTTCTATAGTTCTATAGGCCATAGGCCTATAGTTAATATAGAGTACTATAGTATACATATAGTTAGTATATAGTAATATAGTCTAGTGTACTAATACTATACACGTGTTTGGCTACTTTTAGTATTTATCTTTGAGTCAACAATTTAAAATTTATAGGGACCTTTTGATAAAAATAAAACAATCAACACCCCTTTTTAATTATGTGTATAGCAGTCACATCTTTATTTTCCTTTAAATCTTATTTCAAATCCTTGACAGATTTTGAGCTGTTATTTAATCTCGTGTTATATTGTAATTGTTCAAAACTTTTTTTTAAAGTTCTATTGAGAGACAGCACTGCAATGACTTCCATAGCTGAACAACCATGCTATACACTTATCAATGTCCCCATGGATGCAGAACCACCTTCAGAAATGCAATTAAAGCAGGACTTGGGTAAACCTGGCAATTTTCTTGTAGACAGATATATAGCATTAGAATTGAATGTTGTTATATAAATGAATTCACTTACTTACTTACGCCTACTACCCCTCTCGGGGCATAGGCCACCAACAAGGGCTCTCCAGCCATCCCGGTCCCGAGCGAGTCTTTCCAACTGTCCCCATGAATGGCCTGTTCTCTTGACGTCTGCATCCAGGTCTCGGCGCCAGCTGTTACGGGGTCGGCCTCTCTTCCTCTTTCCTTGGGGGTTCCATGATAAGGACTGTCTGGTGATGTTGGATGCTGGTTTTCGGAGTGTGTGCCCCAACCATCTCCATCTTTTTTGCATGATCTCCAGATCGGCTGCCTGTTGCCCTGTGCGACTCCAGAGCTCATCGTTACTGATCATGTCTGGCCAGCGTATATGCATAATCCTCCTGAGACATGAGTTTATGAAAGTCTGGATCTTCTTGGTGTTAGTAGCTGTGGTCCTCCAAGTCTCTGCACCATAGAGTAAGACAGACTTCACGTTTGAGTTGAAGATCTTGAACTTTGTTTTCAGGGATATTTCTCTTGAGCTCCAGATATTCTTAAGTTGGAGGAAGGCTGTCCTGGCCTTGCCAACTCTTGCCCTTACATCGGCATCGGATCCACCCTTCTTATTGACGATGCTGCCTAGATAGGTGAATTCTTCAGTTTCCTCTAGCGCTTCACCATTGAGAGTGATAGGCGATGTGTTTTCTGCGTTGACCTTAAGGAACTTGGTCTTCCCTTTGTGGATGTTGAGGCCAAGGCGAGTGGAGTTTTCCGTCACAATGTTGGTCTTTTCCTGCATCCGTTGCTGAGTATGTGCGAGTAGTGCCAGGTCATCCGCGAAATCTAGATCGTCTAGTTGTGACCATAACGTCCACTGGATGCCATTACGCTTATCCTATGTTGATGTCTTCATTACCCAGTCTATCGCTAGCAGAAACAGAAATGGCGACAGTAAACAGCCTTGTCTCACTCCCGTCCGTACTTGGAATGCCTCTGTTGGGTGGCCTCTGTGGATCACTCTGCATTTCAATCCTTCATAAGAGTTCTTAATTATAGAGGTAATTTTTGTAGGGACCCCATAGTGTCCTAGCAGCTTCCAAAGTGATTCCCTGTCTACGCTGTCAAAAGCCTTTTCATAGTCAATAAAGTTGACATATAGGGGGGAATTCCACTCGAGCGACTGCTCCAGGATGATGCGCAGTGTAGCTATTTGGTCAGTGCAGGATCTATCCTTGCGGAAACCAGCTTGCTGATCTCGCAGCTTCGTATCAACAGCAGCCTGCATTCTGCCAAGCAGAATCCTGTTGAACACCTTTCCTGGGATTGATAGTAGGGTAATTCCTCTATAGTTAGAGCAGGTGCTCAAGTTTCCTTTCTTAGGGAGTTTAATGAGTAGTCCCTCTTTCCACTCTGTTGGGACTTGCTCCTCTTCCCAGATCTTTTGGAAGAGGGGGTGTAAGAGCTCTACTGTAGTCTCCACGTCCGCTTTCAGTGCCTCCGCAGGGATATCATCTGGTCCAGGTGCTTTTCCGCTTTTAAGCTTCTTGATGGCTTGGCGTATTTCTTCCTTTGTAGGTGCATTGCAGTCTATCGGGAGGTCTATGTCTGCCGGCTGGATATCAGGTGGGTCTGGTGGAGCTGGCCTGTTGAGTAGCTCTTCAAAGTATTCCACCCATCTTCTCTTTTGTCCTTCGTCATCGATTATCTGCTTTCCTTCTTTATCTTTCACCGGTCTTTCAGGTTTACTAAACTTTCCAGATAACTTCTTGGTGATGGTATACAAGTCTTTCATATTTCCATTTCTGGCTGCTTCCTCCGCTTCTGCAGCTAGAGCATCTGCATAATTCTTTTTGTCGGCTTTGATGCTCTTCTTTACACTCTTGTTTGCTTGTGTGTATTGTTCCTGTGCCTTGGTCTTCTCTGCACGTGTCCGGCTGCTATTTAGTACTGCCTTCATTTCTCTTCTCTGTTCTATTTTCTTCAAAGAGACCGTTGAGATCCATTCCTTGTGGTTGCGTTTCTGTGGGCCCAATACTTCTTGACAAACTGTCTTTATTGTTGTTTCCACTATCCTCCACTCCTTGTCTATTGTTGCTTCCTCTTCATCAATTATTTCTTGCAGGACTTGGAATTTGTTTGCAAGTGCCAGCTTGAATTCCTGGCATTTGGTTGGGTCTCTGAGAAGTATTGTGTTGAACTTCTTTCGCTGGTTTAATTCTACTGCCCAATTCCTTTTAAGTTTAAGCTTGACACGTGCAACAAGAAGGTGGTGGTCTGAGGCCACGTCCGCTCCTCTTCTAACACGTACATCTTGCAGGGACCTCCGGAACTTCTTGGAAATGCATATATGGTCTATCTGGTTTCCGGTGTGGAGGTCTGGTGAGAGCCAGGTGACTTTGTGTATCTTTCTATGGGGGAAGATGCTACCGCCGATGACAAGGCTGTTTGCAGCACACAGATCTACAAACCTCTCTCCATTGTCACTCATCTCTCCCAACCCCTCTCGACCCATAACCTCTTCGTAACCAGTGTTGTCATCTCCTATTTTAGCGTTAAGGTCTCCAATCAACATGGTTATGTCTCTGCTAGGAAACCTCTGAATGATGCTCTGCAGCCTACCGTAAAATTCATCTTTCGTACAGTCTTCACTATCGTTAGTAGGGGCATAGCACTGAACGAGATTCATGTTGATCTTTTTCCTCTTTGTTCTGAAAGACGCAGTGATGACTCTTGGACCATGTGCCTCCCAACCAATTAGTGCTCCTTGGGCAGCCTTTGAGAGCATGATAGCCACCCCCTGAGTGTGTGGTCCATTTTCATCCTCGTGCCCTGAATAAAGGAGTAGCTCTCCCGTGGTGAGCCTCTTCTGGCCGGAATCGGTCCATCTGGCTTCGCTGATGCCGAGGATGCTAATCTTGTAATTCCTCATCTCCACCGCCACTTGTGCTGCTTTACCAGCTTCAAACATGGTGCGGACGTTCCATGTTCCGATAGTTAGTGTGGTCCTGGTCGAGATGATGGCCGTCTGCCTGGCAGCTTCCAGTAGCTGGCTTTCACTGCCCGACATCATCGTACTTCCAACTCGAGGTCCATCCTCTCCCAGTACCGAGTTGTCTGTTAGGATCCTTGTTTGGGTTTTTGTAGCGGTAGTAGTTTGACGGGAAGGGGTTGCTAGCCCCTCGCCCAACCCTCCTCCTTTCTCATCCGGGCTTGGGACCGGCTATGGCGGAGTTAATGAATTCACACTAAGTACTAATGTCAATAACTTTTTCTCATCTATGAATGAAACCATTGTTTCAGAAAAAGGTGATGTAGCAACCAAGATTGAAGCTCTGAAGAAAGTCATCCAAATAATTCTGAATGGAGAGAAGATGCCATCATTGTTAATGACCATCATAAGGTTTGTGATGCCCATGCAGGATCACCTGTTGAAGAAACTTCTGCTGGTCTTCTGGGAAGTTGTGCCTAAATACACACCAGAGGGAAAGCTTCTGCAGGAGTTTATTTTGGTCTGTGATGCTTACAGAAAGGTATCTGACATCTTCTTCTTCTTCTTCTTCTTGTCCCTTAACCTTGGCGGTCGTTGGGGGGAGCTAATGGACACTGGGTGTCCATTAGTCCTCTCTTGGGCTTGGTAGACTTGGCGGCGCCCATCTCCTCTCCAAGTCGGCGGTGGATTTATGGCTGCCTGCACCGAGGGTCGAACCCCTGATGCGGCGCTTGGGAGTCGAGCTCGCTGTCGACTTAGCTAACCAGGCGGCTGGTTAGCTAAGTCGACAGCGAGCTCGACTCCCAAGCGCCGCATCAGGGGTTCGACCCTCGGTGCAGGCAGCCATAAATCCACCGCCGACTTGGAGAGGAGATGGGCGCCGCCAAGTCTACCAAGCCCAAGAGAGGACTAATGGACACCCAGTGTCCATTAGCTCCCCCCCCCCCCTATCTGACATAGTTGCTTCTAATTTATGTATGACATAATGCTACATTAAAATCTCAATATTTTCATTAATTTATGTAATTTATAAATGACATAATGCTAAGTTGAAATCTCAATATTTGTCAACAATATATTAATAAATTAAAACATTGTTTTCCAGGATCTCCAACATCCGAATGAATTTATCCGCGGATCCACACTGAGATTTCTGTGTAAACTGAAGGAACCGGAGCTCATTGAGCCTCTCATGCCAGCCATCAGGCAATGCTTGGAACACAGGCATTCTTACGTGAGACGCAACGCTGTGCTTGCTATTTACACAATTTACAGGTGATTGCTTTGAACACTTAGTTGTATCACAATGCCTTGAAACATTGTTTATAATTACACTTTGCTTGTATAAATTAAACCTTTTAAAAGGTTTTTACTTGAATGAACACATTAACACTATCAGAATAATTTGACAGTTCTTTTTTATTAATTGTTTTAGAAACTTTGAGTTTTTGATCCCTGACGCTCCAGAACTTATTCATAACTTCCTGGAGGGAGAGCAGGACATGTCATGTAAACGTAATGCATTTATGATGTTGATCCATGCAGATCAGGTAGGTAGTGGATTCTTCATTCATGGTAGTCTTATTGACTGAGCAGCCAATATATCTGGATAATACAGAATTATTGACACAGCAGGGAATATATCTGGATAATACAGAATTATTGACACAGCAGGGAATATATCTGGATAATACAGACTTATTACCATAGCAGGGAATATATCTGGATAATACAGACTTATTGACATAGCAGGGAATATATCTGGATAATACAGAATTATTGACATAGCAGGGAATATATCTGGATAATACAGAATTATTGACATAGCAGGGAATATATCTGGATAATACAGAATTATTGACATAGCAGGGAATATATCTGGATAATACAGACTTATTGACATAGCAGGGAATATATCTGGATAATACAGAATTATTGACATAGCAGGGAATATATCTGGATAATACAGACTTATTGACACAGCAGGGAATATATCTGGATAATACAGAATTATTGACATAGCAGGGAATATATCTGGATAATACAGACTTATTGACTTGTCAGTTAAAATATGTGTGGACATTCAAGTCTTAATGACTTAAATCAGTTAATATTTGTGGACATTCAAGTCTAAATGACTTAAATCAGTTAAAGCTATAGACTTGAGATGGTGTTTTGATGTTTGTATTTCCAGGATAGAGCATTGAATTACCTCAGTAGCTGTATTGATCAAGTGACTTCATTTGGAGATATCCTTCAGCTAGTCATTGTGGAACTGATCTATAAGGTAAGAAGCATTGTGGGATTACACATACTGTGTTCAGTGATTGTAGAGAATGATCTAAATAAGGTTCAAACCTCACACAGACTCAATGTATTTACTTGTGCATCTCAGATTTGTGTTGTTGTACTTTAAGGTTTGTCACGCCAACCCAGGAGAGAGGGCAAGATTTATTCGCTGCATTTATAACCTACTCAACTCATCAAGTCCTGCAGTGAGGTATGAGGCTGCAGGTACATTGGTCACTCTGTCCAGTGCTCCAACTGCTATCAAGGTAGTTTGTCAATAAGTTTACTTTTTAATCAATAAAAATTATTATTTTTTTTACCAAAGAGGGACAAGAATAAGAACTTTAAAAAAAAACTTTAACTCCCCACATAAGGTAAATATAGACTGGAACTCTTGAATGTACACAATTCCTACTGATGGTATATAAAGCATTATTTGTTATTACATAAAGCATTGTTTGTTGTTTAGGCTGCTGCATCCTGCTACATTGAGTTGATTGTGAAGGAAAGTGACAACAATGTTAAACTGATTGTACTGGATCGACTCATTGCTCTGAAAGAAGTGCCGGCTCATGAAAAAATCCTGCAGGTAAAAATTGTCCCACCACTGTTGTTGTTGTGTTTTTTTTTGTCTAAACTGCAGCTGACACAACTCTGTAATTATTTTAGGAACTGGTTATGGATATTTTGCGAGTGTTGAGCTCTCCAGATCAAGAAGTTCGTAAAAAGACCCTGAACCTGGCCCTTGACTTGGTGACATCTCGTAACATAGAGGAGGTAAAGTTTTATTAGCTAATACTGCTGCATGCTACTATAACAGTCACATTGTAATACAACAGCATGCTAATATAAAACTATACCAGTTACATTGTAATACAACAGCATGCTACTATAAAACTATACAAGTTACATTGTAATACAACAGCAGGCTACTATAAAACTATACAACAGCATACTACTATAAAACTATACAACAGCATGCTACTATAAAACTATACAACAGCATGCTACAAGTCACATGATTGTTTTATTGTTCAGATGGTTCTGGTGTTGAAAAAAGAAGTGGTCAAGACAAACAACGTAGAGCATGAAGACACTGGTAAATACAGACAACTGCTGGTTCGAACCCTGCACCAGTGTAGTGTCAAGTTCCCTGATGTTGCTTCAACCATCATTCCTGTTGTAAGTCTCAACACACTCAATCTGTTAGTTACATATTGGTATTTCTGTTGTAAGTCTCAACACACTCAATCTGTTAGTTACATATTGGTATTTCTGTTGTAAGTCTCAACACACTCAATCTGTTTGTTACATATTGGTATTTCTGAGTTACATATTGGTATTTCTGAGTTACATATTGGTATTTCTGAGTTACATATTGGTATTTCTGAGTTACATATTGGTATTTCTGAGTTACATATTGGTATTTCTGAGTTACATATTGGTATTTCTGAGTTACATATTGGTATTTCTGAGTTACATATTGGTATTTCTGAGTTACATATTGGTATTTCTGAGTTACATATTGGTATTTCTGAGTTACATATTGGTATTTCTGAGTTACATATTGGTATTTCTGAGTTACATATTGGTATTTCTGAGTTACATATTGGTATTTCTGAGTTACATATTGGTATTTCTGAGTTACATATTGGTATTTCTGAGTTACATATTGGTATTTCTGAGTTACATATTGGTATTTCTGAGTTACATATTGGTATTTCTGAGTTACATATTGGTATTTCTGAGTTACATATTGGTATTTCTGAGTTACATATTGGTATTTCTGAGTTACATATGGGTATTTCTGAGTTACATATGGGTATTTCTGAGTTACATATGGGTATTTCTGAGTTACATATGGGTATTTCTGAGTTACATATTGGTATTTCTGAGTTACATATGGGTATTTCTGAGTTACATATTGGTATTTCTGAGTTACATATGGGTATTTCTGAGTTACATATGGGTATTTCTGAGTTACATATGGGTATTTCTGAGTTACATATGGGTATTTCTGAGTTACATATGGGTATTTCTGAGTTACATATGGGTATTTCTGAGTTACATATTGGTATTTCTGAGTTACATATGGGTATTTCTGAGTTACATATGGGTATTTCTGAGTTACATATGGGTATTTCTGAGTTACAAATGGGTATTTCTGAGTTACATATGGGTATTTCTGTCTGTTGAGTTGAAGCTCAACAGAGAATGGTTGTGTAATCTCACTGATCTATCTAAACTGTATTTCCCCTCAGCTGATGGAATTTTTAGGTGACAACAATGAACTAGCTGCAGCTGATGTGCTTGTGTTTGTCAGGGAGGCAGTTCAACGCTTTGATCAATTAAGACCATTAGTCATCAGCAAGCTGTTGGATGTCTTCAGTACAATCAAAGCCATGAAGTAATTACATTCTCATATGTTCAATCAAAGCCATGAAGTAATTACATTCTCATATGTTCAATTAAAGCCATGAAGTAATTACATTCTCATATGTTCAATTAAAGCCATGAAGTAATTACATTCTCATATGTTCAATTAAAGCTATGAAGTAATTACATTCTCATATGTTCAATTAAAGCCATGAAGTAATTACATTCTCATATGTTCAATTAAAGCCATGAAGTAATTACATTCTCATATGTTCAATTAAAGCCATGAAGTAATTACATTCTCATATGTTCAATTAAAGCCATGAAGTAATTACATTCTCATATGTTCAATTAAAGCCATGAAGTAATTACATTCTCATATGTTCAATTAAAGCCATGAAGTAATTACATTCTCATATGTTCAATTAAAGCCATGAAGTAATTACATTCTCATATGTTCAATTAAAGCCATGAAGTAATTACATTTTCAAATGTTCAATTAAAGCCATGAAGTAATTACATTCTCATATGTTCAATTAAAGCTATGAAGTAATTACATTCTCATATGTTCAATTAAAGCCATGAAGTAATTACATTCTCAAATGTTCAATTAAAGCCATGAAGTAATTACATTCTCATATGTTCAATTAAAGCCATGAAGTAATTACATTCTCATATGTTCAATCAAAGCCATGAAGTAATTACATATGTTCAACTAGAGATATTTCTATTGTGTTATTTACTTGATGGCTTTATAAAAGTGAATACTTAAAATCTCAACCCTCCATTGTTTTTTGTTTTACAGGATTCATCGTGCAGCTCTGTGGATACTTGGAGAATATTGTACGTCTTCAGATGATATACAGAGTGTCATGACTCTAATAAGACAATCACTTGGGGAGGTAATCAAAGATTTCTGTTATCACATTTATAATTGTGCATATTGGATACTTGGAGAATATTGTACGTCTTCAGATGATATACAGAGTGTCATGACTCTAATAAGACAATCACTTGGGGAGGTAATCAAAGATTTCTGTTATCACATTTATAATTGTGCATATTGGATACTTGGAGAATATTGTACGTCTTCAGATGATATACAGAGTGTCATGACTCTAATAAGACAATCACTTGGGGAGGTAATCAAAGATTTCTGTTATCACATTTATAATTGTGCATATTGGATACTTGGAGAATATTGTACGTCTTCAGATGATATACAGAGTGTCATGACTCTAATAAGACAATCACTTGGGGAGGTAATCAAAGATTTCTGTTATCACATTTATAATTGTACAACAGGTTTCTTTTTTACAAACTATTTATTGTGCCATGTTTCATAAGCTCCGTTAAAAAAAGGAAACTAAAATACCGGTGGGACCAAATTGATCATAGGGCCTGGGAAGCAGTGGCCACAGCATACTAGGGAACTGTGTGGTCAAAACAATTCTCCGCCAACTTTACTTTACCCCAACTAATGTCAGAGCTGAGTAGAAACAGTGAAACCCTCCAGTCCTAGCTGCCTTCACCAGGATTGGAACCTATGACAGTAATAGTGACTGTGAGTGTGTAAGGGACGGAATAATTATAAACTGACTGAAACTTAGTGACAGAAATTGGACTGTATTATTGTAATGTGTTGACCGGACTAGTGACCCAATAGCTCTGTGTTATTGTTTATGTGACTGGCTGGACAGAGTTAGTTTTGTTCAGGATGTCTCGTGGAGGTGTAGGAATAGAGAGTGAATGGCTGTGGATGTGCTAATGTAATGTGCTAGTGTGATGTGCTAATGTAATGTGCTAGTGTGATGTGCTAATGTGATGTGCTAATGTAATGTGCTAGTGTGATGTGCTAATGTGATGTGCTAGTGTGATGTGCTAATGTAATGTGCTAGTGTGATGTGCTAGTGTAATGTGCTAATGTAATGTGCTAGTGTAATGTGTTAGTTTGATGTGCTAGTGTGATGTGCTAATGTGATGTGCTAATGTAATGTGCTAGTGTGATGTGCTAATGTAATGTGCAAGTGTGATGTGCTAATGTAATGTGTTAGTGTGATGTGCTAATGTAATGTGTTAGTGTGATGTGCTAATGTAATGTGCTAGTGTGATGTGCTAATGTAATGTGTTAGTGTGATGTGCTAATGTAATGTGTTAGTGTGATGTGCTAGTGTGATGTGCTAGTGTGATGTGCTAATGTAATGTGTTAGTGTAATGTGCTAATGTGATGTGCTAGTGTGATGTGCTATAAAAGGATTGTAGAATTAGAATAAAGATTTAGTTGTTGCACCAAGCTAGAGACTTGAAGATATACTTTTACAGAACCCAGACCCTTCAGTACACCAGACAAATGTGTTGCTGCTAGGTCACCATGCCCCTAAGTTTGGTTAAAAGCAACCTTGAAACATATCAACTTTATCTCAAAATGACAAAACTTTAAATGATAATCTCTCCTACAATTCCAATACTTATAGGTTAATTTAGTTGATAATAAGAAAAGTGTTGATGTTGTTACATCCTCAGATCCCAATAGTTGATGATGAAATGAAGAAAGCTGCTGGAGAAGTCAAGGATGATGGTAAATATAATGTGCTCTGTCAATATTGTCTTGACTTGGGCAAAGGTTTACTGGCCCTGTCAGTGTCTGTGTTGACCTGGGAGAGTTGGGAGATTAAAACAAACTATGGCTGTTTAGAGAAGCAGCCGAAGTATGTTACATTAAGTTGTATTGTGGATGAAATATATATGTCATTTGTTTCAGTTGTTTAAATAGCCTGCTTGGCCACACACCAGTAGTGGTTATAACGTCATGAGATATTTGCACACTAGTTGTATATAGAGTGTATGCTTTGGTTGGTCCTACTGATTTTTTTCTTAATTTACTCACATCACTTTCTATGTATGATAAAAAAAAGTTTTATTTATTTCTCTCAGAGCTTCAGTCAGGTGGCTCAGTTCAAAAACTGGTGACAGCTGATGGAACTTATGCCACACAAAGTGCTTTCAGTACAAGAACAACTGCCAAGAAAGAACTGTAAGTTTGGTTTTTATGTTTCTTTGTCTACCATAGAGATTCAATCCACACTATAACTCTTTAGTAGAGAAACTTTTTGTATTGTAATAATTTAATTTAAAGTTATACAGTTGTGTTTATAATCACCAAGAAATCTTTTCTTTAAGACAAATTGGTTTTACTGTATTGTAATAATTTACTTTAAAGTTATACAGTTGTGTTTATAATCACCAAGAAATCTTTTCTTTAAGACAAATTGGTTTGACTGTATTGTAATAATTTACTGTAAAGTTATTCAGTTGTGTTTATAATCACCAAGAAATCTTTTCTTTAAGACAAATTGGTTTGACTGTAAAGCTAATGAAGTTTTTATCTGTAACAGACCACCACTGCGTAAGGATATGTTGGATGGTGACTTCTTCATTGGTGCAGCACTGGCCACTACACTGACTAAATTAGCCTTGAAGTATATCAATATAACACAGGACAAGAAAAGACAAAATGTAGGCATTCTCTTGTACATCAATTATTGAATTGAATTGAATTGAAGTCTTTAATACTGAGGGCTTTGTGTAATGTTTAAACATTTTAAGTATAGACTTATATTCTGGCATTTTTTCCAATGTCTAATATTTTGTCTCATTTCATTAGGCCTTTGTTGCTGAGGCAATGCTTATAATGGCTACCATCATACACCTGGGCAAGTCAGGCTTACCAGCTAAGGTAGGATCATTTAAGCCAAAAATATGTCAATTACATTTCATAAGTGGTAGTGGAACACATTTATTGTTTTTAGCTAACTGCTGCAAAATAAATAAGTCAAGTGAAACTATTTAATGAGAAGACCATATTTTGTTCCCGACAGCCAATCACAGATGACGATGTGGACAGAATAGCTGTCTGTCTGAGAGTCCTGGCAGAGAAGTCTGACCTGATGGTAGAAATATTCAACACTGCATGCCGCGGTTCTCTCTCACTAATGTTGGCAGCTAAAATTGAAGAGGAGAAACAGATGCAGGCGGTAATGGAGTCTTACTCTACAGTTTTACAATGTTATGATTCTAGGAATTTGACTTGGGCAAGTTATTAAATCTTTCAATGTAACACTGTTCCAGGCAGCTGAACGTAAAGTCGTTAAAGTCCATGCAGATGATCCAATCTCCTTTGCTCAATTGATTAACAGATCTGACCAGGGAGCTGGAGAGGTATGTTTAGCTGTGTCTATCTGTAGTCTGTGTCTATCTGTAGCTGTGTTTATATGTAGCCATGTTTATCTGTAGCCATGTCTATCTGTAGCTGTGACTATTCATAGGTGTGACTATCTGTAGTTTTGTCTATAATATGTATTGTAGAAAGTAATTGTTAATAGAGTTTTTTTCCTTATACCAAAAAGTACACTTGTTACTCTATAAGCAATATGTGAATCATTCCTAAAAATAGGGTTTTGTTTGACCTTTCAGAATCTATTTGAACTCACCCTATCTCAAGCTTTGGGTGTGAATGCAAAGAAAGACTCGGATCCACTTGGCTCTTCCAAATTGAACAAGGTAATTCTTCTCTTTACATTAAATACACAGTTTGTAGCATTGTTCATCTTCATTTTCTTCTACTGTACACACATTTTCAAGCAATATAGTTTAATGCCAATGTGGTTTTACACTTGGTAGATCATTTCATCAATGTATTCAGTGTATCCACTGTTGTGATTTTTCTATCTCTCTACAACCTAGCAGCTGTCAACTCCCTGAGTTTGTTGTTCTCTCCTCCAACAGGTGTCTCAGCTGACTGGTTTCTCTGATCCTGTCTATGCTGAGGCCTACGTGAATGTCAATCAGTATGACATTGTCCTGGATGTTCTCATTGTGAACCAAACTGCAGACTGTCTCCAAAACCTGACCCTTGAACTGGCCACACTTGGTGAGTGCAATAGTATTGTTGTACATTGAGTAGTTTTATATATCACAGAATTAAGCTAGACATATGATGTATACATTCCTAACTGTACATTCAGCAGTTTTATATATCACGGAAGTAAGCTAGACATATGATGTATGCATTCCAAACTGTACATTCAGTAGTTTTATATATCACAGAATTAAGCTAGACATATGATGTATACATTCCTAACTGTACATTCAGTAGTTTTATATATCACAGAATTAAGCTAGACATATGATGTATGCATTCCTAACTGTACATTCAGTTGTTTTATATATCACAGAATTAAGCTAGACGTATGATGTATGCATTCCTAACTGTACATTCAGTTGTTTTATATATCACAGAAATAAGCTAGACATATGATGTATACATTCCTAACTGTACATTCAGTAGTTTTATATATCACAGAATTAAGCTAGTTATGATCCTTGGTTTTAAATGACTGGAATTATATCTTCAGGTGATTTGAAACTTGTTGAGAAACCTCAACCTTTGACCCTGGCACCTCATGACTTTTGCAATATTAAAGCCAATGTGAAGGTCACGTCCACGGAGAATGGCATTATTTTTGGAAATATAGGTCAGACCAGATTTAACTTTTTTTTAAAGCTAAACACACCATTTCCATAAAATTTATTTTCAGAACAGACAAATCCATTGATAATTCAAAGTGGCTTAAGAAACTAATAGAAGATTTACTTAGCACACAGACTATAGAAGACATTATTGTTGATAGATTCATACAATGTTGAATATAATTTGTCTAGTCTATGACGTGACTGGCGCTGCAAGTGATCGCAACGTCGTCGTGCTTAACGACATTCACATTGATATCATGGACTACATTGTTCCGGCCTCCTGCACCGACACGGAGTTCCGCCAGATGTGGGCGGAGTTTGAGTGGGAGAACAAGGTCACAGTGAACACAAACATCTTGGACCTGAAGGAGTTCCTGGAACATGTCATGTCCTGTACCAACATGAAATGTTTAACTCCAGAGAAGGTAACTGGTTTGTTTCTCTTTACATAATTACATTCACATTGGGCAAAGAAACTTCTACATGTTATTGACTGTTTATATTTTATTGTATGTGATAAAGTTTCAATTTATCATTTTAATTTATGATAGCCAGTCCCCATCCATTTTTTATTTCATGTACAAAAAAAATTGGACTTAACTATTAGAAGACTATTAGTTTGTCCAAAGTTTTACCAATAAAAAAGTTACATGACAGATTGTAGCTCTGACTGTATAGTTGTAAATATTAGCAGACCTGCCAACCCTTCTGATTTTCTCTGAGTTTTACAGATATTTTACCCTCCATTCCGACCTTCCAACAAAACTCCAATTTTTCAGAACATACATTTTTTTTTACTCCTTTTTAACCACCTTAAAAATAAAAAGCTGAACATTTTGATTATGCCACTTTTGTTTTTCTCTTTCGTACATCCGTTATCAAGAGCGCATAGCAGGCTGATTACTTTCATTGTTGCATTGTAGGCTTACGCAAACCTTGTTATGTTATGATCCTGTAAAAATCGGCTACCGGTACTCTTTATATAGTCCAATATGGAAAAACCTTTTCGCGTTACAACATTGCTGAAAAATCCGAAAATTGGAGTGATTATTTATAAGAGCCATGTTTTTATATTCGGATCTAATCGGATGTTATTTTTGAATAGGTCTACTTCCAACTTTCTATTTTTTTTAAGCTTTCGTCAGATTCCTTGATATTTATATTTCTGTAAGTGCTCCTTCTGCTCCTCTTTCAAATTTAAGGAGTTTTTAAATACGAATAGAATGATTTACAACTAATTAAATTTGTAAGAAAAGATAGCAATTTCCAAAACAACTTTCTAAAAAAACAAAACAAGGAATCTCTAGGCTAGAACTACCGATGCCATTAGTGAATGCATTTGTACAAATACAATTTTGTGTGACATCAAAGAATATTTTGTTGGAAAGCGAGACACTTTTAGCTCTAGGCCTACATCTCTGTACCGTACTATATCCTAAAGACTTATTAGGCGTATTACTATTTTACTTTTTGACTGACTATTGAAAAACAAAATAGGAATGCTGGGGAAAGAAAGGAATGCTGGGGAAAGAAAGGAATGCTGGGGAAAGAAAGGAATGCTGGGGAAAGAAAGGAATGCTGGGGAAAGAAAGGAATGCTGGGGAAAGAAAGGAATGCTGGGGAAAGAAAGGAATGCTGGGGAAAGAAAGGAATGCTGGGGAAAGAAAGGAATGCTGGGGAAAGAAAGGAATGCTGGGGAAAGAAAGGAACGTTGGGGAAAGAAAGGAATGCTGGGGAAAGAAAGTTTTCTTTGACCAAAATGAATAGTGACATATTTTTTTTATACGCTTGCCTAGCCTAGCAGCCTATAGTATAGCCTAGCAGCCTATAGTATAACCTAGCCTAGCAGCCTATAGTATAACCTAGCCTAGCAGCCTATAGTATAACCTAGCCTAGCAGCCTATAGTATAGCCTAGCAGCCTATAGTATAACCTAGCCTAGCAGCCTATAGTATAGCCTAGCAGCCTATAGTATAACCTAGCCTAGCAGCCTATAGTATAACCTAGCCTAGCAGCCTATAGTATAACCTAACCTAGCAGCCTATAGTATAACCTAGCCTAGCAGCCTATAGTATAACCTAGCCTAGCAGCCTATAGTATAACCTAGCCTAGCAGCCTATAGTATAACCTAGCCTAGCAGCCTATAGTATAGCCTAGCAGCCTATAGTATAACCTAGCCTAGCAGCCTATAGTATAACCTAGCCTAGCAGCCTATAGTATAACCTAGCCTAGCAGCCTATAGTATAACCTAGCCTAGCAGCCTATAGTATAACCTAGCCTAGCAGCCTATAGTATAGCCTAGCAGCCTATAGTATAACCTAGCCTAGCAGCCTATAGTATAGCCTAGCAGCCTATAGTATAACCTAGCCTAGCAGCCTATAGTATAACCTAGCCTAGCAGCCTATAGTATAACCTAACCTAGCAGCCTATAGTATAACCTAGCCTAGCAGCCTATAGTATAACCTAGCCTAGCAGCCTATAGTATAACCTAGCCTAGCAGCCTATAGTATAGCCTAGCAGCCTATAGTATAACCTAGCCTAGCAGCCTATAGTATAACCTAGCCTAGCAGCCTATAGTATAGCCTAGCAGCCTATAGTATAACCTAGCCTAGCAGCCTATAGTATAACCTAGCCTAGCAGCCTATAGTATAACCTAACCTAGCAGCCTATAGTATAACCTAGCCTAGCAGCCTATAGTATAACCTAGCCTAGCAGCCTATAGTATAACCTAGCATAGCAGCCTATAGTATAACCTAGCCTAGCAGCCTATAGTATAACCTAGCCTAGCAGCCTATAGTATAACCTAGCCTAGCAGCCTATAGTATAACCTAGCCTAGCAGCCTATAGTATAACCTAGCCTAGCAGCCTATAGTATAACCTAGCCTAGCAGCCTATAGTATAACCTAGCCTAGCAGCCTATAGTATAACCTAGCCTAGCAGCCTATAGTATAACCTAGCCTAGCAGCCTATATTATAACCTAGCCTAGCAGCCTATAGTATAACCTAGCCTAGCAGCCTATAGTATAACCTAGCCTAGCAGCCTATAGTATAACCTATTTTATTACTCATATATCTAGTAGGCCTACTAGAATAGGTAAAGGCCTATGGTCTTATAGCCAGTATAGGTTATAAAAATGTTTAATACTAGTATTTTTAGTAGATCTATTAGTTACTAGCACTACTTACTACTAGGCTATAGGCTATTTAGGCATTTATTACTTTATTTATTATTTAACTTTCTAACTAATGCTATCCTTTAAACTTCAATACACAGATGGCAGATGGCTAGTAATTTAAACTAATTTCATTAATAACAAACAATACTCGTTTTTTTCTTCTAACTGTTATTGCATAACTTATGTTCCCCCCCCCCCCCCCCCCCCCCCCCCCAAACATTCCAATTTTTTAACTTGGGAAGTTGGCAGGTCTGTATTAGTATTTTAGTATGTAGAAGTTGGCAGGTCTGTATTAGTATTTTAGTATGTAGAAGTTGGCAGGTCTGTATTAGTATTTTAGTATGTAGATGACTTAGATTGTAACTCTCTGACCAAAGATTTCTATTTATTGTAGGTGGATGACTCAGATTTCAATCCACATATGTTAATCCGATCACAGGTGACCAATCCAGCAACCAATCCAGCAACCCATCCTACTGCCATTTTCTTTGCTTCATTTAAATAGTTTGGATTTTGTATGTTTTTGTAGTGCACAGCAGACGCCCTGGCATGGGGGAGACAATCACTTGTAGTTTTACCCTGGCATTATTTCTCACAGTTGATTTCATCATCACGAACCCTTTCCTTTTCCTCCAGTTTTAATCAAACTTTTACAGAAAGATTGGTTTTACTAACAAGCTTATACCAAAGACTATAATAAGATGGACCGCTTGGTTTAATATTTCTGTTATTTGATGACTCGAAAGACTTCTTTTTCGGAATTCCCAATTCCCATTTGTATTGTACACTTCCGTTTGATTTCATCGCAATTTTTTTTTCACCTCTTACTGACCTGAAACTATGGATGAGAAAAGACTATAATAAGATGGACCGCTAGTTTTATTTATAGAGCTGAATATTGAGTTTGCGCATGCGCTGCCTCTGATTTGCACAATTCTTGCGGTGTCCGAGTATAACATGATGAAAATCAAAGAATTGCACAATTGCTAACAGGCATTATAGTTTTTATTACACATTACTAGGTTTCAAGCGTGTAGTGTCCGTTAATATAGACAGTACTTTGCGATACAGTTTACAATTCTTCATATTTATTTACACCGAGTACAAATAGGTGGCCGTGCATGTGTAAACTATTTATCTCTGTAAATAGAACAAGCGTCCATCTTATTATAGTCTTTGCTTATACTTATGATTTTCAGTAAAAAAATATTTTTGGTCAAACATCAAAATGTTTGTTTTTATTCTTTTTGTTTTTGATTGATTACCTTTTGAGTTGTTTTTGTAAACATGACAAGTTTTATTGCCACTGGCATCAATTATTAATTGTTGATATATATTCCCTAGGACTAGACTAGGACAATTGGTTGCCATAGAAACACATGTTTATATATTTCTTTACTGTCTACAGGCACTGTCAGGAGATTGTGGCTTCATGGCAGCCAACATGTACGCTCGTTCAATCTTTGGTGAAGATGTTTTAGCCAATCTGAGCATTGAGAAACCACTGCACTTAGGGAAAGATGCATCAGTTCAAGGTCATGTTCGCATCCGAGCTAAAAGTCAGGTAAATGGACAAATTGAAGAAAAACATCTTTAGGTTGATACACAACTAGCTGAAGTAGAGAATTGTAACTTATGCAAACATTGTGTTGTAACTTATGCAAACATTGTGTTGTAACTTATGCAAACATTGTGTTGTAACTTATGCAAACATTGTGTTGTAACTTATGCAAACATTGTGTTGTAACTTATGCAAACATTGTGTTGTAACTTATGCAAACATTGTGTTGTAACTTATGCAAACATTGTGTTGTAACTTATGCAAACATTGTGTTGTAACTTATGCAAACATTGTGTTGTAACTTATGCAAACATTGTGTTGTAACTTATGCAAACATTGTGTTGTAACTTATGCAAACATTGTGTTGTAACTTATGCAAACATTGTGTTGTAACTTATGCAAACATTGTGTTGTAACTTATGCAAACATTGTGTTGTAACTTATGCAAACATTGTGTTGTAACTTATGCAAACATTGTGTTGTAACTTATGCAAACATTGTGTTTGTTCTGATTTTTTGGTGAAATTTTTTGTTTTACTTTCATTGTTTTGTGATTTGACTGAAGGAATGCTAACATTATTTTTTCTGGTCAACAGGGCATGGCATTAAGTATGGGAGACAAGATCAACTTGTCACAGAAGAAAGTGGCCAAAGTCATTGCAGGTTGAAAAACAAAGTTGCTGGCACAAGTCTGATTTGAACACTCTTACCTAGAATATTAGATCATTACATTTAGTTCTCAAAAGTCTATTGTTATGTAAACAAGCTTTGAGATATACAAACAACTTTCTATTCTATATGTCAATGTATGTACACAAACATGCTATCCCCATTTCCCTTTGTTTATTTGTCAATGTTTGAAAGTTCTAAATGTTAAGTTTACATTTGTGCTGTATTGGCTGTTTTATATTATTGGGCCGGAAAAATGTAGATCCGTTTAAAAAAAAATTATTTGCATTAACTGATAAAAACCTTTGTTTAGTTTTATGTATTTCTGAATTCTATTCTGAATCTTGTATTTCTGAATTCTATTCTGAATCTTGTATTTCTGAATTCTATTCTGAATCTTGTATTTCTGAATTCTATTCTGAATCTTGTATTTCTGAATTCTATTCTGAATCTTGTATTTCTGAATTCTATTCTGAATCTTGTATTTCTGAATTCTATTCTGAATCTTGTATTTGTCTACATAGGACATGTTGGGCAGCAATGCTAAGGGAGATAATAAACTTGTGTTGGGCAGCAATGCTAAGGGAGATAATAAACTTGTGTTGGGCAGCAATGCTAAGGGAGATAATAAACTTGTGTTGGGCAGCAATGCTAAGGGAGATAATAAGAACACTCTATTTGTAAGTGCAGACATTCTAAGCCAACAGACTGTTACATGTGAAGTTTGACTTGGGAATAATACATTCTGTTCTGTTGGTTTCACTAAGCTGCACTTAGATTTATTTTCACATCCAACATTGATGTAAGAACTAATAAGTACAACTATATGACTATATTGTCTACACTTAGATTTATTTTCACATCCAACATTGATGTAAGTGTAAGAACTAATAAATACAACTATATGACTATATTGTCTTTTTGAAAAGTCTTGTTTTTATTGTTTCCTCACTATATATTTTCATCAAATACATTTTTGTTAGACCGTTTAGTTTTATCCTACAAATGTCTTGTGTAAGTTTTTCTTATCATTTAGACTTTGTAACTTGTGTTGAATTTATTCCTTAATGCTGTTACTGTCATTCCTTTGTCACTAATAAAATTTTGGGAAACATTTAGTGATTGTTTTTTTACTTGACTGTTAGAGTTTGAATGAAAGCGATGTTGAGGAGAAAATTGCTTTATTGAGGTTACAGATTGTAGAAATACATGAAATAAACATTTTCTGTTGAGTCAAACTTTCAGTTCTACAACTTGTAAATACAAACATTTTTGTTCAATATATATACAATACATGTGAATATATAATACATGTGAATAAATTATCCTGATAAATGAAGCAGCATCCACATGAAATTCTCTACTGGCCACCTTCATGGCCACCTACCTGGCCACACCTTCCTGGCCACCTGGTAACATAATCAAAAAACTCTTTAAAGCATCAACACTAATAACACAACTAAAACTTCACAACAAATTTTGTCAATGAGTTTCTACTTTATACAAAACAACCCCATGAGCTTTTAATATCGAGCGGAATAAATGGCTGCAACGTACAGGACAGCCCTGGTGTAACTAGGGGCAGAGTTGTGATTGGCAAACATTTAGAATATTAGTTTCATTTATGACAACTCAAAAATGTCAGAAAAATTGTCAGTTCCCCACCCTCCTCTAGTTGTACTACTACAATGCACTTTGACCAGTACAATGGCTTTACTAGTACTAGGGCCAAGTACCATCAAGACTTGGTGGTTAGTTTCCTGAGGCTGCACATTGACAAGTCTTAATTAGGTGTGACCTTTTGAACTGTAATGATCATGAACTTCCGGTGAAATTTACCGCCATTTTCGTAAACAAAAACCATGCTTTTGGTGCTGTTTGACAATTGATTTCAACAATTCTGGTCTTTTAGAAATATACAACGGCTACAAGATTAGTTATGAGGAATCCGTTTTTAACATCAAAATTGAGTCGGCGTTAATTAATACTCTAAGTGTTAGTTGCGTTTGGTTAAATTTAGCTTTTGTATATAAAATAAGTTAGTCAAGAGTTGCGTCCTTGGTAATTGAAAAACACAATGTGGAGATTTATCAAAAACAACAACACGAAAATTCTTTTGCATCAAGCAATTAGTTTGGGATTCTAAATAGGTGATTCTTCTAATCTGACATTCACAATCCATTGTTTTCTTTTGGCGCCATCTTTTGGAAATGAAATAAAATTTAATTCTATACATATTTTTGTGCAACCAGTAACGTAGCACACAGACATGTTTCAGAGAAAATGATCGAATAAGACCGGAAATGTTGTTTCTTGTGAACTTTTATGCATGCATAATCGTTAAGACTTGTCAATGCCCAAACGAACTATTTAGCTGTATAAGTATAAATAGAGCAAGCAGTCTTGAGATTAGCATATTGGCCACAGTAGTAACTGCTAGATTAACCAGCCAATGTAAGCCAAAACAGTGTCAGCTATCACTGAACAACCCATACAAAGACCAACTCTCCCACAACATCAAATAATTGAATGAATCAAACTATTCTTTGAAGATGACCGATACTGATTATTTAGACAAATGTGCAAGAAATTTTTACAGAGCTGGTCAACATTCAATCTTTTGGATATTTCAATATCTGGGGCGGGAACGTGAGAGTGGACTTACAACTACCGGTACATATATCAAGACAAAAACTTCAAACACTGTTTCCTATTGTTTTAAGTTCATCTCTACGAATAATAACAAGTACCCAGTAGTTGTGAAAAGTTCCTAATATTAATTGTTTGAATAGTCAATTGGTGATAACTAATTGTGTGTTTTTATATATACTGCAAGCAAACACGAATTTATCACATGTAAAATTATCTTATTAGGTTGCATTTAACCATGTGAAGTAAATATCTCAAGCCAAGGTCAACTATGGGACTGTGAGACCAGTCAGATGGTAAACTGTTGTGTAAACACTAGCAGATTCAAAGTGTTGAGAGAAACAAGTAGAGTAAACACTAGCAGATTCAAAGTGTTGAGAGAAACAAGTAGAGGAAACACTAGCAGATTCAAAGTGTTGAGAGAAACAAGTAGAGTAAACACTAGCAGATTCAAAGTGTTGAGAGAAACAAGTAGAGTAAACACTAGCAGATTCAAAGTGTTGAGAGAAACAAGTAGAGTAAACACTAGCAGATTCAAAGTGTTGAAAGAAACAAGTAGAGTAAACACTAGCAGATTCAAAGTGTTGAGAGAAACAAGTAGAGTAAACACTAGCAGATTCAAAGTGTTGAAAGAAACAAGTAGAGTAAACACTAGCAGATTCAAAGTGTTGAAAGAAACAAGTAGAGTAAACACTAGCAGATTCAAAGTGTTGAGAGAAACAAGTAGAGTAAACACTAGCAGATTCAAAGTGTTGAGAGAAACAAGTAGAGTAAACACTAGCAGATTCAAAGTGTTGAGAGAAACAAGTAGAGTAAACACTAGCAGATTCAAAGTGTTGAGAGAAACAAGTAGAGTAAACACTAGCAGATTCAAAGTGTTGAAAGAAACAAGTAGAGTTAACACTAGCAGATTCAAAGTGTTGATAGAAACAAGTAGAGTAAACACTAGCAGATTCAAAGTGTTGAAAGAAACAAGTAGAGTAAACACTAGCAGATTCAAAGTGTTGAAAGAAACAAGTAGAGTTAACACTAGCAGATTCAAAGTGTTGAAAGAAACAAGTAGAGTAAACACTAGCAGATTCAAAGTGTTGAAAGAAACAAGTAGAGTAAACACTAGCAGATTCAAAGTGTTGAAAGAAACAAGTAGAGTAAACACTAGCAGATTCAAAGTGTTGAAAGAAACAAGCAGAGTTAGCAACTACAATATCTAGGTCAGTGCTCTCCCCCTTTATTTCACTCTTTAAATTAGTTGGACCAATTGTTGGAGAAAGAAAGTTTGACATCTGTACCCCAGTATATAAATAATTACTCAACAAAACATTTGAACTATGAAACTCAATTTGGGTATAAACTGATCACATGCTCTGCAAACTTCAAAATATTTACAAAAAACTTCTCACAGCCAAAATAAATGAAAATATTACTCAACAAATTGTCAATAAAACAACAAAAATAAAACAAAACTGAAAAGGAAATTGAAAAGTTGGCGGCATAGAAAATTGTCTAAACTTAAAATACTGCATTCATTACTGCATTCATTCATTAGTTCACTGCATTCATTAGTTCAAAACAAAAAAATATCTAACAGATAAACTAAACAGTACATAAACAAAAATGTAAAACTTCTTAGAGCATTCAAAAATATATTTACACTAAAAAATTGTGTAGACCTAAAAAAAACAGCTTTATGTTGGAAGTTTTTTCAGAGTGAATCATTCATTAATTTCAGTGTCTCTGCCAGTCAGCTTTTTCTTTTGATGCCTTACAATTTCTAAATTCACTCATCCAAAGACAGAGACTAAACTTGCAGAAAACAAAAATCTCTAATGAACTCTCGGCAATAGTCACATAAAACAATATTTGCCAATGACATTATTTCTCTTATACTTTCATCTTACAATTTCATCTTACTTCTTCATCTTATACTTTCATCTACAGCTTCATTTTACACTTTCATCTTATACTTTCATCTGACAGCTTCATTCGTCTTTCAAGGTTTTTGACAGAATAAAAAGGAAGCAAATTCCATTAGACATTTTTTCAACATAGTTTTACCATGTCATTTAATTTTAAAACTTGAAAATGTATAATTACAATTAGGAAATATAACATCTCCTGTCATACATTCAGCAACCGAACAATGTAAGTCAACACAATATTCTGAACTTTAATGTTGGTCTATTTACAGGTGATGACTTGTACATAGTAGCGATTTCATACGTTTGTATGCAGGGAAAAGGTTTCATGTGTTTAAAATACTCAAACATTGTTTCAAACTCACAGAGAGTTGAATGTGTTTGGGACTGTAGACTTCAAGTGGAGAGAAAAATATTCCAAGTACAAGTTTATCTCTTGTATTCAAATGTTTATCTCTTGTATTCAAATGTTTGTTTTCCACAATAATCAAGACAATAGTAATACACCTGATCTATAACCCTGGACATTGTTCATTGAAATGAAATATCTATATAGGCAGTGTATGGGGGAAACTAGAAAAAAATGTTTTGTTATAAAATACTGAAGCCTGTTAGCCCATTCCTACATGTTATTATTACAGTGTTGATTTAAAAAAAGATTTCAGATAAGTAAATTGTTTAGCAACATGTTAATGTGGATGTAATTATTGTATTTCTTTGTCTACTGGAAGTATTTTAAAATACTGACATTTAGTGGCATAGGTCAGTGCAGCAACTTTTAGTTAATGACTAGTATATTTTGCTAAGAAGGGGAGATAAACAAAAGTGTTAGCAGAGAGAGTTGTCTTCTCATAGATCAACTCGTTATTTATCACAAGAAACTCAACATTTGCAGAATTCAGGCAGCCTCAGGTTGGTCGGCAGTTAGCCGGCTGATCCGGTGGATTACCCTCATCCTCATCCACATCCAGAAATCCAGTGATCCTGTACCCCATGTTCATCAGCATGACCTCCAAGGGGTCGGCGTTCATACGCTTCTGATTGGCCAACGCAGCATCGTCACTGTTGTTCACTTCTCTGTCATTCTCACTGCCATCCTGTAACATTAGTAACAAGAGACTAATTTAATAATGATAACCAAAACCATGACGACCCTGTAACATTAGTAACAAGAGACTAATTTAATAATGATAACCAAAACCATGACGACCCTGTAACATTAGTAACAAGATACTAATTTAATAATGATAACCAAAACCATGACGACCCTGTACCATTAGTAACAAGAGACTAATTTAATAATGATAACCAAAACCATGACGACCCTGTAACATTAGTAACAAGAGACTAATTTAATAATGATAACCAAAACCATGACGACCCTGTAACATTAGTAACAAGAGACTAATTTAATAATGATAACCAAAACCATGACGACCTTGTAACATTAGTAACAAGAGACTAATTTAATAATGATAACCAAAACCATGACGACCCTGTAACATTAGTAACAAGAGACTAATTTAATAATGATAACCAATACCATGACGACCCTGTAACATTAGTAACAAGAGACTAATTTAATAATGATAACCAAAACCATGACGACCCTGTAACATTAGTAACAAGAGACTAATTTAATAATGATAACCAAAACCATGACGACCCTGTAACATTAGTAACAAGAGACTAATTTAATAATGATAACCAAAACCACAACCGTCCTGTACAAATAAGAAACAAATTGCCAGTGAGATATCTAAGTGTTCAATGTTCTGAACCAACTTCAGACAATCAATAAAAGTCACAGCACTAAATGCTGCCATGGGATGAGAGTTGGTAGCTTTACACGTATAAAGAACAATCTGGACACTATACTCAGCATGGCTAGACTATACTCTGCTTCAATACAAAAAATAAAGTTAACTGCAGATAATGTTGACCATTTATAGCCTTCCATTTTTTTAAAGAAATATTCTTGATATGTAGAAGAACTTCCCAAGCAACAACGAAATACTAGGGATGTTTCTCCAAAATCAATAATCATTTTTAAAATCTAATTTTAAATCAATAATCATTTGTAAAATCTAATTTTAAATCAATAATCATTTGTAAAATCTAATTTTTAATCAATAATCATTTGTAAAATCTAATTTTAAATCAATTATCATTTGTAAAATCTAATTTTAAATCAATTATCATTTGTAAAATCTAATTTTAAATCAATTATCATTTGTAAAATCTAATTTTAAATCAATTATCATTTGTAAAATCTAATTTTAAATCAATAATCATTTGTAAAATCTAATTTTAAATCAATAATCATTTGTAAAATCTAATTTTAAATCAATTATCATTTGTAAAATCTAATTTTAAATCAATTATCATTTGTAAAATCTAATTTTAAATCAATTATCATTTGTAAAATCTAATTTTAAATCAATTATCATTTGTAAAATCTAATTTTAAATCAATTATCATTTGTAAAATCTAATTTTAAATCAATTATCATTTGTTAAATCTAATTTTAAATCAATAATCATTTGTAAAATCTAATTTTAAATCAATAATCATTTGTAAAATCTAATTTTAAATCAATTATCATTTGTAAAATCTAATTTTAAATCAATTATCATTTGTAAAATCTAATTTTAAATCAATTATCATTTTTGTACTTCAGACCACAAAATCCCCCACCAAGGGAAACATTCACTCCCACTTCCCCCTATGATGTCACAGGCCAAGAAAACCAAAACAGTGTTGTTTATACTAGATCAAAAGTAATCACAGACAATTAGAAAATGCACGTTCTACTTAAGTCACGCAAGCTATTAAAACTAATAAAGTTAAAGATTTATATCTGCGACTCATACACAGGTGAGGCTTTTTACCTCTGGCCTTGGACTCCATAATCTGACCACTGACTCAATACTACTAGTGGCCAACAGACAAGTGTCCACAACAAAACAATTACCTCTGGCCTTGGACTCCAAAATCTCACCACTGGATCAATGCCGCTAGTGGCCAACAGACATGTGCTGGGGTGGGGCTGCAAACAGTTCACTATGGACTCATCTCCTCTCATCACCCTCATGATGTTGCTGGTGACTTTGTCCCAAATGAAAAATGAGCCATCGTCCGATCCAGCCACAATGTACTGACCATTGCTATTCAATGAATACAACAGTAAAAAATTATTCTCTAGCTGTATACAAATACAAGTCAATAGTCTTTTTAAAGGTTATTGCATTGAATGGAAATAGTATCAGTATCAGGAAAAATAAAAGGTGGTACACCCAGTGTCTTGCTAGTTTCGGTTAAAAAAAATTATTTCCACAAAATAATATGATTATACTCTGGCCTATATTTTGTTATATAGCCGCACTCTTACAAACATGACTATACCACTGGCTATTTTTGTTTAGTTTGAGGAAAGTTGACCCACTCAGTAATTTGACTACTATGACTACTGTGACTACTGTGACTACTGTGCCTACTGTGCCTACTATGACTACTATGCCTACTATTGGGTTTATTTATGGGGTACAGTGGCCAAGCTGAAATTCATTCAGATTTGTTACCAGGACTGGAGGGTGTCCCTGAACTGAGTCTACCCAGCACTGTCAGGTACCTGACATTAGTTGGACATTGTGCTGACCACAGAAACAGGTGAGCACTGCTTCCCCAGCCCTATGATCAATTTGGTCCAACAGGTACTTTTACTAATTTTACTGGCTATATTCTTTGACATGAAGAATTTTTGTCTCAAGTATTTGGGACACTTGTTATGTATAAAAGAAATTAAAATTGTTAAACTTTACTGGCCATTGCAGATGCCAACAGAAAAGGTGATGTTGAAATACTGTGACAAACCTGCCAAAGAAGTTTGCTTCTTTAATGTCTGTTGTTGTATTACAATGTCCACAGAATCTCAAAGAATAGTCGGAGGCTGTCTTCTGGAGTTCTTTCTCTTGTTCAGATTCCTGTCTGGAACTGCTCGGGTGCCTCTGCCCTTCCTCTGGACGGTGGTCAGAACTTTCTTTAGCACCTTTAAGAGAAATACATTTTCTGGTCATAGATATCCATCCCATCATGCAATCTATATTGTTCATTCTACACAACTCTTTCACCTATAATATCTAATCATACTATAGTTGTAAAGAGGTGCATTATCCAATGTCACAGTGACATATATCACCGAGACAGGAATGTACAACACTAAGGGTGATAACTCAGCGTGAGATGTTTGTTAAGACACAACGTGAGATGTTTGTTAAGACACAACGTGAGATGTTTGTTAAGACACAACGTGAGATGTTTGTTAAGACACAACGTGAGATGTTTGTTAAGACACAACGTGACATGTTTGTTAAGACACAACGTGAGATGTTTGTTAAGACACAACGTGAGATGTTTGTTAAGACACAACGTGACATGTTTGTTAAGACACAACGTGACATGTTTGTTAAGACACAACGTGAGATGTTTGTTAAGACACAACGTGACATGTTTGTTAAGACACAACGTGAGATGTTTGTTAAGACACAACGTGACATGTTTGTTAAGACACAACGTGACATGTTTGTTAAAACACAACGTGAGATGTTTGTTAAGACACAACGTGAGATGTTTGTTAAGACACAACGTGAGATGTTTGTTAAGACACAACGACAAGTTCTATGCTTAGATACACAAAGCTTGTATTGAATGAAAAAATAAAAGATCAAGCAATAATAAGCCAGAGCCAGCACTTTGGATTCTATCAAAGAACGAGTAAATAACATAAAATAATTTAATCCTAGAGAACAAAAAAAATCAGCGATTCATTGGAGAAACATCACATATGTAGGGAAAATACTTTCTGGTGTTACAGTGCTACAAATTATTTACTTTGGTAAAGTGTTTAGTTCAACTTCTTCCTTCCAAACTCACCTTCTGTCTGTGAAAAAATGGCCGCCTTGATGTCCCTGTCCAGAGTCTCGCAGGCATGGCTCTTGGCGTAGTCTGGGAATCTGTGCTTGAACTGATTGAGGCACTCGAAGGCCTCCTGGCTCCAGGCCAGCTCATACAGGCAACGGGCCAGTCGGAAATGAGCTTTCATGTGGTGGGGGTCGAGGGTCAGGGCCTGGTAGCAATCCCGCAGAGCAGCATAAAGATCCCCATCCCTGGTTGAAATTCAAAGAATAAAATATTTTACAAGTTTCAATGTTTACTTGATAGTAAAAAATAATAAACTGTCATTACAGACACACTCAATGTAAACATTACAGACACACTCAATGTAAACATTACAGACACACTCAATGTAAACATTACAGACACACTCAATGTAAACATTACAGACACACTCAATGTAAACATTACAGACACACTCAATGTAAACATTACAGACACACTCAATGTAAACATTACAGACACACTCAATGTAAACATTACAGACACACTCAATGTAAACATTACAGACACACTCAATGTAAACATTACAGACACACTCAATGTAAACATTACAGACACACTCAATATAAACATTACAGACACACTCAATGTAAACATTACAGACACACTCAATGTAAACATTACAGACACACTCAATGAAATAGATATATATGTAAACATTACAGACACGCTCAATGAAATAAATATATATGTAAACATTACAGAACACGCTCAATGAAATAAATATATATTTAAACATTACAGACACACTCAATGAAATAAATATATATGTAAACATTACAGACACACTCAATAAATATGTAAAGATAATTTAACAAGATAGAACAAAATTTCCCACCATTTTCTTTTCAAGTACGCAGCGGCTCGGTTTCCATATAGAACAGCAGACGTGTTGCACCTGGCTATGGCCTGGTTGTAAACATCAATAGCTTGTTTATATTCCTCTTTTTCAAACAAAGTGTTGGCATGTTTCTTCAGGCCTTCAATCAGTGGAGTTAACTGTTTGGACTCGCCTTTATGTCTGCTAAAGTTAAAGCTAATTATAATAATATCACAAATAAATAAAGTTAAAGCTAATTATAATAATATCACAAATAAATAAAGTTAAAGCTAATTATAATAATATCATAAATAAATTCAACTTCAAAAGATACTTTAAAACATGCATAAATATGTAAAAATAATATTCCTATCTGAATAAATAGAATCCTTTACTTGATTATAATTTACATTTACTTGATTATAATTTACATTTACTTGATTATAATTTACATTTACTTGATTATAATTTACATTTACTTGATTATAATTTACAAAATCAAATCTGAACTACTACATTCTTTAGGAAATACACAAATTTCTTGTTGAACCGTCACTGTCACCGTCACTGTCACCTTTCTACTTTGAATAAAATTGTTTCACCAAAATACTTTTTATTGTATGAGTATGAGACAAAACAAAAATATATTTTCAGGAACCCTGACCTATATAAAGAAGCTGACATTTTAAGTAATGATCTATAGATCAAACTTTAACCCTTTGGCGCTTCAGTTGCCAACTTTCTACACTTCAAACCTTCAGTCAATTCGCATGACTCCGTATATTGAAAATAAATCAGACAAAAAATATTATTTAAAAATTTACTGTCAAAAAACTATCAAAGCAACTGAATCAAATTCTTCATTATAAATTTATCAAAATATAAAGTTTAATTCAAACCAGTAGAGATGAAAACAAAGCAATAAATAAAAAAGAAAATATAATGAATCACTAAGCCAACGTTGATTGGTTCCGATAGTTTGTCATGGAATTTCGGAATCATTGTATCGGACTAAAAGACGTCTATTCAACTTCTACAACGCCTAAAATAATTCTATTATCTTAGCATTATTGATATAATAAAGCCTTTCCCTCATCAGCCTAGCCTAATGCTAATTTTGGTTATCAATTTTTGTAGAATTAGCGCTAAAATGTGTTATTTTCAATAATTCACTTAAATTCGATCAATCGCGCTATAAACACCAAACAAACATGTAAAAATAGCGTCACTATCGCTCTCTTTGGCCAAGTTTAAAAAGAGTATTTTAGGCATTAAAAAACTCACATCGGAATAAAATGCGAAGCCACCAACAATCGGCGACTCTAAGGGTATATCGGTAGGAACGACGCACAGCGATTCCAAGGGCCAAACGGTTAATAACATATATGTTACAGATGCCGCCAACTCTACTCAAGAAAATTGTTTTCGAAAGGATGTAAATAAATCTGAGATTTAATGCATGAATTGGTTTAATAGAGATCTAAGGGAGACAACATCTCCATGCCAAAAGAAGGACATATCTATGTCATTGGAGGACATATCTATGTCATTGGAGGACATCACTATGTCATTGGAGGACATCTCTATGTCATTGAAGGACATATCTGTGCAAAAATCTAAACTACAACTTTCAGGGTGACTGCTGGTTAAATAAATTGGCTGAACCATAAAATCTTTATAAAGGAAAACAACTTCTAGCTTTGATAAGACTCCAAGTAAGAGTTATTTACCTTTTGTTTGGCAAATCCCCAGATCGTTCCTGCACTTTGTCTGCAGTTGGAGATGAGGAGGAAGGAGGCGATGTGTGCGTTGGTCTGGCTGCTGTGCTTGGTGATGATGAGGCTCTATACACACCATTCGTACCGTTGCTGTGGTGGCTGAAGCCATTACTGGGAGGAGCTAAGTTGTCTGAAAGCAAAATATTTTTTATGAAGCTTGTTTACAACAGTACTTTGATAACGGGAGCGGGGCATTGTGCTGGTTACACAATCCTGTTAAAACTATTAACGCTGCGACACTGGTCTATAGATCATATTGGTCTGACAGGGATAATTCACTTTTTACCTTTAACAATACCGTTAGATCCAAATACAGAGATATCAAATCGCCTTGGAGGGAGCTTCTTATTCACATCAAATAAATAAATTTGTTCTCCGCCAAGGTTAACAAGCAGCTCGGAGCCATCGGGGCCAAAAGTCAGGTAGGTTGAAGCTAGTGTTCTGTAACGCTTCTTGTAGTCTTGCTGCTTCTGCGGCAAATGACCTGGAGAGCAGTACAGTACTATTGTTTTAATGTAGTCAAATGACCTGGAGAGCAGTATGATACTAATGTTTTAATGAAGTCATACAAGTGACCTGGAGAGCAGTACAGTACTATTGTTTTAATGTAGTCAAATGACCTGGAGAGCAGTATGATACTAATGTTTTAATGTAGTCAGACAAATGACCTGGAGAGCAGTACAGTACTATTGTTTTAATGTAGTCAAATGACCTGGAGAGCAGTACAGTACTATTGTTTTAATGTAGTCAGACAAATGACCTGGAGAGCAGTACAGTACTAATGTCTTAATGTAGTCATACAAGTGACCTGGAGAGCAGTACAGTACTAATGTTTTAATGTAGTCAAATGACCTGGAGAGCAGTACAGTACTAATGTTTTAATGTAGTCATACAAGTGACCTGGAAAGCAGTACAGTACTATTGTTTTAATGTAGTCATACAAGTGACCTGGAGAGCAGTACAGTACTAATGTTTTAATGTAGTCATACAAGTGACCTGGAGAGCAGTACAGTACTAATGTTTTAATGTAGTCAAATGACCTGGAGAGCAGTACAGTACTAATGTTTTAATGTAGTCATACAAGTGACCTGGAGAGCAGTACAGTACTAATGTTTTAATGTAGTCATACAAGTGACCTGGAGAGCAGTACAGTACTAATGTTTTAATGTAGTCAAATGACCTGGAGAGCAGTACAGTACTAATGTTTTAATGTAGTCATACAAGTGACCTGGAGAGCAGTACAGTACTATTGTTTTAATGTAGTCAAATGACCTGGAGAGCAGTATGATACTAATGTTTTAATGTAGTCAGACAAATGACCTGGAGAGCAGTACAGTACTATTGTTTTAATGTAGTCAAATGACCTGGAGAGCAGTACAGTACTATTGTTTTAATGTAGTCAGACAAATGACCTGGAGAGCAGTACAGTACTAATGTTTTAATGTAGTCAAATGACCTGGAGAGCAGTATGATACTAATGTTTTAATGTAGTCAGACAAATGACCTGGAGAGCAGTACAGTACTATTGTTTTAATGTAGACAAATGACCTGGAGAGCAGTACAGTACTAATGTTTTAATGTAGTCAAATGACCTGGAGAGCAGTACAGTACTACTGTTTTAATGTAGACAAATGACCTGGAGAGCAGTATGATACTATTGTTTTAATATAGTCAGACAAGTGACCTGGAGAGCAGTATAATACTATTGTTTTAATGTAGTCAGACAAATGACCTGGAGAGCAGTACAGTACTAATGTTTTAATGTAGACAAATGACCTGGAGAGCAGTATGATACTATTGTTTTAATATAGTCAGACAAGTGACCTGGAGAGCAGTATGATACAATTGTTTTAATGTAGTCAGACAAATGACCTGGAGAGCAGTACAGTACTAATGTTCTAATGTAGTCAGACAAATGACCTGGAGAGCAGTACAGTACTAATGTTTTAATGTAGTCAAATGACCTGGAGAGCAGTACAGTACTACTTTTTTAATGTAGTCAGACAAATGACCTGGAGAGCAGTACAGTACTATTGTTTTAATGTAGTCAAATGACCTGGAGAGCAGTATGGTACTAATGTTTTAATGTAGTCAGACAAATGACCTGGAGAGCAGTACAGTACTAATGTTTTAATGTAGTCAAATGACCTGGAGAGCAGTATGGTACTAATGTTTTAATGTAGTCAGACAAATGACCTGGAGAGCAGTACAGTACTATTGTTTTAATGTAGTCAAATGACCTGGAGAGCAGTACAGTACTAATGTTTTAATGTAGTCAAATGACATGGAGAGCAGTACAGTACTAATGTTTTAATGTAGACAAATGACCTGGAGAGCAGTACAGTACTAATGTTTTAATGTAGTCAAATGACCTGGAGAGCAGTACAGTACTACTGTTTTAATGTAGACAATTGACCTGGAGAGCAGTATGATACTATTGTTTTAATATAGTCAGACAAGTGACCTGGAGAGCAGTATGATACTATTGTTTTAATGTAGTCAGACAAATAACCTGGAGAGCAGTACAGTACTAATGTTTTAATGTAGACAAATGACCTGGAGAGCAGTATGATACTATTGTTTTAATATAGTCAGACAAGTGACCTGGAGAGCAGTATGATACTATTGTTTTAATGTAGTCAGACAAATGACCTGGAGAGCAGTACAGTACTAATGTTTTAATGTAGACAAATGACCTGGAGAGCAGTATGATACTATTGTTTTAATATAGTCAGACAAGTGACCTGGAGAGCAGTATGATACAATTGTTTTAATGTAGTCAGACAAATGACCTGGAGAGCAGAACAGTACTAATGTTCTAATGTAGTCAGACAAATGACCTGGATAGAAGTATGATACTAATGTTTTAATGTAGTCAGACAAATGACCTGGAGAGCAGTATGATACTAATGTTTTAATGTAGTCAGACAAATGACCTGGAGAGCAGTATGATACTAATGTTTTAATGTAGTCAGACAAATGACCTGGAGAGCAGTACAGTACTAATGTTTTAATGTAGTCATACAAGTGACCTGGACAGCAGTACAGTACTACTGTTTTAATGTAGTCAAATGACCTGGAGAGCAGTACAGTACTAATGTTTTAATGTAGTCAGACAAATGACCTGGAGAGCAGTACAGTACTTATGTTTTAATGTAGTCAAATGACCTGGAGAGCAGTACAGTACTACTGTTTTAATGTAGTCAAATGACCTGGAGAGCAGTACAGTACTACTGTTTTAATGTAGACAAATGACCTGGAGAGCAGTATGATACTAATGTTTTAATATAGTCAGACAAGTGACCTGGAGAGCAGTATGATACTATTGTTTTAATTTAGTCAGACAAATGACCTGGAGAGCAGTACAGTACTAATGTTTTAATGTAGACAAATGACCTGGAGAGCAGTATGATACTATTGTTTTAATATAGTCAGACAAGTGACCTGGAGAGCAGTATGATACTATTGTTTTAATGTAGTCAGACAAATGACCTGGAGAGCAGTACAGTACTATTGTTTTAATGTAGTCAGACAAATGACCTGGAGAGCAGTACAGTACTAATGTTTTAATGCAGTCAGACAAATGACCTGCATAGCAGTATGATACTAATGTTTTAATGTAGTCAGACAAATGACCTGGAGAGCAGTACAGTACTAATGTTTTAATGTAGTCAGACAAATGACCTGGAGAGCAGTACAGTACTAATGTTTTAATGTAGTCAGACAAATGACCTGGAGAGCAGTACAGTACTAATGTTTTAATGTAGTCAGACAAATGACCTGGAGAGCAGTACAGTACTAATGTTTTAATGTAGTCAGACAAATGACCTGGATAGCAGTATGATACTAATGTTTTAATGTAGTCAGACAAATGACCTGGAGAGCAGTATGATACTAATGTTTTAATGTAGTCAGACAAATGACCTGGAGAGCAGTATGATACTAATGTTTTAATGTAGTCAGACAAATGACCTGGAGAGCAGTACAGTACTAATGTTTTAATGTAGTCATACAAGTGACCTGGACAGCAGTACAGTACTACTGTTTTAATGTAGTCAAATGACCTGGAGAGCAGTACAGTACTAATGTTTTAATGTAGTCAGACAAATGACCTGGAGAGCAGTACAGTACTAATGTTTTAATGTAGTCATACAAGTGACCTGGACAGCAGTACAGTACTACTGTTTTAATGTAGTCAAATGACCTGGAGAGCAGTACAGTACTAATGTTTGAATGTAGTCAGACAAATGACCTGGAGAGCAGTACAGTACTATTGTTTTAATGTAGTCAGACAAATGACCTGGATAGCAGTATGATACTAATGTTTTAATGTAGTCAGACAAATGACCTGGAGAGCAGTATGATACTATTGTTTTAATATAGTCAGACAAGTGACCTGGAGAGCAGTATGATACAATTGTTTTAATGTAGTCAGACAAATGACCTGGAGAGCAGTACAGTACTAATGTTCTAATGTAGTCAGACAAATGACCTGGAGAGCAGTACAGTACTAATGTTTTAATGTAGTCAGACAAATGACCTGGATAGAAGTATGATACTAATGTTTTAATGTAGTCAGACAAATGACCTGGAGAGCAGTATGATACTAATGTTTTAATGTAGTCAGACAAATGACCTGGAGAGCAGTATGATACTAATGTTTTAATGTAGTCAGACAAATGACCTGGAGAGCAGTACAGTACTAATGTTTTAATGTAGTCATACAAGTGACCTGGACAGCAGTACAGTACTACTGTTTTAATGTAGTCAAATGACCTGGAGAGCAGTACAGTACTAATGTTTTAATGTAGTCAGACAAATGACCTGGAGAGCAGTACAGTACTTATGTTTTAATGTAGTCAAATGACCTGGAGAGCAGTACAGTACTACTGTTTTAATGTAGTCAAATGACCTGGAGAGCAGTACAGTACTACTGTTTTAATGTAGACAAATGACCTGGAGAGCAGTATGATACTAATGTTTTAATATAGTCAGACAAGTGACCTGGAGAGCAGTATGATACTATTGTTTTAATTTAGTCAGACAAATGACCTGGAGAGCAGTACAGTACTAATGTTTTAATGTAGACAAATGACCTGGAGAGCAGTATGATACTATTGTTTTAATATAGTCAGACAAGTGACCTGGAGAGCAGTATGATACTATTGTTTTAATGTAGTCAGACAAATGACCTGGAGAGCAGTACAGTACTATTGTTTTAATGTAGTCAGACAAATGACCTGGAGAGCAGTACAGTACTAATGTTTTAATGCAGTCAGACAAATGACCTGGATAGCAGTATGATACTAATGTTTTAATGTAGTCAGACAAATGACCTGGAGAGCAGTACAGTACTAATGTTTTAATGTAGTCAGACAAATGACCTGGAGAGCAGTACAGTACTAATGTTTTAATGTAGTCAGACAAATGACCTGGAGAGCAGTACAGTACTAATGTTTTAATGTAGTCAGACAAATGACCTGGAGAGCAGTACAGTACTGATGTTTTAATGTAGTCAGACAAATGACCTGGATAGCAGTATGATACTAATGTTTTAATGTAGTCAGACAAATGACCTGGAGAGCAGTATGATACTAATGTTTTAATGTAGTCAGACAAATGACCTGGAGAGCAGTATGATACTAATGTTTTAATGTAGTCAGACAAATGACCTGGAGAGCAGTACAGTACTAATGTTTTAATGTAGTCATACAAGTGACCTGGACAGCAGTACAGTACTACTGTTTTAATGTAGTCAAATGACCTGGAGAGCAGTACAGTACTAATGTTTTAATGTAGTCAGACAAATGACCTGGAGAGCAGTACAGTACTAATGTTTTAATGTAGTCATACAAGTGACCTGGACAGCAGTACAGTACTACTGTTTTAATGTAGTCAAATGACCTGGAGAGCAGTACAGTACTAATGTTTGAATGTAGTCAGACAAATGACCTGGAGAGCAGTACAGTACTATTGTTTTAATGTAGTCAGACAAATGACCTGGAGAGCAGTATGATACTAATGTTTTAATGTAGTCAGACAAATGACCTGGAGAGCAGTATGATACTAATGTTTTAATGTAGTCAGACAAATGACCTGGAGAGCAGTACAGTACTAATGTTTTAATGTAGTCATACAAGTGACCTGGACAGCAGTACAGTACTACTGTTTTAATGTAGTCAAATGACCTGGAGAGCAGTACAGTACTAAAGTTTTAATGTAGTCAGACAAATGACCTGGAGAGCAGTACAGTACTAATGTTTTAATGTAGTCATACAAGTGACCTGGACAGCAGTACAGCACTACTGTTTTAATGTAGTCAAATGACCTGGAGAGCAGTACAGTACTAATGTTTGAATGTAGTCAGACAAATGACCTGGAGAGCAGTACAGTACTATTGTTTTAATGTAGTCAAATGACCTGGAGAGCAGTACAGTACTAATGTTTTAATGTAGTCAAATGACCTGGAGAGCAGTACAGTACTAATGTTTTAATGTAGTCAGACAAATGACCTGGAGAGCAGTACAGTACTATTGTTTTAATGTAGTCAGACAAATGACCTGGAGAGCAGTACAGTACTAATGTTTTAATGTAGTCAAATGACCCGGAGAGCAGTACAGTACTAATGTTTTAATGTAGTCAAATGACCTGGAGAGCAGTACCGTACTAATGTTTTAATGTAGTCAAATGACCTGGAGAGCAGTACAGTACTAATGTTTTAATGTAGTCAGACAAATGACCTGGAGAGCAGTAAAGTACTATTGTTTTAATGTAGTCAGACAAGTGACCTGGACAGCAGTACAGTACTACTGTTTTAATCTAGTCAAATGACCTGGAGAGCAGTACAGTACTAATGTTTTAATGTAGTCAGACAAATGACCTGGAGAGCAGTACAGTACTAATGTTTTAATGTAGTCAGACAAATGACCTGGAGAGCAGTACAGTACTAATGTTTTAATGTAGTCAAATGACCTGGAGAGCAGTACAGTACTAATGTTTTAATGTAGTCAAATGACCTGGAGAGCAGTACAGTACTATTGTTTTAATGTAGTCAAATGACCTGGAGAGCAGTACAGTACTATTGTTTTAATGTAGTCAGACAAATGACCTGGAGAGCAGTACAGTACTAATGTTTTAATGTAGTCAAATGACCCGGAGAGCAGTACAGTACTATTGTTTTAATGTAGTCAAATGACCTGGAGAGCAGTACAGTACTAATGTTTTAATGTAGTCAAATGACCCGGAGAGCAGTACAGTACTAATGTTGTAATGTAGTCAAATGACCTGGAGAGCAGTACAGTACTAATGTTTTAATGTAGTCAGACAAATGACCTGGAGAGCAGTACAGTACTAATGTTTTAATGTAGTCAAATGACCTGGAGAGCAGTACAGTACTAATGTTTTAATGTAGTCAAATGACCCGGAGAGCAGTACAGTACTAATGTTTTAATGTAGTCAAATGACCTGGAGAGCAGTACAGTACTAATGTTTAAATGTAGTCAAATGACCTGGAGAGCAGTACAGTACTAATGTTTTAATGTAGTCAGACAAATGACCTGGAGAGCAGTACAGTACTAATGTTTTAATGTAGTCAGACAAATGACCTGGAGAGCAGTACATTACTATTGTTTTAATGTAGTCAGACACAAAGTAAACCAAAAATTTTAGGTGTCTGACCTGCTATATAATACTGAGCTAAATGTTCAACTGAGCTAAAGTTTAACCAACCAGATAATACTGAGCTTAAAGTTTAACCTGCTATATTACTGAGCTAAAGTTCAACCTGCTATGTAAAACTGAGCTAAAAATTTAACCTGCAATATAATACTGAGCACTCCCTGTAGGAATACAGTAACTTTCTCCCTCAATGTCTTCAAGATGAGGATGATCCCACGGGTACCTAGCAATGGAACACAAAATGAAGTCCAAGTTTAGTAACAATTTGATTTACATTTTACATAACATTGAAACATTTTAAATAACATTGAAACATTTTACATACCATTGAAACATTTTACATAACATTGAAACATTTTACATAACAATGAAACATTTTACATAACAATGAAACATTTTACATAACAATGAAACATTTTACATAACATTGAAACATTTTACATAACATTGAAACATTTTACATAACATTGAAACATTTTACATAACATCGAAACATTTTACATCACATTGAAACATTTTACATCACATTGAAACATTTTACATAACATTGAAACATTTTACATAACATTGAAACATTTTACATAACATTGAAACATTTTACATACCATTGAAACATTTTACATAACATTGAAACATTTTACATAACATTGAAACATTTTACATAACATTGAAACATTTAACATAACATTGAAACATTTTACATAACATTGAAACATTTTACATCAGATTGAAACATTTTACATAACATTGAAACATTTTACATCAGATTGAAACATTTTACATAACATTGAAACATTTTACATAACATTGAAACATTTTACATACCATTGAAACATTTTACATAACATTGAAACATTTTACATAACATTGAAACATTTTACATAACATTGAAACATTTTACATCACATTGAAACATTTTACATAACATTGAAACATTTTACATCAGATTGAAACATTTTACATAACATTGAAACATTTTACATCAGATTGAAACATTTTACATAACATTGAAACATTTTACATCAGATTGAAACATATTACATCACATTGAATCATTTTACATAACATTGAAACATTTTACATACCATTGAAACATTTTACATACCATTGAAACATTTTACATAACATTGAAACATTTTACATACCATTGAAACATTTTACATCACATTGAAACATTTTACATCACATTGAAACATTTTACATAACATTGAAACATTTTACATAACATTGAAACATTTTACATAACAATGAAACATTTTACATACCATTGAAACATTTTACATCACATTGAAACATTTTACATCACATTGAAACATTTTACATAACAATGAAACATTTTACATACCATTGAAACATTTTACATCACATTGAAACATTTTACATAACAATGAAACATTTTACATAACATTGAAACATTTTACATCACATTGAAACATTTTACATAACAATGAAACATTTTACATACCATTGAAACATTTTACATCACATTGAAACATTTTACATCACATTGAAACATTTTACATAACATTGAAACATTTTACATCACATTGAAACATTTTACATAACATTGAAACATTTTACATAACATTGAAACATTTTACATAACAATGAAACATTTTACATACCATTGAAACATTTTACATCACATTGAAACATTTTACATCACATTGAAACATTTTACATAACATTGAAACATTTTACATAACATTGAAACATTTTACATAACATTGAAACATTTTACATAACATTGAAACATTTTACATAACAATGAAACATTTTACATACCATTGAAACATTTTACATCACATTGAAACATTTTACATCACATTGAAACATTTTACATCACATTGAAACATTTTACATCACATTGAAACATTTTACATCACATTGAAACATTTTACATCACATTGAAACATTTTACATACCATTGAAACATTTTACATCACATTGAAACATTTTACATCACATTGAAACATTTTACATCACATTGAAACATTTTACATCACATTGAAACATTTTACATCACATTGAAACATTTTACATCACATTGAAACATTTTACATAACATTGAAACATTTTACATAACAATGAAACATTTTACATAACATTGAAACATTTTACATACCATTGAAACATTTTACATCACATTGAAACATTTTACATCACATTGAAACATTTTACATAACATTGAAACATTTTACATCACATTGAAACATTTTACATAATATTGAAACATTTTACATAACAATGAAACATTTTACATAACATTGAAACATTTTACATAACATTTAAACATTTTACATAACATTGAAACATTTCACATACCATTGAAACATTTTACATAACATTGAAACATTTTACATAACATTGAAACATTTTACATAACATTGAAACATTTTACATCACATTGAAACATTTTACATAACATTGAAACATTTTACATAACATTGAAACATTTTACATAACAATGAAACATTTTACATACCATTGAAACATTTTACATAACAATGAAACATTTTACATAACATTGAAACATTTTACATACCATTGAAACATTTTACATAACAATGAAACATTTTACATAACATTGAAACATTTTACATACCATTGAAACATTTTACATAACAATGAAACATTTTACATAACATTAAAACATTTTACATAACATTGAAACATTTTACATACCATTGAAACATTTTACATCACATTGAAACATTTTACATAACATTGAAACATTTTACATAACATTGAAACATTTTACATACCATTGAAACATTTTACATACCATTGAAACATTTTACATAACATTGAAACATTTTACTAAACATTGAAACATTTTACATAACATTGAAACATTTTACATAACATTGAAACATTTTACATCACATTGAAACATTTTACATCACATTGAAACATTTTACATCACATTGAAACATTTTACATAACATTGAAACATTTAACATAACATTGAAACATTTTACATAACATTGAAACATTTTACATAACATTGAAACATTTTACATCACATTGAAACATTTTACATAACATTGAAACATTTTACATAACATTGAAACATTTTACATAACATTGAAACATTTTACATAACATTGAAACATTTTACATCACATTGAAACATTTTACATCACATTGAAACATTTTACATAACATTGAAACATTTTACATCACATTGAAACATTTTACATAACATTGAAACATTTTACATAACATTGAAACATTTTACATAACATTGAAACATTTTACATCACATTGAAACATTTTACATAACATTGAAACATTTTACATAACATTGAAACATTTTACATAACATTGAAACATTTTACATCACATTGAAACATTTTACATAACATTGAAACATTTTACATAACATTGAAACATTTTACATCACATTGAAACATTTTACATACCATTGAAACATTTTACATAACATTGAAACATTTTACATAACATTGAAACATTTTACATCACATTGAAACATTTTACATAACATTGAAACATTTTACATAACATTGAAACATTTTACATAACATTGAAACATTTTACATAACATTGAAACATTTTACATCACATTGAAACATTTTACATAACATTTAAACATTTTACATAACATTGAAACATTTTACATACCATTGAAACATTTTACATAACATTGAAACATTTTACATAACATTGAAACATTTTACATAACATTGAAACATTTTACATCAGATTGAAACATTTTACATCACATTGAAACATTTTACATCACATTGAAACATTTTACATAACATTGAAACATTTGGTTGAACGAACAAAGTTCATAAACTAAAATGACTTCACCTGTTCACGTTGTCCCCAGGAATCTGCATGCTGCACAAGTTCAACATTCTCCGGTCATACAGCCGGACATAAGGGTCATTGGCCCCCACGGCCAGCATTTCAGGCCTCAGGGGGTTGATGGCCAGGCACTTGGCCTCAGCAAACTGGCCCATATGTGCGTTCAGATTGATCAAGATATTGTTGGGGGCAGAGGTGGTGGTGCTGGTACAGCGGAGGTCAAATTGCCTGGTGGAATCAAAAGACAAGTTTAGTGTTTAAGTATTGTTTTTTTATAAAACTGAAAGTATACATAGTATACATGATTAACATTGACAGTTTGTTAATACTCAGTTTAATGAACATTACAAATGACAAATGACATGTTTATATAGCGCTATTCATAGCACTAATGACTCAACCATACCAAATGACCAAAGTTATGCATACTGAATATATTATTGGCCAGACTTTCTTAGATACAAATATTAGAATATTTCTATTCATCTGTGTCATAGAGCTAATAGAAGTTTTTAAATCACCTTGCACATTTAAGAAGCGGGACATTAGACTCGGGACATTAGACTCGGGACATTAGACTTGGTGACTCAAAAATAGAATTTGTCTTTTGTTTTCCGGTATTACAAACAAAATTATAAAAGTAAGTTAATCTACAAGTAATTGTTCTAATTAATTGAAATGAACCAAATGGGTTCTCTTTATTTTTGTATCTGCACAATAATTGTGGTTAGTCACATAAAGTCTTCACACCAAACAGGTCAAAACAATAGTCACTACCAGTGTCAAGGTCACCATAGCCCTAACATTTTTAAACCAATAATCGTCAAATTGGCACTCAACAAGAATGAACCATCAGAAATACTTTCAAAATTTGTGCCGCCAGTGTTAACTTACATGATGGTGCCATCTTCTGCGGCACTCCAGAAAACAAATGGTATGTTCGGGGCCGTGGCGATCCTCTTCACCCTGCCCAGGTGATAGGTGAACACGTGGGTTGTTTCTTTACGGTTAAGGTCATGGACATTGATGCGATGGTCAGCTGCACCCGTTACAACCAGGGAGTCATTGGAGTGTGGTAAAAACTGGAAGCAAATTTGGACAAGGATCAATTTTAGCAAACACATACACAATAAATAAACGGACTAAATATTGGAGTGGCTGAAATTTCTGTGTTGAATATATCATACACCAACATGGGTTCAGGAAAAATAGATCATGTGAGACTCAATTAATAGGCTTAATAGATGACTTGTCTAAGGGATTAGATAATAACAACCAAATTGATGCTATATTACTAGATTTTTCAAAAGCATTTGATAAAGTTCATCATTCTAGTCTACTAAAAAAACTTAAATATTTTGGCATGTCTGGTCCCTTACATCAGTGGATTCAGGACTTTCTTATAGGCAGAGAACAAACAGTGATAATAAATGGCTCTAAGTCATCACCAATAACTGTAAACTCTGGAGTTCCACAAGGAACTGTTTTAGGACCCCTACTATTTCTAATTTACATTAATGAAATGCCAAATTGCATCGACACAGGAACAAAAGTAAGATTATTTGCAGAGAATTGCATAATTTATAGAATAATAAAGACAGGAAAAGATAGTGAACTTTTACAAAAAGACCTAGATGAACTACAAAAATGGGAATCAAACTAGAGTATTTCTTTTCATCCAGAAAAATGCCAACTAAAAAGGGTATCCAAGAAAAAGAAACAAATAATAGCAAACTACTTCATTCATGGTAAAGAACTAACTCAAAATAACAATGCTAAGTATCTAGGAGAAATAATAAATGATAAGTTATCTTGGAACCCTCATATTGGTGAAGTAATTAAAAAATCAAACAAATCATTAGGATTCATAAAAAGGAACTTTTACAAATGTAATAAGAATATAAAATTAAAATGCTATCTCACATTAGTTAGGCCTATACTAGAATATGCAGTATCTGTATGAGACCCATCAACTAAAGAAAACATTAAAAAATTAGAACAAATTCAAAAAAGTGCTGCATGGTTCATTACTACCGGTAGTGAAAATTCCCAATTAACAAGAGTAACACCATTAGTCAAATCACTAAACCTAGAAACACTAGAGGACAGAAGGGTAAAGAGTAAAGTAGAAACACTAGAGGACAGAAGGGTAAAGAGTCGTCGGCATCCGTCCGTCTCCAAGAGACGATGGTGTAGCTTCACGGCAAAGGTGACCAGCTGCACCGCCGAGAATGGCTGTGGAGGCCAACTCGGGAGTGGCAATCCCTGCCGCACAGGGTAAAGAGTAAAGTAGTAATAATACACAAGGCATTAAACTCTAATTTAGAAATACAACACAATAACAACCTGTTGCAAAGCTCAGATAAACAAAAAGAAGAAACACTTTCCTTGTCCCTTATGCGAGAACAAATGCATATAAGTACTCTTTCTTCCCGAGTGGCATTCGGGCATGGAATGGGTTGCCTGAACAAACCAGGAAAACCAGTAACTTAACATCATTTAAAACATTAATAAAAATGCAAGACTAGACTCGGACCACGGATGAGCGTAGGACGCAATATCTTCTTTAAAGAAGGAGCGTCTGTAATGTATAAGATAAGATAAGATTAAACAACATAACCTTTGTGCCTTTGTGACGGTAACTTCTGACGCTGCTCTTTCCAGCATAGCAAAATTCTGAAACTTAAGTCAGTTTTTCCAAATGTTTCCAAACTAGATAAAACAAGGCCAATTTTCTAAACTGTATGAATCCTAAGTTTAAATGGCTACTGCAATCAGCCAATTGTTGCTACTGAAATTATTTTTACACAACTTTGAACAAACCTTTACAGAGAAAATATTGCCCTGGTGCCCTGTGCGTAGTTTGGAAATTATCTTATGCTTGAATGGATCCCATAGAATAACATGCAGGTCATCAGAACCACTGGCTAGCATGCTGAAATAAAGAGTCAATAACAGTTTCATTTTGTACAGATCTTTTGCATTTAATTGTTTTTATAAGTATATAGCTCTTCATTCAATAGAGATCTAAACATTGGACACAACTTACAACCTCCTCCCCCCAAAGAGCATCTATAGAGATTGTCTCTCTGTGTGAAACAAATCATCATCAGACAAATGTTTAGCAATAGACTAGTGAATAGATTGAGGAAATATATTTCACAATTCATCCAACATCCAAGTTGTTTATAAACAAAAAGCAATGCCATCATCTAAACAATAACAATACTTCAAAGATATCATCAAACTAACCTATATACAAAGAAAAAAAAAGTAAAATTGTTTTTAAAAAACCAAGGTCTAACCCTAAACCAAAATTTTCAATTCAAAATCTAAAAATAAAACAAAGTTTGAGAATTCTGATGAACTAACCTTCCCTTTTCATTCCACTCAAGACAATTCACACATCCTCCATGACCCTGTATATAAGGCAAATGTATAAAAATACTTTTGTAATTGTTTTTTTTGTGTGAATTTCAATTCAATTTTGATACAACAAAATAGAAATATATGGAAGTCTACAAATTCTTCATCAAACATATTGCACAAGGAAACTAAAACTATTGCAAAGTGCATCTCATTTAAAATTGATAGGCCTACCGAGACAAGTAAAAAAGAGGAAAAATACCTCAAGTTCTTTCTCCAGACCCAAACGGTTCACTAATGCTGCGGTGACTTGCTCTGAGCGTTGAAATTTAATATGGACATCATCCTATCAAACAGAACAACAGAGCAAACAGGTGACCTGAGGTTGCAGTATCATTTACAATTTTATATGCCAATAAGCAATAAAGATCTGTGTTACATAGCTAGAAGAAGGCAGAGTACACAAGTTCATTGGTGCTAATTGCTAATATGAAATATGAGAACTATGTGCTAATATGAAATATGAGAACTATGTGCTAATATGAAATATGAGAACTATGTGCTAATATGAAATATGATAACTATGTCATTACAAACCTTTATTTCTCTCTCAACTTTCCTTTTAAGTGACCACATGATCATACTAGTTTTAAGTCTCCACTTTCATCTATAGTATCAGCAGCTAAAATAAAAATGGTGACATTATTTTAGCTAAAATTAAATAATAAAAGAATAGGTCCCACAACATAAGATGCCACCAAAAATAATGGACATGTAGTCATGTAGGATTGTAGGCTGGTCCTGCGGTTAGTTCACTGGACTGTCAACCAACATGTCAAGGCGACTCAAGGGTTCTACTCCTGTCGCCGACTGATCCCTGCTGCCCTGTAGGAATTTTGGACCTAGTGGACATAATAATCTTCTATCTAGAATTGTAGAAGGAATGTCTGTGAACTTATAGACTATAGACTTATAATTATTGACCAATAAGATAAGATTGATAAGATGGACAAGGAATTTCAACATAGGATAGGCTAATTTAAAATAATTAGCCTATCTTGTATTCTGCCATAATGAGAAAATCTAATGTTTACAAATAACAGCCTACAATAAAAAAGGCATACAAAATCTATTGTAACTTATAGAATTGTTTAGTTGCTAAAGCCATAAATCCACAGAAATTCCGGGACTAGACAGACTAAATTACTAAATAAATTATTTCTTCTCACACATTCACATGACATCATGACACTTTCATAGTTTATTTAGAAGATTTTAGAATATACGTTTATATTTTCTGTGCAATTGACACTTACTTTATTTAATAAGGAAGTGGAATTGTATATCTAAATGATCGTTAAATAGATAATGTTTGTAGACATTTTCTGCGCGTTCACAATCTACTTTTTCGTGGATATGCAGACGAAGTTTACATACACAAATAATTCCAACAATATTTTTAGCGTCCTATCCATTTCCTGTAAAGTATTATGTCGTAATGGTAAATATTGGTGCTGAAGTGGCACTTGACATTTTTAGTAGAGCGAATAAAGAATTTCGGATTAAATGCATAGTTAATAGTTAATTTGATTAAGTTTTGGCTTGTGTTTTAATTGACGCCAAAAGGACAAGAAATGTATTTCAATGATTTTCCAACCAACTTTGATCGTCGTTATTTACGGATTTTCTACTTTCGTTTTCTAATAGCAAAATGACTGCCCCCGTCGATAGAGTGATTTTACAGAGTGACTGGGAAGAAGCACTTAGGTTTGTATATTTTACAAGTTACTATGGCTGCGAGTTTCTTAGATTTTAATTTTGCTTCAGTGCATGTATTAAAGTTAAAGAAAATAACGCCGATATTCGTACAGATGAGATAGGTTCCCAGGTAAACAGGACAGTCCCGTCAGACTCAGCAGACTGACTGACGGTCAGTCCGGTATTCCGGGTATTTCTCTTTCTTTAGCCTTCTATTCTAATTCTTTATAGCCTAATTCTTTAAATTTCTTAGGTCTTCTTAGGCTATCTTATTCTTATCTTACATATTACAGACGCCCCTTCTATAAAGAAGATTATTGCATCCTACGCTTATCTGTGGTCTGAGTCTATAGTAGGCCCTACTTGCATTTTTATTAGTGTTTTAAATTTAAATGATAATGATGTTATTGTTAAGTTACTGGTTTTCCTGGTTTGTTCAGGTAACCCATTCCATGCCCGAATGCCACTCGAGAAGAAAGAGTAGCCTACATATTATATGCATTTATTATCGCGTACGGGATAATTAAAGTGTTTTTGTCCTTATGTTTATCTAAGCCCTAAGCATTGCAACAGGTTGTTATTGTGTTGTAGGTAGGCCTATTTCTAAATTAGAGTTTGATATTTGATGCCTTATTTATTAAATGATAAATGTCTATGTCAAGTTATGTATTATTACCACTTTAATTTTACACTTTGCCCATCTGTTCTCTAGTGTTTCTTGGTCTAGTGATGTAATTATTGGCATTATTGGTGTTACTCTTGTCAGTTGTGAATATTCATTAGTAATGAACCTTGCAGATCTTTTTTGAATTTGTTGTAATTTTTTAATGTTTTCTTTAGTTTTAGTTGATGGGTCCCATACAGATGCTGCATATTCTAGTATAGGTCTAACTATTGTGAGATAGCATTTTAGTTTTATATTCTTATTTATTACATTTGTTAAAGTTCCTTTTTATGAATCCTAATGTTTTGTTTGATTTTTTTATTACACGTGGATTCCAAGATAATTTGTCATTTATTATTATTCCTAAGTACTTAGCATTGTTAGTTTGGATTAAGTCTTTACCATGAATGAAGTAGTTTGTAATTATTTGCATGTCTATACTGAGGAAAGAAAGTTAGTATGAGTTTGGTTTTTGCATATAGAATAAAAGAAAAGTATTTTTTGCATAGAATGTTTAGGACCTTTTCAGTAGATTCTTGTATATATTACATAGTGCCCTATAAATGTCCATAGAAAATAATTTTACAATAATGGACTCGGCGCAAAAAGTGTTATGTGTTAAAAACTGTTTTCTTCCTTAGGGTAAGAAACGGAAAAGCATGGGTGACTTATAAAACATCAGGTGACGTATTAAACAAATTTTTTGTTTTTTGTTTCTTTCAGTTGTTGCCTTAGAATGAAATCTGTAGCTCATATAGAGAGATATAAGCTCTACAAGTGTAAAGTGTAGCTCATATAGAGAGATATAAGCTCTACAAGTGTAAAGTGTAGCTCATATAGAGAGATATAAGCCCTACAAGTGTAAAGTTTGACACTTCTAAATTGAATGTCAAGTCAAAAGAATAGATTGTATTATTTTGTTTGACAACTTGTTTTTTCACTTTTGTTTTGTGTACTAGCGCCACCTAGTGAATATTCAGAGATTGTTGGTCATGGGTTATCACCAGAAGGTTTACTTTACCTTACTTCCAAAGATAAAGAGTTCAGAATATCGGATATTACAAAGGTGAAGTATATCATCTGGTATCACATACCTATATATATATAAGTATATATACAATATAGACATATCAGATTAATAGGATTTCTCTATGACTCTTGGCTCTAGCTTGTGGTACAACTAAGTTTATAATTTTTACTGGCAGATGCATGCTGGGATAGATAAGTCACACAAACACTAGTTAAAGAGAAAGGTCTTTAGACTTTTTATAAAACTCTTTTGTAGCAGAATCTGTCAGTGTCTGAGGCAAGCTGTTCTTTATAGAAGGCTTTAACAGAGAGTTAATAGATGTCAGTGTCTGAGGCAAGCTGTTCTTTATAGAAGGTTTCAACAGAGAGTTAATAGATGTCAGTGTCTGGGGCAAGCTGTTCTTTATAGAAGGCTTTAACAGAGAGTTAATAGATGTCAGTGTCTGAGGCAAGCTGTTCTTTATAGAAGGTTTCAACAGAGAGTTAATAGATGTCAGTGTCTGGGGCAAGCTGTTCTTTATAGAAGGCTTTAACAGAGAGTTAATAGAATTAGATTTTGTCTCAAGTTTCTATTTCTCTTAAGTCCCACCCCAGAAATGATTGAATTCAAGAACTGTAACCCTTGATAATATTGGAGTAAAACTCATCCTGATTCTGACAGAATGAAATGATAAAAAGCCCGACTGTTCTTTTAAATTGCTGTTTTGCGATTAGCACTAGTCACATGGCATTCAAGTTAGTTTTCATATTGTTGTTGAACGCAGGTCTAGGTTAAGATGCTTAAAGGCACTAAGCACTAAATATATCTGGTGCCCTTCTCCCCCCCCCCACCCCGGCTATTTAAGTAATTTTTACAGCTTCATTTTACATTTGAAAAGTGGCTTCACCTACAAAATCTTTGATAAGAATTTTTTTTTTATTGAATGCAGGCCCTTACTAAATTTGTGCTATGCTATGCTAATATTCCCTTGATACACTAGTCATGTACATATTTTGGTTAATCCAACTTGGGTGTGTATTCCTTTGATACACTAGTCATGTACATATTTTGGTTAATCCAACTTGGGTGTGTATTCCCTTGATACACTAGTCATGTACATATTTTGGTTAATCCAACCTTGAGTTTGTATTCCCTTGATACACTAGTCATGTACATATTTTGGTTAATCCAACCTTGGGTTTGTATTCCCTTGATACACTAGTCATGTACATATTTTGGTTAATCCAACCTTGGGTGTGTATTCCCTTGATACACTAATCATGTACATATTTTGGTTAATCCAACCTTGGGTTTGTATTCCCTTGATACACTAGTCATGTACATATTTTGGTTAATCCAACCTTGGGTTTGTATTTATGTGTGTCCAGACATACCAATGTTTATAAATTGTTCACCAATGTAAAGTGTTGCAAATATGTTCTTGTAATTTGTCTGTCTCTATTTCATTTTGTCTGATAGAAAAGTCTTGTGGTTACCTACTGTGGAGAAAATGCTACGATTTCTACAAAGTTTGTTGCTCCAACTTTAACATTTACTGGAATACATAAACCCAAGAAACAAGTAAATATTCTTCACTGTCTCTCAGGATTTTTTTTGAAATATCATTTCTTTTAAAATATCATTTCTTTTAAAATATCATTTCTTTCAAAATATCATATCATTTCTTTTAAAATATCATATCATTCTTTTAAAATATCATATCATTTCTTTTAAAATATCATATCATTTCTTTCAAAATATCATTTCTTTTAAAATATCATATCATTTCTTTTAAAATATCATTTCTTTCAAAATATCATTTCTTTCAAAATATCATTTCTTTCAAAATATATCATTTCTTTTAAAATATCATTTCTTTTAAAATATCATTTCTTTTAAAATATCATTTCTTTCAAAATATCATATCATTTCTTTTAAAATATCATTACTGATAAGGTCAGATCTTCAAATAATATGTGGTCTAAGGGGAATGACCAATATTATTGATTTGTTTAACAATTACTTTTAAAATATCATTACTTAAAAAATATAATTTCTTTTAATATATCATTATTTTTCCCAAACAAAGAAAAGATTCCCTGCCTGTATACAGTATTGTTTATTCCCTGCCTTTATACAGTATTGTCTATTCCCTGCCTGTATATAGTATTGTTTATTCCCTGCCTGTATACAGTATTGTTTATTCCCTGCCTGTATACAGTATTGTTTATTCCCTGCCTGTGTACAGTATTGTTTATTCCCTGCCTGTGTACAGTATTGTTTATTCCCTGCCTGTATACAGTATTGTTTATTTCCTGCCTGTATACAGTATTGTTTATTCCCTGTTGTTACATTTACAGGTAACCTGCCTAGATACCTCACCTGGGGGTCTTGGTGTGTCATGTGACTCAGAAGGGAAACTGAAAGTGTGGCAGACCAGTGATGGAGAAATCAGGGTCAGTGACGGCATGGCCTTGAACTGTAAAATTTTATTTGATATTTTTGTCTGAGGAGATTGTCTCACTGAAAGATTTTTACAAAATAAAACATACCCGGTAGATTTAAAAGTTGAACAAAGATTTGTACAAAATAAAACATACCTGGTAGATTTAAAAGTTGAACAAAGATTTGTACAAAATAAAACATACCCGGTAGATTTAAATGTTGAACAAAGATTTGTACAAAATAAAACATACCCGGTAGATTTAAATGTTGAACAAAGATTTGTACAAAATAAAACATACCCGGTAGATTTAAATGTTGAACAAAGATTTGTACAAAATAAAACATACCCGGTAGATTTAAATGTTGAACTTTTAGGTTTTCCTACAGTAAAAAAAAAACTAGGACAAAAAACATTTTTTTTTTTAAAGGTTACAAGTCATTTTTAATGTCTTTCAATTAGAACCTGTACATGTATATATATTCAAATAGTTTAATCTTTTATTTTTTTAAGTTTGTGACTATAAAATACTATAATGAAATAAATATGTTATATGGTTTGAAAACAACCCATTGAACTATATTTTTTCATATCATATAAAATATCAGTTAATTTGAAGTATTTGTATAATATCAATCACTATAAAGTATTGAAGACTGAGTTTATAATGCCAGTACCAGTAGTTTATTTGTATATATATATATATTCAATCAGTATAAAGTATGTTTAAAGTATATTAAGACTGAAAAGCTGATGTCTTATGTTAAAAGTAAAATTTTCTTTTTGTAATCAACAATTATAACAAATATATGGGTCAGTGAAATGAACTCATTTGCTACTAACCTAGTTTCCAAAGACACCCGGGGAAAATACTAGCCAAAAGGAAGGAATTTAGTAAAATTTTTTTTTTTTTTTTTTTTTTTTTTATTGACTAAATATTCCCCAAAGTGAATAAAAATTACATCATAAAATAGATAAATATCTTAGCTTTCTGGAAATGTATACTTTTATACATAAAAAATGCCGAATTATCGGTAGAATCATTCGCTGAATGTTGAGACCCTATGATTTGGCTACTAATTATTTTCGCTAGCCCTACCGTCAAAGTCCGATAAAGTATAATAAAGCCCAAAAATCGAGTTGTAATGGAAATTCATCTAAGTCTATATCTGCAGCATCCTTATTATCAGAACTGTTGTTAAATGTTATATTTGGAGGTATAGAGCTATTAATAAATAAAGTAAAAAATTAAAAGCGAAGGCTATAAAAAAAGTATTACAAGACGAAAGGCCACTGAAAACTACCCGTATTTTGAACGCGCAGCGAAAAAAAACGAAACTAGATAAAAACATCCGGTTTTTATTAACGAAACAGACTATATTCCTACTTTTTAAAAGCCGTGCTTGCAGCATTAAAAAAAACCCAGAACGCATGGCGAAAAATCAAGAAACGACAATAGGTTAGTCACACACGTGGCGGCCGCTTTAGGGCGCATTAGTACGGAGGGGGGTATGTCGCATTGAGTCGCAGTAGTAGCTAATGAGTTAAGACAAAAAAAAAAGAAATTTTAAATTAACTGAACTATATATTTATCCCTTTCCCTAGAGAGAGCTTCAAGGCCATGTGGGGGATATTTACACATGCAGGTTTTTCCCATCTGGCATCGTTATTCTTTCTGCTGGAGCCGACACAATGATAAAAATCTGGTCGGCGGAAACTGGATCCTGTGCCACAACCATAACTGGACATAAGGCCGGTATGAAATATTACAGCCAGTCTGTAGTTAAATAAATGGACTTGACTTGAATCATGAAACTTCCGTTTTGATCCTGTTTGAATGATTAAATCATGGTTGTATGATGGTTGTATGATGAGGTCATGGATGAATGATTAGTTCATTGTTGAATAATTAGGTCATGATTGTATGATGAGGTCATGGATGAATGATTATGTCATTGTTGAATAATTAGGTCATGTTTTGAATGATTAGGTCATGGTTGAATGATTAGGTCATGGATGAATGATTAGGTCATTGTTGAATAATTAGGTTATGAACAAATGATAAGGTCATTCTTGAATAATTAGGTTTTGGTTAAATGATTAGTCATAGATGAATATTTGTTTCCTACAACCCATATTACACAATGATCAGTTGACTAAATTCAGCTCATTAAATCAATTGTTGGCCCCAGCTGTATTGGACTCGGCAATTGTGGACAGAGGTCGTAACATCCTAACAACTAGCCGAGATGGCACTGCTAAATTATGGGACGTGGGACAGCAGACATGCCTAGCCACGTTTGAAGAGATCGGAGGAGATGTCAACTGCTGCTCACTTGACATCCCAGAGAACTCCATTCAGCTTGGAAATAAACTTTCAGAAAGTTCGTTGTTTTTTTTTAAAAATAATTTGGTTTTGTTCATTTTCTAATTATCACATTTAGATTGAAGTATCGAACCATATTAACCCTTATCTGTATATTTAAGAAAGTAAAGTATCTCGTTGGACAGAATTGATCCGGCCGGTGAAGCAGCGTTCATCAGTTTCTGTGGCCATATTTACTAGTAATTTTGTGGCCAGCACAATGCCCAGTCGCCTTTACTTTACCCCAACTAATGTCAGGTATCCATCAGAGCTAGGTAGACTAATATTATAAACTCAGTCTTTCTGAATTGTAATTGTAGGTCACAAGACTGAGTTTATAATGCCAGTACCACTAGTTTATTTGTTTAATTTCATGTAAAATAACTGAAAATGAGATTGATAGTATTTACAAATATTTGTTGAAGAGATTCCAAACAATCATTTAGTGATTACTTCAGTGATAAAGATAGCAGTGTAGCAGTAATTCAATTAATATTTGTTACCTGGCCTAGAAGAAACTATAGCGAAATAATTTTTTTTTTTAAATAATGCAATCTATTTTTGTCCTTTGTTTAAAATTAAACCTACACAGAAGACTAAAATAAACATCTAATTATTTGGACCTGTATCACTTTTCTTGCACCCAAACAAAGGACAGTATTTTTTCTCTGCAATACCGTTATAAAATCTTGTTTAATACTAATACGAAAAAACAATTAGACTTTGTAAGATTTGTCAATTAGTCAGCAAATGTTACTCCCCTTACACATAAAATTGTTTTTTTTATATATTGTAATTGTAGCAAGAAATTAAAATATAAACTGTTATGTGTTCTCTTCTGTTATATTTATTTGTCCAAATTGTATTTACCATCTATCATATGACTTGCATTTTGTCCTCCAGATGAAAGAGAAGTCCAGACTGAAGGTAAAATGTTGTTACTGGGCTGTGAGAATGGATCCATTCAAGGTTTTGGCTTAGCCTCACGTGAACAGGTGAAACAAAGGAGCTGATATTCTTATCATAACCCTTTTATTATAATTATCAGCCATACATTATTATAATATAATTATCAGCCATACATTATTATAATTATCAGCCATACATTATAATTATCAGCCATACATTATTATAATTATCAACCATACATTATAATTATCAGCCATACATTATTATAATTATCAGCCATACATTATTATAATTATCAGCCATACATTATAATTATCAGCCATACATTATTATAATTATCAGCCTTACATTATTATAAATATCAGCCATACATTATAATTATCAGCCATACATTATAATTATCAGCCATACATTATAATTATCAGCCATACATTATAATTATCAGCCATACATTATAATTATCAGCCATACATTATAATTATCAGCCATACATTCTTATTTTCAGCCTTACAGTCTTATCACTTGTTATGATACATGCAATATAATATATTGTTACATGTAAGGGTACAAGGGATAATGAGATGGTACAGCTTGTGATGAGGACAAGGCACATAAATAATAATAGATAATAATCTATTTCATCATTTAATAATGAGTCTTAAATTTGTGTTGTTCCTCAACTTTCAGATATTTAGTTTGCATGTAGACTCTGCTGTCAACTCCTGCGCTTTTGTGTCAGACATTTATTCTGTCTGTGGCTCACAGGAAGGTCAGATTCATATACTGGATTTAAGAAACACTAGGTAAATAAAACATTTAAAATTATCATTGCCTTCATTTGTACTGTAGTACTAAGTACTGTACTTGTATTTTGTATTAACCTGTATACAACATCCAATTATTGTACTTGTTGAAATATGTTTCAAACTTTTACTCATTTCCATATGCAATCTTACTGTTTCACTCTAAAGACATATGTACCTACTTGTGATTCAGTTTTCACTCTAAAGACCTATGTACCTACTTGTGATTCAGTTTTCACTCTAAAGACATATGTACCTACTGTGATTCAGTTTCACTCTAAAGACATATGTACCTACTTGTGATTCAGTTTTCACTCTAAAGACCTATGTACCTACTTGTGATTCAGTTTTCACTCTAAAGACATATGTACCTACTGTGATTCAGTTTCACTCTAAAGACATATGTACCTACTTGTGATTCAGTTTCACTCTAAAGACATATGTACCTACTTGTGATTCAGTTTCACTCTAAAGACATATGTACCTACTTGTGATTCAGTTTCACTGACATATGTACCTACTGTGATTCAGTTTCACTCTAAAGACATATATACATACTGTGATTCAGTTTCACTGACATATGTACCTACTGTGATTCAGTTTCACTGACATATGTACCTACTGTGATTCAGTTTCACTCTAAAGACATATATACATACTGTGATTCAGTTTCACTGACATATGTACCTACTGTGATTCAGTTTCACTGACATATGTACCTACTGTGATTCAGTTTCACTGACATATGTACCTACTGTGATTCAGTTTTCACTCTAAAGACATATGTACCTACTGTGATTCTGTTTCACTCTAAAGACATTTGTACCTACTGTGATTCAGTTTCACTGACATATGTACCTACTGTGATTCAGTTTCACTGACATATGTACCTACTGTGATTCAGTTTCACTCTAAAGACATATGTACCTACTGTGATTCAGTTTCACTGACATATGTACCTACTGTGATTCAGTTTCACTCTAAAGACATATGTACCTACTGTGATTCAGTTTCACTGACATATGTACCTACTGTGATTCAGTTTCACTGACATATGTACCTACTGTGATTCAGTTTCACTCTAAAGACATATGTACCTAATGTGATTCAGTTTCACTGACATATGTACCTACTGTGATTCAGTTTCACTGACATATGTACCTACTGTGATTCAGTTTCACTGACATATGTACCTACTTTGATTCAGTTTCACTGACATATGTACCTACTGTGATTCAGTTTCACTGACATATGTACCTACTGTGATTCAGTTTTACTCTAAAGACATATGTACCTACTGTGATTCAGTTTCACTGACATGTGTACCTACTGTGATTCAGTTTTACTCTAAAGACATATGTACCTACTGTGATTCAGTTTCACTGACATATGTACCTACTGTGATTCAGTTTCACTCTAAAGACATATGTACCTACCGGTACTGTGATTCAGTTTCACTCTAAAGACATATGTACCTACTGTGATTCAGTTTCACTGACATATGTACCTACTGTGATTCAGTTTCACTGACATATGTACCTACTGTGATTCAGTTTCATCTGACATATGTACCTACTGTGATTCAGTTTCACTGACATATGTACCTACTGTGATTCAGTTTCACTGACATATGTACCTACTGTGATTCAGTTTTACTCTAAAGACATATGTACCTACTGTGATTCAGTTTCACTGACATATGTACCTACTGTGATTCAGTTTCACTCTAAAGACATATGTACCTACTGTGATTCAGTTTCACTGACATATGTACCTACTGTGATTCAGTTTCACTGACATATGTACCTACTGTGATTCAGTTTTCACTCTAAAGACATATGTACCTACTGTGATTCAGTTTCACTCTAAAGACATATGTACCTACTGTGATTCTGTTTCACTCTAAAGACATATGTACCTACTGTGATTCAGTTTCACTGACTTATGTACCTACTGTGATTCAGTTTCACTGACATATGTACCTACTGTGATTCAGTTTCACTGACATATGTACCTACTGTGATTCAGTTTCACTGACATATGTACCTACTGTGATTCAGTTTTACTCTAAAGACATATGTACCTACTGTGATTCAGTTTCACTGACATATGTACCTACTGTGATTCAGTTTCACTCTAAAGACATATGTACCTACTGTGATTCAGTTTCACTGACATATGTACCTACTGTGATTCAGTTTCACTGACATATGTACCTACTGTGATTCAGTTTCACTGACATATGTACCTACTGTGATTCAGTTTCACTGACATATGTACCTACTGTGATTCAGTTTCACTGACATATGTACCTACTGTGATTCAGTTTCACTCTAAAGACATATGTACCTACTGTGATTCTGTTTCACTCTAAAGACATATGTACCTACTGTGATTCAGTTTCACTGACATATGTACCTACTGTGATTCAGTTTCACTGACATATGTACCTACTGTGATTCAGTTTCACTCTAAAGACATATGTACCTACCGGTACTGTGATTCAGTTTCACTCTAAAGACATATGTACCTACTGTGATTCAGTTTCACTCTAAAGACATATGTACCTACTGTGATTCAGTTTCACTGACATATGTACCTACTTGTGATTCAGTTTAACCGTTTCCATCTTTTCTAGTCGCAGTGCGTCGCCTGTACTGGCAGACGCTTACAGTCGCTATGTGTCACCAATTACGTGTTGTTTCATTTCTGATAGCAATTCTGTTTTTTTTTAATGCCAATTAAAACTTTTTCCAAACCCTTATGGTACCAAAGAGAGCGATAGTGGTGCTATTTTTACGTTTGGTTTTATCAGATTATCTCAATCTATCAAATTTTAGTGGATTATAAAAAATAACGAATTTTTTTAAATAAAAAATCGATGGCATTTTGGAAATATTTAGAAACACATTGGGCTAGGCTGATGGAGAAAGGCTTTTTTTTTTATAATGACAAGATAATAGAGTTATTTATTGAAAGCCTTGTAGAAGTTGAAATAGCTTTGAATTTAAGGATTCGAGTCTGATATGATGATTTCAAAATTCCATGACAAAATATCGGAACTGATAGATGGATGCTTAGTTATTTAGTCTGATATGATGATTTCAAAATTCCATGACAAAATATCGGAACTGATAGATGGATGCTCAGTTATTTATTTTCCCTTTTCTTGATTATTTTATTTTCATTTTTACTGGTTTGATTTTAACTTTTAGATTTTTATAAATTTACTATGAACAATTTGATTCAGTTGCTTTGATTTTAACTTTTAGATTTTTATAAATTTACTATGAACAATTTGATTCAGTTGCTTTGATTTTAACTTTTAGATTTTTATAAATTTACTATGAACAATTTGATTCAGTTGCTTTGATTTTAACTTTTAGATTTTTATAAATTTACTATGAACAATTTGATTCAGTTGCTTTGATTTAAACTTTTAGATTTTTATAAATTTACTATGAACAATTTGATTCAGTTGCTTTGATTTAAACTTTTAGATTTTTATAAATTTACTATGAACAATTTGATTCAGTTGCTTTGATAGTGGATACTTTTGTTACAGTGAGTAACTATTTTTTTTTTTCAATATATGGAGTTATGCGACTTGACTCAAGGTTTGGGAAGGACAGAAGGCTGGCTACCTGTACTGAATAAGTGGGAAAGAGTTAAATTCATTGAATCCTTGTTGATAAAGTCACCTCAATAAATACAATATTTAATTTTTGTAATGCAATTTTATATAAAGATAAACGTAAATTAAATGAATATATTTTGTTGTTTTCTAGTCAGCCTTTAAAATCATGGAAAGAATCTCGAGGGCCGATACTGTCAATCAAAAGTCATAAAGGTGGTTTCTTCACGACTACAGGTACCGGTACCGTCAACTCCAGAAATCTCTATTTTGATTGATTCAGTTTCTTTCAAAAATATTTCAATGAATATAAACAAGTTATTTTGTTAAACACAAAATCTTTTTTTTAAAAACCCTTTGTAGTCAGACTGTATCAGGCTGTAATGATAAACTTTGTAGTCGGACTGTATCAGGCTGTATCAGACTGTAGTCGGACTGTATCAGACTGTAGTCAGACTGTATCAGACTGTAATGATAAACTTGAACTTGACTGATGCATAGAAAAATGTACTTTCTAATTTATAGACAGTAAATAAAAAAAAAAATTTTTAATAATATTTTTGTTGATAGTTTGAAATGTGAAAAACTTGTGTGTTGTTAGACAATCTAGTTTTAATACAAGTACAAGTCCACTTTAGATTGCAGAGGGAACTTCCATTTCTATTCACTTGTAGGTGATGGTTCTTGTTTCTATATGAATGAAAGATGGGAGACAACCAGTGAGTTGACAGGCTCGGACTGTGACCCAGTGTACAGAGTGACAAGTGATGGCAGCCACGTGTACACGTCGTGTAGAGATGGTTACATTAGAAAATACAGCCTCAACTACATCAACTAAATATTTACTGGAAAAGAAAACCGTGACAATAAATTGGATGCACTTTTGTAACATTTTTATGGTTCTAAATATAGCTTCTGTGTAAAATTCTCAATGTGTTTCTTATTATTACGGTAAATCATTTATTTCAAATTTGGTTCGGCTGGATACTTTACTTTGACTAGTTAGTATACGTGTCACTATGCATTCAATTATGTCAAGTGGCTTGTGTAGCCAATTCAAAAATAGCTGAAATAATTAATGTTAACAATTGTTATTTATAATTTTTTTTTAAAGACAAGTATCATGTCGACCAATTTGATCCATAGGGTCAGTGAAACAGCATTCACCAGTTTCTGTGGCCACAGCATAAAAGGGGATTGGGTGGCCAGCACAATGCTCAGCCACTAAGTCAAGTACCCATCAGAGCTAGGTAGAGTCAGGAACACCCCCAGACCCGAGAACAAATTCTAGCCTTCACCAGGATTCGAACCCAGGACCGTCGGTATACCAGCCAAACCACTGTATCCCTATTATTCATAGAATATAAATTATCTCTATTGCATTACATATATTGACTTATGAAATGAACAACAAGAAATAAATAAATTGAAAAAAAGATCATTTTACAGACAACGTATAATTTGTATTAATTTCAGCCATCTTTTCATCTTTCACAGCATCAACACATCATTTTACAATGTAAAAAAAAAAGTTTTATGTTCATATACACAATCAATGTACACACACAGCTGTACACCCTTGTACCAGCCACACACAGCTGCAGCAGAACTGTTCAATCAAACTTAGCTCATTACTCAATAGAGGAAAAACAAAAGCATCCAGTGTACGGCTGTAACAGTATCAACATTTGTCGGCATACTACATGCCTAGATAGAAGGATTTTATCCTAGAGTACTTTAAATGTAAGGCATACTAAATGCCTTGTTAAAAGGATTTGTCCTAGAATACTTTAAGTCTCGCACTGAAATTTAATCAAGTAATTATTTGTGTAACTGAAATCACTGACCACTATAAGAAGCATTCTGTCCTCAGAAATGTATGCATACAAAATACTGGGGCCAGTATACCCCCCCCCCCCCCCACACCAATCCCCCCATACAGAATGGAAAGAAAAAACCCAGTTTCTGAGGAAGTAGTTTGTGACTCGGCAGATTGCAACATTTAGTTTGGTATCACCGGCCGCTCCTCTAATTTATCATACTCTAAGTGGAATTCTTTGGCTACTTTCCGCCACAAGTTGGCATCGAAGAACAAGTAGGTGCTCCGCTCCGAGGTTTGAGTTTTGTTGAAGACTTCACATTGAGGCGCTCGAGTCAACCACACCCTCTCCTCCTTGTGATACCTCCAATCACGATTGTAGCTGAAACAAGTTTAGGATCATGAAATTCTACACTCAATCTTTTTTTTTAAAGCTAACATTGACATAAGAAAGGGAATACAAAAAAAAACTGAATAGTATTTGTAGAAATATATTAACACAAGTAAACAATTACCGTTACCATGGGTAAAAACAATTTTCATTTCACAAGCAGAGAGCTGGGCTTGTTTTTTCCATATAATTAATATCAGACAAGAGTTAACAACATTAGGGACTGAAGGGAAAGACAAGAGTTAACAACATTAGGAACTGAAGGAAAACATAGATAGGCCCATCACTCTAACAATCTTGACAATGGAAACAAACCAATACATTTTTATTACCGGTACTACTACCTGGGTACTTATATTTAATCTGTACATAGGAAACAGAATGTTACAAAGTTCTTACTGCTACTTACAGTTCAGCTGCTGCCGCCAATTGTAACACATCCCCACCATTCATATAAAATAAATAAAACAGAAGGTCTTCACTGTAACGATTTAATTTGATTGGCGCCAACTGAAAAATAGAGACAAACTAAGATAAGCAGGAAACCAATGAGAAACTCCATTGAAGGTCTGAGAAACATTGAATCAGGAAGAAGAGATGTTGAAACAAAGTTCTCACCTTATCTCTGATAAACATGTTGGTCAAATACTCGGCAGGAACATGGTAATCTGAAAAACATTGATAAACAGAAATTTGATTGGTAGATACAAGCTGACATAAACAGTAATTTGATTGGTAGATGCAAGCTGACATAAACAGTAATTTGATTGGTAGATGATAAGATGCAAGCTGACATAAACAGTAATTTGATGGGTAGATTCAAGCTGTACAGAGGTTATGGACCTTGACAACTCCAAATGCATAAGGCTTATGATAAAACTATAATTAAATCATTCTGTTAACAGTTCCATATTTAAAAAATCATTCCAAACTAAAAATTAACTTTAAAAGGCTGAAACGAAGCAAAAGATAAAAGTAAATGAAGTGTATAGTTTCCTACCAATGTCTTGAGGCCGACACGCTGTTTCTGCAAACGGAGACTGGAACATACTGTACAGATTCCTGAGATTGTAACAGAAAAAACAAACAATTTCAAGTTTTCATTCAAACAGTGTTGTTATAGTTTAAACCTTATCTTCTTCATGTACCAATAGTTTAACAATTCTATTCAATTTATCAACTATAGGTCATAGGGTGAGCAAGCGGCTCTTGGTTGAGCTAATTGCAGCTGCTATCAAATTATTATTAAAAAATATATATAATCTGATGGGGTTTTTTTTATAATAAAAAAATGGTAATAATTATTTTGCAAGCCTATTTTCTTGTATTGTGTACTTGTTTAGAATATGAAGATGTAACCATAGTAAATAAAACTATGGTGCTATCATTAAACTCGTGCATGACCTCCCCTGCTATAACGTTTGTCCAGAAAAACAAGGGCTCTTACTCTGGAGAGTTTAAATTTAGACCCAGTGTCGTCAAATCTATTCCTGGCGCCAAGGCGACCATGTTTGCATCCTGATCAGCCGCCCTTATGAATGACAACAAGCCGACGATACCAAACTGATCCATCACCATGCCAGATGGGATGTTGGAGATTGTACCTGCAACAGACAAAGTAGAATTGTAAATATTTTCCATCAACTTATAATGTAGGCCTCCAAAAGACACAATGCATTTTTAGACACCAAGATATTTACATTTACAGCAGATTTAAATATCGGGGGAAATATGTCGGGTGCATTAAATAAGGATTAAACAATGCGTACCATAAAGAGTATTTTAAAACAAAAGTAAAAGCTGATTTTTTAGGGGTTGGGGCGAGAGGGTGTGACTCAAAATTGAATAGAAAGTGCTGTCACCAGCTTCACATCTATGTGCCAAGTTTCAGTTCAATGGGATGATAAGAAGTAGGACAATGAGCATTTTGAAGATTTGCCAGAAATGTAGAAAGAAAGTTTTGTGAACCTAACTCCAACATGAAGGATTTTAAAGAAGGCTGAATGTAGTTCTGTACAAGTTCTGATAGAGGTTGAAACTGGTCACTAAAACCTCTAGTCAGAGGTGTAAGAGGAATCCCAGTCTTAAATGTTGAGTGAGATTTTTAAAATTTCAAAAAATAAAGTAAGAACATATGAATATAAACTTGAGATCGTGAAAGAAAAGATCTGTAGATCTGAGTGGAAGTCACTGGAAGACTATATGATACCAGCAGAAGTATATAGCAGAAGTATGTAGCAGAAGTATGTAGAAGAAGTATATAGCAGAAGTATGTAGCAGAAGTATATAGCAGAAGTATGTAGCAGAAGTATATAGCAGAAGTATGTAGCAGAAGTATATAGCAGAAGTATGTATCAGAAGTATATAGCAGAAGTATGTAGCAGAAGTATGTAGCAGAAGTATGTAGCAGAAGTATATAGCAGAAGTATGTAGCAGAAGTATGTAGCAGAAGTATGTAGCAGAAGTATGCAGCAGAAGTATGTAGCAGAAGTATGTAGCAGAAGTATGTAGCAGAAGTATGTAGCAGAAGTATATAGCAGAAGTATGTAGCAGAAGTATGTAGCAGAAGTATGTAGCAGAAGTATGTAGCAGAAGTATATAGCAGAAGTATATAGCAGAAGTATGTAGCAGAAGTATGTAGCAGAAGTATGTAGCAGAAGTATGTAGCAGAAGTATATAGCAGAAGTATATAGCAGAAGTATATAGCAGAAGTATGTAGCAGAAGTATGCAGCAGAAGTATGTAGCAGAAGTATGTAGCAGAAGTATGTAGCAGAAGTATGTAGCAGAAGTATATAGCAGAAGTATGTAGCAGAAGTATGTAGCAGAAGTATGTAGCAGAAGTATATAGCCTATTTTTTTATAGTCAAAGTTTTCTCAAAGCAAGAAGTTGAACACAACAATAGTATACTGTATAAACAGGCAGTACCGTCAGGATGTGTTTGAATTCCTCGTCTTTGTGCCATGGTTTGTTTCCCGTCACCTTTAGCTCCATCTTTTGAAGCCTGCTCGCTGCCAACTGAACCGTTGCCCTGGACAAAAAGTGACAAGTTCAAAGTTCAAACTGATTTCTAAAAAAATGATATTATGTTGAGAATTTTACTCTAATATCATTTTGGAATTGGCAAACTTTTCTGAAAACTTTACACAAACTTCGCAAACCAATTTAGACAGGTATGTGTAGACTATTGTAGTGTTTACTGGTAGTGTATATAGCTACTATAAGTTTAATAAATTTCTGTGGATGTTATTTTACTACTAATTGAACTCATTCAGTACTATTTTTTTTAAAACATGATTAAACCTTGGGACAGCCAACTTAACTTTATTATTGTAATTCACTTTAAAAAAAAATTTCACTCAATATTTTTTCAAGCTATTTTTGTCCATTTTAACTTGACAAACTTTCCCAAACTTTGTTCACTTTTCTCCAACTTGAAAAATTATGTACATTTAAAAAAAAAAAAAATTTTTCCCAAATTTAAACAATTTAATTTGAGTTTACCCAAACTTGAAAAAACAAGTCAGTTTTCCCAAACATTCCTAAACTTGTATGAACCTGATCCAATGTCAGTTGAAGGCACAAATCTATAATTAGTTGTATTGACTTACATTTCTGAGCTCCCCGGATTGAAGAGGTGGATCTATAAATAGAATCATTGGAGAAAACATTCAAGTTTTTTTTATTTACAATAAATTCAGGGGAATACAATTTGATGAATATTAAACAATAAAACCTTTTTTCTAATCAATAGCTTTATAAAAGCAATAAAGACCCAGTAGAGAATTATCATAGTTTAAAAGTTACAGATTAGTATAAAGGTATATGCCCATCAACAGTACAGGTATAAAGGTATATGCCCATCAACAGTAATGGTATAAAGGTATGTGCCCATCAACAGTAATGGTATAAAGGTATGTGCCCATCAACAGTAAAGGTATGTGCCCATCAACAGTAAAGGTATATGCCAATCAACAGTAAAGGTATAAAGGTATGTGCCCATCAACAGTAAAGGTATATGCCAATCAACAGTAAAGGTATAAAGGTATGTGCCCATCAACAGTAAAGGTATATGCCAATCAACAGTAAAGGTATAAAGGTATGTGCCCATCAACAGTAAAGGTATATGCCCATCAACAGTAAAGGTATAAAGGTATATGCCCATCAACAGTAAAGGTATAAAGGTATATGCCCATCAACAGTAAAGGTATAAAGGTATGTGCCCATCAACAGTAAAGGTATGTGCCCATCAACAGTAAAGGTATATGCCAATCAACAGTAAAGGTATAAAGGTATGTGCCCATCAACAGTAAAGGTATATGCCCATCAACAGTAAAGGTATAAAGGTATGTGCCCATCAACAGTAAAGGTATATGCCAATCAACAGTAAAGGTATAAAGGTATGTGCCCATCAACAGTAAAGGTATATGCCCATCAACAGTAAAGGTATAAAGGTATATGCCCATCAACAGTAAAGGTATAAAGGTATATGCCCATCAACAGTAAAGGTATAAAGGTATATGCCCATCAACAGTAAAGGTATAAAGGTATATGCCCATCAACAGTAAAGGTATAAAGGTATATGCCCATCAACAGTAAAGGTATAAAGGTATATGCCCATCAACAGTAAAGGTATAAAGGTATATGCCCATCAACAGTAAAGGTATAAAAAGGTATATGCCCATCAACAGTAAAGGTATAAAAGTATATGCCCATCAACAGTAAAGGTATAAAGGTATATGCCCATCAACAGTAAAGGTATAAAGGTATATGCCCATCAACAGTAAAGGTATAAAGGTATATGCCCATCAACAGTAAAGGTATAAAGGTATATGCCCATCAACAGTAAAGGTATAAAGGTATATGCCCATCAACAGTAAAGGTATAAAGGTATATGCCCATCAACAGTAAAGGTATAAAAAGGTATATGCCAATCAACAGTAAAGGTATAAAGGTATGTGCCCATCAACAGTAAAGGTATATGCCCATCAACAGTAAAGGTATAAAGGTATATGCCCATCAACAGTAAAGGTATAAAGGTATATGCCCATCAACAGTAAAGGTATAAAGGTATATGCCCATCAACAGTAAAGGTATAAAGGTATATGCCCATCAACAGTAAAGGTATAAAGGTATATGCCCATCAACAGTAAAGGTATAAAGGTATATGCCCATCAACAGTAAAGGTATAAAGGTATATGCCCATCAACAGTAAAGGTATAAAAAGGTATATGCCCATCAACAGTAAAGGTATAAAAGTATATGCCCATCAACAGTAAAGGTATAAAGGTATATGCCCATCAACAGTAAAGGTATAAAGGTATGTTACTTACTCTGAGACCCTGGCAATGCAGGGAATTCCTCTTGTGTGATATTAAACTCTGGCGCTGAATCCGGTGCAGGTTTACTCACCATTCCCACTGAGGAAGATACCGGTGGAACTTAATGACAAAAACAGATAAAAGAATATAATACATGCATTTTGTTAGCTTTCACAAAAAAATCTCTGCCATCATACATGATTAATGACAGCAGAGACCTTTTTTTTCCAATAGTTAATTGGGAAACATCTGAAAATGTTTACATGCAAAAAAATTTTTTATTGTTCAAAGTGAATCACACAAAATACTTCAAAAACTAAACTATTTCTCTTAGTTTCACTAAATTCGCTATGAGATGCATGACCACTCACCGTAATTCCTTGTGGATGGCATCGGGTTTGTGGCTGCTGATGATCTGCTACTCAAGATGGGGAAATCTGACAAGTCTATTGCAGGATGTGAATCAACTACAAGATAAATACAGCCAAGCTTTTCTAAACAGTTGGAAAACTAACAAACAACAAAACCACTTTAATATAACTTTCCATTGTCTTTCTTCAGGACTTGAGTCTTAATGTTTCTTGGGTTCATTGTTTACACAAGTCATCCTACCAGACTTGAACCCCCACTTCTCTTTGAGAACGCAAGCTGAGCAAGCTCTTAGGGTTCGGAGAAACTATTCTGCTGAACCTATAAGATAATGTATCAATGTTGCATGATACGACAGAATAGTTACACCAAGATGGAAGGTTTCCTTCCCACAGAGTCACGGGGATAGTGCAATGAAATCTCAGACGCCCACCAGGGGATGTTCCCAATGCCCCACCAGTGTACTCTTAATGGAAGCATATCGATGGTTTACACACTTTATCAGCTTTAAGCATGAGAACAATGTTGTTTGTAAAATATAATTACAATGTGAAACTTTACTTACGAGGTCTACTGCCACCAAAGCCATAACTTGATGCGAAATTCTGCATTGGACCAGCACTGAAATATACAAATATAGGATTAGTACAGTCTAACTAAAGAAACTCAATACAGGATTAGTACAGTCTAACTAACAAAACTCAATAAAGGATTAGTATAGTCTAACTAACAAAACTCAATACAGGATTAGTACAGTCTAACTAACAAAACTCAATAAAGGATTAGTATAGTCTAACTAACAAAACTCAATACAGGATTAGTAAAGTCTAACTAACAAAACTCAATAAAGGATTAGTACAGTCTAACTAACAAAACTCAATAAAGGATTAGTACAGTCTAACTAACAAAACTCAATAAAGGATTAGTACAGTCTAACTAACAAAACTCAATAAAGGATTAGTATAGTCTAACTAACAAAACTCAATACAGAATTAGTACAGTCTAACTAACAAAACTCAATACAGGATTAGTACAGTCTAACTAACAAAACTCAATACAGGATTAGTACAGTCTAACTAAAAAAACTCAATACAGAATTAGTACAGTCTTATCTTATCTTATACATTACAGACGCTCCTTCTATAAAGAAGATTATTGCATCCTACGCAAAACTTTAACAAAACTCAATTCTTTATGTACATGATAAAGGCGGTGACTGGGGGATCTTTAAACAAAGTTACAAAATACGCAATTAAAACGACAACACTCAACTCTATATAGAACTATGTGTATTTAGGATGTTATGATTCGTTAAATCGGATTCAAATAAAGTCGTATCTTTATAAGAAGCCTCTAGATTCTGCTGGCTGAAGTCAGGGCTAGGGATTACTTGACTGACAGGTTTACGCAGTTATATTCTGTATAATTCTTTCCACAGTGATATATTAAACAACATCAGTTGTTGAATAAACAATTTTATTTCAATTGTAGACTCAATATAAACGTCAATGATAATAATATTAATCAAACAGGTCGGCGAAAACACAGTAATTTCATACAATTTACAACTGACAAATCTGGCGAACTGCTCTCTACAAGATCTAGAACTGAACTGATTAAATCAGGTATGGGACTTTACAGGGTAATGAAAAATAGAACTTTCCCCGAGGGTCTATATTGATTCCACTGCCCATAGGATACTGTGATCTAATTCTCAATTTCCACAAGGAAGACGTATTTCAATCTGCACTAATAACTTTAAGGTCAAACCTTCCCCTACTTTCAATACACACTTATGAAAAGTCAATGCACTGGACAGTCATTCATGTATAACCTAGATTCGTAAGAAGGACATTACTTACTTGAAAGCCCGCTTCTGCAAACTTGCTAAACTTGGTTGACTGGCTTGGCTTTGGGCACCAAGAACACTGCGTGGACCTATGGCGGCTAAACTATTGGGGGAGTGTTGCTGAGGCTGTGACTGCTGCTGGAGACCCATTGAGAAACCCTGGTTCATACTTGTCGGCGTTATGTGGCCACCAGACGTCCCACTTCTGAAATGATTCCCTCCTATGGCTCTTTGAGGTAGAGGTAACGTACCTGAACAATCAAAATGACAAATTACTTTGACATGTTTCACATAATTGCTATTGCACAAAATGTCTTTACAAATGTCAGAACATATTATTACATTATCTGAAATTATTTTTACGATTTTATATGATAATTATTTGCTTAGCCTGTATATATATGATTGCTACTACACTTTATTTTATTTATTAGTTTTCATAGGAATGCTATAAGCCAAAATTGTTTGAATTTTTAAAATGTGTATATGATTGCTAAAAACCTGAAGTAGTTGGGTTTAAAAAAAATTAGAAATAAGCTTGTCTTTTTGAACACTCTTTATATATTAAGTTCTAGTCTACAATCTAATAGGAAGTTTCCACTGTAGCTAATCACTGGATGGTTGAATTCTCCAACAGATAAATGCATTCACATCCATTGTGGACAAAAGCAAATACCATTAGTTGTATAGTATAAGAATAAATTGTTAAAATATAATTAGATAAAGAGCATACATTAGTTCCAACATATCAAGGGCAAAGGTCACAATATATCAAGTGCAAAGGTCACAGTATATAGACAGGGTGTTACCTTGACCATAAAAATTTGTTCCTGCAGTGAATCCTGTCATCTGAGATGTAGACTGGGATGTCATCATCTAGTGATGTACACACAAAAACAAAACAAAAACTACAAGAATTGTATACTGGGGGGGGGGGGGGGGGGGGCTTTTAAATATATTTTCAAATCAATTTTCTCCTTTCAATTCTTTTTATTTATAGAGAAGTCATCCATGGCAACGTTTTATTTCCCCTGAGCTTTTTTAAAAGCAAAAAGTGTAGGAGTTTGTTTTTATATTCCTAATTGCTTTTGCAGTTATAAAATATTTTTGTCCTCGTTCAGTTTATTGGTTAAGTTGTAAATTTTGTAAACAAACACCTAAAGCTGCACATTATACTAAAAACATAGTATAGGGATGTAAAAGTCTGAAACAAAATCATTTAAACATTAAAACTAAACTTGGTATTGAATACTTATGGCCCCAAGAAACCTAAAGACATATTCTGTGGAGACATTGAGATCCCTGTACAGTTGTATACTAAACATTGGACTTATTGCTCAACTCCTCCAACTACAACAATGATTTACTGGATGATAGTTGAAAGAATTGGTACCCAGACTTGACAAAACCAACAACATAGAATTCACAGTCAGGAGGCTGTCAAAATGTTGATTGTTCCAATACCACTTCAAACAAGGTAAACCACCATCTTATTTCAGAATCCTTTTGACAATGTAACTCAACATAAAAAACAGTCCTAAACATTAATTTTATTGCTGTCCCCCATCTTCAAACAGTTTTATTTCCTATTTCTATCACCGCTTGGGTCATTTCAAAATGTTCGATGTATTTAAACAACGTGATTCACACATTTAATTTACCTCCACTCAGTGACTTAACTAATCAATATTTCTAAACAATGGGTTATTGTTATAGTAATATATAGTTATAGCTTCTTGTGAAAAAGATTTATCAATCTAATAAAAAAAGTGAAGTAAAGTACCCTTCATACCAAATTGATCATAGGGCAGATGAAGCAGCGTTAACCAGTTTCTGTGGCCACGGCATACTATGTGATTGTGCACAATGCCCAATACCCCAACTAAGGTCATGTACCCATCAGAGTTGCGTAGACTCACGGATACCCTCCAGACCCAGGAAAAAATCCTAGCCTTCACCAGAATTCGAACCCAGGATCTTCGGTGCGCCAGTCAAACACACTGACACTCGGCCACCGCACTTCATTTATAAATTTAATAATAGACAACATTAAATGATACAATTTTATTTTATCATCCCTGCTATTGTCAGGGCAGCTAGAAATGAAAGGCTATAAATAAATCGAACAATTTCTGGAGCTGCCCACAAAAAGATAACTACTTTGTTTCTATTAGCTATTGACCAAGAGTTACTTACCCCTGAAGATAAATCTTTTTCTTGTCGAAACATTATGAGGGGAGCAGTTAAAGGCACCCTGAAACAGAAGTCAAAAGTTAAATTCACTATTACTTGTTACATATCCAGATCATTAATTCAACACCAACATCCAGCAGTAGGACAGTGCAGCTTTAAAATGAAAGTGTTTGTTTTTCCTACAATAATTTTTCTTATAAAGTATCAATTTACTGACTTAAAAAAAAATATAATTTTCCCAAATGCCCCAAGCACAAAATCTTAAATATCTAAATAAGCTTAAAATATCTAGTCTTGCAATTTGATAAGTACTGTGAACCCTCATTTATCGCGGTAGATAGGTTCCGAGACCGGCCACGATAGCAGAAAATGTGCAAAGTAGCGACATCATATTTACCCAATTTTTTTGTATTCTGACTATTTTAAAAATTTCCGGAAAATCCGCAATATATTTTCTCATATAATATAATGAAAATAATTTGCAAATGTCAAACCGTGAAGTAGCGAGGGTTCACTGTATTACATTTCAATAATTTTAAATAAGTTTCCCTGACTATTTCAGGCCACTCATTTCCATAATGAAGCTAAGCAAAGAAGAAAGAGATTTCTCCAGGGTTCTTAGTGGATACAGCAGAATTTCACTATCTTGATGGACTAGCAATAGCAATAGATTATACATCTATACCAGAAATTTCCAGAATACTTTGCAATTTTGTTACAGGTCTCACAAGCAGACATTTTGTGGCATTTGAACCCTATTTTAGACCCAATCCTCTATCTAGTAGGCCTATAGTGTATAGTATAGAATAGAGAATAGAAAATAGTATAGAATAGAGTAGGCCTATAGGCATCTCGTCTAAAAAAATGTTGTGGAATTTCATACTTTTAGGATAATAATACATTTGAAATTTGAAGTCTACATTTTTGTTGATGATGAAGTAGAACTATAAAAATATCTAGTTACCAAAATTTAAACTTGGGAAACCTTGAACAATAAAATTAGTTAATTAAATTATAATTATATAGTATTTAGGCTATGTAAAACAAAAAAGCTGAAAAAATCAAAAGTCCAACTAGTTACTAGACAGTACCACTGTACACTGTGACTCTGTGTTCTTCTGACCTGTATTCCTCTGACTTACTTAAGATTTTCAACTTTAGATGTCTAGAATCAGAGTTGGCAACTAGAGTTTAGATGGCTTTTTTTTTTGTTTTGTGTGTGATATTTGTTTATTTGAAATATTTGGCATAGAAATATCATTAGAAGGACTATGTGGCTTTGGTGTTGCACTATTTAAATTTAAAGAATTTTACACCAGTATCAGGGCTATGCTGTAGTGTAGTAGCCTATGCGGCCCTATGCCCTATGCTAATACTAGTACTTAGAGTGACTTAGACTAAGACTTAGAAGTCGGCCTAAGTCCTAAGTCAAGTCCTAATCCCTAAGTCAAGTAGTTTAGTAGTAGGCCTACTTACTTACTACTAGTAGAGTACTAGTCACTAGTAGTTTTATCTTTAATAGATAATAGATTAAGATAGTAAGATAGTTTAGATAGTCTAAGTCAGTCTAAGATAAAAGATAGATCATAGGCCTATGGATTTTGAAATGTGAAAGTGAAGCATATAATAAATATTGACTTGAATATCTAGTGACGCCCGCCAAAGCATTGTCCTGTAGCTTATAAGTTATAACTCTACGAAATCTTAAAAGATACATATGTAAATATGCAAAGCCAAAAATGAAACTGACAATAAAATAATAAATAATGACAATTGTCTCAATTGACAATTGACTATTCAATATTGACAATATTCAATATTCAATCATTTAGAATTTAGGCATAACATTTGTATATTTACAATACGTCTAGGCCTAATGTATTTTGTTGCTATTGATAACTACCGATTAGCATTCATTCACTTGAAGAACTTAAATAGTAACACCAATAACAGAAATCAGAAAAATAACAGAAAAATAAAATAAACAAAAGTATTTTACCCTTTCTATTTGTACCACTCAATTCGGAACCGGAACCAGCTCTGAAATAGAAGAACCATTATCACTGACCTACATGTATCGTTTGAAAGACAACAAAAACAGAGTAGGCCCCCTTAGGGGGTTTGTCAATTTACATGACTCATGGCACTCATGGGCAATCATGAGTATTTTCTCACAAATGTTTTCACTGAGTGGGACTAATTAAGCCCCAAAACCTTAGTTGTCCACAGCATAAATAATTACACTTACTGATTTATATTCTATTATTCTCCCATTGGTTGGACATCAGATTACATGCTATATATAGGGCCTATGGCCTTTAGGATAGGGCCTAGTCATTGGCATTTCGACATGATTAGAATTAGAGCATAATCTATTCTATGACTATGATTTATCAATTTATGACAGTGACAGTATGTAATCTTACTATCTAGGCCTACGTCAAGGAGTGGGTTGCCTGCTGAAATTTTATCTTAAATGAATTCTTGTTACTTGCGCTCCTCCCAATGCTAATACATAAGATAGCCTATTAGTATTAGTAGTAGGCCTATATTACATCCACTGCATTTATCCGTCGTTACATTTTGATTAGCTTTTTTTACAAAAATGTTGTTGTTGGTTTTCATGTATTTTTCAGGAAACCCATTCAGGGGACAATGGTGAAAAAAACAACAACAAATCAAGCATTTATATAGTCACTTGTCACTTACCCGGTATTCAAACCCCATTCAACTGGACTTAGCACAATCAATCATTCAATGTGTATAATTATTACAGAATGTAGAAATAATTGTAGAAAGCACATTATATTATTATATGTAAATGACTAGACTATTATTTTAATAGCATTCATAAATAATTAATTGGAAAGTGCTGTTATAAGGTGATAAGTAAATTATAACTTATAAATCAATAACAACAACCTTGTTATTTAAGATAAATTATGTAATGTAAATTACGGCATGTAATGTTTTGCTGTTTGTTTTTTTAATAAAGTTGTCACAAATACTTGATCTCCCATGAACAAAATGTAAGAGTTTCTCATTAGGCCTATGAACACTTTTGAAATGACTAGAGTCACTTAAATTGTTATTATTTTATTATTTATTAATAGTTATGAATGGCGCTTTATAAATATGTAATTTATGACGGCCCTAGCAAGTAGTTATGGGGTCTAAAGATATTTCAGACACACAAGTTAACCATTTTCAATATCTATTTAGTTGTACTACAAATATTCTGAGCTATTTTCTACTAGAAGTTCTTAAGACTAAAAAAAATAATGTATATTTATATACTTATTCAGCTTTGTGGTTTATTTTCAACAAGGGAATAAATACATTTTATTAAAAGGACATCTTTGTATTCTTTTATTACCTGATAATTATGTTTGCATTTTTTAAGAAACTGTTAAAAAAAAAATGTGATTATTGTATGAATCGCCCAGTAAAACTGTTTCTATTAATGTTTTTATGCCCACAGAAACATATTAAGATAAAAGTAATGATAAAATAAAACTTGAACCACATTGAGATCAGACAATGAAAACTAATAATAGATCTAGATAATAATAATAATTGGTCATTTATATAGCGCCTCACTCCATGCTAATGCAAGCATGCTCAGCGCGCTCACAAAAACGAAACGACAATAACACTCTAAAATAGTTTTAAACAAGGTTTCGGCCGATGGAGGCACAAAACGACAATAACATTTTAAAATAGTTTTGAACAAGTTTAGATCCGAGAGTTTGTAAATGTTATAGTTTAAATATATAAATGTTCTTTGAGATATAATTGTTATAGTTGAGATATAATATTATTGAATTACTGGGTGTCCTAGGTACCCCGGTACTCAGTACTTATTCATCACTGCATCATAATAAAACACAAAAGTCCAACACAAGTATATAAAACAAATTTATTACACTTAATGTCTACAATACTAAAATAAACTGTGTGTTGATACTCGACAACATACAGTCAGAACAAAACATGATTAGTAATGCCGTACTTGTATAAGATACATATAATAAAGAACTCATCAAGTTGATCTAGATAGCTGTCTCTTGACTTCTTCATACCAGTTTTACCAGTAGCACAAATTCTCATTTTTTACTTCAATTTTTTTTTCTGTGTTAATGTTACAATATTTTAATATTCTTCTTCAAAGTTAAATAAAAAAAATCTTTGAATGAAAATGAATGAGTCGGAGCTAAAGTGGATCACAATTTTAGCCTAGAGTCATACAAGTGTATCATTTCCCCACACAACTCTCTACTGTAGGCCTATTTAGTGAGACTAATTTACTTATAGCTGATGTAAGTGAAAACTAGACCATCCTAGCTTAGTAAATAGATTGACTTGAATCCACTAGAGCAGAAATAAAAATGACTCTTATTTATGGAATGTACAAAAAAGTTACATTTCAAATTATGGGCTCTTGTAGCTTTAGTTCTTAATCTATCTTTGTTTTCCCCTACAAGTATAAATAAACTGATACACCAGTTTGCATTGTACAGAACATTACATAGGAATCAGTGAATTGAAGAGGCTAAGACCAAACCAAGCAAGGATATATTATTGAGCTACAAACTACAATAAGGCCTACATAAACATTTAAAAAAAACAACTAAAAACTACAACAAAGGAATCAAAGAAAACAATGCAGCCACAAAATCACTGGGCATTACATGTTACAGGCATTACATGTTACAGGCATTACATGTTACAGGCATTACATGTTACAGGCTTTCTTCCTATACAGAAGATGAATTATAGTGACAAAAACAATATTATTCTAACTATTCATTTTAAAATCATCTTCAAAATGAGATTCAATTAGTCTAACATGGTGAGTTTCAATTAGCCAGAGTTGTTTTTGACCAAACTGTCTCGAATTATGTTAAAAAAAGAACAGTTTTGTGATTGTTACATTTGTAAAAAAAATAGTTACATTCTTTACATGATGCCCTGAGCTCTATTTGAAATATACAAACTAAATAACAAACTTGTTTATAAACTCTAGTTAGGCTTGTTTGTTAGTATCTTTACAACAGTAAGTCAAATGTAATGAATTCATGTTTAGATGAAATGCCACAAATGAAGGCTACATTCAAATCACATACTCGTATTCATACTAGTTTTTTTTAAATGTATCTTTATTAGAATAAGTATCAGTTCTAATGTTCGTCAAAGCAGACTAAAATGCCAGTTTGAGGTGCTTGGCAGACTTTTTATTGTCACTATACCAGTTTGTCCTAATAGATGTTCAAAGTATGTGATCATACAAACAGGGTAATTTTGTTTAAAAGTTACAAATTTAAAAACAAAAATAATAATAAAAAATGTAGTTGAAAGTTGTGATAAGTAAATAAAACTTCACACAATCAAATATAGAAATAAAAGCAACTACAAAGGTGACATGGAATTGAATGTAAGTTGAAAGTCAAACAAAAGTTGAGTAGAAAAAAACAGAATCTCATTGATCAGTACAGTAATATCACAAAACCAAGCATTGTATAGAAGCAAATCTTGAACCGTTCTTATAGTGGACAAACTTTGTGCACAAAATTTTGAACCATTCTTAAAGTGGACAAACTTTGTGCACAAAATCTTGAACCATTCTTAAAGTGGACACATTTTGAGCACAAGATCTTTAACCATTCTTATAGTGGACAAACTTTGTGCACAAGATCTTGAACCATTCTTATTATGAACAAACTTTTTGCACCAATCCTTTCTTACAGAATAGTCAATTGAACAAGTTGGTGACAACATAAAATGACCAACCTACTAGTGGGCGTGTAAAAAAAAGGACCAAAGTAAAATCAGACATTGAAAAACAGATCAGACTTTATCATCAGACAATGAATAAAATTACAGTCAACAATATTTAGTTTTTCTTTACATGTGGAAAAAAAAAAAGAAAAAAATTGTCATTGATACAAGTTGTTGGGCTATTGAGCACAATATAATCTCTCTACTGGAGTTTTTTCCCTTCAATCTATTAGTTAGCAGTGTTTCAACAGGACTTGTACACCTCCAAATACTCTAACTAAAGTTATATGGATAGTTCTATACAAGTCAGTGCCAGGTACAGGCTACAGTTTAATCATCAGGCCACTCCCACGTTTCAGGTTCAAAGGTTTCATACTCGGGATCGTACAAGAAGGAACGGATGTAGGCCTCTTTGTCAGCGGGCTCCGGGTAGGCAGAGGCCATGTTATTCTTGTAGACGTACTCAGCCAGGTCGGTGGCAATCTTCAGGGAGACATCCTGTACCAAGGACAGCGGTGGATACAATCTACCTTCTTCAAGGTTCTGATCTGTCACTAAACTTGCTAGTTTCTGATGGAAAAAAAAAATATTAATGAAATACTAAGTAAAACAAATACTATGCAGAGATTGCATGCACAACTTTAGGTTCTGATCTGTCACTAAACTTGCTAGTTTCTGATGGAAAAAAAAAATATTCATGAAATACCAAGTAAAACAAATACTATGCAGAGATAGCATGCACAACTTTAGGTTCTGAATTGTAAGTCTAGTTTTAATTATATCTTACAAATATAGTAACAAAGCTTTTTATCTTATGTTTAACAGACACGCCTTCAACACAGAAGATTGTTGCGTCCTATGTTTATCCATGGGTTCACGGTGGCCGGGCGGCTGCGTGTTTGGCTGGCGTACCGAAGGTACTGAGTTCAAATCCTGGTGAAGGCTAGGATTTTTTTTCCAGGATTGGAGGGTGTCCTGAGTCTACCTAACTCTGATGGGTACCTGATCTTAGTCAGGGTAAAGTAAAGGCGGCTGTGCACAGTCCTGGTTACACAATCACCTCGTATGCCATGGCCACAGAAACTGGTGATCGCTGCTTCACCAGCCCTATGGATCAATTTGGTCTGACTGGATACCTTTATGCTTATCCATGGATTGAGTCTTATGCTACAGAAGCTTCAATGCTTTTACAATGGAACATAAAAATAACCACACTAAAACACTGACATTTTTTACTCACATAAAAGGATTTAAATAATTTTTTTTTTTTCCTTGCAGGATCAAATGCTTTGTTTACAGACACATTGAAGAAAAATAAAATGTTAAAGTTTTGTATGATCTGTTAACTATCAAAAGGATTATTCCCCTTACACTGTTTTCTTCTTTTCTGATCAATTTGTCTAATAGTGGTTGAAGAAATGATTGTTATGGTTTCTACTAGACTATTACCTGGTCAATTTGTGTAATAGTAATAGTAGTTGAAGAAATGATTGTTATGGTTTCTACTAGACTATTACCTGGTCAATTTGAGTAATAGTGGTTGAAGAAATGATTGTTATGGTTTCTACTAGACTATTACCTGGTCAATTTGAGTAATAGTGGTTGAAGAAATGATTGTTATGGTTTCTACTAGACTATTACCTGGTCAATTTGTGTAATAGTAATAGTGGTTGAAGAAATGATTGTTATGGTTTCTACTAGACTATTACCTGGTCAATTTGAGTAATAGTAATAGTGGTTGAAGAAATGATTGTTATGGTTTCTACTAGACTATTACCTGAGCGGCCCTCAAAAAGACCAAGTCTGAGACGTGTCTGATTCCACAGGTTGTTATTCCTAGTGCAACGCCAGGGAAAATGTAAGAATTGTTGCCTTGTCCTGGGTAGAACATCTTTCCATTGTGATTGTATTCTGGGAATGGACTTCCACTGGCAAAGATGGCACGGCCCTACACAAACACACACACAAATGGTCAAGTGAATGTACTAGATTTATTCAAGAATATTTTAGGAATGACTGTCAAGACAGGAAGATTAAAATTTTTGATGCACTATCTCTCTGCCACTTTGCCTACGCTTAAATTATTGGTTGAAATTGTTTATTTTGTACATTTTCATCTCTACTTTTTTTTGTTTTTGCAATTTTACAGAAAACCCAAAATTTTAATTTTTTTAAACTTTAAACTTTTTATAGCAAACTGTGATGTACAGATACAATAATGTTGTTTCATTAGTTAAATTATTTTGTTTAAAACAATGTTGAATGTTTACCTCAGATACAATATTAGATCTAATGTTGTTTCATTAGTTAAATTATTTTGTTTAAAACAATGTTGAATGTTTACCTCAGATACAATATTAGATCTAATGTTGTTTCATTAGTTAAATTATTTTGTTTAAAACAATGTTGAATGTTTACCTCAGTTAATCTGTAAGCCTGTTCTGCTGTACACTCAGCCATACTGGTTGGGTTACTGAGGGCAAAAATGACCGGGCGAGCATTATGTTTGCCCATGGAGCGAATAACTTTTTCTGTAAAGGCCCCGGGCTGGGCAGCAGCACCTGCGTGATGAAGTCAATAAACTTTCAATAAATATAATATGTTGATTCAAGGTTAAAATCTATTTAAAAAAATATACATTTGTAGAAGAAGCTTAAAAAAATTAAGCTGATTGCAACAATCTCTGCACTATATTATGCATTGAAACATCCACACGTATCATTACACTTACCATGTTATTGTATTATATAAGTTTGGCTTGTTTTGACATATATAAAAGTTTGGCTTGTTTTGACATACACTAAGTTTGGCTTGTTTTGACATATACTAAGTTTGGCTTGTATTATAATATACTAAGTTTGGCTTGTTTTGACATACATTTACTTTGGCTTGTATTATAATATACTAAGTTTGGCTTGTTTGTTTGATGTACATTAAGTTTGGCTTGTTTCGACATACGCTGCTTCACCAGCCCTATGATCAGTTTGGTCCTGAAGGGTACTTTACTTACCAATTAATGCAGAAGGTTTCAATGCATCAACAATTTCTTCTAAGTTTGTCATTGGCTTGAAATCTTTAGAAAATTGTTTCTTGTGTCCAGTCACTGGATGATTTGGACGATTCTGAAATACAAATTAAAAGCATTCAGTTATAGATTATCATGTCCTTCATCTGTTATTATTTTTTATACCACAGATAAAAATATTCCATCTTTATAAAACAACATGCTCTGAAAGGTTTACTTAGTATGAACTTTATTCTTTTAAGTATGAACAACAAGAAATATTCTGTCAAAAAATCATTATCAATATATATTATTGTTTGTTTTATAAATTTGTCCTGTACAGATTAACGAACAGGACTAAAGTTAAATACAGAAATTGGTAACGTCCTCCAAAAGAACTTTTTATATCAACTATATTAATTCATTCATTTATTTTTAAATAAATGTACAGGCCACGCTACTTCACGACTTCGCATATATTTATTTCATTATATTATATGAGAAAAATATATTGCCGATTTCACAGCAATTTTGAATAGAGTCGCGATATATGATGACCCAAAATATTTCATTAATTCCTACTGTTTTATTGCTAAACGTTTGTGTACATACTGTAGATATCTGTACATTAATGTAAAGGATGGTTTGTTAACAGTACGTAAAGGGAGGGTTTTAAAAGTCTGAATACACGTTAAATAAATACTGTAAATATGGTGTCCCTACTTTGCAGATTTTCAGCTATCGCGGCCGGTATCATAACCTATCTACCACGATAAACAAGGGTTCACTGTATTACAAATTATGTTAAGGTTATACATTGGAGCACCATTAAAAAATATTCAGAGAGGTTTCCGTTAAAATGCTTTCAAATTATGTGATCTTTGGGACTGGGTTTTCCTATACTGCAAATATATTATTTATTTTTATATTGTTGGTTTGTTTTTTCTGTTTTTATTCAACATATTGTAGTAATTTGTTGATCTGTAATTTTGACGGGTATAAACACTAGCATTTTATCATTGCGGATATAAAGATAAACACACTTTTTTACACAGACTGCTTGTGACAACAGTGTTGAATACTCACATTCACCAAGACTATCCCAACAAATTATGTGACAAAAGTGTTGGATACTCACATTCACCAATAAACCCTTGGAGTCAACAAGCCAAATTCTACTTCTTGCTTCCTCCAGTGAGATTCCAGATTCTGTCATGGCTAAAACAAGAAGTTGAGCAATACCAATATTGGCCTGTGGATGATAAACAAATGTAGTGAATGCAATAGTTGGACAGTTCAACTTCATGTAGTGAATGCAATAGTTGGACAGTTCAACTTCATATAGTGAATGCAATAGTTGGACAGTTCAACTTCATGTAGTGAATGCAATAGTTGGACAGTTCAACTTCATATAGTGAATGCAATAGTTGGACAGTTCAACTTCATATAGTGAATGCAATAGTTGGACAGTTCAACTTCATCTTTTGGTCAACACAATGTTGTAGAAAAAAAACATAATATGATCAAGACTATAATATGCACTATGTTCACAAACTAGAGTTTAAAAAGACAACCTACTTCTCCGGCTCCCAGGAACAAAAATTTATTGTCTTCCAGTTTTTTCCCAGTGAGTCTCAAGCTGGCAAATACACCAGCAGCAGCAACGGCAGCAGTTCCTGGTACAGACAAATGATGTTTTATACATAGAGGCAGGGGAAGTATGGAGAAATATTATTAATGTTATTTTCAAGGTTTAATTATTTTTTTAAATGCTGAGATTTTAGATTAGCTTGGGCTATTGGCTTTGCACCTCATCAGTCAACTATAATGGTTGGGGCACTTGGCATAAGGCACAATTCCAAAGGCACCTTTTCTACCCAGATGTCACCAGCAGAAGGAAGCAAGGGACAAGAAGATTTAATGCTCTACCTAAACTATGTGGAAATAAGAGACAGCTGGCAAGGCATTCATTTTTTTCCAGAATACTCAGCCCTGGGGCGTTCATTACATTTGTTTAGCCCTAAAGAGTTCATGTTAAAACATACTGTATATACTCGCGTATAAGTCGCACCGATGGATAAGTCGCACCCCTAGTTGAAGATTGTTTTTCTTAAACTTTGTCATTGACCCGTGTATAAATCGCACCCTAACTTTCAGGGGTCACACTGCCTTTTAACTTCTCCAAAATGCATACCTTTTAAACATAAAAGTTACTAAATATTCACCCTTATTTGGAAGCTTTCCTTAAAAATGGTTTCAATAATCAAATAAAGGCAGCGTTTCATTTATTTTAAACAACCGATCAATACAGCCATTAGTCATATGAGAAAGTAAGGTAGCCGATCTGTTTCTTTATTTAAGTCCCCGTCCTTACTCAAGTTTCTATCCCTATAATCACACTATAGTGAACAAAAAAAAAAACTTTTGAAGTGACTGCTGTCTAGACTGTACCGCGCCGTATATTACCATTAACATTGTTTGTAATGATTTCAAATGTGACTGTGTGGCCGACAATAAGCTGTGTTGTTTTTTTCTACATGCAACTAATGAAAAATGAAACACAATATTGTCATTTTACGCATTATTTCTACATAGATTTAAAAAAAAAATTCCTGTGTCGATCGGCCGACGACGATTGTTATTTTTGGAAACATTGCTTAGACATGGCATGGTTTTCTCGGAATGCCAAACACTGTCTTGTTAGTAGACTATATAGCCTATAGGTTTAGGCCATAGGTCCTAAATAAAATGCATCTTAAGCTACTATTCTACAAGCGTATACCTACATTATAGGCCTAGACGGGTTTTCACACATTTACGATTCTTTCCATACTGTAATTTGCGTTCAATAGGCCTACAAAAAATGTCGCCTTAAGCTTACGCTACATTTCAGCAATACAAAAGTTCAAAAGAAATGAAAGTGGGGGGGGGGGGTGCGGAAGAGATGTGAAAAACCTAAAGTATTTGTCAATTTCAGTTATATAAAAATAGTATATTTATATAGTAAAATGTAGGCCTACACATATCCTAGTAATTCTACATCACTACCGTCAACTATAGGGGTAATGTAGGAAACTGTATGACGGAGTAGTTTTTTGAACTTTTCAAAAACAGTGTTGGGTGTATAAGTCGCACCCCTACTTTTTGTCGAAATTTTTTGTAAAAAAGTGTGACTTATACGCGAGTATATAGGGTATGTGAATATAAGAAACAATTAATGCGTAGAAAATAACCTTTCCAAGAGACTTGTGTAAAAAACAATTTCTACTACGTGGTCTAGAGGTGTCCCCGAGTATATCCACCTTATAATGATAGGGGGAAAAGTAAAGGCAGCTGGGCATCAAGCTAGCCACGCAATCCCTTTGTATATCAAGGCCACATAAATTTGAAGAGGCTGCTTCACTTGCTCATGGACCAACGTGGTTTGACAGGGGAAATTTAACTTACTTTCTATTTTCCATGTACAAGATAGATAAAGTATAATTAATAAGGCTTCAAAACTAAACCAGTTACCTTGAATGTCATCGTTAAAGGTACAATATTTGTTCCTATACTTTTCCAGGAAGCGGAAAGCGTTATGATTGCCAAAGTCTTCAAACTGAATCAAGCATCCATAGCCATACCTTTGAAAGGAAATAATGTTACTGTAGACCAACCTCAAAATAAACAGCCATTTAAAATAAAAACAGCTTTCAAAAATAAATGTGGCACTACCTTCTGACAACAGCCTGCATGAACTCATCAATGAAATCATCATATTCTTTGCCAGTGACTCTACTCTGTGCTCTGCCTATGTACAGGGGGTCCTCGTGGAGTTTCTGTTAGAGAAGAGCAGAAATAATTCAATGGGATTTTAAACCTCAACAGGAAAATTTTTTTTTTTAAGAGAATAAAATTGATATTCAAGTCAAACCTGGATTTTTTCTTTAAAAGATAAAAAGTACGGGTTGATAAAATTGTGCAAGGGGCAGAAAGTAATGAGTGACTAATATTATTTCATAGCAAGATCTGACTGATTACATGGAAGAGAATTACAATGGCATAGCATAATAGATTATTCAAACAAGGAACAACTGGGGGGGGGGGGGGGAGTGATTAGTGGATAGTGGATAAAAGCATAAAACCTTCAGATTAGTTAGGGACATTTTGCTGCAGTAAAACATTGGAACAATTTCTGCTGTTGCCCTAGAACAATTTCTGCTGTTGCCCTAGAACAATTTCTGCTGTTGTACTAGAACAATTTCTGCTGTTGTACTAGAACAATTTCTGCTGTTGCCCTAGAACAATTTCTGCTGTTGTACTAGAACAACTTCTGCTGTTGCCCTAGAACAATTTCTGCTGTTGCCCTAGAACAATTTCTGCTGTTGTACTAGAACAACTTCTGCTGTTGCCCTAGAACAATTTCTACTGTTGCCCTAGAACAATTTCTGCTGTTGCCCTAGAACAATTTCTGCTGTTGTACTAGAAAAATTTCTGCTGTTGTACTAGAACAATTTCTGATGTGAAGCTGAAGATCTTTGGATGCTTCCACCATACTGTCTAAAGTGCTCAAGTTGTCTATCATTACAAAACGCTGAAATATTTATTTGTGTATTGATATAATCTTATGTGGTATATCAAGAGAAAACTCCAGGTTTGACTTGAACACTTGTACAACAAGCTGTATACATATATATATATAGTGATAGAGAGACTGAGACTAGGAATAAAAACCTTGTTATTTGTTCCAACATCAAGGAGAATTGGGAGACACTTGGAAGGATTGATGCCTCCTAGAGCTGTATAGAGAGACAGTTTACCAACTGGGATACCCATCCCATAGGCTCCCAAATCTCCAAGTCCCAGTATTCTTTCACCATCTGTCACAACAATTGCCTGAAATACAAAATACACAAATAAAAACATGAAATAATTTCTCAAGTTCTAGAGAAAAGTAAAACTGCTCTTTCTTGTATGTTTTTTAAAGTATTTGATAAGATGATCATATCACATTAATCTTACCTTCACATTAATCTTACCTTCACATTAATCTTACCTTCACATTGCGTTCAGGCCAGTTACACAAAATATCATAGATGTGACCTTTGTCCTTTATGGAGATAAATAAACCTCTGAAACAAAATATTTCACTTATTAGCTCATGCTCTTGTTGATTTCCTGCTTCTTGTTTTATAAACAAAGGAAATCAACCATTTGTCTATTCTATACTTAGACGCAAACAAACATTACCATAGCAACAAGACTACTACAAGAGAAGCAACTGCTTCACTTCTTTACCTTGGTCTGCGAAAGACAACGCCATATTGTTGACAGGCCAAACCAACTGTTGGTGTGTACACAATAGGCATCATCTGCTCCACATTCTCTGTTAAAACCTACACAGAAATAAACAACTTCTAATTACTACCAGTCCCATATAGAAATACTTTCTACTTCTATCACTATCATTGATTGAATAAAGAATTTGATACAAGCTTCATACATCACTTCATATGCAATATAATAACTTATCATACTTATGATACTAATCAACCTTTTAAAAACATTTTTTTTTCTCTCACAAGTTGCATCAACATTTTTATCTTGAATATTTTTGTCTCCTTTTCTTGTTGGCTTAATTGCATTGAAAAAAATATTTTTAAAGAAATAACATAAACACAGCTAGTTTTGTATTATTACTGCCCTTGATCAATCATACAATCTTTTAAGTCAACTTATGTAACATGTAAATATTTTGTTAAAACCATTATGTAAACAACAAAAATGGAGTAAGAAACAAGTTACTTTGTAAAACAATTTTTCATTTCTATCTTGCAGTGACATCAGGTAAATAAATCGGTCAAGGTCACTGCTGCGCTTGGCAAAATTTGTAAGAACACGAATTGTTTGCTCTTCCATTGTTCTAACACAAGGTGGAACTAGACCATGAATACCCATCAACTGTCTTTCCTTCAAAGTATAAGCTGTGCCCTGGAAACGAATAAATTATATCTTATATAGTCAATAGCCATTTCATAAAAAATCTATTTTTATGTTGAGCTCAACAAAATTTCATTAAAATAAGAGTTTATAGATTTGTTTTAATAATTGGATAATAATGTCAAGTTTGAATTGAAAGTGAAAGTGTGTTTATTAAAAAGTATAACTTTGATGAAATAAAGTATAACACTGGCTTCTACTTGCCTTGTTCAATTTTGGGTTGCGCAGAATGTCAATGCCCCTGATCCGAGAGCGATTGATGAGATCATGCTTTGGTTCGTGCGTCTGTTCCTTGTCTGATTTGTACCTGACACACACTGAGGAGACCTGGGGCCTGTGGACAGATTTAGATAAAGTCATCATGCAATGTAAACTTTACATATAAATATTTTAAGATGCACTTGACACAAGAGCTAGAAACAGCTAATTGTTTTTTCATATAAAATGCCAAAAGAGAACTACAATTGTTCAAAATGAATTATCTTCAGTGACTAGTCACAGTAAAAGCTCACGGACGTTTGCCTGATACTAAATATAAACTTCTCTGACTGACCTTTGCTGATGTTGAGAGCTATTTTGAGAAGTTAGTTATGAAAGGGTTAAGTTATTATTGACATAAGGAGGAAGGGGAGAGACAGAATATGTGAACAAATATGTGTGTCTGTGCAAGTGAAACGACAGTGGTAGTGTTCTTGTAAATATAGGAATGAATTAATTCAACTCAGTTATGTGTGAATGGCAACAAATGACAGCTGATAGTGTGTGTTAGAAGGACGGAAGCTAAAACATTTGGTGTATGATCTCTGTCCTGATCAGACCTGCTATACTTGAACAGAGATTGAAATACTGAATATCTAATGTAGAGAATAAAATGTAGTCTCAACTATAATATGTTTTCATTGTATCACTTTGAATGAATCTATAGAGTGAATGAGGCTATACATGGTGTTTACTACTCGGCTTTTATAATAATGGCAAACCAAATTTAAATTATGAATAAAGTGAAGCCGGCTGGTCCAGCGGTTAGTTCACCGGACTGTCAACCAAAAACCAACGGACAGATCGCGGGTTCTATCCCTGCCACCGACGGATCCCTGTCGCCCTGCAGGAGTTTTTGGCCTAGTGGACGTAATAATCTTCTATCTAGAAGGAACGTCTGTAAACTTATAAACTTATAAGAGCTGCATCAACGATAAAAATACGGTAAGCTTTTAATGAAAACTCCACACTTATGGCTTACCAAACTAATAAGGTTAGTGGATTCCATAAGTTTTCCCAGTCGACACAAGTGGTGTGCCCTATGTTGATACGAGTGGTGTGCTTGATGGCCGTGCCGATGGGCCTGAGCCTCATTCTACCCAGCACTGATAGTAGGCTACCTGATTTTAGTTGGGGTAGGCTAAAGTCTGTCTCTTGGAGTTCCTCAAGGATCGGTCCTTGGGCCAGTCCTTTTCATTTACTACACTAAACCTCTATCATCCCTCATCAGCCACCACTCAGTTTCCAGTCAGTCCTTTGCTGATGACACTCAGATCAGTGACTCTTGCTTTCCTGATCAACTCGATAACATCGTCCTTCGCATGCAGGAGTGCGTAGACTACGTAAAGCGTTGGATGACTTGCAACAAACTGAAGCTAAATGATGACAAAACGGAAATCCTTCTCATCCACTCTCAAAACAAACCTCTCCCTCCATCTGCTCCATCTTCTATATCTATCGGCAACTCTGACATCACACTCTCTTCCTCTGCCAGAAACCTTCGAGTCACGTTCACAGACACCCTCTCCGTGGACAAACACGTCACGAACATCTGCAGATCAGCATACAACGAACTCAGAAAAATCAGCGCCAATAGACACCTCCTCTCCTTTGACGCCACAAAAACTCTCATCTTTTCACTCATTCTTTCAAAATTTGACTACTGTAACACTCTCCTCGCAGGCATTCCTCAGCACCACATAGACAAACTTCAGCGGGTACAGAACTCAGCATGCAGACTCATTTTTAAAGCAAAGAAACATGACCACATTCAACCACACATGCAGCAACTCCACTGGCTTCCAATATCCTCTCGCATAAAGTACAAGTCTGCCAATCTATGCTTCAATTCTTTCACTGACCCTCATTTTCCTGTCTGTCTCTCTGAACTGTTGCTTCCTTACATCCCCACAAGACAACTACGCTCTTCCACTGACAATAGAACCCTCTCAATCCCAAGAACCAAAACCAAAATCATCGGCGACCGTTCCTTCTTCTTCCACGCCCCCACCTTCTGGAACCAGCTCCCCCTCCACATCAATCATTGCGAAACCTCCTCCACTTTCAAAAAATCCCTTAAAACCCATCTGTTTAGGTCCGCCTATGACCTACGATGCCTCATTCCTGGTCTCGGTTTGTTTTTATGCTTCCTTTGTATTATTACCAGTATGTGCTAATATATCTTTGTTTTTAAATATTGTAACTATCATTTTTGTCACTTTTAATGTTGCACCTATTATTTTTTAAATCAATTTTATTGCTGTAGCCATTATCTTTATAGCCATTTAATGATGTAGCTATTGTCTATTTATTTTAGTAGCTTAAATAGTTTATAATTTTAGTAAAAATTGCAAAGCGCTTAGAGCTGTAAGGTAAGCGCTATATAAAAATGCCTCAATAAATAAATAAATAAATAAAGTATTAAAGTAAAGGCGGCTGGGTATTGTGCTGGTCAGACAATATCCCCCCTGCCCCTAGGTTGGCCTATGATGTGGTCACAGTTACTGCATGGGCATGGTGATCAGTGGTGAATGCTGCTTTACCGGTTCCATGCCCATGGGCCATGAATTTTGAATGCCATGGATAAATTTAAACGGTTACCGGATACTTTACTACCTTACTTTACTATGAGTAGTAGGCTATGACTGTATGACTATGCCGACCCTATGGGCCTATGGCTATATTTAATATTACTATATTCTATATAGGCCTATAAGCCTATATGCCTATATTTGTTATTAAAGAATTCTTAATTTAAAAGTGCACGATCGGCGACTTATAATCTAGTCGTAGTAATACAGTAATAGTATAGTAGTTAGTTTATCAAAAGTCAATAGTGACAATAGTGACTCAATATAATAATAATATTAATAGTTAATAGTATAGTGACAATAACTTTGAATAACAATAAATACTAGGCCTAGGCTAGAAGTGTCACTATGAGTGACTATGACTATGACATAGACTTAGACTGTGAGTATGAGTATGACTATGACTTTTTAAAAAACTTAACTGGAAGCAAATATATACTTATACATATACATATACAAAATTACTTACAATTTCATTCCGAAATTTCTTGTTATTGATGTTAGATTTAGAGCCATGGTTGCTATTTCGTGGAGAGAAAAATCAACTTGTTTGACGCAATTATTTATTACACCAAGGCCAAGGTGTGGAGGTACAAAACAACAAGACTAGCAGAGGGCAACAAATACTTTTGTAGAGCAAGACCTTCAACTTTCGTCCTTGATCCTTTCAGTCCCTTGTGATTGTGTTTTCTATTTATATTGAATAAAAAGGGAAGGGGGAAATGTAAAGAAATCTAATTTTATATAAGCAAAAGACTTTGAGTGCTCTACTATATTACGATATACCTAACGCTGATTTTGAGTCAAGTAGATTGAAATATAACAAAGAAACTTACTTTTAAATTTAGATTAAAATATTGTATTGCTTATAAACGTAAGTCAGTTGTAGCAATCAACTGCCCGGCTAGCTCAGTCGGTAGAGCATGAGACTCTTAATCTCAGGGTCGTGGGTTCGAGCCCCACGTTGGGCGCATACTTTTTTTTTAAATTTTATTATTTAAACTTGTTTTACGTTAAATAATTGTAAAAAAAAAACTCACCCTCATTATTATCATATAGTTTTTTTCCGGGAAAAAACACTACAAATTTATAGATTATAGGCCTATATTCAATAATTATGTGTGAGAAACTGTGTGAGCTACCCTCGTAATTCAAAAAGTATTGATTTACTTCAGTGTAGCCTACATTTGTATGAAACAGGAGGTCTGTGCCATCATGTAGATATAGCCTGCTGCCTACTGCCTTCTACAATTTATTTACAACCTCCAAGAGCATATTGTTCATATAGTAGCCTAGGCCTACCGTCGTCACTGTCGACATATTGTTCATATAGTAGGCCTACCGTCGTCACTGTCGACATATTGTTCATATAGTAAAAAATAGTAGGCTAGGCCTACCGTCGTCACTGTCGACATGTTCTTAATGGCATGACTTAACTCTCACACTGATTTACAGTAGTTTAGGTATAGGCTATTAACTTATGGTAGCTAACTTATATTATACTGGTGTTAATTTTAAGGTTTTAATTTTTCATGTAATCACTCCTAAACGCTGCCCATTCAATTTCCTACAAAAATACAAAACAATGTTAGACTACTTAGGCCGTAGGCCTACTGTAGGCCTAATATAGTCTGTAGGCTTAATATAGAAGATAAGAAGATAATAGACTCAAATTATTCATGAAAATGTATTCGTGGTCGTGGTGTCTATTTGAACTTTCAGATAACGGAAGAGTTGGCATTCGTTTGAAGCCTGATTAGGACAACAATAATAATTGAAAAAGACACTTTCGTGAAAACGCCAAAGATTTTTGCAAGACTATGACCGTCACCTTTAGTGGAATCGGCTTCGTGATGTCACAGGTGATGGATAAATAAAATATGAAGAAGGATATCTGGTGGGGCATATAAGCTTATGAGAACTTCAGAAGTTGTAAAATTTGCGAATTTCCGGGCGCTCTGTGCATTCACTGCATCATAGGCCTACATCAGCAAGCACTCTGTGGGAAAGACTTAATCATACACCACCAAGCAATCTGTGGGAAAGACTTAATCATACACAAGCGAGTAGCCTACTCTGTGGGAAAGACTTAATCATACACCAGCGAGTACTCTGCGGGAAAGACTTAATCATAGCCTACATCAGGAAGCACTCCGTGGGAAAGACTCAACCATACATCAGCATGCACTCTGTGGGAAATACTTAATCATACATCAGCATGCACTCTGTGGGAAAGACTTATATATTTCTTGTGTTAGGTCTATAATAACCAGTCGTTTTTGCTGTGAATTTCATTCGGGAACATTCATGCATTCGCCGTCAGTTCCAGGATATTCTCGAAGAAATTCATTCTGAATTAGGCCTATGTGACTTGCCTTATTACACAGGACTGAGCTGGCTAATCTTTAGTTTGACTGGGGAACACTTGAGGGCAATAAATAATTCTCTTGATTGTATGCAGTAGGGCCTACATACTAAAAGTGTGTGTGTGTGTGGGGGGGGGGGGGGGGCTTAGTTTAGGAGCCACTGACCTATGCAGTCAGAATCTGAGACTAAATCAGTGGTCGAGAACCCATAACTCGCGAGCCAGAAGTGGCTCTTTTGATAGCTGCATCTGGCTCACAGACAAATGTTCGATTATTAAAAAAATATTTTTTTAGACTTTTTGATCTACAAATTAATTGCATATCAATATCAATATTTCACTCTACAAATGAGCTAAAGTCTACTGCAGCTCAGCATCAGAAGAATTCGGAGACATAATAAGGCCCTTTTGTACTTTTAGTGTTGAAATTACACAAAATGCATACATTTATTTGAATTTTCAGTTTTAAACATAATGTATTGCTCTCACAGAATTACTTTTCAAAATACATGTATGTGGTGTCCATGGCTCTCTCTGACAAAAAGGTTCAGACCCCTGGACTAAATGATATATTTATTATAGGGACAGGTCACAGGGGGGACTACTCCAATTACAAAATATTTAGTAAATGTTTTCATGCCTGCCTCCCTTACTATGCAAAAACTGGTTTAGCAGTTAATAGTTAATTGTAATCTATATTTAGCAGTGAAGTGTAATCTATATCCATCGATAACTAAGTATAGAGTATAGAACAAAACAAAAGTACAGAACAAAACGTGTTCACAGATAGTATATATTTAAGTATAGAACAAAACATAAAGAATAGAACGAAATATAACTTAAAGTAGCCTATAGAACAAAACCTGTTCACAGAGAGTAGGCCTAGGCTATATAATTAAGGGAACGTCCATTAATTACGTCAAAAATGTTTAGGCTATTTTTACCCCCCCCCCCTCCCCCTTGTCAACAACTGTCAAACTTTAAGAGACCCCCCTATATAATTATGTCAACAATATGTTACCCCCCCCCCCCCCCCCGCCCCTAACAAGTAGGGCCTAACAATTTTTCACGCTGGCTTTTATGTTTAAAATAGATGAGAAACGGAAAGGTTTATACCATAATTAATTGTAATACATTTTTAAAGATTTCAAATTGACTATAACTCTCATAGGCGTAGCCCCTCCCACATTTTTTTTCCAATCCGAGGATTTTAAAAATATTTCTTGTCTTTTTTTTTTTTGGCTATTGTTCTTTTCATAGAAATATTCAATCATTTCTAATTTTACGTTTCACTAATGAACTTTTGGTACAATGATAATTGTTAAATAGAATTAGAAGATGCATCAATAAAAGCAGGACTAGAAATTAACACCCAAAACATACCAATGCTTAGGGCAGGAGAAGCAGCTGGCATTCGCAGATTTTTAATGTTTAAAAAAAGGAAAGAAACATCCAGCTTTTAACGATGTTAAAGTGTGGAACTCTGAAGAAGAAGGTCATCGTCGACCAGTTCACCAGTTTCTGTGGCTACTGTGTTTCTGTGGCTACAGTGTTTCTGTGGCTACTGTGTTTCTGTGGCTACTGTGTTTCTGTGGCTACTGTGTTTCTGTGGCTACTGTGTTTCTGTGGCTACTGTGTTTCTGTGGCTACTGTGTTTCTGTGTTTACTGTGTTTCTGTGTTTACTGTGTTTCTGTGTTTACTGTGTTTCTGTGGCTACTGTGTTTCTGTGGCTACTGTGTTTCTGTGGCTACTGTGTTTCTGTGTTTACTGTGTTTCTGTGGCTACTGTGTTTCTGTGGCTACTGTGTTTCTGTGGCTACTGTATTTCTGTGGTTACTGTATTTCTGTGGCTACTGTGTTTCTGTGTTTACTGTGTTTCTGTGGCTACTGTGTTTACTGTGTTTCTGTGTTTACTGTGTTTCTGTGGCTACCGTGTTTCTGTGGCTACTGTGTTTCTGTGTTTACTGTGTTTCTGTGGCTACTGTGTTTCTGTGGCTACTGTGTTTCTGTGGCTACTGTGTTTCTGTGGCTACTATGTGTTTCTGTGGCTACTGTGTTTCTGTGGCTACTGTGTTTCTGTGGCTACAGTGTTTCTGTGGCTACTGTGTTTCTGTGTTTACTGTGTTTCTGTGGCTACTGTGTTTCTGTGGCTACTGTGTTTCTGTGGCTACTGAGTTTCTGTGGCTACTGTGTTTCTGTGGCTACAGTGTTTCTGGGAAATTGTGCACGGTTCTAAATTAGCCTTCTATTTTAACCATATGTTCACCATTCCTTCTTGCATTATTTCTCCCTCCCCCCCCCACACACACACACATTATACACACGGTAGTTGCCTTCCCTGTCCCCTACCTCCCCTACCTTACACTATTTGCCACCCACACCTTGCAATCCTGGCTACGCCACTGATACTAATACATTTTGATCTCATACAATTTTTATAGAAAATTAGAAATTAAATCTTTAAAATTACTAAAAAGATCTATATAAGTTGGCAGTCAACTTCAGGCCTTGGAGCACTTCACATACCTTGGTTCCACCATCACTAACAATCTATCTCTAGATTCATAGCCTCGACACAAGGATTGACAAGACCTCCACAACACTGGACGGACTATGAAAAGCTGACCATAAAACCCAAGGTTGCCGTGTACCGTGTATGTGTGTTAAGCACTCTCCTCTATGCCAGCGAAAATACATGGACCACTTGCTTTAGTATTTCTGCTATATGATGACTCGAAACACTGATTTTCTGAATTTCCGATTCGTTGTTTCCTTTGCTCTCCCCCCCCCCCCCCCTCCCCTTTATTTTGTTGACATAATTAATGGACGTCCCCTAAGTATAGAACGACAACTGGAAGAAAAATGTACAAAGAAATGAATCAGCCCAACAAACAAGGCAACATAAAGTTCCTCCCCCGCAAAGAACAATCACTATATTCCAGTTGAGAACAAGACATATAGCACTCAACTCACACCTAAATAGAATAAACCCAACTCACCCACCTAACTGCAGACATTGCCCCTGCCCACAAGAAACTGTGGACCACTTCCTGCTTGAATGCCTTGAGCTAACCTACCTCAGATACACTCTGCTCCCCCTTCAACCTACCTTTACCAACACACTATATAGCAGTATTGAACAACTGAAAAAGACATGTAAATATGTTTGTCTGGCATTGACTGCAAGAGAGCAAACAGCTTTGCAGACTGGCTAATAGAAGAAGAACTATAGAACACATTGTTACACCAGACTTTAGTTGAGTTGATAAAATATGTTTTTTAAATAGTGCTGATCAAAACTATTCCAAACTAGCATGTAGGCCTAATACAGCGCCTTATGGCCTACACGGTAGTGAAAAACTTAGTTACATCATCATCGTGTAAGCTTCTGAAGCATTTGATACAGCGCACAAGTTTGGGAAGTGTCCGAAGTCTGCATACAACAGTAGATAATTGATCTATATTGACACTACAATGCGATTCACCGATGAGAGTCAGACTTATCGAGATATTATTCGACTAACGCGAACTCACGACTGTGGGGAAGTAGTGGGGGGGGGGGGGGGGGGGGAGAGAGATTTTCTAAGGATGAGAAGAAAATCGGAAATTTCCTAATCACATTATTTACCCTCGTCTACTGAAATTCTGAAGACCAACTCGCGTTATCCATATTATAATCGGGAAATTCTATTTGTTTAAGCGTGGGAGGGGGAGTAATAGCTATAATTAACTACTGTAGTTATTTTTTATGCTAGAACAGATTTCATCTGTTGATAAATGTTAGTTATTAAGCTTTCATATAGGCGATTTAGTTCAAGATGGGGATAGAAAAAACAACAACAAGGATATTAAATGAGTGATTATAAACATATTATAATTTAATCTTTGTTCAGAAATATTTTCAATTAGTTTAATGCATCGGCGGTTAATTTAGTCAAAGCAAAGTTTTTTTTTTTTTTTTTTTTTTTTTTTTTTTTTTTTTTTTCTTTGTTGTAGTCACAAAATGCAACCAATTACGAACCAAGCGTTAGATCTATATTTTGTGAAATAGATCAAAATTTAACTAGTCTTTGAATTTGTTCGAGTTCATTTTCGTAAACATTTTATTTTCTAATGATGGGTTTCTTACAAAAAGATATACGCCTATTAAGGCCTATTTTGAAGTAAATGTCTTACAAATGTTTCGTATCATTTTAATTTCATGTTTTTATCACATTTTATAACAGTTCCCCATCTCCATCGCCCTTTAAGCTTAGGCCTAGTTGTAAATATAAATCATGGAATGAATTTTTTTTAATTAGACATGTACAAAAGTTAAATACCCTTCGGGACAAATTGATCATAGGGCCGGTGAAGCAGCATTTTGTAAGTTTCTGTGGCCAAGGCATACGAGGGGATGTGTGTCCATCACAATGCCCAGCCACCATTACTTTACCCCAACTAAGGTCAGGTACCCATCAGAGCTGGGTAGACAGGGACATCCTCCAGACCCGGGGAAAAATCCTAGCCTTCACCAGTATTCAAACCCAGGACCTTCGGTACGGCAGTCGGTTGCTCTGCCACTCGCCACCATGTCGCATATATCTGTAGAACTTTATTATTCCGTATGTAAAACTATATCGTTTCTCATTCTTCCGTGAGTGTGGCATTTAGGTATAAACTGGGTTTCCTCGTTTCCTGATGTAGTCAATATAAAACCCATCAACATAACATCATTGAAAACCATTATACAGTTCAAGGCCTTAGAATTGAGCCACAGACATGCAAAATCCTATCTAAAGGAAAGACGAAAAAAAGATTAAAAGGTAATGAATAAGGCGGGGGGAAGGGGGAGGGAATTAACAGGTAGCACACAGGAAAGGAAGGAAATATTTCATGTGACGTTTTTTCCAATAAGTTTTTAGGTTTTAGTTTACAAGAACCTGTCCATACTGTTGAAAACGAGGCCTACTTCAACTATAAATAGATATTGAAAAAAAACAACACCTCACAATCTTTACAAAAAACTATTAAAATAAACCCAGACAAACAAGAACTATATTTAATAACAGTAGATCTAAGGGGAATAAGGGGAGAAAACCCAAACTTCGTCTGATCTGGTCACTGATTTATTATAGGTCAGTGTCTGGAGCATACTCAAATACTCAAATCAATGGGGGCTTCCGTTGTTTGACTAAGTAAGCTAGATTAATAAAGTTCCCGTTGTTTACAAATAATTTAATCACGTTTTTAAACAATGTAAGAAACGTGTAGTTAAGTATGCCTAATCCCTCGATTAAATATTAGACATAGATCTATGTCGATGAACAATTTAAAATTCTATCCATGAAGCTACACAGACAAAAATATATGTTAATACTTCAATTAAAAAGAATTGAAAAAGAAATTTAATATTATACACTTCTGGTAGATGATGTATACGATATTAGTCCAATATCTACCCAGCTTTAGAGCAAGATTTAAATATAGGTAGAATATTGGGCGTTATATTTGTTGGATCAACCCTGTACTCGATAAGAGCAATCCATGCATTAGAGGAGAACCGAAATTCGGGTTTGGTTTCGGTGCCGAAAGTAGGAAAATGGCATCTATTTCGGCGTAGTGTCGAGTTCGGCCGAAGCCAAAAGGTAGGCTTTCGGTTTGCTTTCAGTTTCGTCCAAAACTGATAGTGACTTTCGGTCATGATCTATTTTAACTGGGAGGGGGGAGTTTTAACTTGTTTGCTATAAAATATAATTTTCGGCTTCGGTTTCAATGTATAGCTTTCGAAATGATTTCGTTTTCGGCCGAAACCAAAAGATGTGGTTTCGATCGGCCTCTACCAAACATTATTCATCGTACCGAAGATCGACTCGATGAACCAATGAAAATATTGCTTACACTTGAGAATGAATGAATAAACAACACAACTGCACGAGAAACATTGTCCAATCAGATAGTCGCTTTAATTGGGGGGGGGGAGTTTTAACTTATTTGCTATAAACTAGAATGGAGATCTTGTTTGGTGAGATAATTTCCCCCCAGGAAGTAAAACTTCAGACCTCTAGCATTAAACATTATTTTAAAAGTAGAACAGAAAGGTCAGTAAACCAACAAACTCCTCGCCCCTCCCCTACCTCCCCCCTACCTCCCCCTACTTCCTATCAAGTAATATTGTGAATGTGTTTGTGTGCGCGCATGTGTCTGATATCAACTTGGATTTTCTGTACGTTTAAAAAGAGAGGGGCGGCCCAAAATTACAATTCTGGACTAAACAGCCATGAGACGTCAACAAAACGGATTTTGGCTTTTCGGAAAACCGAAACGAGTTTATTTTTAGAAGGAGACTTGACTGTATTTAGTTAATATAGTTGTGAAGGCTGTGTACGACTCATTGTGCTTGAATTGGTTGATAGACTATATCAATAGAGAAAGCCTCCAAATAAATACCAAAAGCAACAGTGAGGAACCGGTGTGTTACAAACAGCATTGTGATCTAGTTGATTGGCTGTTTAGATTATTAATAAAATAACATTCTAAGAAAGTAGCAGTGACCAAAGAGCTATAGCCGATACTAGTTGATATTATTTATACCACTAAAGTATTCAATCGGATTGCTTACTACAAAGTACTATGGGATCCAGCACTCAAACATGTACAAGTCTTCAAGCCTTCAATTCTGAAAACGTCAAAGGTCAAGGTATGTTCATAAAACACACAGTGGGCACACCGTCGTATCGTCGTATCGACACGGTGTGTCCGCTGGGAATGATTCTAAGCTTATAATGAATCATCGTCAAGCTTGAATAAGATATTCGAGTAATACATATAAAAAATATAAAAGTTAATTTCTTTTTGGCTAGCGGCTGTGTGCCTTGCATACCAATACAACTGGCTAGCGGCTGTGTGCCTTGCATACCAATACAACTGGCTAGCGGCTGTGTGCCTTGCATACCAATACAACTGCCACTGCAATTTATTCCAAGAGCGCACCGAGCATGCTAAATTTAAAAACATGGATACAAGCGCTATATAAATTATCATTATTATTATTATTATTACTATTAAGCTATACTTTGTACTTTGCCTATTAGACGATTCAGACAATCCCATTAAGACTATTTTTGGTTTGAGTTTGGTCTTTATTTTGACAAGAGATGGAATGATGTTAAAGGTCAAGGTTTTCCCGAGTAGTTCTGACTCAAATTTAGATCAAAATAGTTTTCCTCTTTTCGTTGCTTATTATTCTTTATTTTTCCTAAAGTGTTATAATATTTGATCATAGTTTCCTTTCTTAGTTTCGACTATTATCTACTTCAAATTGTACTTATCCGCACTTGTTTTCAAATGTCTCATTCAAATTTATTGACTATTTCCTAGAAAAAACTGCTAATTTATTTCCTCCTTTCAATAAAACTTCACTATGTTTGATTCTATGAATCATTACTAGAGGTCAAAGTTTAATAAAACTAAATATCTTTCACTGATCGTTGGTCCCAGGGCCATACATTTGGAAGTCACAGTGACCTTCTAATGACAGTGTTCTGATATTCATTGTATTAATAATGTCAATATATTTTCAGGCTGTTTGGATGTTGCGCACCTCTTCCTTATCTCTTGTGTGGGTCGTTGGTCCACCATTGTTGATTGTTTCCTTTATTCCTTCCATCATTCTTCCATCACCCCTCCATATTTCCATCATTCTTCCATCATTCTTCCATCAGTCTTCAATCATTCTTCAATCATTCTTCCATCATTCTTCCATCATTCTTCCATCATTCTTCCATCACCCCTCCATATTTACATCGTTACACCTAAGTATCTTTTCCTTGGCATCTTGTACTGTGTCTTGCAGTTTGGTCTTTGCAAATTTGTCGGTTTCTGGAAATATGTCCGTTCCATTTCAGTAGTTTCCTTGTCTTTTTTTAATTAATTCTATAAATAGCCTAGGCCTCCATGATATTGATTTTCCATGCAGTAACCAGAGAACCAGATCAAGTGTCACCATGTTTATAGCAGAGAACCAGATCAAGTGTCACCATGTTTATAGCAGAGAACCAGATCAAGTGTCACCATGTTTATAGCAGAGAACCAGATCAAGTGTCACCATGTTTATAGCAGAGAACCAGATCAAGTGTCACCATGTTTATAGCAGAGAACCAGATCAAGTGTCACCATGTTTATAGCAGAGAACCAGATCAAGTGTCACCATGTTTATAGCAGAGAACCAGATCAAGTGTCACCATGTTTATAGAAGAGAACCAGATCAAGTGTCACCATGTTTATAGCAGAGAACCAGATCAAGTGTCACCATGTTTATAGCAGAGAACCAGATCAAGTGTCACCATGTTTATAGCAGAGAACCAGATCAAGTGTCACCATGTTTATAGCAGAGAACCAGATCAAGTGTCACCATGTTTATAGCAGAGAACCAGATCAAGTGTCACCATGTTTATAGCAGAGAACCAGATCAAGTGTCACCATGTTTATAGCAGAGAACCAGATCAAGTGTCACCATGTTTATAGCAGAGAACCAGATCAAGTGTCACCATGTTTATAGCAGAGAACCAGATCAAGTGTCACCATGTTTATAGCAGAGAACCAGATCAAGTGTCACCATGTTTATAGCAGAGAACCAGATCAAGTGTCACCATGTTTATAGCAGAGAACCAGATCAAGTGTCACCATGTTTATAGCAGAGAACCAGATCAAGTGTCACCATGTTTATAGCAGAGAACCAGATCAAGTGTCACCATGTTTATAGCAGAGAACCAGATCAAGTGTCACCATGTTTATAGCAGAGAACCAGATCAAGTGTCACCATGTTTATAGCAGAGAACCAGATCAAGTGTCACCATGTTTATAGCAGAGAACCAGATCAAGTGTCACCATGTTTATAGCAGAGAACCAGATCAAGTGTCACCATGTTTATAGCAGAGAACCAGATCAAGTGTCACCATGTTTATAGCAGAGAACCAGATCAAGTGTCACCATGTTTATAGCAGAGAACCAGATCAAGTGTCACCATGTTTATAGCAGAGAACCAGATCAAGTGTCACCATGTTTATAGCAGAGAACCAGATCATGTGTCACCATGTTTATAGCAGAGAACCAGATCAAGTGTCACTATGTTTATAGCAGAGAACCAGATCAAGTGTCACCATGTTTATAGCAGAGAACCAGATCAAGTGTCACCATGTTTATAGCAGAGAACCAGATCAAGTGTCACCATGTTTATAGCAGAGAACCAGATCAAGTGTCACCATGTTTATAGCAGACACAGCAGTCCGAAACCTAAGGCCGTAGTTATAATTACAGTATTTTGAAACCGAAAATGACATGCTTAGAGCTTTTATTGTAATTGGAGTCATATTCCGGGAAAGGCTTGTATAGTATTGAGCGACAAGTCCCTCGTTTAAGCAGAGCTGGTTTCCCCAGAAAACCACCAAAATATTGACTTATACTCGAAGCAAAGGTGCAATAGAAAATCTTGCAGACGTAGTCCTGCAGGACAAAAGAATCTCCTTGGCGCAGGGCCTGAGGCGGTTGCCACTTGTCGTTTCTATTGTCTGCGTTGGATATTTTTTTCTTTCTCACTACACATATTTCAGGAATATCATTTAAGTTTAATCATTGATATTAAGATAAAATAATTCAATAACTTCAGAATGTGTCTGCTACTGCACCCTCCCCCACGGCGCCCCCTACCTGGCACTATTGGATCTTCCACCCTACTCCCCACCATGCTCTAATTACCTCCCCTCACACTCCACAAATCTACCCTGCAATCTGGTTATGCCCCCGTACCCCTATGGGTCTGTTCTTTAAATAAGAATTCATTTTTCATGGCAGGAATTATTCTGTAAATATATTTAATTTGTTTAACCAACTACTGTAGGTTAATTACTCACTGCTTATCTAATGGACTCTGGCATTTTCTTTGTTTAGGCGGAGATACACTGCGCTCACGTACTCGTGCACAGACCAGGCTTTTACTACGAGCATTGATCAGCGATCGACTGGGCGATAAGCCCAACAAGCAAACTACCCTACCACTCCCCCACCATCTATACCAGTGTGTGTCTGTGTGCTTCGGTGAGGTCACAGACAGAGTGGAAAGCCTTGAACAAATAAAAGAGTAAGTATCGCTTTAAAAAACACAACAACAATGAAAATAACGATTGACCCCCTGATTCCCTTTTAATAATGTATTGGGGAGGGGGGGGGGGTAACTCACACAGAGGAGAAATAGTGTTAGCGCCATGTAAGGTCAGCTTAAAACTTTTTCTGTCGTCTGCTGGATAGATGTGTTCAACATTAAACCATGTTGTAGCTGTGTGTGTACTCCTTCTGTCGTCAGCTGGATAGATGTGTTCAACATTAAACCATGTTGTAGCTGTGTGTGTACTCCTTCTGTCGTCTGCTGGATAGATGTGTTCAACATTAAACCATGTCGTAGCTGTGTGTGTACTTCTTCTGTCGTCTGCTGGATAGATGTGTTCAACATTAAACCATGTTGTAGCTGTGTGTGTACTCATTCTGTCGTCTGCTGGATAGATGTGTTCAACATTAAACCATGTTGTAGCTGTGTGTGTACTCCTTCTGTCGTCTGCTGGATAGATGTGTTCAACATTAAACCATGTTGTAGCTGTGTGTGTACTCCTTCTGTCGTCTGCTGGATAGATGTGTTCAACATTAAACCATGTTGTAGCTGTGTGTGTACTCCTTCTGTCGTCTGCTGGATAGATGTGTTCAACATTAAACCATGTTGTAGCTGTGTGTGTACTCCTTCTGTCGTCTGCTGGATAGATGTGTTCAACATTAAACCATGTCGTAGCTGTGTGTGTACTCCTTCTGTCGTCTGCTGGATAGATGTGTTCAACATTAAACCATGTTGTAGCTGTGTGTGTACTCCTTCTGTCGTCTGCTGGATAGATGTGTTCAACATTAAACCATGTTGTAGCTGTGTGTGTACTCCTTCTGTCGTCTGCTGGATAGATGTGTTCAACATTAAACCATGTCGTAGCTGTGTGTGTACAAAAGAAGTTGGTCAATACAAACTGGTAGAGTCTAGAATAGATTAATCAGTTGATAATGAGAAACAATCAGACCACCTTTGGCTGGATTCGTGAGATGCTACTCTGTGCCACAGAGTCATATAAAACCAGGAGTTGATGCAAACAAATGGTTTTCTAGAAGCTGTAGTAGGCATAGTTAGTTAGTTAGTTAGCTAGTTCGTTGGTTGGTTGGTTAGTTATTTAATTAGGTGATTAATTTGCTGATTAGTTCGTTCAGTAGTTGGTTAATTGATTTTAGGTAGTTGTTTGGTTAATTAGTTATTTAGTTGCTTGGTTAGTTAGTTAGTTATTATGTTTCACCATAAAGAAGTGCATCACGTCTGCTATCAATAGTTACCTAACCGCCATAAAAAAAAACACCACCATATTCCTGCCTGGTACCCATTTATCTTCAGAATATTATCTCCCTTTAATTTGTACCAAACAGCACTGTGTAAAATGGCGTGTTTTTTTTCTTCATCTTAAAGTATGATGGCACCTTTCTCGATAGACAGAAGTGCAGAGATTTGTCGTGAAGTAGTTATCAACATTTTCGACAAAGACAAGATAACCATGGGCCGTGTGCTGGGTTTCTTCAGTTTCGCCTATGAGTTATGCCTAAAGGTAAAGTTCATTCAAATAATAGCACAAAATTAAAAGTAGTAGGCCCTTCATGTGTGTGTCAAAGGATTGTTTTGACTAATTGTGGGTAGTCATTGTACATTTGTAACTTCCGGTCTTAATTGTAATATAAACAACAAACTATAGGCCCTACAATCAATGTTAAGTTCTACCATGTCGTCGTTAGAGATTTTAAGGCGGAACTATTTGGCAGACGCGGATACGTTGCATAGGGCACAGTGGCCGAGCAGTCAGCGCGTTCGACTGGTACCGAAGGTCCTCGGTTCGAATTCCGGTGAAGGCAAGGATTTTTCCGTGGACTCGAGGGTTTGTCCCTGAGTCTACCCAGCTCTGATGGGTACCTGACATTAGTGATACGTTGCGCCAATTGATACGTTGCGCCAATTGATACGTTGCGCCAATTGATAGGTTGCGCCAATTGATACGTTGCGCCAATTGATACGTTGCGCCAATTGATACGTTGCGCCAATCAGGCCCCACGAGAGGGGAGTACAGCCGGTACGCCGTACCGGGGCCCACAAGGGGGGCCCATGAATATTAAAATTTAAAATTAAATTGGCTATTACGCCATTATTTTAAATTATTGCTATTAACTTACTATTAAGCTAAGAGGAGATGCCCAAAACCTCCTACAATCTCACGTGGCGCTGGCGCCCTTAATTTTGGTATTCTTTGAATGTGTACTTGAACATTTTGTTAATTATGCAATGAACCCTTTAGTTGTAATAAAGGGCCTAATTATTTTCGACATTATTTAGGATCTCTTTTTTATTATTTTTCTCCAGAGACACTTACAAATTTTAATATAGACCTATGAGCATTACAGGCTTACAGTTCTCCCTGTTAGCTTAGTAGCCTAGGCCTATATACTCTAGTACATAGGTTCTCAACCTTTTTCGGCTCATTGCCCCCTTTTACAATTTTTTTCCGCTCACCACCCCGCAACTAAATTTTAACTAAACATAAATCAACCTATAATTAATTCTAAAACAAATTTATTTGTATTATTAATTTTATAAATATAGGAGACTTATTTAATAACACTAGATCTATATCATGTAGGCCTAATTTCTGTAATTATTAATGTTTAAAATATAAACTCCTTAAATTCACAAAACATTTAATACAGGAAATGTTTATTTACAACAGTTACTGTTTAACGTAAATTATTTTAATCCTCTAATAATTAAATCTTGTTTTGAATACCATAATGTTGAATGTATATAAAGGAAAAAAAAAGTAATATTTGTTATATTACAAAACATAACTTTTTGGGCATCACTTTTGAATCAAATGTGTAAACTTTTGTTAATAAAAGGGAGATAATTAACCCGTTACATTTGAGCTAATATTTCTGTATTTTTTTTTCTTTTATTAAAAAATTATTGGCTTACATTTATGACTCTAAAATGATCAAACTGTAAAAAGTATTTAATTTGAAAATTATATAAATATTATATGACTAAAGAATTTATATGTATATTTTCAAGCAGTATAATAACTACCCAGTTAGTATAATTACCCCGAATCAATATCGCTTAACGATAATGTGAACAAACGAATGAAGAATGAAATAAACGACATCTCGGTAAAACTGAGATCAAAATATCTTTAACATTAGCATATGTTAGGACGACAGTGATCGGTCAGCAGGGTTGACAGGCCGGTGAACCAACAATAGGACAAGACGGCCGCATACCATATTAGCCAAATAATGACCTTTAATTCATCGAAAAGTCATTGCGATTCCTATTTCTTATTAGTTTAGTAACGTGTATGCCTAATGTTGGGGGACATCAGATATTCAGCAGCACTTGCGTTTACATCATATTTCATCCAAAAACTAATCGATTCAAATAGCTGAGGTGTTCAAATTATATCTGGTACGTTTGTATCGCCCCCTTGCCCTTCACCGCCCCCCCCCCCCAATCGGCCCCGGGAATGTCAGCGCCCCCCTAAAGCCTCTCACCGCCCCCCGGGGGGGGGGGCGATAACGACCCTGTTGAGAACCTATGCTCTAGTAAGAGTCTAGTATGTCGCTGCATATAGCCTACTAGTACGGCAGTCAAAGCTAGTTAGTCGATCCTCTTACACTTTAATGATTTCCTGTGCGGTAGCCAAGAGGGGAGGTTGAAGGTATCATAATTTTAGACATAATATTTGAAAATTTAAAACACATTTTTTTTTTGTCATTTAATAAAATGTATTTTGGGAAGATTCTGTACAATAATAATAATAATGACATTTGTATAGCGCTGCCAACAAACATATTGTAAGCTCAGAGCGCATTTAACATAACAATTTAAAGAACACAGATACAATCTATAGGCCAAGAGATAAAAAAAAATTTATGTGTCAACTGTATTGCCACAGCAGATCTAATCTTACATTTGACTACACAACATACATTACTGGCGAATATTTACAACTGACAAGAGTATACACCGTATACACCAATAGTTAAATCACTAAACCTAGAAACACTCGAGGACAGAAGGACAAAGAGTAAAGTTGTATCCTAATAATACATAATGCATTAAATTCTAACTTAGAAATGCAACACAATAACAACCTGTTGCAATGCTCAGATAAACATACTGACAAAAACATTTTCCTTATCCCTTACGGGAGAACTAATGCATATAAGTACACTTTCTTCCCGAGTGGCACCCGGTATGGAATGGGTTATCTGAACAAACCAGGAAAACCAGTAACCTAACATTATTTGAAACACTAATAAAAATGCAAGGCTAGACTCAGACGACGGATGAGCGTAGGACGCAATAATCTTATTTACAGAAGGTGCGTCTGTAATATATAAGATAAGATCGATAGGTATATAATATATACATTTATTGTGATCACATCGGACAAAATTGATTTAAACTTATAACGTCGTTGAAGCAGTGGACACGGCATACTAAAATTGTGTCGCCCGCACAATGCCCAGACGAATTTTGTTTTACCTCAATTAAAATGTAAGGTATCCATCAAAGTTATGTAGACCCAGGGGAAAAAATAATTATATGATTCTAACACAGAACCATCGGTACGCCAATCCAACGCGCTGTCGCTTGGCCAGTTCCCATATAGGGTAAGGGGTGATAAATCCCACCTATGTGTAATTGTAAAAAATATACCTCGATGATATAACAAAAAGTGACGAACTTTCCTTTGCCAATATTATTGGCAAGCAGCTCGGGCTTAGTAAATTTTACATTGGTAAATGTAGGAATTTAGAGTTCTTGTGATTATTCGCCTTTTTTAGTTTAATTAAGCCCACTGATCAATACATACATATTATATCCTATGAAAATAGATCTGGTACTTGGTAGAAATCGTCTACTCGGTTAGAACCTAAAGTAAAAGTTCCAGAAAAGGCTCATTTAAGTATCATCATCAAGCCCTTAACCGTTATGGTAGTTGGTTGGAGCTGATGGACAAATTTAAGTATATTTTAATTTTATAAGAAAAAAACAAAAACAAACGAAACCCCATCAGATGTTATCATGATTAACAGAATGTTAATTTAAAAAAGTGGGGAGGGGGGGGGGGCAGAAAAGATCTCGTACCGGCATCTTTTTTTTCTCTCGAGGGCCCTGGCGCCAATTGATACGTTGCGCCAATTGACAAAAACAAGTTAAATATAGGTCATTAGTTCATTATTATATTATTGCTTTTTCTTTGTATTCAATTGTATACTATATGTTTTATTAGTTGAGTATATTTTAGTGTATACTATATGTTTTATTAGTTGAGTGTATTCTAGTGTATAATATGTTTTATTAGGTGAGTATATTCTAGTGTATACTATATGTTTTATTAGTTGAGTATATTCTAGTGTATACTATATGTTTTATTAGTTGAGTATATTCTAGTGTATACTATATGTTTTATTAGTTGAGTATATTCTAGTGTATACTATATGTTTTATTAGTTGAGTATATTCTAGTGTATACTATATGTTTTATTAGTTGAGTATATTCTAGTGTATACTATATGTTTTATTAGTTGAGTATATTCTAGTGTATACTATATGTTTTATTAGTTGAGTATATTCTAGTGTATACTATATGTTTTATTAGTTGAGTATATTCTAGTGTATACTATATGTTTTATTAGTTGAGTATATTCTAGTGTATACTATATGTTTTATTAGTTGAGTATATTCTAGTGTATACTATATGTTTTATTAGTTGAGTATATTCTAGTGTATACTATATGTTTTATTAGTTGAGTATATTCTAGTGTATACTATATGTTTTATTAGTTGAGTATATTCTAGTGTATACTATATGTTTTATTAGTTGAGTATATTCTAGTGTATACTATATGTTTTATTAGTTGAGTATATTCTAGTGTATACTATATGTTTGATTAGTTCCCCGTTTGTCTCTGTCTGTTTATGTAGTACCAAGATGACCAGGAAAATATCCTCGAAATCATGGATGGGCTTCTGGATGAGTTTGTTATCGACTGGATTGTGGAAAGCGGCGGATGGGTAAGTTGCACCACTCAGTGGTTGGTGCGAGGCAAAAGCAATGTTCTATATTTGGAATTGGAACGTTGTATTTTAAAAACATTGGTCCATCGCTAGAGCGTGGCATTGGTAGCACACTGTCTGTCGGTTCCTGTGATCTTTTATCTACTCCTATTAAAAAGACTCAGAACTCTTATAATTAATGTAGCAGGACTTGAATACAGTTAATTTGATTGGGTATTGTACAGGCCACACAATCAATGTGATTATAGAAATAAATTACCTCTAATGCTCCATCGGGTCTTAAAAAGATTTTTTGTTCAAAATCAAGTAACTCAAAGAACAGAATAAATGTGTATACTCCCCCCCCCCCCTCTTGTAGTAGACCCTACACGTCACAGGCCGCCACTAGTGGACAAATAGCTCTCCCCTATGGCATCTTAGTATATTATATTGAACTTTTAACTATCAATTTTCAACTTCCAATAATAACTCAATAACTCTGCAAATTCATTTAGATTTAGGCAAGACATTTTATTTTATCATACTTTCATTGAACAAAAGTATTCAGTAAAATACAAATGAAACAAATATTATAATTATAAGAATGGTTTGCTATCATTAACTTCGATATGTTTATTTTTTGCAGGAATCTGTTTTGAAACCCAATACTAAAGAGTTCCCCTCTATAAGCCTGGCTTGTGGCATCGCAGCACTGGTCATTGGAGGGTTTATAATCTTTAAAAGTTTGTAACTGGCTGAACAAACAAACGTGATACTTCGATATAAACTATAAACTACTGGACTACAATCTTCTTGGATTTATACGCAATCTTTTAAATTGTATTAATGTATTTATTTGTGAAAACTGATTTAGATAATTAACAATTTATTGTTCTGTCAAATAAAATTGTGAGTCATATCTTTCACTGACCTATATATAGCTCAGTGAAATCATTGTAAATTTGAATCTTCCGATGTCAACTAACAATAATATGAAGAGAAAGAAAAAGGTTTGGGGGGAACATATATTTAAATATTATTTAAAAGAAGAAAATACAATTTCATAGAAAAGAGTTAAGAATGGGAGTAATATAGAGGAAAGGGATTTGATAAACCATAACATCGATTTCATTCACTTGATTTTGCAATTTCTGAAACTTTTTTTTGGTTGTAGGCCCTAATAGAGATGGGCAAAACCGTTCACCATGCTGATCGCCGCTCAATTGAGCGCTCACTAAAAAGATACGGATCCGTTGAACGGTTCCACGGATCACTTAGTAATTTCCCCTCTCCCCCCCCCCCCCCCCCCCGCCTCCCTCCATAATTTTATATGTTGGATGTCAAGGGAAGAGAAAAACAACTTGGATCCCTTGTTGAAACGCCGTTTTTTTTTGTTACTTAAAACATTCAAAAATATAAATAAGAAATAATTGTTCTCAATTGTCTAGTTGTAGGCTACTAAACTACTTATAATTAAACTTTTGTTTTTAAGCTATAATTCCTTCTTTTCACCTAATAATCTACTAATAAGTAAAATTAAAAGGGTAAATGTAAAATACTGTAATCATATTGGCTAATTATAATGCAAAAATGGTATCATCAACATTATTTACAATTGACAGCAATTGTACGATCACTCGCATTCGAAACCAGCATATCGAAATGCAGAACGGGAACCGATCAGTACAGACCCATTCAGTACTGAGCGGGTCTGAGCCGATCAGTAATGAGCGGGTCTGAGCCGATCAGTACTGAGCGGGTCTGAGCCGATCAGTACTGAGCGGGTCTGATCCAATCAGTACAGACCCATATCAGTACTGAGCGGGTCTGAGCCGATCAGTACTGAGCGGGTCTGAGCCGATCAGTACTGAGCGGGTCTGAGCCGATCAATACTGAGCGGGTCTGATCCAATCAGTACAGACCCATATCAGTACTGAGCGGGTCTGAGCCGATCAGTAATGAGTGGGTCTGAGCCGATCAGTACTGAGCGGGTCTGAGCCGATCAGTACTGAGCGGGTCTGAGCCGATCAATTCTGAGCGGGTCTGATCCGATCAGTACAGACCCATATCAGTACTGAGCGGGTCTGAGCCGATCAGTACTGAGCGGGTCTGAGCCGATCAGTACTGAGCGGGTCTGAGCCGATCAATACTGAGCGGGTCTGATCCGATCAGTACAGACCCATATCAGTACTGAGCGGGTCTGATCCGATCAGTACTGATCGGGTCTGATCCGATCAGTACTGAGCGGGTCTGAATCGGTCTGATCCGGGTCAGATCCGGATTCTAAATGAACTATGGAAACCAACATATCGAAATGCAGAACGGGAACGGATCAGTACTGATCCGGGTCTTTTGACAGTGATCGGCTTTCGGATCCGTTCCTTTAAAAGACCCGGATCAGTTGATCAGTTCTTTAGTGAGCGACCCATCTCTAGGCCCTAATCCAGTTGTTGTTTTTTTGCAAATACTTTTGAATCGCATATAGGCCTACTCCCCTAGTATGTGTCCCCTGGGCCTCAATATGGCCCATACCAAGCCTTTTACTGCCTTAACAGGGCCCACCAAGTTTTTTAATGCCCTTAACGGCAGTTTTTTTTTTTTCAGTGTATTAATAATGTAAATACTTGTTCAGAATGTTTATGCCGTGACGATGTATCAAATTCTTATACGGCCTATAGACGTATAGTCAAATGCTGTAGCCAAAATATTGGGTCTACTGTTATATTATACCTACTGCTTTTTATGGCTACTGTTTTATATGCCTATTGTTACATAAGACTACTGTAATATATGACTACTGTTATATATAAATAACCATTATTATTATATTAGTAAGGTACTTGGAAAACTATGTCCTATGACATAAGTCACACACATGTACCCAGTCACATAAAGTCGATGCCCAAATTACCGAATGTTCATGAGAAAAAAAATTGTCATGTTTCTGGTTGTATGTGTTGATTATGTAGAAATAATAAATATTTATATTGTCAATAACAAGTTGTTGTGTTTTTTTTTTTTTTTTTTTTTTATTGTCCTAAAGATTAAATTATAAGCTGAAATTTCGTTTTTTTCTAATGTCAAGCTAAAATGTCATTTCTGATATTACTGACTGAAATGTCATATGAAATGTCACATATTAATCATTGCATCATTCTTTTGGCTAGCTGTCTTATAGGGGCCTAGGCCTATATGTCAGTGCTGTGTAACGTTTAAAACCAAAGACTATAATAAAATAATTTTAATAATAATATTTGTATTGCACTGCCAACAAACATAATGTAAGCTCAGAGCGCATTTAACATCACAACTAAGAACACGGATATAATCTCTAGACTGATGATTTAAAACTTTACAAACATAGGACTAATCCAATAAATGAAGCAATAACCGACCTAACATAATATAAGTTATAAGTAAGACAGTAGTGGTCTAAAGCAAGTTATCTAAGGTAAATCTTGAAATAATGAGTTTTTAAGTTCTTTTTGTAAGTATCAATAAGCTTAGAGCTTGTTAGCCTGAGTTGAATGGGAAGTACATTCCATACCTTCGGACCGGATATTGAAATAAGCTATAAAAATAGAGCAAGCGGTTCATCTTAAAGTCTTTGTTAAAATGTAACTCTTGAAGAAATTATTCAAAGTTTTAACATAAAAGAAGAAAAAAGAAAAGTGTAATATAAATGTGTTTAAAGAATTTCTTTTTCAAAAAGAGATTTTGTAACCCACACACACACAAATAAAACGACTAAAACGTGGAACAATCAAGGAACAAAACAAGGAACAATCAAGGAACAAAACAAGGAACAAAACAAGGAACAAAACAAGGAACAAAACAAGGAACAAAACCAGGGCTAAATGAGCAAGCATGCTTGAATGCCTATACCATGGATAGACGCGCTATACAAATGACATCATTTACATTGATGATAAACAGATGGATAGACGCGCTATACAAATGACATCATTTACATTGATGATAAACAGATGGATAGACGCGCTATACAAATGACATCATTTACATTGATGATAAACAGATGGATAGACGCGCTATACAAATGACATCATTTACATTGATGATAAACAGATGGATAGACGCGCTATACAAATGACATCATTTACATTGATGATAAACAGATGGATAGACGCGCTATACAAATGACATCATTTACATTGATGATAAACAGATGGATAGACGCGCTATACAAATGACATCATTTACATTGGTGATAAACAGATGGATAGACGCGCTATACAAATGACATCATTTACATTGGTGATAAACAGATGGATAGACGCGCTATACAAATGACATCATTTACATTGGTGATAAACAGATGGATAGACGCGCTATACAAATGACATCATTTACATTGGTGATAAACAGATGGATAGACGCGCTATACAAATGACATCATTTACATTGGTGATAAACAGATGGATAGACGCGCTATACAAATGACATCATTTACATTGGTGATAAACAGATGGATAGACGCGCTATACAAATGACATCATTTACATTGGTGATAAACAGATGGATTATGAGAGAGAGAGAGAGAGCTGATGAGAGACAGAGAGACGGATAATAGAATCATTACAATAGTCTAGAATAGAAATCTATAGGGCATAGTGTCTGAGTGGCAGTGCAATCGGCTGTGGAAGTCTAATAAGGTTTGTTCCCGGGTCTGTGGGGTGTCTCTGAGTCTACTCTGCTATGATGGGTGCCTAACATTAGCTAAGGATAAGGCGGCTGGGCATTGTGCTCGCCACACAATCCCCTAGTATGCTTGCCTTAAAGTTCAATTAGGTTCGACGGGATTATTACTTTATAACCTTATAGAATCTATTATTCTATATAACTGACTGATGACAATGACTAATTGAAACTTAACGTTTTAAAAATTCACTAAACGAACATTGCACCGAACAGCACTTTCGATGAAATTTATTACGTCACTGTTCTTCATCATGGCGTCTTGGGCTAGTTCGACGTCTTAAACTCTGCAGTAACTTTACGTTTTTCTTTTATTCTGACTGGGTAAGTGTAGGATTTGTCATCGTTTAAATTTAATATTATATTTACAAGTATTGCAAATGGCAACAATAATATTTTTTTTTACAATTAGATAACCTTAGATAGTCTAGTCTAGGGGTATGACGCAATAATTGTCTGCACAGACAGAGATACTCGAATCTCGAGCAAATGAGACATTTCCAGCCAATTGGTAACAAAATAAGGAAGGTTGACCTAAATGAAAGAAGCGCGAAGTGATTGGCTGTGCATTAAGGCGACATAATAAAAGAGACTGGCGCAGACGATACAATATACCGTAGATCTAGGGCCATTTGTTAAAATAAATGAATTTTATTTTGTTTATCCAAATTAAAAAATTAAAATGTAGGAATAGTATCAAACTATTTGGAGTAATCTATATTTGGAAATACACAAATATAATTCTCACTCACAAACGCGACAAGAACAGCTGAAGTGGTATAACTATAAGTAGACCATCATTTAATATGAAGACTGCTAAGAATCAAGAATGGATAAAGCTGATAGTACTGCAAGAAAAACTGTACTGTCGGGCTAGAAAAAAACTAGAAAAAAATCAAGTTTACTGAAGTCATGTGGAGTCATGGAAAACTATTGACAATATAGATCTATGTACAAAATTAGTTTGAGACAATCCTAGATGGTGATCCTGGTTGACTGTGGTGTAGTATGGACCAGGCGTCGGCAAACTTTTGATAATAGTCTGCCATAATAAATTCAGCGTGCCAAAAGTCGTAAAGTCATCCTGTTCTAGCACTCTATTTTTTTGTAGAAGAGATTTGAATTGCCCTTTTGGGAGTCTTTCGCGTGCCATTGAAAATCACGATGCGTGCCAAGTCTGACACGCGTTCCATAGGTTGCCGATCCCTGGTATAAAAAAAAGGCTGTCCTTGTGCTCTACATATCCCTAACCTGTAAACATTATCCTCATTATAAGAAACATGAACGTTAGTGATATCTAAATCTAACTTAGTGGCATCAAAGTTAGTAACATCAAACGATGTGACATCAAACTTAGTGATACCAATGACCAACCTTACTGATGTAAATGTAAGAAGAACTTAACAACTCGCCGGTCGGTGTAACAACTCGCCGGTCGGTGTAACAACTCGCCGGTCGGTGTAACAACTCGCCGGTCGGTGTAACAACTCGCCGGTCTGTGTAACAACTCGCCGGTCGGTGTAACAACTCGCCGGTCGGTGTAACAACTCGCCGGTCGGTGTAACAACTCGCCGGTCGGTGTAACAACTCGCCGGTCGGTGTAACAACTCGCCGGTCGGTGTAACAACTCGCCGGTCGGTGTAACAACTCGCCGGTCGGTGTAACAACTCGCCGGTCGGTGTAACAACTCGCCGGTCGGTGTAACAACTCGCCGGTCGGTGTAACAACTCGCCGGTCGGTGTAACAACTCGCCGGTCGGTGTAACAACTCGCCGGTCGGTGTAACAACTCGCCGGTCGGTGTAACAACTCGCCGGTCGGTGTAACAACTCGCCGGTCGGTGTAACAACTCGCCGGTCGGTGTAACAACTCGCCGGTCGGTGTAACAACTCGCCGGTCGGTGTAACAACTCGCCGGTCGGTGTAACAACTCGCCGGTCGGTGTAACAACTCGCCGGTCGGTGTAACAACTCGCCGGTCGGTGTAACAACTCGCCGGTCGGTGTAACAACTCGCCGGTCGGTGTAACAACTCGCCGGTCGGTGTAACAACTCGCCGGTCGGTGTAACAACTCGCCGGTCGGTGTAACAACTCGCCGGTCGGTGTAACAACTCGCCGGTCGGTGTAACAACTCGCCGGTCGGTGTAACAACTCGCCGGTCGGTGTAACAACTCGCCGGTCGGTGTAACAACTCGCCGGTCGGTGTAACAACTCGCCGGTCGGTGTAACAACTCGCCGGTCGGTGTAACAACTCGCCGGTCGGTGTAACAACTCGCCGGTCGGTGTAACAACTCGCCGGTCGGTGTAACAACTCGCCGGTCGGTGTAACAACTCGCCGGTCGGTGTAACAACTCGCCGGTCGGTGTAACAACTCGCCGGTCGGTGTAACAACTCGCCGGTCGGTGTAACAACTCGCCGGTCGGTGTAACAACTCGCCGGTCGGTGTAACAACTCGCCGGTCGGTGTAACAACTCGCCGGTCGGTGTAACAACTTACTTTTATTCTCCCTCTACACTCTTATTGTATCTCCTTCTTCCAGTCATTCACTCAATATTCCTAAATTCAAATAAGACATTCATGAATACAACTTACCAAATCTAGTCAGTCAATAGAACAACTACACAGAGCTATCAGGTCACTAAGTTCTGTCAACACATTATAATACTACAATCCACTGCGTAACTAAAGGCTCAATTACACAGGCGAGTTTACTATATTGCTAGTCAACTAGCACCGTGTAATCTAATCACTAGCAGCTAATCAGCTACTAGATCTAGCCCTGCTAGTAAAAAGCTTGGAAAATTGAAAGCCAGTGAACTTTACTCGTCACTCGCCGGGGTTTGAGAGAGAAATTGGCGGCAAGTCAATGATGGCGGAAATGTCGGAGAAATTTTTTTATTTAAATACTTTTCTCAAATTTGTGTAATTCCTACATGTAGGCATCTTTATTGATTTGATTTTAGACTTAACTTGCTTTACATCAATTTCCCCCTAATAACTGATGTTCATTCAGTTCACACATTAGGCGCATAACATGATTACGTATAGGCTACCCTTCAATGTTTTGTTGCTATAGTCTACTCTTTATCCATGATATTCCACAAGAAAGGGTAATGGATGTATACTTGAAGAAACAAGGCAATATTATTCGCGTTCCATTTTCATAAAAACCAACACAATTAGCCTATTGTTCAATTTGAAGAAAAACTCGTGGTTTCAACACACCAGCTAGTTGGCTATTTAGTGTGTAATTGAACCTTTACACAGTCACTTTTACTGACACAACTGACACCAAACCTAGTGACATAAACCTTACTGATGCCAAAGCTGGCGACATTAATCCATTTGTTATCAGCACTAATGCTATCTTTTCTTCTGGTTCCATTATTCAGCTAATGTCGGCAAAGCCTCTACTTGAGTCTGGCTGTAGCTCCATCTACTCACAATGATTGATGAAAACGAAGTGGACTTAATATTGGAAAAATACAAACGAATCATGAAAGTTCAAAGGTAAAGCCACCTTACCTGTCCACCTCGGTCCAGGGCAGAGGGAAATATTGCGCCCCATTCGTCCCTGGGCGGAAACACTATTTTGCGCCCTTTTCTCTATATTTTATAACATACTTCATGTGACGCCCGGGGCAGGCGTCTCACGACCCCGATACTGAGGCACTGCCTTTTTCTCCCTTTCTCTCTCTCTCCCTGTCTTTGTCGCTCTCCTTGTCTTTTTACCTCTAACACTCTTTATTTCTTCTCTCCCTCTCTTTCACTGTACCGTTCTCGCCTTCTCTCCCTCTCTTTCACTGTACCGTTCTCGCCTTCTCTCCCTCTCTTTCACTGTACCGTTCTCGCCTTCTCTCCCTCTCTTTCACTGTACCGTTCTCGCCTTCTCTCCCTCTCTTTCTCTCTTGTTCTATTGACATTGATGTTTCCCTTATGTCTAGTATTCATTGTTCTATTGACATTGATGTTCCCCTTATGTCTAGTATTCATTGTTCTATTGACATTGATGTTCCCCTTATGTCTAGTATTCATTGTTCTATTGACATTGATGTTCCCCTTATGTCTAGTATTCATTGTTCTATTGACATTGATGTTCCCCTTATGTCTAGTATTCATTGTTCTATTGACATTGATGTTCCCCTTATGTCTAGTATTCATTGTTTATTCATAATGTATTTTTCTGAATATATTTTATGTTTATACAAGTCCATTCTAACCTCAACAAGCCGCCAACCTTGCCATTGGAAACATGCTGAATGTTTTAGCATGGAACTACTGTCGATGTTTTAGTGATGGATTCCTCCATTGTATATCAACTAGGTCCTTATAATATATTATAGCTATGTTTTAAAGTATGAACATTGATATGTAGCCTAAATTGTGCTGTCTAAATTCTTTCTGACCTCCTAGTGACCTTCTGGACTGCTCAGGGTGGACCTGCTCAACGGACGACGACAGCCAGTATTTAAACAAGAGCAGTAACCGTGGCTGGGACGAGGAAGATGGGTTGTCTTATTACCCGGACGCTTTCACTAAAGTATTGGACGAGGAAGGTTATCTCAAATACAGGTACACTTTGTAATGACACGTCAACATTTCAATTTGTAGAGGGAGAATAAAGGTGTGGCAGACATTTTGAACATTTGGGGGGGGGGGGGGGGGTGGCTTGGCACTGGGTCACGACACGGGCAACGGGGCAACTCTAGTCTAGTCTTGGCTACTAGATTTGTGGTAAAATATAGAGCTGGTCTTAGTTTAACTTTAATTACAGTTTTCCATTTGGATATCAACAAATGCAGATGTTAAGTAGGCCTACTACATGAACGCGAATCTGGGGCAGATACTTTTGATCTTACTGGAGAAGCAGAAACTGGGCTTTCCCCACAGACGCTGAACGTACTGAATACTGAACCGATAAATAGGCATAGACTTTCTGTGATGTGTGTGTGATTCCAATGAACACAACGCTCTAAACTGCAATGGTGCATTAGGCATTAGGCCTACCTTTATCGCTTCGTCGGTCACTTCGCTAAAGAAAAATAACTTTATTTTCCACCTAGTTTAGGCTTACATATTATAACAAAAGAAACCCAAAAAGTAGGCCTACACGGGAAACGGCCAACCCAAAAACCGGTATTAAATCGGATTTCTAGAACCGAACATCGGTTTTGAAAAAAAAGGATATTAAATCCCTAGTTGCATCAACTTGCATGACATTGTTAATTAAACTATGTTGTTTTCACCGATTCCAAATTATAGAAAGTAGGCCTAAGCCTATATTATAGACATTTGAACTTACTGTGTTACTGTTACTGTTTTATTTGTTTTTGTTGTTCTATTTGATACTGTCTAGCAACCCGATTTCCAAGATGCCAGTTTTATCCATTTGTTATGGTTTCCTCAATTCTGAATTGTTAACTTTGAGCTTGTCCTATGTGGATGAAAGAAAATACAGGGTAAAAAAAATAAAATAACGTACTTTGTTTTTTTTAACTAAATAAGCTCTTGGAATTTGTTTTTAAATATAAAATGCTTAATATAGTCGTGTTAAGTCAAAATAGTTAATAAATGTAAAGATGTAGGCCTATACTGATTATATAGAAGGGAAGTGGTGGTCCAGTGTAATAGCGTTGGAATGAGTGTTGGAAATATCATTCATTGGTCTAATGAGTGTCCCTGAGTAGGGCATTTGCAAATGACGTCCCCAAGAGCTCCGAGTCACTTGACCTATGTCAACAACCTCCATTTTGCTCAACGTAAAAGAAGAAGTCACTTTATGTTACACATATCTAAGTAGGCCTATCGACAAAAACTGTTAAGGCATATTTTGTTCTAAGATTGTAGGCCTATACTCGGGATGTTTTGACATTAGAAGTTGTATTGAATACCAGTGGGGGAATAATTACACTGCTGAGTGTATATTCAAATGTATCAGTTTCAGCTGATGAAATGATAGATCTAGATCTATATATTTTCAAAATAAAAGAATTGAGATGACTTCTCCTTAATACAATTGTTTTGTGTAGTTGACTAAATCAGCTAAGTTCTACTTAGTGTGCCTTGTAGGTGTAGTCTAAGCCGGCTGGTCCAGCGGTTAGTACACCGGGCTGTCACCAAAACGGCCCGGGTTCTAAACCTGGCGCCGACCAATCCCTGCCACCCTGCAGAAGTTTTTGGCCTAGGAGGTAATAATCTTTTATTTAGAAGGAACATCCATTAACTTATAAGTCAGGTAGTGAAAAGTTTCATCTAGTCGTAGAATTATGCAGTTAACTCGTGGAATATTTTTCTTTTATTTCACTGTCAATGGTTATAGATTGGCTTACTATTTTAAAATAAGAAACAAACTATCGTAAAGCCTACAGGAAAATGGCTGCAATTGCCATATCAAGGCGGACAAGAGACCTTTAAGCCACATTATTTTGGTCACGTGTTTGCTAAATCCCTAGAGTCAGCTCATCAACTATTTATTTATAGTATATTACATCATCAACTAATTATTTATAGTATATTACATCATCAACTATTTATTTATAGTATATTACATCATCAACTATTTATTTATAGTATATTACATCATCAACTATTTATTTATAGTATATTACATCATCAACTATTTATTTATAGTATATTACATCATCAACTATTCATTTATAGTATATTACATCATCAACTATTTATTTATAGTATATTACATCATCAACTATTTATTTATAGTATATTACATCATCAACTATTTATTTATAGTATATTACATCATCAACTATTTATTTATAGTATATTACATCATCAACTTATTATTTATAGTATATTACATCATCAACTAATTATTTATAGTATATTACATCATCAACTAATTATTTATAGTATATTACATCATCAACTAATTATTTATAGTATATAACATCATCAACTATTTATTTATAGTATATTACATCATCAACTATTTATTTATAGTATATTACATCATCAACTAATTATTTATAGTATATTACATCATCAACTATTTATTTATAGTATATTACATCATCAACTATTTATTTATAGTATATTACATCATCAACTATTTATTTATAGTATATTACATCATCAACTATTTATTTATAGTATATTACATCATCAACTATTTATTTATAGTATATTACATCATCAACTAATTATTTATAGTATATTACATCATCAACTATTTATTTATAGTATATTACATCATCAACTATTTATTTATAGTATATTACATCATCAACTAATTATTTATAGTATATTACATCATCAACTATTTATTTATAGTATATTACATCATCAACTATTTATTTATAGTATATTACATCATCAACTATTTATTTATAGTATATTACATCATCAACTATTTATTTATAGTATATTACATCATCAACTATTCATTTATAGTATATTACATCATCAACTATTCATTTATAGTATATTACATCATCAACTATTTATTTATAGTATATTACATCATCAACTATTCATTTATAGTATATTACATCATCAACTATTTATTTATAGTATATTACATCATCAACTATTCATTTATAGTATATTACATCATCAACTATTCATTTATAGTATATTACATCATCAACTATTCATTTATAGTATATTACATCATCAACTATTTATTTATAGTATATTACATCATCAACTAATTATTTATAATATATTACATCATCAACTATTTATTTATAGTATATTACATCATCAACTATTTATTTATAGTATATTACATCATCAACTATTTATTTATAGTATATTACATCATCAACTATTTATTTATAGTATATTACATCATCAACTAATTATTTATAGTATATTACATCATCAACTATTTATTTATAGTATATTACATCATCAACTATTTATTTATAGTATATTACATCATCAACTATTTATTTATAGTATATTACATCATCAACTATTTATTTATAGTATATTACATCATCAACTAATTATTTATAGTATATTACATCATCAACTATTTATTTATAGTATATTACATCATCAACTATTTATTTATAGTATATTACATCATCAACTATTTATTTATAGTATATTACATCATCAACTATTTATTTATAGTATATTACATCATCAACTATTTATTTATAGTATATTACATCATCAACTATTTATTTATAGTATATTACATCATCAACTATTTATTTATAGTATATTACATCATCAACTAATTATTTATAGTATATTACATCATCAACTATTTATTTATAGTATATTACATCATCAACTATTTATTTATAGTATATTACATCATCAACTATTTATTTATAGTATATTACATCATCAACTATTTATTTATAGTATATTACATCATCAACTATTCATTTATAGTATATTACATCATCAACTATTTATTTATAGTATATTACATCATCAACTATTCATTTATAGTATATTACATCATCAACTATTTATTTATAGTATATTACATCATCAACTATTTATTTATAGTATATTACATCATCAACTATTTATTTATAGTATATTACATCATCAACTATTCATTTATAGTATATTACATCATCAACTATTTATTTATAGTATATTACATCATCAACTATTCATTTATAGTATATTACATCATCAACTATTTATTTATAGTATATTACATCATCAACTATTCATTTATAGTATATTACATCATCAACTATTTATTTATAGTATATTACATCATCAACTATTTATTTATAGTATATTACATCATCAACTATTTATTTATAGTATATTACATCATCAACTATTCATTTATAGTATATTACATCATCAACTATTTATTTATAGTATATTACATCATCAACTATTTATTTATAGTATATTACATCATCAACTATTTATTTATAGTATATTACATCATCAACTATTTATTTATAATATATTACATCATCAACTATTTATTTATAATATATTACATCATCAACTATTTATTTTTAAAATAGTACATCATCAACTATTTATTTATAAAATATTACATCATCAATTATTTATTTATATAAACATATGTTATCCCACCAATCGGTGCGCCTTCTCTAGGAAAGCTATCGGCACTTGGATGAAGACAAACGAGAAAGTTACAATAGCCTGTTCTCAAACCAATATTCAGTTCAGCCACTTGTTGATGGCCTTCCAGAGTCCGTCTGGTTGGAATGTGTGGAGCCAACATTAGCCATTCTCAAAGCTCTGAACTCACTCAAGAGACGAAAGTGTAATCTGAGCGTCAGGAAATCCTCTATGAACACAGTTGACAGGTAGGTGATGTGTCCTAGTAAGTCTTTTAACGTTGTAGAATGGTAGGTGATGTGTCCTGGTAAGTCTTTTAACGTTGTAGAATGGTAGGTGATGTGTCCTGGTAAGTCTTTGAATGTTGTAGAATGGTAGGTGATGTGTCCTGGTAAGTCTTTGAACGTTGTAGAATGGTAGGTGATGTGTCCTGGTAAGTCTTTTAACGTTGTAGAATGGTAGGTGATGTGTCCTGGTAGCCTGTCTTTTAACGTTGTAGAATGATAGGTGATGTGTCCTGGTAGCCTGTCTTTAAACGTTGTAGAATGGTAGGTGATGTGTCCTGGTAGCCTAGCCTTTTAACGTTGTAGAATGGTAGGTGATGTGTCCTGGTAAGTCATTTAACGTTGTAGAATGGTAGGTGATGTGTCCTTATAGCCTAAGTCTTTTAACGTTGTAGAATGGTAGGTGATGTGTCCTGGTAAGTCTTTTAACGTTGTAGAATGGTAGGTGATGTGTCCTGGTAAGTCTTTTAACGTTGTAGAATGGTAGGTGATGTGTCCTGGTAAGTCTTTTAACGTTGTAGAATGGTAGGTGATGTGTCCTGGTAGCCTAGTCTTTTAACGTTGTAGAATGGTAGGTGATGTGTCCTGGTAAGTCATTTAACGTTGTAGAATGGTAGGTGATGTGTCCTGGTAGCCTAAGTCTTTTAACGTTGTAGAATGGTAGGTGATGTGTCCTGGTAAGTCTTTTAACGTTGTAGAATGGTAGGTGATGTGTCCTGGTAAGTCTTTTAACGTTGTAGAATGGTAGGTGATGTGTCCTGGTAAGTCTTTTAACGTTGTAGAATGGTAGGTGATGTGTCCTGGTAAGTCTTTTAACGTTGTAGAATGGTAGGTGATGTGTCCTAGTAACTCTTTGAAAGTTGTAGAATGGTAGGTGATGTGTCCTGGTAAGTCTTTTAACGTTGTAGAACGTATGCAGTCCTGTTTTTTTTCCACCCGGGCAACGCCGGGCTATCTAGCTTGTATATCTCCGATATGGACTGGGGAGGGGGACAGGTATTTTATGGGGTCACATTAAAATGTTTCATCTGTGATTTAATACAAAATCTACCGTCGCACCCAATCAATACAGCACGAGATAATATAGACTATATATAGACTAGACTATATAGACTATAATATAGACTATATATAGACTAGACTATATAGACTATAATATAGACTATATATATAGCGTACACAGTATTTCTATTTTGTTTCTTAATGTTAACTATCAGTTTGTCAAAGTTGATGCAGCTGAAAGTCCTTTTTGTCTCTAATCGCAGGGAGCAAAAGCTGTAGGCCTAGCCCCCTCCCAACCTGCCCACAAATTAAATAGTAGGCTAATCCAGCACTGAAATACCATATACAATATTATTTCAGGAAAATTAGTCATTTGCGTTACTAGCCCTGAACCATGTTTCAGTGCATTCTTTGTCTACCTCCATTCCCCCCCCCTCCCCAAACTGCAAGCCCACACTGCTGCACTGACAAGGAGTCATGTAATGGTAATGGTAATTTATATAGCGCTTCTATCCATGCTATTTTAGCATGCTCAGTGCGCTCTAGAAGACTATTAATCTGTGAGAGGTTTCACTGCTGCCGGTTAAGCGCATGTGATAACAACTCAATATTAACGTCATCTAGTCCCAAAACTCCTGTAGGGCGACAGGGATCTGCCGGTGGCGGGGCTCGAACCCGCGACGTGTCAAGTGGTTTTTTGGTTGACAGTCTGGTGAGCTAACCGCTAGCCTGAAACCTTTGTTCACAGAGATATTTCAAACATTTGAGTCTTTCCTTTGTAAAGTAAATGCTCTTTAAACTTAATGATACATATTTTATTACATCAACTTCGGAGAAAATTTCCAGTTTAAAACGTAAAGAAACCATTACATTCGCATTGAACTATATCATTACAATCCTTTTAACTTATTGTTCATTAGTTCGTAACATGAGACTCATCAAATTGTTCTTTAGTTCGTAACACGAGACTCATCAAATTGTTCATTAGTTCGTAACACGAGACTCACCAAATTGTTCATTAGTTCGTAACATGAGACTCATCAAATTGTTCATTAGTTCGTAACATGAGACTCATCAAATTGTTCATTAGTTCGTAACATGAGACTCATCAAATTGTTCATTAGTTCGTAACATGAGACTCATCAAATTGTTCATTAGTTTGTAACATGAGACTCATCAAATTGTTCATTAGTTCGTAACACGAGACTCATCAAATTGTTCATTAGTTCGTAACACGAGACTCACCAAATTGTCCATCGTTATTTACCGGTATATATATTCCAGTAACGCTGGTTGCCATGGTGACTATGAAACAGTTCCGCTCCTGTTTAACCCTTTTCTTCACGGCCATCATCTGAGGTTACTGAGAGTTCAGTTTCTTGCTTTAGAAGGTGTATTGAATGCACAGTTTGGGAATAATCAGGTATTGACATAAGAAGGTGTATTGAATGCACAGTTTGGGAATAATCAGGTATTGACATTAGAAGGTGTATTGAATGCACAGTTTGGGAATAATCAGGTATTGACATTAGAAGGTGTATTGAATGCACAGTTTGGGAATAATCAGGTATTGACATTAGAAGGTGTATTGAATGCACAGTTTGGGAATAATCAGGTATTGACATTAGAAGGTGTATTGAATGCACAGTTTGGGAATAATCAGGTATTGACATTAGAAGGTGTATTGAATGCACAGTTTGGGAATAATCAGGTCCACATAAGAAGGTGTATTAAATGCACAGTATGTGAATAATCGGGTATTGACATAAGAAGGTGTATTGAATGTACAGAATGGGAATAATCATGTATTGACATAAGAAGGTGTATTGAATGCACAGTTTGAGAATAATCAGGTATTGACATAAGAAGGTGTATTGAATGCACAGTATGGGGATAATCATCAGGTATTGACATAAGGTGTATTGAATGCACAGTTTGGGAATAATCATGTATTGACATAAGAAGGTGTATTGATTACACAGTATGGGAATAATCAGGTATTGACATTAGAAGGTGTATTAAATACACAGTATGGGAATAATCAGGTATTGACATTAGAAGGTGTATTGAATACACAGTATGGGAATAATCAGGTATCGACATTAAAAGGTGTATTGAATGCACAGTGTGGGAAAAATCAGGTGGGCCATTTTAAGTAGGGTTTTAACTTGTTATCTGTTATCATTGCTAACTTACTCCTACTTTATACTGTATCAGCAGGTGAACGGTGAAGGTGGCCAACGCCAGGAAGAGCACGAGCTGAATGTGGATAATAATGTTGGACTGAGAAGAAGGCGAAGACTTGAACACAACAGACCTTACAATCTCCCATCCAACAACAATCACTCTCACCCTTTCAGAGATCTGGTACGAGGTTCTAACAACTTCATTAGGAACATGGCAGAGATCAGAGAGATTTGACCAACTAACTGCCAACAACTTCATTAGTAACATGGCAGAGATCAGAGAGATTTGACCAACTAACTGCCAACTTTCAAAGTAACAAGTAGAACTAAATGACTCAAAGAAAACATGACCTTCTATTAAGTGGACAAAAAAAAGTATATTCTTAAAACAACTCAATAAAATTTAATATTTATTTTTATTTTATTTCTTTGTACATTGGTAAGGCAGTAATATGAACACATTACAGGTGAAAAACTTTCAATCATTTACTGTCACATTGTTACAGGTGAACTTCTCAACATAAACTTTCAATCAATTACTGTCACATTATGTTAGCTATTGAAAAATAAACTTAAAACAACTTGCCCCGTAGAAACTTTGTGTATGATTATGATAACTAAATATATGAATAAATAAATGAACTATATAAACTGAATCTTATTTTGTTGTTATAGAAACATGTTATTGTCATTCAGATAGATCCTCTCTCTAGTTCATTTGTCTGAACTTACCGACCTGATTATGTGGACTTAAAATATGAAAGTCTACACAAAATCACCCAATCAGCAGTGAAACATATCAGTATCAGACAACAAACTTATATATACAGTTCATACAAACATGTTTGAATATATTCTAAAAAGTCACACATCAATTTATACAACATTCACAATGTTTGAATTTATTCTACCAAGTCAAACATCAAAATGTATACAACATTCACAATGTTTGAATTTATTCTAACAAATCACACACCATTACATACAAATAAAATCACTATGATTGAATAAATTCTTTCAAGCCAAACTTGTCCAGGCATTCAACTGTAGATCTATGAGCACTGAAAGTAAAAAAGAATTGTTTCTTAGCAAATGAATTGAATGTCAGATTCTTTTTTTTAATAACTTAACCATTTACCATTTGAGAGTAAAGGGAGGTAAATCACCTTTTTTGAATATCTCAACCATTTACTACTTGAATAAAGGGAGCTTAAAAATGAGTGATCTCCCCTGTCTTTGAGAAGATGTTTTTATTTCTTTACTATTCTATTCTGCTGATAGGATTTATAACAAAATGAAGCACCTGTCAAAATATGTAGATTTCTGAAAAAACTCTTTTTATTGACTTACCGGTAACAGATTTTGCTATTTAGTAAAGTAACAAGAAATAAAATGGTAAATAAGTTTATAATAAACATACAACTGTGTGATGGAGTAAACATACAATACATACAACTGTGTGATGGAGTAAACATACATACAACTGTGTGATGGAGTAAACATACATACAACTGTGTGATGGAGTAAACATACATACAACTGTGTGATGGAGTAAACATACATACAACTGTGTGATGGAGTAAACATACATACAACTGTGTGATGGAGTAAACATACATACAACTGTGTGATGGAGTAAACATACATACAACTGTGTGATGGAGTAAACATACATACAACTGTGTGATGGAGTAAACATACATACAACTGTGTGATGGAGTAAACATACATACAACTGTGTGATGGAGTAAACATACATACAACTGTGTGATGGAGTAAACATACATACAACTGTGTGATGGAGTAAAAATTCTTAGCAAAGTCTATAAAATCGAAAAGACAAAAGGACAAGATTCAAGCTTTGAGCTTACCTTCCAGGACGAATGATTCTGTAAGAATGAGGTATAGACAAGTCAACTACTGTAGACCCAAGTCTGGCTTCTTCTGTATCATTTAACTTCCCTCCATTCACAACAAGGTCGAGCTGACACCAAAGATTCTCAAATTCCTGTCATACATCACGCACAATTGAAACATCCATTAGATTTATACGTACAGAAACTTTAAATAGAAAATGATGTTCAACAAAGGCAAAATGTTTAAAAGTTCAATTATCAACATATAAATTTTGATTTTAGTGATGATAGTAAGTAAAGTACCAGTCGGACCAAATTGATCCATCATGATGATAGTAAGTAAAGTACCAGTTGGACCAAATTGATCCATCATGATAAGATAAGATAAGATAAGATTTCTTTATTGATCCAAACAAATGGAAATTTGTCTTGATTACAGATGTTTTGTCCTTCAGCATATTTTAAACAAAATAAAATAATTATTTGTAATTTGTATACAAGCACAGAAATATACTTATAAAATAGACAAGTGCACACACATTCACACACTTTATCATAAAAGTAAAAAGTTCATTAGTAGTCATCCACTGTATTCTGGCTGACTGAACTCTTGACGATATATTTATGTTAGATAGTATGGCCTGAGGCTGACGCGCAATAATTCTTCGTCTGGTGTGCATATTCTTCTTTTGTTGTAAAACAGTTGGTATTGTAATATTGTTTGTTTATATAGATAGCCAGCCATCCAACTTAACTTTGCCACTGTTGACGGATCTGTCTGAGCAAAGCAGATAAAATGTCCACAGTCATATTCCTCCTCTGCGGCCACATTTATTTCGCCCTGTTGGTGTGAAGACATGTTTATTTGTTGTCATTTGTATCCAAGATGGCGGTTCGTTCATTAGTATGGAACCAATGGTGTAAAATAGTTTCGTGTAAGGCGGTTCTTGACATAAAAGTTTTAGGAACAATAGTTTCCGTTATCCAAACTACTCACATACTTTAAGCATATACAAATTAATAAATTCTGGCTTGATAAGATGGTAGAAAAGCTGAAAAACGGCACATCGTAATCAGGTCGCCTGCAGAGCAGCGCCCCGATAGTAGTAAGTAAAGTACCAGTTGGACCAAATTGATCCATCATGATGATAGTAAGTAAAGTACCAGTTGGACCAAATTGATCCATCATGATGATAGTAAGTAAAGTACCAGTCGGACCAAATTGATCCATCATGATGATAGTAAGTAAAGTACCAGTTGGACCAAATTGATCCATCATGATGATAGTAAGTAAAGTACCAGTTGGACCAAATTGATCCATCATGATGATAGTAAGTAAAGTACCAGTTGGACCAAATTGATCCATCATGATGATAGTAAGTAAAGTACCAGTTGGACCAAATTGATCCATCATGATGATAGTAAGTAAAGTACCAGTTGGACAAAATTGATCCATCATGATGATAGTAAGTAAAGTACCTGTTGGACCAAATTGATCCATTGTAATGATAGTAAGTAAAGTACCAGTCGGACCAAATTGATCCATTGTGATGATGTACCAGTCGGACCAAATTGATCCATTGTAATGATAGTTAGAGTTAAGTGAGAACTGACCTCTATCTGCAAACAGCTTTTTGTGCCGCTTAAATTGGCACTGGTCAATGCAACGGGACCGCCACACTTTTCAGCCAGATCTTGCATGAAATAGTTTTTCGGAATTCGAATGCCTACTAAGTTTGTGAGAGGATTGAGAGCTGGGTTTAAACATGGCTTCCTTTCAAAGACCAGTGTAACAGGTCCTGGTAGTAAATTGTTGAGCAGGTCGTCGCAGACTGTAACATAACTCCACCTGTAAATTAGAGTTTTACTTTATTTACTTCATTTGTTATCATTGAGTTTTACTTTATTTACTTCATTTATTATCAATGAGTTTTACTTTAACTGGTATCAATAGTTTAAAAAAGTAAAGTACCCTCCAGACCAAACGGATCATAGGGCTTTTGAAGCAGCGTTCACCAGTTTCTGTGGCCAGCACAATGCCCGGCCAGCACAATGCCCAGCCAGCACAATGCCCAGTCGCCTTTCCTTTACCCCAACTAATGCCAGGTAACCATTAGAGCTGGGCAGACTTAGGGACACCCTCAAGTCCTGGCAGAAAATCCTAGCCTCCACCAGGATTCAAACCCAGGACCTTCAGATCGCCAGTCAAACATGCTGCTCCTCGGCTACCATGCCCCCAACTATAGTTTAACTGGTATCAATAGTTTAACTGGTATCAAAAGTTTAGCTGGTATCAATAGTTTAACTGGTATCAATAGTTTAACTGGTATCAATAGTTTAACTGGTATCAATAGTTTAACTGGTATCAATAGTTTAACTGGTATCAATAGTTTAACTGGTATCAATAGTTTAACTGGTATCAATTGTTTAACTGGTATCAATAGTTTAACTGGTATCAATAGTTTAACTGGTATCAATAAAGCATTAACTCTGATAGTTTTATGAGCTAATATTGTTTAACAAATCAAGCATCTTAAAACATCTTGTTGAGATTAGGATATTAAGCAATTTTGATTGGATGATTTTTTATTCATTTTTATTGCTAGCTCTGATAATTTTATTCAAGTTCAGTTCAAAGGTCAAACAAAAATTTTGATTCAACTTGCCGCAAGTAATCCAGATGTAACAAGACTGGGGAGAAAATGTTCTACTCACCTAGAAATATCTTCAATGCTTGAAACACTTATAGCAATAGGGTTGTGATAATTTCTATTTTTAATGGCATAGATTCTGCTGATAGCTTGAGTATTCTGAGCAAGGCAAGCAACTCCGTAGACTGTATCTGTGGGTACTGCAACAACACCTCCATTCTTTAGGCATTCGGCACTTCTTTCCAGCACTAAAATAAATAATTATGCAGGGATATGGGCAAAAGAGAAAGTAAAGTCAAACCAATTAGATTTATAATGCATGTGAAGCAGTGGCCATGGCATACTAGGGGATTGTGTGACCTGCACAATGTCAAGCCACCTTTACTTTGACAATTTTTGTCAGGTTCCAATCAAATAATAATTGTCTCTAAAAAAACGGACTAGCCTTCCTGCTCTTGAGTCCAGGGGGTAGTGGTGTAAAAGGGTGGACCAGAAAGGGAGCACACAAAGGACCTGTCAAGACTACCCACATAGTGGCATGCTGATAAATAAGGCAAGTCACAGAATAATAACATAGAGTCCGGTCTCCAAAATCACATGCACTACACAGCTTCTCTCCACCTGTGGAATTCCACTAGGACATTATCCTGGTGGTTTGCTCTTACACCTGCCCTGTTGCCCAGTCCACAAATCTCAGACTTTAGGTCTGGACATTCAAGCACCAGGGCGGATTTGAAATGTCTAAAATCCTCTATGCAGTGCATTGAGACCTCGGGCACGCAGCAGGTGCTTTCCCCCCATGCATTCGCCTGACGGTGCGCTCTTTTAAATATGAACATATATTTGGTTTACACACTTCGACAGTATTGGAGGCCCATGGGTACAGACGTTGGGTAGACCCAGAGACGTTGGGTAGACCCATGGGTACAGACGTTGGGTAGACCCAGAGACGTTGGGTAGACCCATGGGTACAGACGTTGGGTAGACCTACAGACGTTGGGTAGACCTACAGACGTTGGGTAGACCTACATACATTGGGTAGACCCAGAGACACCCTCAAAACCTGGGAACAAATCCTGGCCACATTTTCACAATTATTTTATACCAAGAAAAAATCTGATTCATTAAATAAGAAGATAATATTACAATAACTCTAACTAGGCCTATACTTTGACTTGGGCTAGAAACAGAAATATTACCATGGTCGGCAAGGTAATAAAGTGCAGCATTTCTCTCATTTTATTGGCCTATATAGATTTACCTGCTTAAAATTCAAAATATCATTAAATATGGAGTTTAGGAACTTTAGGTAAATTTTTCATGCAAATGCCTACATTAGACATTTGCTTACATTAGGCTTAGGCTACCATTAATTATTAGGCCTATCATATGCTCATGCCTATACTATATATACTTTAGACTTTATAATATATATATAAAATCCTATAAATAAATATATTTATAATTTATATTTTTATAGTATAAAAAAATTATGTTGATATTATTATAATAATAAATAGGCCTATATACTATAATATAACCTAATAGGCCTATATATTATTATTATATATATTATATAGACATCTAGTAGGCCTATATTATAATTTATATATAGTAGGGCCTATAGTCCTATAGTCCTATAGTTATAGAGTATAGTTATAGTACTTATAGTTATATATAGGCCTACTATTTACTATTATTAACTATAATAAAAATTCTAGATTGATATTGTTTTATTAAATTACCTACCTGTAAAATCTGATTCAAACGAGAAATCTTTACGCAATGATCCAACTGTATTGTCGGCACTAAATTTGGAAAATTGAATAATGGAAGGAGGCATCTTTTTATTTTCTAATATCGCTCCTAATCTGAAACTGAAAGGCTCTTTTGTTTTGGAGGCCGAAAGTCCTTTTGTAATGAACAGGTTTACGGTCCTATAGCTACTAAATCTATAAGTAGAACAAGATAATTGTCTTTTCAATGAAAAACGATGAATGACAGGAAATAATGGTATCCGAACTAATGCCCTAAACTTGTATATTTCCATCAATGAACCACGTCGTCAAGTGTCGGAAACACAATTTCACACGTTTACGTAAGAAATCGACATTTTGTTCGTACCTTATCTGAACTTTGTTTAGTGAGAGCTGGAGACTGCAGGGGGAAAAAACCGACGAGGCACAAATTGTTATCTCTATGTTATCCCCCTTTTGTTAAAATTGTGTAGTTCCATTTGTTCTTTGAATTCATTCACTGGGTACCTCTTACAATGATATACATTTTATTTTATTTTATATTGTTTGTGTTAGATCTTTATTTCATTTGTATTAAGAATGATTAAAAATTTTTTTAAGTAGTAGCCTACAATAGAGTAAATGTGGTTTAAAAATACACTTTTTGCCTAGTTCATTCATGCAGGACCATAAAAAGTCTGATATCTATTTACTTTTAATGATTTTCGCCCTGTGTCATAAAGATGACGGCTGGTCCAGCGGTTCACCGTACTGTCAACCAAAAAACAACTGACACGTTGCGGGTTCTATCCCTGCCACCGACCGATCCCTGTCGTCCTGCAGGAGTTTTGGGCCTTTTGGGCGTAATGATCTTCTATCTAGAAGGAAAGTCTGTAAACTTATAAGATAAGAGTATTTATATCATGATTTGATGTGGCATGCTGGGTATTTTGAACCTTAGTTCTAAGTTTTACATTTTTCTTTTCTATTTTTCCCTTTACTTGGCTCTATGAATATGACTTGTCTTATTCTTTGTTCTCTAGACTATGTATGTGTGTTGTTCAGTCATTTCCGAGAATGACCATGTCTCCCAGTCGCACTGTGGCCCCTTTGGTGGCCAATCAGTCCTATGTGGGCCCTGAAAGTTCTATTGCAGGTATTGCAAACAAATGCCGCGGCCTTGCGAACTGGCACCGCCATGCAGGTCTGCTTAGCTTTTCCGCCAACTGTGCCCCGGACCTCACAACATTTTGCCACCTGCTTCTGTCGGCCGCCAGTGCCTCCCATCCGTCTTGGTCCACGTGTAGTGCTTTTAATGTTGCTTTCAGACTATCTTTGAATCTCTTTTTTTGGCCTCCGGTTCTTCTTTTACCGTGTGCTAGCTCGTCAAATAGAGGCTTCTTCGACAGTCTACAATCCGGCATTCTCACTAAATGACCAGCCCATAGCGCTTGAGATTTCAGAATCTGAGTATATATGTAGCCTATGACATCTGTGATGAACTGCCTACAGACTTCAGAATCTGAATATATATGTAGCCTATGACATCCGTGATGAACTGAATCTGAGTATATATGTAGCCTATGACATCCGTGATGAACTGAATCTGAGTATATATGTAGCCTATGACATCCGTGATGAACTGAATCTGAGTATATATGTAGCCTATGACATCCGTGATGAACTGAATCTGAGTATATATCTAGCCTATGACTATGACATCCGTAATGAACTGCCTACAGGTCTGCAAGTTTGGTAATTACCCAGAGATATTGTATATTTCTATTACCTGAGGCTAGAGTTATTTTTTCTAAGTTATTGATACAGGAGGAATGCCTGGAGGACATCCTGTGGACATTTTGAGGACATTCAATGGGGGTCATTTTAAATTTCTATTTTAGAAACTAAAAAGTGATTTCTTCAATGTTGAGAACACTCCTAGCATAAGTTTCATTTTTCAATCAACAAAATGTACCTGGTACTTATAAAGTATTTGATGGAAACATTTCCAGGTCACCATCTTTAAGAAATCCTTATTACGTTTAGGCCTACTGCAGTTTCTGTTTAGTTACTTAGTAGATGAAAGTAAAGAATTTAAGACTTAATATTGAATTAATACTGTCTGTTACGGCATGAAAATGTTTTAATGTGTTCAAAATGTTCTTACTTGTATTGTTTATGAAACTCTTAATCATATTGTTATAGAATATTGTAAAATATAAGGCAATTATACATGTGCACTTAATACTTATATAAATGAAATTTGAGCACTATTAAAATTTCTTTGAAAGATTATATTTAAATTTCATTACCTGCCTAGTCGAAGCGGACATGAACAAGCTTTTATGTTAGGCCTTGGGGGTTTTATCAAATAATTTACAGATTTTCATTATAATAATAATAATAATAATAACAACGACATGTGTATAGCGCTGCCAACAAGCATAATGCAAGCTCAGAGCGCATTTAACATACAACTAAGAACACGGATACAATCTATAGACTAAGAGATAAACAAACTAAATGATGATTGAAAACTTTACAAACATGGAGTTTTTAAGTTATTTTTGAAGGAATCAATGGAGCTTGTTTGCCTGAGTTGAATAGGAAGTACATTCCACACCTTCGGACCGGATACTGAGAAGGCTCTAAGGCCTTCGGTCGTCAGAGAGAAACGGGGCTCTTCCAGAAGTGATGAGTTAGCAGAACGAAGTGTTCTTTGCGGGACATATGGTGTGATGAGTTCTTTGAGATAGGACGGAAACAAAGGTCTTTACAAAGATTTTTACATCCAATTCATATCAAAAGTTTAGATCTAGTCTTGAATTTTATAACCAAAATGATGAAAAGTTGTTGGTTTTCTGGACTAGTTTAGGCAACCCATTCCTTGCCAGCTGGTTAAAGTGGAAACAGTAAAGCTTAAAAATTTGTTTTTTTAATCTTTTCCAGTATTTTCCAGATTATTGAATTGTGATTAATAACAAGTTAGTTTCATAAATAATTTTAATTGACAAAAGTAAACAAATCTTGAAATAAAAAGTTTACTTTGAAAAACAAAATCAATCAAATGAACACAAAAAAAGTGAATTGTAAAAACTTGAACTGAAGGCAAAAGAGAAAGAAACAAACTTCCAGATTCCAGTACAAAATATTGACCATTAAAAAACTTCAAATTATAATAACAACAAAAGGTATTAAGCATAAAATTATGGTAAAATGTTAATGTGGATATAGTTGATTGTGTAAAGATAACTGTAGGTAAAGATAACTGTAGGTAAAGATAACTGTACATCACATCATATGTTGTTATAGAGTTCATGTATTGGTTGAGTATCTAGTCTAAGGAAGACAAACTCTTACATCAGACTAATAGAATGTTTGAGTTATGAAACTTGAATCCATTCAGAGAATTCTGTCAATGAAATATTCTACAAGTAAAACAATTTTTATGCAGATAAAAAAAAAGTAAAGTAACTCGTCTGACCAAAATGGTCCGTAAGGCCGGTGAGGCAGTTTGGACCAGTTTCTGTGGTCATGACATACTAGTTCAAGTATTACCAAATAATTACAACGTTAAATGTATACAATGGTATAACTAGTTCAAGTATTACCAAATAATTACAACGTTAAATTTATACAAACAAGTCTTTAAAACAAAAGTCCAACATTAACTTATAATTGCCAATAAATCAACATCTGATGAATACTTGATGATTAATTGAATAGTCGATGTTCTGGTCGCTCAATGTACTGGTTACTCGATGTACTGGTCACTCGATGTCCTGGTCACTCGATATACTGATCAGCCTCTGACAAATTTTGGCATCGGTATAGTTGGAGTGTAGGGTAGAAGTTGGTGCAACATCACAGCCTAAAACATGTACACAGAAAATAATTCAAACAGAACATTAGAAAGTTGAGTGATGAAAAAATTAGGATCAATTTAGGTGTCGAATCAAATCTTCAAAGTCAATTACTAAAGGAAGTTATTAAAAAAATACCTTCACAAGTCTAAACTTGGTGACCTAATTAAAAGGGGCAGGTGGGGAGGGTCATCAGTGGACAGATAGTTGTGTCCATAGAAACAGGTAATAATAGAAAATGGGACTTCTGATTAACACTATTTAGCATATTTAATTAATTGGATCCAATAGCTCTAGTTATTAAACATTTGAATTTCAATATTTCCCTATTTTTTTTTTTACCAATTTTTCATCATCAAAACATTCAAATTAAGTTTGTTCCAATTTTTCCTTCAAACGTTCTGGCATTAGAAAGCAATGACCCTAAGACTGACCATAACTGTCCACATTCTGTTCTCTGCCTCTTGCCAAACGAGAGATTCTGTGCCATAGAATATATCATCAGTTACCTCCTCTTGTTTGCGGGGAAGACAGTGCAGAAACACCCAGTTACCTCCAGCTTCTGTCAACATCTGAGTAAAGAAAACAAGAAGAAGATGACACAGACACTTAGTTGCACAATTAGTTGGTGAACAGTCAACACTAAACAGACACTTAGTTGCACAATTAGTTGGTGAACAGTTGCACAATTAGTTGGTGAAAAGTCAACAGTCAACAATTCATGGCTTTAGAATGTAAACAAATAATTGCCAAGTTTTAGTCACAGAAATACAATACCACATTTTTTCTTCGCTGGGCAGGCATGTAAAAATAATTACCCAATCCAATATGATCTAACAACTTGATACCTCTTACTATACGTGGGCACCTGGCCGTATTTTGCCATATTCGTACACCTTTGAGACTCTCAGTATAATGTTAAGCACTATACGGGCAACAACAAATTTATCAATATTTTTAATATTATTTTGTTGGGAGATAAAAAAAATTTTTTTCCGGTAATAACGATATATTACATTTACAAGAACATCTGTCACGCGTGATGGTCTGATATTTTCGTTTTTAAAATTACAAAAAAAAATGGCTGTGAATAAATGTAAACTAGAGAAGCCTAAATTTTTTTTTTGTGGGATTCGGTAATTCTTAATTATCCAATACGAATACATCACGCCTTTGTGTATATATATATATATATATATGTATATATATATATATGTGCATCGACTCATTTTATCTGGTCTAAATGTAAATTGAGTGACAAAATCTGGTCAATGGTCTTAGAATACGATTTAGGGGAAGTAAGAATAAGCCAATGACAAATTACAAGTACCCAGGTATGTTATTACACTATACTCAACAATTACCCAATCAGGGATGTTATTACATAAGTAAAGTACCCGTCGGACCCAATTGATCCATAGGTCCAATGAAGCAGCGTTCACCAGTTTCTGTGGCCATGGCATACTAGGTGATTGTGTGGCCAGCACTATGCACAGCCGCCTTTACTTAACTAAGGTAAGGTACCCATCAGAGCTGGGTAGACTCAGGGACACCCTCCAGACAAGGGAAAAAAATCCTAGCCTGCACCAGGATTTAAACCCGGGACCTTCGGCTCGCCTGTGGAACGCGCTTCCGCTCGGCTACCGTGTCCCGTTATGTTAGTACACTGTAGTCAACAATTAGCCAATCAGGTATGTTATTACACTATACTCAACAATTAGCCAATCAGGTATGTTATTACACTATAGGCTATTCAACAATTAGCCAATCAGGTATGTTTTTACACTATAGGTAAATAGCCAATCAGGTATGTTATTACACTATAGGCTACTCAACAATTAGCCAATCAGGTATGTTATTACACTATAGGCTACTCAACAATTAGCCAATCAGGTATGTTATTACACTATAGTCAACAATTAACCAACCCAATATGGTCTAAAAATGTGATGCTTATTACATCCTACTCAACAATTAGCCCATCCAATAGGGCCTTCTTTAGAAAAAATAAACTAATGTCCCAAAACATCATTATTATTATTGCTCTATCATTATATTGCTCTTTCTATGAAACAAACTATGTAATGAAACAATATATAAAACAAGACTTTATTCATTATGGTCTTTCTATTCTACAATCACTAATTACCTGTCTGTTAATCTGGTAACCTGCAAAATCTTTTAATCTCTTCTTCTTCTCTTCCTCTTGTCCCATGCTGACCCATGTATCTGTGATAATAGCATCTGCTCTATAGGCCGCCGCCACAGGATCATTGCCAATATTAAAACATGCTCCAGTCTAAATGGCAGACATAAACACATGAGTCACCAGCAGGTTATTTTGTGGTGTTGTTGTTTTGACTGTTACTATTTCTGGTGTACATGTTTACTTTTAAATTAATGTTCATTTTTGTTTAGCAAATAGTGTAAAAAGCTAATATGTATAATTTGTTTTGAACAATGGTACAAGTGACACAGTTACAGAAATACCTTTCCAGCAATCTTCATGGCCTCAAGAGTGATATCTTGGTTTGGTTCATAGTTCTGAAATGTCGTAACACATTAGACTAAAAGTTATATCACATTTGACTAAAAGTTATATCACATTTCAAACTTTATTATTATATTCGATCATATATCAGACACATTTAAATCCACACCTAGTTTAGCACAACCATACATCAAAGAATGGAGAATATTGCTTACCGGAGGTGTAGCCACATTTAAATCCACACCTAGTTTAGCACAACCATACATCAAGGAATGGAGAATATTGCTTACCGGAGGTGTAGCCACATTTAAATCCACACCTAGTTTAGCACAACCATACATCAAGGAATGGAGAATATTGCTTACCGGAGGTGTAGCCACATTTAAATCCACACCTAGTTTAGCACAACCATACATCAAGGAATGGAGAATATTGCTTACCGGAGGTGTAGCCACATTTAAATCCACACCTAGTTTAGCACAACCATACATCAAGGAATGGAGAATATTGTTACCGTCACCAATCCAAGCTATTTTTACACCACGCACATATCCAAAGTTCTCCTGTGGAGGGATATTATACTGTTAGAAGTTGAAATAATGTCATCGTCACAACACGGTTAGAAGTTGTAATAATGTCATCGTCACAACACTATTAGAAGTTGTAATAATGTCATTGTCACAACACTGTTAGAAGTTGTAATAATGACATTGTCACAACACTGTTAGAAGTTGTAATAATGTCATTGTCACAACACTGTTAGAAGTTGTAATAATGTCATCGTCACAACACTGTTAGCAGTTGTAATAATGTCATCGTCACAACACTATTAGAAGTTGTAATAATGTCATTGTCACAACACTGTTAGAGGTTGTAATAATGTCATTGTCACAACACTGTTAGAAGTTGTAATAATGTCATTGTCACAACACTGTTAGAAGTTGTAATAATGTCATTGTCACAACACTGTTAGCAGTTGTAATAATGTCATCGTCACAACACTATTAGAAGTTGTAATAATGTCATTGTCACAACACTGTTAGAAGTTGTAATAATGTCATCGTCACAACACTGTTAGAAGTTGTAATAATGTCATCGTCACAACACTGTTAGAAGTTGTAATAATGTCATTGTCACAACACTGTTGAAAATAAAAGGTTTTAATCTGCCAAAGCTTTCATTTTCCAGCAAGTGTATTTCCAATCTGTTGCAAGAATTTGATCCTTTGATCATTAGACAATTCTTTCATTTAATTACCCTAAACCAATTTTTGTTTCATCGATTATTTCCCTTTGATTACTAGACCAACAACCAATTAGAGTTACCTTCTACTTTACAGAAGTTTAGAGTGGGACATTGGATTAGTTCTATTCTTTCAGCATTACACCAGTTCAATATTTAACAAGGTGGTAACATAGTTTTTTCAAATTAAATTAGACATACTATTATTTAAAACATTGATGCATCATCAATATTTCAATTAAAAATTATTTTTTTTACATATTTTCTAAAAAGAAAAAAAAATTATTTTAATACACAAACTTTTAAAGTAAATTTAAAAATGACATCGGAAAAAAAAAATACCAGCTACTTGATTTTGTCAACTTTAAATAGAAACCAATCTGGCCCACCTGTAAAGTCATAAAGTCAGCCAGGATCTGAAGGGGATGCAACAAGTCAGACAAGCCATTTATTACTGGAACTTTCGCTTCATTAGCAAGAACTTCTAGAATTTCATGACCAAAAACTCTGGCCAGTATAATGTCTGCCATTCCAGCCAGAACTCTTAAATTTTGGAAAACATTTTTTAAGAAAACTATTATCTGAGTTCTCACTCTAAAATCATTTTAAAATTCACAAACATTACACAAATTTCCCAAACCAATCTTCACAGGATTTCTTAAAGATAAGAGGCTGCTTATTTGATTAATACCAAAAAAAATGTCTGAAAAATATTTTGAGGATGATTTTAAAGCACTTAATTAAGAAAAAAAACATAATGGGAGTTTAATTTTTTTTCTAACTGACCAGATGGTTATTCAATTTTTTTTTATTTTAAAAAGAATTGTTTTGGTGTTTTGTCCATTTTAGTGAAATTTACAAAGTTTCCCAAACAGCTAATTCATTAAAATTAAATGTTTGCTGGCACATGATTAAATGTTATGTAATGTAAAATGTTATTTTGAATGAATGGCAATAAAGTGTGTATATTTGCGACACTAGTGTTTGTTATTGTAAAAATAGTCATGAATGAATGCAAGCTTCTTTCACATCCCTGACCACTGTGCAGAATAAGAGTAAAAAATGAATGCAATGTGTGCGAGTGTGTGCAATGTGTGCGATTGAGAAAGATAAGTCACTTGATTGGCTGGTTTGGTAGCGTGTACTTCTTTTTATAGTAACAAGATATTCAGGTTTGCACATTGCAACTTCATGTATACAAATAAAATAAAACTGGACTTGCATTCTTTTTTAAATAGTGTGGACTTGAGTTATTGAAAAGTTTATATTTAAAATTTGCTAAAACACACACACAGCTAGTAATACTTTAACACTGGCAGAATATATCATCAACAACACAAACCTCTGTCAGTTTTCCCAAATTTTGCAAAACTATATGACCCTGACTATTACAATAAAAGTTATTGTGGGGAAAAAAGTGCACCAATCTAATTATCAGCTGATAAACAATTTGAGTTTTTTCTTACAAGAAATAAACTTTAGATTTTGACATTTTTGCCTTAAAATCACAGGTGGATAAAAAACTAGATTAAAGCAAACTTTAAATAACAGAAATCTGGTCGAGATGCAAAGTTTGAGGATTTCCATTCCAAAGGTCTCAGGTTTGAATCCTGGTGTTTTCCCCCCAGGTCTAGTGGGTTCTCAGTTTCTACCAAACTCTGATGAGTACCTGACATTAGTTGGGGAAAAGCTTCTGGGCATTGTGCTGGCCACACAATCTCTAGCAGACCAAGGCCACATAAGTTGTAAACACTGCTTGACCAACTTTGACCAACGTAATCAGACAAATGTTCCATAGAAACCACCAGATCAACTGGTGTAGAAGACATATCAGCAATAAAAACAGTGTTATCAAGGACTCCATTGTGATAAAACAGTTTGGGCATATCTCAAATTGCTATAGAAAAATACCTGGCAGTATCCTTGACGCTTTCATTAACTCCAAGATGGATATCATCTGGACCCAAAAAACAAGCATGGCCTCCGAGCTTATTTATTCCTAAATACAATAAATGTTACGCTTGTTCATTCAAGAAAGGAAAACATTTTTAGTTCAGCCATATATTAATAACATTGTAAATGTTTAGTTCGGCCATATATATTATTGACAGTTAAATTTGTTTACCTAGCTCAGTTGATAATCTTGTACGGGTACTTCTTTTTTGAAAGATCAATGCTGCTGTTTTGCCTTTCAAAGGTTGGAAAATCTATATTGTTTTAAAGAAATTATTGTAGCAGACGTCTGTACAAAATGCATACATTTACAAGCTTACAGTTATTACTTTTACAGTTAGTTTTAATAGTGACTCTGATGCTCTATGCTTTCCAAATGAATTGCTTAAAAAAATATTTTAAAATACTAATGAATTTGGTGAAACAAAAGCAACTACTGAATGATCAATTTTTTTAATCTGGATTAGTACAGCAGTCAATTAGACTAATTAGAGGATTAGATTTAGATAACTCTTTTCCTCAAAGATGTTTGCATAAAAATTTCAGAGGCAGCACCACTTGACTATAGACAAGTTTTTGGAGAGGTAGGTAGTATTAGTACAAATATTTATTATAAATATTACAGGCTGGCTGATCTTGGGCTGTGTTAACCGGACTGTCCACCGATATGTCGCTGGTTCCATCCCAGCCGCCCTGCAAGAGTTTTGGGCCAAGTGGGCGTAATAATCTTCTATCTAGAACGAACGTCTGTAAACTTATAAGATAAAAGATATCAAGAAAAATAAACTAATCAGTGCAACATTCCCAGCCACCTAATATAAATAACTCTGGTTCATTATTTAACTTAATGAGCCCTCTACTGCTGCCACAAAACCAACACAAACTCAAAGAAAGCAACAATGAGAAAAAAGAAAAAAATATTAACTGAAAATAATATACTTCTCCATTTTCTTTCATCCTAGTCTTTAGGTCCATGGCTGTCCATAAAAGTTGTTTGATTTCATCACTGCTAAAATGTTTCAAGCTCAGAAAGTCTCTTCCTACAAGACGTTTATCACTATATGATGGGAAAATTTTAAAATTAGGTATAAAAAAAATCAGCTTTTATGTTTTTTTTTAGTCTTAGCGACTTTTGCCTTTATATGAGACATGAGGAGCGCTATGCCTTTACACTTAACTTATACACTTCATACAGTTACAGTCACTGTAATACAGTAGGCCTGTGCCCACTACAGTTACAGTCGCTGTAATACAGTAGGCCTGTGCCCACTACAGTTACAGTCACTGCAATACAGTAGGCCTGTGCCCACTACAGTTACAGTCAATGCAATACAGTAGGCCTGTGCCCACTACAGTTACAGTCACTGCAATACAGTAGGTCTGTGCCCACTACAGTTACAGTCACTGTAATACAGTAGGCCTGTGCCCACTACAGTTACAGTCGCTGTAATGCAGTAGGCCTGTGCCCACTACAGTTACAGTCACTGCAATAGAGTAGGCCTGTGCCCACTACAGTTACAGTCGCTGCAATACAGTAGGCCTGTGCCCACTACAGTTACAGTCACTGTAATACAGTAGGCCTGTGCCCACTAGTTACAGTCGCTGCAATACAGTAGGCGTAGGCCTGTGCCCACTACAGTTACAGTCGCTGCAATACAGTAGGCCTGTGCCCACTACAGTAACAGTCGCTGCGATATAGGCATGTGTCCACTACAGTAGGCATGATCCACCTGTGTGAGTGTGACCTGTCAATCCTAATTAGTAATTTACATGAGTCATGAGTAAGAGTAAGTGGACATGCAGCAATACATGATATATCTATCTATTGATTGGGCCTACACTGGAATCACAGACACATATATTATACATACAAACATTTACTGTAAGTAAACAATCTTACTTTTCATTGCCGACTGATAGTGATAGCGACTTTTTTGTTTCTGAATCTGTGTTGTTTCTGTGCGAACCTCTACTTCTACCTTCAGGAACTTGTGATGATGTAAGTCTACAAGATTTAGCAAGCAAAGAACGACAAATCAGCCCCTTGAGATTGATTTGGTGGCTGTTTTGCTCCGTAAAAACTCTACAGAGTCTGCTCGAATGTTTGCATATACTCATTATGGAAAGCTGGTTTTCAAATATGTCTACAATATACAATTCAATGTTGAAGGAATAGCTTGGCTTGCTTCTGTTTTCGTGTTGTTTTTATTACACAGACGATTTTTACTTTTAACCAATAAAAAACAACTGTAAGTTCATAACCTTTGACCGGATTTGACCTCACATGCTGGTGTCTGGTTGGTCTGCTAAACAAATTTGAGCCCAGTTCACAAAATACGACAGAAACTTCTGGTGTCTGGTCTATTATTTCTTTGACTTATGAAAAATTAAAAATACAATTTGATTTGAATTTCATTTATGTTACTTTATTAGAATAGGCATATTTTGTAATAGTGTAGGTAGTGTATGGTCTTTACTTCCTAAATACGATTAATCACTATCGGTATTTGACTACATCATGTAGGCCCTATTTGTATTTTCTCAGCATCTGGCCCACAGTGATCTAGACTCTAGACTCTAGACCTATAACAAGAATGTATGAATGTATCCCACATGTTGCCAATGTGTCAACTGGCAACACACACGCTAGTTAGAAAAGAATAGTTTAGAATCTAGATTCTGTCATCATAATCATGCCCAATCTCTCTTACTCAAACATAAGCTTAGCCTTACATTGTCAGTCTACTAACAAAATAATATAGCTTATATTGGCTTATATTATAATATAACCTTTAGATCTAGCCTTATTTGATAGTTATAAGAATTGTCTTCAATACTGCGTCAATATGAATTCCCATAACTTAGCGAAAACTTAATTACTTAAGACTTTGTTAAATAGTTGAATTATACTATTTATTGTCAGTGAGCTTTTGCGGTTATCTTTGCTAGTTATAAATAAAACCGTTAATAAACACTTGACTTGTCAACATCCAAATTCAGTCAAGGGCATTCAGCTCTGTTTTTGTTTATGGCATTCATTCAGTGGGAGCAATGTAAATAGCTAATATGGTTATGGACCTGACTGTAGGCCTATGTATAATATAGGACTATAACAAGACTATAATAAGATTGACCGCTTGCTCTATTTTTAGAGCTAATAAGTACTTTTTTTTCCGTGCGCAACCAATAAGGCTGTCTTAAATTACTTCTACGCTCCTCGTTGTTTTTTAAATGTTTCCGCTGTATAAAACTTTCGATTTTAATTTTTCATTGGGAAAATCGAAGCGATTCAATAAAACGGAAGTACAAAGGAAACAACGAATCGGAAATTCCGAAAAGCAGTCTTTCGAGTCATCATATAGCAGAAATACTAAAGCAAGCGGTCCATGTATATTATAGTCTATAGGCCTACTATAGGCCTACTATAACTTATAACACATCTATAAGACACTATATTTAATCTAGGTCTAAAAAACATTGGTAAGAAAAAAAGGTTTTGTGATGCTAAAAGTGTGATCTATAGCCTATAGCCATTTATATACGGTGTACTATTTATTGTCAGTGAGTTTTGCGGTTATCTTTGGTTATAAATAAAACCGTTAATAAATATTTGATTTGTCAACATCCAAATTTAGTCAATATTTACCACCCTCTCTCCCATGTCAAACTTTCAGAGACCACCCCCCCCCCAACCCCATAGCATAAATTATGTCAACAACTCATTACCCCCCCCCTCAGTAGGGTATTAATTAACACAAGTGTATAGGCCCTACACTGTCTTTTATGTTTAAAATAGAATAGGGATTGAAAGGTCTTTAATTAGGCTACATTTTTAACTTGTTTATTTCAAATTAACTATATCTCACATAGGCTTAAATGTGGGATGTTTTTATTTCGTTGACTTGAGGGTTATGAAATATCTCTATATATTACTTGTAGAATCTATATGACGTGTCAATGTAACCACAACCCATTCAAACTCAGTGGCGTAAGCGTGTGTTTAGTCAATAGTAATTTCTTAGTTCAATATAAAACTGAAGTACACAAAGAATAGTGTATAAATGCAGCAGTTTATTAATATGTTGTGTATATATAGTTATTATATATATATATATATATTGTGTAGGAATGCTGCCAAACAGTGATACACAGTGAAGTGATGCAGAAATAACTAACATAATAGCTTTGTTATAGTTATAGGATGGTCATTTATACATCTTTCCACTTCAGGTAGTACTTTCTACAAGTAACAGGTTCTAACACTGAAATCATTATAAACAATACACTACTAGAACAAACAATACAAACTATATATATTATATAAAATAAAACAAATAAAACTAAGGATAAGGTTATACAAACACCCATAACAAATAAAATATAACCCACACATAACACAATGACAAATACCATACAAATGTTACAAACCAACACTGTCTTAACTAGGGCCAAACTTATCTTGTACCTAATGAATGGATGTAAGGTCTAGACTATTATTATTGTTAGTAATGTTGGTGTAGACAGACAGTTAGATGTGCTGGGATCTTGTACCTAATGAATGGATGTAAGGTCTAGACTCTTATTATTGTTAGTAATGTTGGTGTAGACAGACAGTTAGAATAGTTAGATGTTCTGGGGTCTTGTACCTAATGAATGGATGTAAGGTCTAGACTATTGTTATTGTTAATAATGTTGGTGTAGCCAGACATAGTTGTGATGGGCCAATGAAATGAACGACAATGTGTTGAAAAAGTGTATTATTATAAAATTATCTTTTTCAAAGATAACACTCTTGAATTTGAATGCAAGGACACTTCTCAGAAAACAATAACATTAGTACAGTCACTCAAAAAGGTGATCAGAATAATTAGGATACTTATAGTTATAGTGTGTCAACAACTTCCACTACCACATCTAATACAACAGTGCATTAGTCCTGCATTGTGCTACTGACTGATCCAACAACTTCCACTACCACATCTAATACAACAGTGCATTAGTCCTGCATTGTGCTACTGACTGATCCAACAACTTCCACTATCACATCTAATACAACAGTGCATTAGTCCTGCATTGTGCTACTGACTGATCATCACTAAAAATAAAAGCAAGTATGGGACTGTTGAACTGCTTTGATATAACACAGTGATCCGGCAGTTACTAAAACACACGTGTGTCCAAGTGGTGCTAAGAGAGAGTTCCGTCAGACCTAATTTATCTAATATGGTCGGTGAAGCAGTGTTCACCAGTTCTTGCGGCCTATACTTTACCCCAACTAAAGGCAGGTACCCATCAGAGCTAGGACACCCTCCAGAGCCGAGAACAAATCCTAGCCTTCTCCGGGATTTAAACTTTTGGTACGCCATCTTGACTACCATGCCCCAGTTGAAGACAAGACAGTGTGTCCGATTGTGTGTCTAACACACAGTATGTTTGCAAGTAATGATAAGACAGTGTGTCTAACACACAGTATGTTTGCAAAGTAATGATAAGATAGTGTGTCTAATTGTGTGTCTAACACACAGTATGTTTTCAAGTAATGATAAGACAGTGTGTCTAATTGTGTGTCTAACACACGGTATGTTTTCAAGTAATGATAAGACAGTGTGTCTAATTGTGTGTCTAACACACGGTATGTTTTCAAGTAATGATAAGACAGTGTGTCTAATTGTGTGTCTAACACACAGTATGTTTGCAAGTAATAACAAGACAGTGTGTCTAATTGTGTGTCTAACACACAGTATGTTTGCAAGTAATAACAAGACAGTGTGTCTAATTGTGTGTCTAACACACAGTATGTTTGCAAGTAATAACAAGACAGTGTGTCTAATTGTGTGTCTAACACACAGTATGTTTGCAAGTAATAACAAGACAGTGTGTCTAATTGTGTGTCTAACACACAGTATGTTTGCAAGTAATAACAAGACAGTGTGTCTAATTGTGTGTCTAACACACAGTATGTTTGCAAGTAATAACAAGACAGTGTGTCTAATTGTGTGTCTAACACACAGTATGTTTGCAAGTAATAACAAGACAGTGTGTCTAATTGTGTGTCTAACACACAGTATGTTTGCAAGTAATAACAAGACAGTGTGTCTAATTGTGTGTCTAACACACAGTATGTTTGCAAGTAATAACAAGACAGTGTGTCTAATTGTGTGTCTAACACACAGTATGTTTGCAAGTAATAACAAGACAGTGTGTCTAATTGTGTGTCTAACACACAGTATGTTTGCAAGTAATAACAAGACAGTGTGTCTAATTGTGTGTCTAACACACAGTATGTTTGCAAGTAATAACAAGACAGTGTGTCTAATTGTGTGTCTAACACACAGTATGTTTGCAAGTAATAACAAGACAGTGTGTCTAATTGTGTGTCTAACACACAGTATGTTTGCAAGTAATAACAAGACAGTGTGTCTAATTGTGTGTCTAACACACAGTATGTTTGCAAGTAATAACAAGACAGTGTGTCTAACACACAGTATGTTTGCAAGTAATAACAAGACAGTGTGTCTAATTGTGTGTCTAACACACAGTATGTTTGCAAGTAATAACAAGACAGTGTGTCTAATTGTGTGTCTAACACACAGTATGTTTGCAAGTAATAACAAGACAGTGTGTCTAACACACAGTATGTTTGCAAGTAATAACAAGACAGTGTGTCTAATTGTGTGTCTAACACACAGTATATTTGCAAGTAATAACAAGACAGTGTGTCTAATTGTGTGTCTAACACACAGTATGTTTGCAAGTGATAACAAGACAGTGTGTCTAATTGTGTGTCTAACACACAGTATGTTTGCAAGTGATAACAAGACAGTGTGTCTAATTGTGTGTCTAACACACAGTATGTTTGCAAGTAATAACAAGACAGTGTGTCTAATTGTGTGTCTAACACACAGTATGTTTGCAAGTAATAACAAGACAGTGTGTCTAATTGTGTGTCTAACACACAGTATGTTTGCAAGTGATAACAAGACAGTGTGTCTAATTGTGTGTCTAACACACAGTATGTTTGCAAGTAATAACAAGACAGTGTGTCTAATTGTGTGTCTAACACACAGTATGTTTGCAAGTGATAACAAGACAGTGTGTCTAATTGTGTGTCTAACACACAGTATGTTTGCAAGTAATAACAAGACAGTGTGTCTAATTGTGTGTCTAACACACAGTATGTTTGCAAGTAATAACAAGACAGTGTGTCTAATTGTGTGTCTAACACACAGTATGTTTGCAAGTAATAACAAGACAGTGTGTCTAATTGTGTGTCTAACACACAGTATGTTTGCAAGTAATAACAAGACAGTGTGTCTAATTGTGTGTCTAACACACAGTATGTTTGCAAGTAATAACAAGACAGTGTGTCTAATTGTGTGTCTAACACACAGTATGTTTGCAAGTAATAACAAGACAGTGTGTCTAATTGTGTGTCTAACACACAGTATGTTTGCAAGTAATAACAAGACAGTGTGTCTAATTGTGTGTCTAACACACAGTATGTTTGCAAGTAATAACAAGACAGTGTGTCTAATTGTGTGTCTAACACACAGTATGTTTGCAAGTAATAACAAGACAGTGTGTCTAATTGTGTGTCTAACACACAGTATGTTTGCAAGTAATAACAAGACAGTGTGTCTAATTGTGTGTCTAACACACAGTATGTTTGCAAGTAATAACAAGACAGTGTGTCTAATTGTGTGTCTAACACACAGTATGTTTGCAAGTAATAACAAGACAGTGTGTCTAATTGTGTGTCTAACACACAGTATGTTTGCAAGTAATAACAAGACAGTGTGTCTAATTGTGTGTCTAACACACAGTATGTTTGCAAGTAATAACAAGACAGTGTGTCTAATTGTGTGTCTAACACACAGTATGTTTGCAAGTAATAACAAGACAGTGTGTCTAATTGTGTGTCTAACACACAGTATGTTTGCAAGTAATAACAAGACAGTGTGTCTAATTGTGTGTCTAACACACAGTATGTTTGCAAGTAATAACAAGACAGTGTGTCTAATTGTGTGTCTAACACACAGTATGTTTGCAAGTAATAACAAGACAGTGTGTCTAATTGTGTGTCTAACACACAGTATGTTTGCAAGTAATAACAAGACAGTGTGTCTAATTGTGTGTCTAACACACAGTATGTTTGCAAGTAATAACAAGACAGTGTGTCTAATTGTGTGTCTAACACACAGTATGTTTGCAAGTAATAACAAGACAGTGTGTCTAATTGTGTGTCTAACACACAGTATGTTTGCAAGTGATAACAAGACAGTGTGTCTAATTGTGTGTCTAACACACAGTATGTTGTTACGAATATCGGTCATAAATGAATGACGTAGTAAGGCATTGACCTCTTAACAAGTGCGTATCAGAGTCCAAGGCGACCAAGGTTTGACCTTTATGCCCTGAGGGCAGTTTAAATAAAATAATTCGTTCAAATCCCGTGGAAATTGAAGGATAATTCTGGATCGTAGTAATTATAGAGAAAGAGGTTAAAATGCGTATTAAGACCCTGTAGAATCTTCGATGATAGTTTTCTTTGTTAAGTCCCGACCTCCTTAAAGTTAGTTCAGTTTAAACGTTTGTAGAGTGAAGTCGCTATATTCATTTGTATATTGTATGCCATTGTATTGAAACTTATGTTGCCATCAGTTGATGAAGTTTATTGATCGTTTATATTGAGTCTACAATTTAAATAAAATTGTTTATTCAACAACTGGAGTTGTTTGATCTATCATTGTTGAGAAAGGTGTTGAAGATAATTATCACGAATATAACTACATTACTGCATAGACCTGTCAGTCAAGGAACCCCTAGCTTGGGCTACAGATTAGCAGAATCTAGAGACTTCTAATAAAGATACAACTATATTCATTGAATCCGATTTAACGAGTCGTAATAATAGTCAATCATATAGAGGTCCATAACAGTTTGGGGTCTTCGTCCGATATAGTTGTATAGTGAAGCATATATTCAAGTTGTGTTGTGTTGTGTGTTGGAGCCGTGACCTACTGAGCAAGCCTAAGAACGCTGAAATTATTCTTCCGATTGGAAAAACGTAAGTTGGAAATTTACATTTTATAAATCTCTTAACTAAAGAATGGAATTTATTGAAAATCCAGAAGAAGAAGTTCTGAAAACTTTATCAATAGAGAAGTTAAAAGAGATCGCTGAGATCTTAAAGATAGAAGTTACTGAGACTACACCATCGAGGACTGTGTTGACACAGCAGATAAAAGATGTGTTGATTGCGAGTGGAAAGTTGAAAGTAGAATCAAGCGCGGAGGGATATCAAGTTGAAGGTCAGACGTCGAAATCTATGTCAGAACAGTTTAGATTTCAGTTAGAAATGAAACGGATGGAAATGGAGATGGAACAAAGACGTCTAGAAATAGAAAGTCAGGAAAGAGATAAGAAAAGTCAAAGAGAAAGTCAAGAAAGAATAGAACTGGCGAAGATAGGAGCTACTAAAAAAGAATCTCATAATGATGTAGAGATGGCCAGATGGAAAAAGCTAGTCCCTACCTACATTGATAAAGAAAGTGAAATAGCTAATTTCTTCCAGACCTTTGAAATTTCTTGCAGAGATTTTAAGTTCCCAGAAGATAAATGGGGAATATTAGTGAGAACAGCTTTTACTCAGGGAAGGGCAAGAGATTGTGTTCTATTGTTAAAAGAGGAGAATTTAAATGATTATGAAATCATTAAAGACACTGTACTTAAAGCCTATAACCAAATACCGGAAAGTTATCGGAAAAGGTTCCGTCAGTACACAATGTCCCCTTACCAAACACACTTAGACTTCCTTAGAGCAGAAGAAAAGTTAATGGATCAGTGGATAAAATCCAGAAATATCTCCACATTAAAAGAAATGAAAGATATCATTCTGTTAGAGGATTTTATTAACAAAGTGAGGCCGGATATAAGAATGTATTTATCCGAGCGTGATATCACTGACCCACATAAGGCTGCTGATTTAGCTGAACAGTATGCACTGTGTCATAGGACAGCTGGTGAAAAGAATGTTAATAGGCCACAACGGCAAGCAGAAAACACACAAAAACATCGTGAAAAAGAGCATTTTGTGAAACAAAATGATGTGAATAAGAAACCTGTCAACAAAAACGTCCGATGTACTTTTTGTAAAAGAACAGGACATAGCATCGAAGACTGTTGGAGTATACGAAGCGACAAAAGACCTAACAAAGTGGTAATGTGCACTAGCCATAAACCAAAACAAAAGGTACAAGAAAGCGAAAATACAAACGAACTGAATTCGAAGAAAGATTCTTCTAAACCAGAAAAACTGAGGGTGGATTTGCCTGAGAGCAAAAGTCAGAAGGTAGAGAAATCTACAACTGAAGAAAGTGAGGATGAAGATCCTGCTTTTAAATACAGAACGGCTACGATTGGGTTCCTTGTAAAGGTCCCATATATCCACAGAGACGAAAAAGTAGACCAAAGTATTTTTGACTCGAACAAGAGTCTGAAGTCATCGAAAGATGAAAAACCACCCGAAAGTCATGGTCAAGGGAAGAATGAAACTGACACAGAGACCCTGTGCAGTTTTCAACCGTTCATTAGTGAAGGTTGTGTGGCCTTACAAAAGGAAGGACCACTGAAGTCCGTAAAAATATTACGAGACACAGGGGCATCATTAACCCTGCTGCTTAAAGATGTATTACCATTGAATGATAATACATTGACAGGACAGACTGTCCTAGTGAGAGGTTTTGAATGGAAAGATGAAGTACCTCTACATAGGATATACCTCTCATCTGAATTGGTGACAGGATATGTGACAGTTGGAGTAGTATCAAAACTCCCTGTTGATGACATATCTATAATCCTAGGGAATGATTTGGCGAAAGGAAAGGTGAAACCTGAACCTATTGTGACGGCGAATCCAGACCCTACTGTAGATACAGAAGAAGAAAAAGAACTTTATCCTGTTTGTGCTGTCACCAGAGGTATGACAACACAGAGAAAGGAAGAAAAAAATCTACCAGAAGAAAAGATAGATAAAGAAGAAGTAGAACTTAGTACTACGTTCTTCTCCAGTATTGTCGATGGTCATCAAGAAAATCCACAATCAAATAGATCGTCACGAAATCAGTTGATTGCTGAGCAGAAAGTAGACCCAGAGTTGCTACAGTTGCGTGAAAAAGCTGTGGACGAGAAGGAAACTCCTACTGATGATGTCTATTACTATATAGACCATGACATGCTAATGCGAAGATGGAAACCTGTGGACGCTGGTACAGATGAAGATTGGAGGAGCAAGGATCAAATTGTGGTACCCCCTAAGTACCGAAGTGACATCCTATACGTGGCACATGACACTCCTTTTTCAGGTCATCTAGGGATAAAAAAAACCTACCATAGGATCTTACCCTATTTTTATTGGCCAGGCCTGAAGAGAGACGTAGTCAGTCACTGTAAGAACTGTCATACGTGTCAAATGGTGGGAAAACCAAACCAGGTAATTCCAGTGGCTCCGTTGCAGCCAATACCTGCGTTTGATGAGCCCTTCAGCCACATCATTGTTGATTGTGTTGGACCTTTACCGAAGACAAAGTCAGGGCACCAGTACATTCTTACTATAATGTGCTCGTCTACACGTTATCCAGAGGCCATCCCCTTGAGGAGCATCACTGCGGAGAAGATTGCTGAGAGTCTGACTGAATTCTTCACTAGATATGGGTTGCCTAAATCCGTACAGACAGACCGGGGTACTAACTTTACCTCGAAATTATTCAGTCAAGCTCTTAAGACTCTATGCGTGGAGCATAGAACTTCCACTGCCTACCACCCAGAGAGTCAAGGAGCCTTGGAGAGATTCCATCAGACAATGAAGACGATGCTGAAAACCTATTGTCTTGAGTACCAGAAGGACTGGGACAAAGGGCTGCCTTTGGTACTGTTTGCTGCCAGGGAAGCTGTACAGGAGTCCCTTGGATTTAGCCCATTTGAGCTAATCTTTGGACATACTGTTCGAGGACCACTCAAATTACTTCAAGAAGCGTGGATGACCGAATCGGATCCCCCTGGACTGATAAAATACATAGATAAGTACAAAAATCGTTTATTTAACACCTTTGATTTTGTTAGAAAAAATTTGTCCACTGCCCAAAGGCAGATGAAATTGTGGTATGACAAAAAATCTAAAAAAAGAATTTTTGACCCAGGAGATAAGGTATTAGTGTTTTTGCCTTCTCCAGGTCAGCCTTTAAGTGCCAAATATTTTGGTCCTTATGAGGTAGAAAAAAAAATCAATGATGTAAACTATTTAGTGAAAACCCCTGAGAGGAGAAAGACAAAAAGACTATGTCATGTAAACATGATGAAACCTTACTTTCAGAAACCTGAAGAAAAAAAAATTGAGAATGTTAGAATAATGACCCCAATTGTCCAAATTAAGCCTGAAGTTCAGGATGAGCTACAAGATAAGTTTACTGGTAGTAAACTCCAAAACTCTACTATTCTAAGCAATTTGGATAACAAATTGAGTCACTTACCTAAACCAGAAAAGGCAGTGATCAAAGAGGTCATTAGAGATTATCCCTTATTGTTTCGGGATATTCCTGGTCAGACAAACCTGATAGAACATGATGTGATATTAGAAGATACTAAGCCCATAAGGCAACATCCTTATCGAATCAATCCAATTCATCTGGAATTGGTGAGAAAAGAGATATCATATATGTTAGAAAATGGAATGATAGTCCCTAGTAATAGTGACTGGTGTTCCCCTATAGTTTTAGTTCCAAAGTCAGATAACACTGTCAGGTTCTGTACTGACTTTAGGAAGGTAAACGCAGTCACTAAAACTGATTCTTATCCAATCCCAAGGGTGGATGATCTAATTGATAGGATAGGGAATGCCAAATATATGACAAAAATAGATCTTCTCACTGGTTATTGGCAGGTTCCTCTTAGTCCCAGGGCACAGGAAGTATCCACTTTTGTTACTCCTGATGGCCTTTATAAGTACAAAGTGATGCCCTTTGGCATGAAAAATGCCCCAGCATGTTTTCAGAAGTTAATAAATCATATCATTAGGGGAATTCCCAACTGTCAGGCCTATCTTGATGACATAGTGGTATATAGTGACACTTTTGAAAACCATGTTCTACAAATCAGAGCACTTTTTGAGAAGCTTAGGATGGCTAACCTTACCATTAATCTGGCTAAAAGTCATTTTGCCCATGCCACTGTGGAATATTTAGGACATGTAGTAGGACACGGTCAAGTAAAACCTGTTGATGCAAAAATAGAGGCAATAAAAAAGGTATCCGCCCCAACCAACCGGAAACAAATTAGGGCTTTTCTCGGAATGGCCGGGTATTATAGAAAGTTTTGTCCCAATTTTTCAGTGATAGCAAGTCCATTGACAGATCTTTTGAAAAAGAATGTAAATTTTAAATGGACCCCTGAGTGTGATGAAGCAATTGAACAGATCAAATTGATTCTATCACATGCACCTGTATTAACTTCACCTTCATTTGAAGATCCCTTTTTTATGATGGTGGATGCTTCAAATGTTGGGATGGGTTCTGTTCTTTATCAAAAGGACAAGAATGAAATTGACCATCCTATTTGTTATTATTCCCAAAAGTTTAATAAACATCAAGTCAATTATAGTACGATTGAAAAAGAACTTTTAGGAATTATAAAATCCCTTAAACAGTTTGATTTTTACATCAGTGGATCACCACATCCTGTGGTTATCTATTGTGATCACAATCCCTTAGTTTTTTTATCCAAAATCACTGTAAACCAGCGAATATTGAGATGGTCCCTCTTTTTACAGGCATATCGCATTGAGATACGCCATCTGAATGGGAAAAAAAACGTAATTGCTGACTATCTCTCCCGATTGTAAAACTAATCTATATTTTTTCTGTATTAGTTAAAATAGATTGAATGAATTGTATTGACAAGCAAAAGACTGGGTAGACCTGAACACTGTGGAAGTAACAGGAACCTAGAACCTATGAATAAAACCTTTATGGAAAATGGAAAAGAGCAATGTACACCACTGAAAAGATTGGAAATGGAATGTTTTACCACAACAGTCAAACCAGCAGTTGTTTTGTACATAAATTGTTACATTGATTTCGCTCTGAAAAAAAAAAATTAATAGTAGCCTATGCTTAACTCTTTTCTACTTCAGTAATATTGTAATTGAAATGTCTTTAATGTAATTAAAAGAAAATAAGTACTTACTATTTAGTACTAAGATTGTATGAAGATAATATAATCTGCTTTGATTGATAGTTAATTAAGTAAATTAACCAAATTTGTTTCAAGTAAATCCATGTCTGCATGAAAGATAGAATGCTACGATGTGAACTCTTTTTAAAAAAAAGAAAATAATGACGTCGAAAGGTCATGGTAAAATGAGAAATTGAAATATTTTTAATGATTTTTGCTATAAACTATTTTAATTCGTGAACAGACTATGTTTAATGTTCTCAAAATAATATAAATGAATTTGATTTTGAGATGATAGATGTTAAATAATGCTCATTTAGTTACGATAACTATTTAATCGCGTAGCAATATTTTTTTGACCTAGGCTGTGATGAGGTAAATTTGCATAGCGATGTCAACATTGTTAAAATCAATTGAGAATGAGAGAGAGAGAGAGAGAGAGAGAGAGAGAAAGGCGGAATTGACCTCAATTTCTGTGTCGCGTCACAGACAGTTGTCTAATGTTGTCCAGCCTACAAACATGAAAAAAAAAATACTGTCGAGAAAATGATCGTCTTGTTGTGTAATTAGGTCAGGTCTAGTAGTATTTTTTTCATCAAGAGCGTTTGTTTTTTCTCCTTATGGAAAAAAAAATAAGTCGTGTCTGAATAGACATTAAGTGATTTTTTCTTTTGTTGTTTGATTACAAATGTAAAAGATATTAGTTTATAATTAAATGGACGAGAGAGAGTTTTTATTGCAGTGGGATGTTCATGTAATAGAAATTATTAACTTGTATTATATTATATCTATTAAGAATGATTATGTATACAAGATTTAGATAAACAATTTAATTGTCCATTGTTTTGAATTAAAAATTGAATGATTGAATGACTGTAGTTAAGCCATTTGATAAGATGAATTTATATTGCATATATTATTATGTTATTGTTATCAGTTCGATTGAATTATTGGGATCGCCAATTGAACTGTATTGTTTTTCCCGGAATATTTTCTTTTATAATTATTCCTTAAAATTAACATTTTTCGTATGGTTAAAATGTAAAGGAAATAATTATAAAACTTTAGAAGGGGGGGGATGTTACGAATATCGGTCATAAATGAATGACGTAGTAAGGCATTGACCTCTTAACAAGTGCGTATCAGAGTCCAAGGCGACCAAGGTTTGACCTTTATGCCCTGAGGGCAGTTTAAATAAAATAATTCGTTCAAATCCCGTGGAAATTGAAGGATAATTCTGGATCGTAGTAATTATAGAGAAAGAGGTTAAAATGCGTATTAAGACCCTGTAGAATCTTCGATGATAGTTTTCTTTGTTAAGTCCCGACCTCCTTAAAGTTAGTTCAGTTTAAACGTTTGTAGAGTGAAGTCGCTATATTCATTTGTATATTGTATGCCATTGTATTGAAACTTATGTTGCCATCAGTTGATGAAGTTTATTGATCGTTTATATTGAGTCTACAATTTAAATAAAATTGTTTATTCAACAACTGGAGTTGTTTGATCTATCATTGTTGAGAAAGGTGTTGAAGATAATTATCACGAATATAACTACATTACTGCATAGACCTGTCAGTCAAGGAACCCCTAGCTTGGGCTACAGATTAGCAGAATCTAGAGACTTCTAATAAAGATACAACTATATTCATTGAATCCGATTTAACGAGTCGTAATAATAGTCAATCATATAGAGGTCCATAACAATGTTTGCAAGTAATAACAAGACAGTGTGTCTAATTGTGTGTCTAACACACAGTATGTTTGCAAGTGATAACAAGACAGTGTGTCTAATTGTGTGTCTAACACACAGTATGTTTGCAAGTAATAACAAGACAGTGTGTCTAATTGTGTGTCTAACACACAGTATGTTTGCAAGTAATAACAAGACAGTGTGTCTAATTGTGTGTCTAACACACAGTATGTTTGCAAGTAATAACAAGACAGTGTGTCTAATTGTGTGTCTAACACACAGTATGTTTGCAAGTAATAACAAGACAGTGTGTCTAATTGTGTGTCTAACACACAGTATGTTTGCAAGTAATAACAAGACAGTGTGTCTAATTGTGTGTCTAACACACAGTATGTTTGCAAGTAATAACAAGACAGTGTGTCTAATTGTGTGTCTAACACACAGTATGTTTGCAAGTAATAACAAGACAGTGTGTCTAATTGTGTGTCTAACACACAGTATGTTTGCAAGTAATAACAAGACAGTGTGTCTAATTGTGTGTCTAACACACAGTATGTTTGCAAGTAATAACAAGACAGTGTGTCTAATTGTGTGTCTAACACACAGTATGTTTGCAAGTAATAACAAGACAGTGTGTCTAATTGTGTGTCTAACACACAGTATGTTTGCAAGTAATAACAAGACAGTGTGTCTAATTGTGTGTCTAACACACAGTATGTTTGCAAGTAATAACAAGACAGTGTGTCTAATTGTGTGTCTAACACACAGTATGTTTGCAAGTAATAACAAGACAGTGTGTCTAATTGTGTGTCTAACACACAGTATGTTTGCAAGTAATAACAAGACAGTGTGTCTAATTGTGTGTCTAACACACAGTATGTTTGCAAGTAATAACAAGACAGTGTGTCTAATTGTGTGTCTAACACACAGTATGTTTGCAAGTAATAACAAGACAGTGTGTCTAATTGTGTGTCTAACACACAGTATGTTTGCAAGTAATAACAAGACAGTGTGTCTAATTGTGTGTCTAACACACAGTATGTTTGCAAGTAATAACAAGACAGTGTGTCTAATTGTGTGTCTAACACACAGTATGTTTGCAAGTAATAACAAGACAGTGTGTCTAATTGTGTGTCTAACACACAGTATGTTTGCAAGTAATAACAAGACAGTGTGTCTAATTGTGTGTCTAACACACAGTATGTTTGCAAGTAATAACAAGACAGTGTGTCTAATTGTGTGTCTAACACACAGTATGTTTGCAAGTAATAACAAGACAGTGTGTCTAATTGTGTGTCTAACACACAGTATGTTTGCAAGTAATAACAAGACAGTGTGTCTAATTGTGTGTCTAACACACAGTATGTTTGCAAGTAATAACAAGACAGTGTGTCTAATTGTGTGTCTAACACACAGTATGTTTGCAAGTAATAACAAGACAGTGTGTCTAATTGTGTGTCTAACACACAGTACGTTTGCAAGTAATAACAAGACAGTGTGTCTAATTGTGTGTCTAACACACAGTACGTTTGCAAGTAATAACAAGACAGTGTGTCTAATTGTGTGTCTAACACACAGTATGTTTGCAAGTAATAACAAGACAGTGTGTCTAATTGTGTGTCTAACACACAGTATGTTTGCAAGTAATGACAAGACAGTGTGTCTAATTGTGTGTCTAACACACAGTATGTTTGCAAGTAATAACAAGACAGTGTGTCTAATTGTGTGTCTAACACACAGTATGTTTGCAAGTAATAACAAGACAGTGTGTCTAATTGTGTGTCTAACACACAGTATGTTTGCAAGTAATGATAAGACAGTGTGTCTAATTGTGTGTCTAACACACAGTATGTTTTCAAGTAATAACAAGACAGTGTGTCTAATTGTGTGTCTAACACACAGTATGTTTTCAAGTAATGACAAGACAGTGTGTCTAATTGTGTGTCTAACACATAGTATGTTTTCAAGTAATGACAAGACAGTGTGTCTAATTGTGTGTCTAACACACAGTATGTTTCCATTCTAAGTAATGATAAGACACTCTATCAGCTGCTCAAACACATGCTATGTTCTTGTGTCCAGGTAGAACCAATCAACATGCTATGTTCTTGTGTCCAGGTAGAACCAATCAACATGCTATGTTCTTGTGTCCAGGTAGAACCAATCAACATGCTATGTTCTTGTGTCCAGGTAGAACCAATCAACATGCTATGTTCTTGTGTCCAGGTAGAACCAATCAACATACTGTTCGGTTTCTAAGCCTTTATTTCATTGACATACATATATTCTTGGAAGAAACAATTTTAAAACTTTAGTCTAGACAAACAAGTGCTTGCTGAGTGCTGAAGATTTCTTTAGGCATAAACTACTAGTGGTAATAGAATAACTCATTCATTGCTAGACACTTATAACTTTTAGACTCCAATATAATAATTTTGCAAAACTTATTACTTTAGACACCAATATAATAATTTAGCAAAACCTATAACTTTAGACTCCAATATAACAATTTTGCAAATGTCATTACAGTACTTTAGACTTTAATATAATTCTAATAATTTTGCAAAACCTATAACGTTAGACTCAAATATAACAATTTTGCAAATGTTATTACAGTACTTTAGACTTTAATATAATTCTAATATTTTTGCAAAACCTATTACTTAGACTCCAATATAATAATTTTGCTTTCAACACAACATGGAAAGAATAATACAAATAAAACACTTTTTGCAATGTGTATTTTCAAAACCAACATTTTTCTGGATGACAAAATATATTTCTATTTTCTATAAACAGTGTGGCAATCAATAAACAGGCATGGTGATGATGTGTCAACAGTACAGTATTCAATCAATGAAACAGGCAAGGCTGCAATAACATTCATTACATTTAAATGTTTCAATCTTTCTTGAAATATTTTCTTTATTCAACAATTTTAATGTTTTACATGTAGCCCTTTCAATCTATACTTTAAAAAAAAACAATTTATGTTAGAAATTATTTCAAATAAATGAAAAGTAAACCATAAATTAATGTTGGAGGTGCTACCTTACAAACAAATTGTGCAAATGAAATAAAGTCTCAATCTTGAGAACAGACTTACACTTTACATTTGTGAAAATGTACATACATTTCTTGGCTAATACAAACACAAACAAGAAGTGTGCAAATAGCTAAATGTTTTTTTTTAACTGCTTTGACTGGCTGTTATGAAACAGTAATTAGTACTAGGGTGGGATATATGACAAAGTATTAGAAACTCCCAAAGACTTGAAATGGTAATGTATTCCAATATCTACGAGCTTCTTTGAATCCCTGAGAAAACCAAAACATCCATGATATAATTTCACATTTTTCTGAATACACTCTCCAGCTAGAAAAACAAAAATGTCAAAACAAGAAAAAAACAAAAAATTGTGCAGATAACAATCTAAGAGAATGTAAACATTATTCAAACTCTTTTAATCTTTAGTTGATGGTCAGAAGATTGGATACAAATAAATGAAAGTAAATCCAATTGTAAAAAAAGCGTTTATGTTGTGACAATGTGACGTGACAATGTGACATGACAATGTGATATGACAATGACCAATGGAGGAGAATATATTCTTTGGCACAGGTGACTATGTACACAAGATGTGCACTGAGCATTTTATATAGGTAGGTAAACAAGGGAGATTACTAGAATACATTTCACACACACACACACACATAAGAAATAGTGATATGTAACATTGCTTGATAGAAAAACTGATAAATATAAACTTAGGCCTACTATAAATATAAACTTGGAGGTCAATTATTCACAAATGTATCCAAGTCAGAATCAACACTATTAATGTAAACAAAACAAACTAAATGCAACATATACACATGATATACTGATATAGTCTTTCTTTCATTTTCAATAATGATGAATATCAAATTGTTTATGTTTTCAGTCTCTGTTGAAAGCTTGAAATATTTTTAAAAAAATTTTGAAAATTTTAACAAAACTCCTTGAATATGAATAACAAATTAAAAACTAAAACTAAATTTGAAGTAAGCATAGTAGTTTTAATTGTTTATATTGTAATATTTAATTTTACTCAAATTATCTGAGCTAAACTAATAAATCCTGACCAACCTGGCATGTGGAGATATGTCAACAAAAGGGCAATAACTTAACAAAATTTTTGTAAAAAGTAGATACATTGTACAAATCCAAGAAATAAATGCCATTAATGTGTAAAAGATTTCTCAGTAGAATAAAATAGATTAATTTGTGTACTTTATACACACACTAGTTTCTCTGTGGGATGAAAAATTTCTCTCATCAAAATTAACAAACAAGTTTCACCAAAACTTTCAACCAGAATTATTGTTCCTTTTTCATGCAATCATTTCCTGTCTCACAAAACTTTCAACCAGAATTATTGTTCCTTTTTCATGCAGTCATTTCCTGTCTCACAAAACTTTCAACCAGAGTTAGTGTTCCTTTCTCATGCAGTCATTTCCTGTCTCCACTTGACTATCAACAGTTGTCTCTTGCAGAAATAAGTTAAAAAAAAATGATTAGATTTCAAAAAAGGTCAACGCATACTATAACCATTGATAAATATTTCCAGATGATGTCAAGTCAATTGTTTCACCCAGTTCTAATCATGAAAACAAAACAAATATTACCCTACACAAAAGGAATCAGCCATTTTGAGTTGAAAACTTAAAAAGTAGCAAAAATATTGTTTTGTTCTTATATTTGTGTGTGTCTGTGTGCAGTGATATCTTTTCCAGGGGTTTGTATCAAACCATTGAATATGTACAACAAAATGTGATGACGTGAAGCTATTTGTGATGGTCACAATGAATAGGGATTTCTTTTTTTCTAGTGATGACCACAAGGCAAACTTTGGAACATCAAGACTTCTTTTGATAACTCTTGTAGAAATAACAATCAAAATGTCTGTACAACAAGAATCAGTTTGGGAAATACACAAAGTGTCAATACAGTGGGCATACAAACATGTGTGAAACTAAATACAGCCCACACAGTGTGTGAAACTAAATATACAGCCCACACAGTGTGTGAAACTAAATATACAGCCCACACAATGTGTGAAACTAAATACAGCCCACACAGTGTGTGAAACTAAATACAGCCCACACAGTGTGTGAAACTAAATACAGCCCACACAATGTGTGAAACTAAATACACAGCCCACACAATGTGTGAAACTAAATACAGCCCACACAATGTGTGAAACTAAATACAGCCCACACAATGTGTGAAACTAAATACAGCCCACACAGTGTGTGAAACTAAATACAGCCCACACAATGTGTGAAACTAAATACAGCCCACACAGTGTGTGAAACTAAATACAGCCCACACAGTGTGTGAAACTAAATACAGCCCACACAATGTGTGAAACTAAATACAGCCCACACAATGTGTGAAACTAAATATACAGCCCACACAATGTGTGAAACTAAATACAGCCCACACAATGTGTGAAACTAAATACACAGCCCACACAATGTGTGAAACTAAATACAGCCCACACAATGTGTCAAACTAAATACAGCCCACACAATGTGTGAAACTAAATACACAGCCCACACAATGTGTGAAACTAAATACAGTCCACACAATGTGTCAAACTAAATACAGCCCACACAATGTGTGAAACTAAATACAGTCCACACAATGTGTGAAACTTAATACAGCCCACACAATGTGTGAAACTAAATACACAGCCCACACAATGTGTGAAACAGCCCACAGAAGTAAATGCTGACTCTGGCACTTTTTATTGCTGCGAAACAATTATCCGATGCTGAAAAAATGTTTCCGAAAACGTTTTGCTATCTGATGCAGAGAAATCCACGGACGTTGTTGAGAAAGAGGTCAAAATTAGTCCTGAATGCTGTTTTGTTAGGGCGAGTAATGGTGAGTTGCAATGTTTGTGGAGTGAGTTCATTGAAAGCTTGAAGGAGACGATTCTTGTATTCTTCTGGTTGGACCTGAATCAACTGATTCACCAAGTCTTTATACAAATCCTGAAATAAACAGTGAAAAAATATCACATCACCCTAATGATTAGATCTCATTCAAGTCTATAGCTATAGTTAAATGTCTATAATATGTGATGGTTAGATCTATTTCATTCTAGCATTATGTGCTAGAAAAGGCTAAACTAAAACATGTGCTTCATACCTACAATCAAACTACTCCTCAAGGTACATTCATTTTAAAAAGCACACCAAAAGTTAACCATGGCATAAGCTGTGGTAAATTAATATCCAGCAAATATAAAGATTTTTTTCCCTTCATTCACAAAAGTTCAAGACATAATCTTGTCAAGCCTTTTTCCTTATTAGTCCATTGTAAAGCCCATTGTAAAGCCCATTGTAAAGCCCATTGTAAAGTCCATTGTAAAGCCCATTGTAAAGTCCATTGTAAAGCCCATTGTAAAGCCCATTGTAAAGCCCATTGTAAAGCCCATTGTAAAGCCCATTGTAAAGCCCATTGTAAAGTCCATTGTAAAGCCCATTGTAAAGCCCATTGTAAAGCCCATTGTAAAGCCCATTTTTGACCGAAATGACCAATGCAAACATCAATTAACCCTCACAGCCCCATGTCGCCTATTTTTTCCTCCAGCAATTTCTTTGCCTCAGTCCCAGACACTTATATTTCCCTCCGAATATGAAATCTCCTGGAACCCGGACGCGTTTATTTCCCTCAAGGAAGGGTGTCTATTTAAAGACCAAAATAAAGGATTTGACCTTCACCATAGTCTCGGGCAGAATATTTATTCGATAGCTGAATAGTGGAATTTTATTTCGCTTTTTAAATAATGAAAATTGACCAATTATTGATTTTAAAAAAAAATGAAAGTGCAGTCCTAATGGACGCTATGGAATTACCTTCCGTTATTATGGCGGTACTTGTTTATGATACTTTTTCTTATGGATTATTATTACGAATGAATACAATTACTTTATGAATTAGATTATTATAATAAGGTAAGTTATTATGTTTCTAGCAATTTAGTATCTTCATGTTATCAATTTTTACAAACAAAAAAGTAAAAAAATAATTTCAGAACCCTATCGATGTCTCAGCCATTCTGAAATAATGTCTGGGATGGAGGGAATAATTAGTAAAATAATGTCTGGGACTGAAGGTATACATCACAAATAAGTACGTCCGTACTTTAAGGGTTAAAAGAAAACATTGACAGTATTCACCGTAGTAAGACAAAAAATATTTGTGCCCAATTCCCTGTCATTTTGTCAAGTGTTGAAAGACCATAGTCACAATGGTACTGGGAAATCTTTTCTAAGATGTGTGCAATATATTGCAGCACATTGCAAGTTCAATGAAAATCTCTGTACCTGATTGCAGCAGATTAAACAAAAGAGTGTAGTGGCACCAACTTCTTGCAACTGGAGATCAAAGTTATCCAAGATGAGCATTTTAAAGATGACCTACAAAGAAGAAAGTATAAATCATCACCAGATACTCACAGTTCAATTACATTACAATTACAGTACATATTACATTACAATTACAGTACATATTACAGTACATATTACATTACAATTACAGTACATATTACAGTACATATTACATTACAATTACAGTACATATTACATTACAATTACAGTACATATTACAGTACAATTACAGTACATATTACATTACAATTACAGTACATATTACAGTACATATTACAGTACAATTACAGTACATATTACAGTACATATTACAGTACATATCACAGTTCAATTACATTACAATTACAGTACATATTACATTACAATTACAGTACATATTACAGTATAATTACTAAAGAAATCTGGTCCTCCATTTCTGATCAGTGAATGCATAAAGAAGAATGACTACAAGTTTAATTAAATACATATTTATAGAAATGTTTACTATGGACTCTCTGGTGAACAAATGGGGACAAAAAGGTCATTACATAAATTGGAAACAGCCTCCGTCCAAACTTTACAATTTTTAAATTTACTTTTTAAATAAACATATCAATTTATTAATTATTATTATGTTATAAACTGGAGCACCATTAAAATTATATTCAGAATGACGTCTCTTTATAAATATACTTTCAAATTCAGATGTTTTGTTGTTTTTGCCTTCCGGGGTTTTCCTTTGCTGTGAAATCTTTTTAGTTTTTTGTTTCATATTTTTTCTTTGTTTTTGATTTCTTTTATTATTTTAACAAAACAAAATATTTTTCTTGTAGTCATTCATTTCTACATCATTTTGACGGGCATAAATACTAGAAAATGACATGAAAGAGACTCGGTAATGTATTTTGATTTCTAGCAACAGAAGAAGAAAATATTTGAAACAATTGTTCATTATAATTCATTGTATGTCTACACATTAAAAAATAGAACTACTAGCATTCAATGAAAAAGGAACAAAAGACATTCAACATAATATATTAAGTAATGGACACATGTCAATAAAACAGGGCAAAACATATGGAGGCAAAACTAGAATTGCTAATTGGGGGAGGGGGATATGTGACTTGTAGGTTTAAAGACATTTCTTCCAGAGAGAAGATTATTACATCTTAGGACCAAAACTCCTGCAGGGTGGGAGGGATTGGTCCACAGCATTGGTCCACAGCATTGGTCCACAGCATTGGTCCACAGCATTGGTCCACAGCATTGGTCCACAGCAAGGCTAGAACCTGGACCGTTTTGTTGACAGGGCGATGTATTAACTGCAGGACCAGCCGGCCGGACATGTAGATGGTGAATAGGAAAGAGGGGAGCAAATATTGCAAGTAAGAGGAAGAGGCCAACAGTACATGTTAAAGAGGCCAACAGTACATGTTAAAGAGGCCAACAGTACATGTTAAAGAGGCCAACAGTACATGTTAAAGAGGCCAACAGTACATGTTAAAGAGGCCAACAGTACATGTTAAAGAGGCCAACAGTACATGTTAAAGAGGCCAACAGTACATGTTAAAGAGGCCAACAGTACATGTTAAAGAGGCCAACAGTACATGTTAAAGAGGCCAACAGTACATGTTAAAGAGGCCAACAGTACATGTTAAAGAGGCCAACAGTACATGTTAAAGAGGCCAACAGTACATGTTAAAGAGGCCAACAGTACATGTTAAAGAGGCCAACAGTACATGTTAAAGAGGCCAACAGTACATGTTAAAGAGGCCAACAGTACATGTTAAAGAGGCTCTAAGAGTTTGTGGGAGGTGAAAAACAAGTAACAGGAGAAGCCAAACTGCAAAATTGTAAACATTAGCACAATTTATCACCTAACTCATTATAGTATCAATTAAAAAATATTATATGATACATTTCTAGTATAAATAGTATCAAAATGAACATTTCAATAGAATATAATGTTTAACTATATATGGTAAACAAATCAATATTCAATAGAATATAATGTTTAACAATATATGGTAAACAAGTCAATATTCAATAGAATATAATGTTTAACTATATATGGTAAACAAATCAATATTCAATAGAATATAATGTTTAACTATATATGGTAAACAAGTCAATATTCAATAGAATATAATGTTTAACAATATATGGTAAACAAGTCAATATTCAATAGAATATAATGTTTAACTATATATGGTAAACAAGACAATATTCAATAGAATATAATGTTTAACTATATATGGTAAACAAGTCAATATTCAATAGAATATAATGTTTAACTATATATGGTAAACAAGTCAAATCTGCTCCAAGTCGAGTTCAGTCCAGAATGGGGAATATACAACTTTAAGTGATCAACCAGCAGAGTTGACTGACTGCCAATAGATTTCACGTCACCCTTGAATGGGGAAGGATACAACTGTGATCAACCAGCAGAGTTGACTGACTGCCAATAGATTTCACGTCACCCTTGAATGGGGAAGGATACAACTGTGATCAACCAGCAGAGTTGACTGACTGCCAATAGATTTCACGTCACCCTTGTCAGGGGGATGGTGGCAGAGCAGGAGCGCATTCTGCTGGCATACCGAAGGTTCTGGGTTCGAATCCTGGAAAAGGTTAGGATTTGTTCCCCGGGACTGGAGGGTGTCCTTGAGTCTACCCAGATCTGAAGGGTACCTGACTTTAGTTGGGGTAAAGTAAAGGCAGCTGGGCATTGTGGTGGCCACACATCCCCTAGTATGCCGTTACCACATAAACTGGTGAACGCTGCTTCACTGACCCTATGATCAGTTTTGTACGACATATATACGTTACTACTACTTGTCATATACAGTAATGGTAATCAAATGGGGGATTCTACTGCTGCAAGTGTAGATACAGGTAGAGATATTAAGATATCAAGTAATAGAACAAATATCAAGTCTGTACTGATACCTTTAAAAAGTGTCCCAGGGTAGACTGCAGATGCTGCTCTTCCTGTGGATTCTGAAAATAATGAGTAGCTATGGCAAGAAGAGATTCTAATAATGTCCGAAGCACATCTGTACCACTAATGGCAGGGTCAAGGTCATCTTACTCTTTTACATTTATAATGTGATGACATCAAAACAAATTGCAATCTAAGCTAAGAACTACAACAATTAATGTTGTATCCCCATCATATAAGAACTACATCAATTAATGTTGTATCACCGACATAGAAGAACTAAATAAAATAATCCTCTTGAACTAATTAGTTTAGAACTAATTCAATTAATTACAAATTTGATTGAATGCAGATATTTTATGTCATAGCTGATTTAACTGTAATCATTGTCCTTATATTGTTATAATCTGAATAAAAAATCTCATTCTAGTTATGTTGACAACACTATAAACACGTATTGTTCACTAAAAGTAATTTGAATGCAAATAGAATTAATGAAACAAACAAAGAAAGAAATATTAAACCTTTTTAAAACCAAACTGGAATGTAAATAAACAAACAACTTTCTTATTAGTTAGTTCAAAACTAGAAACTCAAACTGTGGTAAATGAAAAAGTTTTTGGAAACTTTAAGAAACAAAACAAAAAGATAAAACGCGAATGAACAATTTACCACTGAAGAAGATTGGGTGTGTTGGAAATGTTCAGCAAGATATTCAATTGAATGAAAGCAATAGTCTACAGTTTCCTTAGCATAGCTAGATCAGTTAGAGTTCAGGAATAGACAACACATTGAAACTCATCTAATAAGTTTCATATCATAACTATTTCAAGGTACTTCTAACTTTTATATCATAACTATTTCAAGGTACTTCTAACTTTTATATCATAACTATTTCAAGGTACTTCTAACTTTTATATCATAACTATTTCAAGGTACTTCTAACTTTTATATCATAACTATTTCAAGGTACTTCTAACTTTTATATCATAACTATTTCAAGGTACTTCTAACATTTATATCATAACTATTTCAAGGTACTTCTAACATTTATATCATAACTATTTCAAGGTACTTTTAACTTTTATATCATAACTATTTCAAGGTACTTCTAATTTTTATATCATAACTATTTCAAGGTACTTTTAACTTTTATATCATAACTATTTCAAGGTACTTCTAACATTTATATCATAACTATTTCAAGGTACTTCTAACATTTATATCATAACTATTTCAAGGTACTTCTAACTTTTATATCATAACTATTTCAAGGTACTTCTAACATTTATATCATAACTATTTCAAGGTACTTTTAACTTTTATATCAAGGTACTTCTAACATTTATATCATAACTATTTCAAGGTACTTTTAACATTTATATCATAACTATTTCAAGGTACTTCTAACTTTTATATCATAACTATTTCAAGGTACTTCTAACTTTTATATCATAACTATTTCAAGGTACTTCTAACTTTTATATCATAACTATTTCAAGGTACTTCTAACTTTTATATCATAACTATTTCAAGGTACTTCTAACTTTTATATCATAACTATTTCAAGGTACTTCTAACTTTTATATCATAACTATTTCAAGGTACTTCTAACATTTATATCATAACTATTTCAAGGTACTTCTAACATTTATATCATAACTATTTCAAGGTACTTTTAACTTTTATATCATAACTATTTCAAGGTACTTCTAATTTTTATATCATAACTATTTCAAGGTACTTTTAACTTTTATATCATAACTATTTCAAGGTACTTCTAACATTTATATCATAACTATTTCAAGGTACTTCTAACATTTATATCATAACTATTTCAAGGTACTTCTAACTTTTATATCATAACTATTTCAAGGTACTTCTAACATTTATATCATAACTATTTCAAGGTACTTTTAACTTTTATATCAAGGTACTTCTAACATTTATATCATAACTATTTCAAGGTACTTTTAACATTTATATCATAACTATTTCAAGGTACTTTTAACTTTTATATCAAGGTACTTCTAACATTTATATCTTTTAACATTTATATCACAACTATTTCAAGGTACTTCTAACATTTATATCATAACTATTTCAAGGTACTTCTAACATTTATATCATAACTTTTTCAAGGTACTTCTAACATTTATATCATAACTATTTCAAGGTACTTTTAACATTTATATCATAACTATTTCAAGGTACTTTTAACTTTTATATCAAGGTACTTCTAACATTTATATCTTTTAACATTTATATCATAACTATTTCAAGGTACTTCTAACATTTATATCATAACTATTTCAAGGTACTTCTAACATTTATATCATAACTATTTCAAGGTACTTCTAACATTTATATCATAACTATTTCAAGGTACTTCTAACATTTATATCATAACTATTTCAAGGTACTTCTAACATTTATATCATAACTATTTCAAGGTACTTTTAACTTTTATATCATAACTATTTCAAGGTACTTCTAACTTTTATATCATAACTATTTCAAGGTACTTTTAACTTTTTTATCATAACTATTTCAAGGTACTTCTAACATTTATATCATAACTATTTCAAGGTACTTCTAACATTTATATCATAACTATTTCAAGGTACTTCTAACTTTTATATCAGAACTATTTCAAGGTACTTCTAACATTTATATCATAACTATTTCAAGGTACTTTTAACTTTTATATCAAGGTACTTCTAACATTTATATCATAACTATTTCAAGGTACTTTTAACATTTATATCATAACTATTTCAAGGTACTTCTAACATTTATATCATAACTATTTCAAGGTACTTCTAACATTTATATCATAACTATTTCAAGGTAATCACATAGCAAGATAATGAAACACACACATACACCCACACACATTGAGTTGAATGGCACGGAGCTCACATTGATGTTTCCTGAATTCAGGTTGAAACCTTGGGTTTTCCCCCTCGAGTCTGGAGGGTTTAGATGAGTACGTAACACTAGTTGGGGAAAGGGAAAGACAGCTGGGCATTGTGCTGGCCACACAACTCCCGTGGCCTGGTGAACAATAAGGTTTAAAAGTGCTTCTTGACGTTTTGTTCACATTTGAAGCTGTTCACATTTTGAACTTGGACTAATCAGTGATTGAAAGATTATACAGTGTTTATAAAGGTGAAAAAAAAATTTCTTTTCTGGCATAAATACAAAATGTTTCTCAAACAAAATAATTCCCAGAGCCTTGCAGGCCATAAAATGTAAAAGGATACCAATTAAATCCAAGTTCTATGGAGGCCATAATACTGTTGAAGAGTTGTTGAGGAAGCTTACAGAACTTTTCTGAGTACAGGTCTGCTAGGTAAGAGATGAGTTGGAAATAACAGCTGCACAACACTGGGAACTGAAATATATTAAACACAGTCACTACAAAATGGTTTTTTGAATGAAAACTCTGCCTTGCAGCCTTGTTTGCATTCTTATAGAATTCATTGCGAGTAATTTATATATACAAGTCAAGTGTATGTTAGTTCTAAGCCTTCAACAGAAAATTTGGTTAAAATGTTTTCTTTGGCCCAAATACAGCTATTGTGATAGATTCAACTAAAATGACCAAGTAAATTTATTTTTTGTTGAAAAAAGTGTTTATTTCATTTCTACATACAAATATGTCCATACATTTATATCTCTAATTTCCAATTAAATGAAAATTTCATGTTTGCTTTCTAAAGTAATTTTGATACAACTATATTTCAAATGTAATTTGCATGTATTTTTAAAAGAGTAAATACTAAAAGTATGCCCCAATGTCAAACAGACAAGCTAATTTATACTGATTGTAAATAATGATCCAACCAAATCAAGTCATTAATGTCTCACAAAGTTTTAATTTTTATGAACATCAAGCAGGCGTCCCCCCCCCCCCCCAAAATTTGATCAAGCCACACAATCGCCTTATCCTGTAAATTATATTATAACTGACCAACACAATATTTCTTCTTACCTTTAACATTTCAGCACTCATTAGCGGAACAATCAGTTCCAGGCCATAGACCACAACTGTAGCACCATCAATCAAATTATCTCCAATGTTTTCTTGATCATCTAAAGGATAAAAAAATCAACAAGCTACAGATTATAGAGGCAGGGTCAAATTATAGAATGCTTCTAATGGATGTTAGTGGAAAAACTGGCCTTGAGGAAATTACCTTTTTTAAAATTGAGCATATCTTTGGACATGAGATTAGTCAGCATTTCCATAATGAGAATAATATCTTTAAACTTTGTTTCTTGTTCATCTTCCGCACTTATACATTGTCGACCTGAAGATACAGAGAAAACACAACCAACAGTTTTACTACATCACTTATACACTGTGGACCTGCAGATACAGAGAAAACACAACAGTTTAACTACATCACTTATACACTGTCAACCTGGAGATACAGAGAAAACAAACTACATCACTTATACACTGTGGACCTGCAGATACAGAGAAAACACAACAGTTTAACTACATCACTTATACACTGTCAACCTGGAGATACATAGAAAACACAACAGTTTTACTACATCACTTATACACTGTCAACCTGGAGATACAGAGAAAACACAACAGTTTAACTACATCACTTATACACTGTCAACCTGGAGATACAGAGAAAACAAACTACATCACTTATACACTGTCAACCAGGGGAGATACAGAGAAAACACAACAGTTTAACTACATCACTTATACACTGTCAACCTGGAGATACAGAGAAAACACAACAGTTTAACTACATCACTTATACACTGTGGACCTGCAGATACAGAGAAAACACAACAGTTTAACTACATCACTTATACACTGTGGACCTGAAGATACAGAGAAAACACAACAGTTTAACTACATCACTTATACACTGTCAACCAGGAGATACAGAGAAAACACAACAGTTTAACTACATCACTTATACACTGTCAACCAGGGGAGATACAGAGAAAACACAACAGTTTAACTACATCACTTATACACTGTCAACCTGGAGATACAGAGAAAACACAACAGTTTAACTACATCACTTATACACTGTGGACCTGCAGATACAGAGAAAACACAACAGTTTAACTACATCACTTATACACTGTCAACCAGAAGATACAGAGAAAACACAACAGTTTAACTACATCACTTATACACTGTCAACCAGGGGAGATACAGAGAAAACACAACAGTTTAACTACATCACTTATACACTGTCAACCAGGGGAGATACAGAGAAAACACAACAGTTTAACTACATCACTTATACACTGTGGACCTGAAGATACAGAGAAAACACAACAGTTTAACTACATCACTTATACACTGTCAACCTGAAGATACAGAGAAAACACAACAGTTTAACTACATCACTTATAAACTGTGGACCTGCAGATACAGAGAAAACACAACAGTTTAACTACATCACTTATACACTGTCAACCTGAAGATACAGAGAAAACACAACAGTTTAACTACATCACTTATACACTGTCAACCAGGGGAGATACAGAGAAAACACAACAGTTTAACTACATCACTTATACACTGTCAACCAGGAGATACAGAGAAAACACAACAGTTTAACTACATCACTTATACACTGTCAACCAGGGGAGATACAGAGAAAACACAACAGTTTAACTACATCACTTATACACTGTCAACCTGGAGATACAGAGAAAACACAACAGTTTAACTACATCACTTATACACTGTGGACCTGCAGATACAGAGAAAACACAACAGTTTAACTACATCACTTATACACTGTCAACCAGAAGATACAGAGAAAACACAACAGTTTAACTACATCACTTATACACTGTCAACCTGAAGATACAGAGAAAACACAACAGTTTAACTACATCACTTATACACTGTGGACCTGCAGATACAGAGAAAACACAACAGTTTAACTACATCACTTATACACTGTGGACCTGAAGATACAAAGAAAACACAACAGTTTAACTACATCACTTATACACTGTCAACCTGAAGATACAGAGAAAACACAACAGTTTAACTACATCACTTATACACTGTGGACCTGCAGATACAGAGAAAACACAACAGTTTAACTACATCACTTTTACACTGTCAACCTGAAGATACAGAGAAAACACAACAGTTTAACTACATCACTTATACACTGTCAACCAGGGGAGATACAGAGAAAACACAACAGTTTAACTACATCACTTATACACTGTCAACCAGGGGAGATACAGAGAAAACACAACAGTTTAACTACATCACTTATACACTGTCAACCTGAAGATACAGAGAAAACACAACAGTTTAACTACATCACTTATACACTGTGGACCTGCAGATACAGAGAAAACACAACAGTTTAACTACATCACTTATACACTGTCAACCTGAAGATACAGAGAAAACACAACAGTTTAACTACATCACTTATACACTGTCAACCAGGGGAGATACAGAGAAAACACAACAGTTTAACTACATCACTTATACACTGTCAACCAGGGGAGATACAGAGAAAACAATACAGTTTAACTACATCACTTATACACTGTCAACCTGGAGATACAGAGAAAACAAACTACATCACTTATACACTGTCAACCTGAAGATACAGAGAAAACACAACAGTTTAACTACATCACTTATACACTGTCAACCAGGGGAGATACAGAGAAAACACAACAGTTTAACTACATCACTTATACACTGTCAACCTGAAGATACAGAGAAAACACAACAGTTTAACTATATCACTTATACACTGTCAACCAGGGGAGATACAGAGAAAACACAACAGTTTAACTACATCACTTATACACTGTCAACCAGGGGAGATACAGAGAAAACACAACAGTTTAACTACATCACTTATACACTGTCAACCAGGGGAGATACAGAGAAAACACAACAGTTTAACTACATCACTTATACACTGTCAACCAGGGGAGATACAGAGAAAACACAAAAGTTTAACTACATCACTTATACACTGTCAACCTGAAGATACAGAGAAAACACAACAGTTTAACTACATCACTTATACACTGTCAACCTGGAGATACAGAGAAAACACAACAGTTTAACTACATCACTTATACACTGTCAACCTGGAGATACAGAGAAAACAAACTACATCACTTATACACTGTCAACCAGGGGAGATACAGAGAAAACACAACAGTTTAACTACATCACTTATACACTGTCAACCTGGAGATACAGAGAAAACACAACCAACAGTTTAACTACATCACTTATACACTGTCAACCTGGAGATACAGAGAAAACAAACTACATCACTTATACACTGTCAACCTGGAGATACAGAGAAAACACAACAGTTTAACTACATCACTTATACACTGTCAACCTGGAGATACAGAGAAAACACAACCAACAGTTTAACTACATCACTTATACACTGTCAACCTGGAGATACAGAGAAAACAAACTACATCACTTATACACTGTCAAACTGGAGATACAGAGAAAACACAACAGTTTAACTACATCACTTATACACTGTCAACCTGGAGATACAGAGAAAACACAACAGTCTAACTACATCACTTATACACTGTCAACCTGGAGATACAGAGAAAACAAACTACATCACTTATACACTGTCAACCAGGGGAGATACAGAGAAAACACAACAGTCTAACTACATCACTTATACACTGTGGACCTGCAGATACAGAGAAAACACAACAGTTTAACTACATCACTTATACACTGTCAACCTGGAGATACAGAGAAAACACAACAGTTTAACTACATCACTTATACACTGTCAACCTGGAGATACAGAGAAAACACAACAGTTTAACTACATCACTTATACACTGTCAACCTGGAGATACAGAGAAAACACAACAGTTTAACTACATCACTTATACACTGTCAACCTGGAGATACAGAGAAAACACAACAGTTTAACTACATCACTTATACACTGTCAACCAGGGGAGATACAGAGAAAACAAACTACATCACTTATACACTGTCAACCTGGAGATACAGAGAAAACACAACAGTTTAACTACATCACTTATACACTGTCAACCTGGAGATACAGAGAAAACACAACAGTTTAACTACATCACTTATACACTGTCAACCAGGGGAGATACAGAGAAAACAAACTACATCACTTATACACTGTCAACCTGAAGATACAGAGAAAACACAACAGTTTAACTACATAACTTATACACTGTCAACCTGGAGATACAGAGAAAACACAACAGTTTAACTACATCACTTATACACTGTCAACCTGGAGATACAGAGAAAACACAACAGTTTAACTACATCACTTATACACTGTCAACCTGGAGATACAGAGAAAACACAACAGTTTAACTACATCACTTATACACTGTCAACCAGGGGAGATACAGAGAAAACACAACAGTCTAACTACATCACTTATACACTGTCAACCAGGGGAGATACAGAGAAAACACAACAGTTTAACTACATCACTTATACACTGTCAACCTGGAGATACAGAGAAAACACAACAGTTTAACTACATCACTTATACACTGTCAACCTGAAGATACAGAGAAAACACAACAGTTTAACTACATCACTTATACACTGTCAACCTGGAGATACAGAGAAAACACAACAGTTTAACTACATCACTTATACACTGTCAACCTGGAGATACAGAGAAAACACAACAGTTTAACTACATCACTTATACACTGTCAACCTGGAGATACAGAGAAAACACAACAGTTTAACTACATCACTTATACACTGTCAACCTGGAGATACAGAGAAAACACAACAGTTTAACTACATCACTTATACACTGTCAACCTGGAGATACAGAGAAAACACAACAGTTTAACTACATCACTTATACACTGTCAACCTGGAGATACAGAGAAAACACAACAGTTTAACTACATCACTTATACACTGTCAACCTGGAGATACAGAGAAAACACAACAGTTTAACTACATCACTTATACACTGTCAACCTGAAGATACAGAGAAAACACAACAGTTTAACTACATCACTTATACACTGTCAACCTGAAGATACAGAGAAAACACAGCAGTTTAACTACATCACTTATACACTGTGGACCTGGAGATACAGAGAAAACACAACAGTTTAACTACATCACTTATACACTGTCAACCTGAAGATACAGAGAAAACACAGCAGTTTAACTACATCACTTATACACTGTGGACCTGGAGATACAGAGAAAACACAACAGTTTAACTACATCACTTATACACTGTCAACCTGAAGATACAGAGAAAACACAGCAGTTTAACTACATCACTTATACACTGTGGACCTGGAGATACAGAGAAAACACAACAGTTTAACTACATCACTTATACACTGTCAACCTGGAGATACAGAGAAAACACAACAGTTTAACTACATCACTTATACACTGTCAACCTGGAGATACAGAGAAAACACAACAGTTTAACTACATCACTTATACACTGTCAACCTGGAGATACAGAGAAAACACAACAGTTTAACTACATCACTTATACACTGTCAACCTGGAGATACAGAGAAAACACAACAGTTTAACTACATCACTTATACACTGTCAACCTGGAGATACAGAGAAAACACAACAGTTTAACTACATCACTTATACACTGTCAACCTGAAGATACAGAGAAAACACAACAGTTTAACTACATCACTTATACACTGTCAACCTGAAGATACAGAGAAAACACAGCAGTTTAACTACATCACTTATACACTGTGGACCTGGAGATACAGAGAAAACACAACAGTTTAACTACATCACTTATACACTGTCAACCTGAAGATACAGAGAAAACACAGCAGTTTAACTACATCACTTATACACTGTGGACCTGGAGATACAGAGAAAACACAACAGTTTAACTACATCACTTATACACTGTCAACCTGAAGATACAGAGAAAACACAGCAGTTTAACTACATCACTTATACACTGTGGACCTGGAGATACAGAGAAAACACAACAGTTTAACTACATCACTTATACACTGTCAACCTGAAGATACAGAGAAAACACAGCAGTTTAACTACATCACTTATACACTGTGGACCTGGAGATACAGAGAAAACACAACAGTTTAACTACATCACTTATACACTGTCAACCTGGAGATACAGAGAAAACACAACAGTCTAACTACATCACTTATACACTGTCAACCTGGAGATACAGAGAAAACAAACTACATCACTTATACACTGTCAACCAGGGGAGATACAGAGAAAACACAACAGTTTAACTACATCACTTATACACTGTGGACCTGAAGATACAGAGAAAACACAACAGTTTAACTACATCACTTATACACTGTCAACCTGGAGATACAGAGAAAACACAACAGTTTAACTACATCACTTATACACTGTGGACCTGAAGATACTGTGAAAATACAACAGTTTAACTACATGACTTATACACTGTCAACCTGGAGATACAGAGAAAACACAACAGTTTAACTACATCACTTATACACTGTCAACCTGAAGATACAGAGAAAACACAACAGTTTAACTACATCACTTATACACTGTCAACCTGGAGATACAGAGAAAACACAACAGTCTAACTACATCACTTATACACTGTCAACCAGGGGAGATACAGAGAAAACACAACAGTTTAACTACATCACTTATACACTGTCAACCTGGAGATACAGAGAAAACACAACAGTTTAACTACATCACTTATACACTGTCAACCTGAAGATACAGAGAAAACACAACAGTTTAACTACATCACTTATACACTGTCAACCTGGAGATACAGAGAAAACACAACAGTTTAACTACATCACTTATACCCTGTCAACCTGGAGATACAGAGAAAACACAACAGTTTAACTACATCACTTATACACTGTCAACCTGGAGATACAGAGAAAACACAACAGTTTAACTACATCACTTATACACTGTCAACCTGGAGATACAGAGAAAACACAACAGTTTAACTACATCACTTATACACTGTCAACCTGGAGATACAGAGAAAACACAACAGTTTAACTACATCACTTATACACTGTCAACCTGGAGATACAGAGAAAACACAACAGTTTAACTACATCACTTATACACTGTCAACCTGGAGATACAGAGAAAACACAACAGTTTAACTACATCACTTATACACTGTCAACCTGAAGATACAGAGAAAACACAACAGTTTAACTACATCACTTATACACTGTCAACCTGAAGATACAGAGAAAACACAGCAGTTTAACTACATCACTTATACACTGTGGACCTGGAGATACAGAGAAAACACAGCAGTTTAACTACATCACTTATACACTGTCAACCTGAAGATACAGAGAAAACACAGCAGTTTAACTACATCACTTATACACTGTGGACCTGGAGATACAGAGAAAACACAACAGTTTAACTACATCACTTATACACTGTCAACCTGAAGATACAGAGAAAACACAGCAGTTTAACTACATCACTTATACACTGTGGACCTGGAGATACAGAGAAAACACAACAGTTTAACTACATCACTTATACACTGTCAACCTGAAGATACAGAGAAAACACAGCAGTTTAACTACATCACTTATACACTGTGGACCTGGAGATACAGAGAAAACACAACAGTTTAACTACATCACTTATACACTGTCAACCTGGAGATACAGAGAAAACACAACAGTCTAACTACATCACTTATACACTGTCAACCTGGAGATACAGAGAAAACAAACTACATCACTTATACACTGTCAACCAGGGGAGATACAGAGAAAACACAACAGTTTAACTACATCACTTATACACTGTGGACCTGAAGATACAGAGAAAACACAACAGTTTAACTACATCACTTATACACTGTCAACCTGGAGATACAGAGAAAACACAACAGTTTAACTACATCACTTATACACTGTGGACCTGAAGATACTGTGAAAATACAACAGTTTAACTACATGACTTATACACTGTCAACCTGGAGATACAGAGAAAACACAACAGTTTAACTACATCACTTATACACTGTGGACCTGAAGATACTGTGAAAATACAACAGTTTAACTACATGACTTATACACTGTCAACCTGGAGATACAGAGAAAACACAACAGTTTAACTACATCACTTATACACTGTCAACCTGAAGATACAGAGAAAACACAGCAGTTTAACTACATCACTTATACACTGTCAACCTGGAGATACAGAGAAAACACAACAGTTTAACTACATCACTTATACACTGTGGACCTGAAGATACAGAGAAAACTCAACAGTTTAACTACATCACTTATACACTGTGGACCTGGAGATACAGAGAAAACACAACAGTTTAACTACATCACTTATACACTGTCAACCTGGAGATACAGAGAAAACACAACAGTCTAACTACATCACTTATACACTGTCAACCTGGAGATACAGAGAAAACAAACTACATCACTTATACACTGTCAACCAGGGGAGATACAGAGAAAACACAACAGTTTAACTACATCACTTATACACTGTGGACCTGAAGATACAGAGAAAACACAACAGTTTAACTACATCACTTATACACTGTCAACCTGGAGATACAGAGAAAACACAACAGTTTAACTACATCACTTATACACTGTGGACCTGAAGATACTGTGAAAATACAACAGTTTAACTACATGACTTATACACTGTCAACCTGGAGATACAGAGAAAACACAACAGTTTAACTACATCACTTATACACTGTGGACCTGAAGATACTGTGAAAATACAACAGCTTAACTACAGCAAAATAACTTACAAAACAAAAAATCTATTGAAATGTAGCCAGAACTAGAACGTTTGTCCTTACCAAGATTATGTCTTGCATATGTCTGTATGGCAGACAGACACTGTTGATACAGAGTATTGGAATCAGCCTAGAAGACACAAGTCAAAGTTCAGTTAGTGGAATGTTTCATTTCTTTCAACACTAGGATAAAGTTTCTTGGACAAATATATCCTAAGTGAGTTACTACATACTAATTGACCTCATGAACTAGCATCATGTGCAGGACTTACAGTTTTGAGAAATGGCAACATCTTTAAGACAACTTCAGCAAACAGTTCAAAACTTGTGGTGATGACATCTTCATAATTGTGATGGATGTCCAGTGCTTTGATGACATGATTCAGTAAAGGCCCCATGAACTGTGAGAGAGAGAACATTGAAGTTACAGTGGTTCATAAACTGTGTAAGAGAGAGAGAACATTGAAGTTACAGTGGTTCATAAACTGAGAGAGAGAGAGAGAACATTGAAGTTACAGTGGTTCATAAACAGAGAGAGAGAGAGAACATTGAAGTTACAGTGGTTCATAAACAGAGAGAGAGAGAGAACATTGAAGTTACAGTGGTTCATAAACAGAGAGAGAGAGAGAGAGAACATTGAAGTTACAGTGGTTCATAAACTGAGAGAGAGAACATTGAAGTTACAGTGGTTCATAAACAGAGAGAGAGAGAGAACATTGAAGTTACAGTGGTTCATAAACTGAGAGAGAGAGAGAGAGAACATTGAAGTAACAGTGGTTCATAAACTGTGTAAGAGAGAGAGAACATTGAAGTTACAGTGGTTCATAAACTGAGAGAGAGAGAGAACATTGAAGTTACAGTGGTTCATAAACAGAGAGAGAGAGAGAGAACATTGAAGTTACAGTGGTTCATAAACTGAGAGAGAGAACATTGAAGTTACAGTGGTTCATAAACAGAGAGAGAGAGAGAGAACATTGAAGTTACAGTGGTTCATTAACTGAAAGAGAGTATAGAGCGTTTGCAATGGGCGTGGCTTAGGTTTTTTAGTGACGTATTTGTTCCACATAATCAATCTTGCAGATCCCAATTCCCTTTTTTTGTACCTACTTTAAAAGTTTTAATTAAAAGTATATAAAATCAAAATTTACGCGATTTCTGAATGTTTTTCATTTACACATACGTTATAATATGCTACACTTGCATTGAAAGTCGTTACAGATGTTTATTTTTTTTTTTAAATATATATTTTAAATCTCTTATTTTTTTACGCCGCGTCTGTAGGTTTTTCTCCATTCACGGCGCTAGGCCTAAAACTTGATCTAAAAATATATATGTCACTGTAGATTTCTAAAACTCTCAAAATTTAACTCAAATATATATTTATTCATAAATACGGCATTATTTTTAAATATTCTGCCACAAATTTCGTTTTATACCCCACTAAATCATAGATGTTCATTACGAAAACCTGATCGGGAGGCAGAATTTTACGTGAAACACACTAAGATGAATTGATTTTTCGTTAATTTTTGAATGCGCTCGAGTCAATTTTAACATATAAATCCAATCAGATGGCCGTTTTGTTCTATTTGATACATTTGCAGACTCAAAAAATACGTTTTTCAATTCAATATTAATATTTTACCCGTGTCTGCGAGATATGTGGCATCCAGGTTGCGTTGAATACAGCCGAGGACCACGCCGCTCGGCCGTTACCGATAATTTACTCTAAAACGCTATTACGCATTTTATTTTGGATTGCCAAGTTCTAAATTACGATTTAAATAAACACAGCAATATTATTAAATGTTTTAAAACTAAATTTACGCGAACGGTAATTGTTTAAACGTAAAAAACATATCTCTCCACGCTTTTCACTAACACAACGTTTTAAGAACAAAATGGCCGCCATTTTGTTTATTTCCGAGTTTCAACGCAACCTCTGGCCTATGACCCCAGGATGCAAAATTATTAGTTAATTTGTGAAATTAATAACAAAATACAACACAAATGATGACATTTTACGTTTTATAATTTAAAAATAACAATATTGTAGGTTTTAATAATATTTTGCAGCTGTTAGTCTTGTGTATTTTTTAGCGCCGACAACAATCCTGCCGACGAAATTTCCCGATCTTATAATTATTAACTATAAAACATTGGAAAGTCAGCTGATTTTCTAACCTTCATATTCGGATTCCTCAGTTTCTAGGCTTTAAAATGATATATAATACAGTAATAAAGCTTTAAATATTTTTTAGTAAAAAAAAAGGAAACTTTTGAAATCCTTATTGTGAAACCTGCCATATAGAATTAATAAAATCCATATTAATACTTTAATCATGATTTTAAACACAAAATATCAATTAAATAAGCTCGAGCCTATATGAAACTATATTAATACAGCGGCCATTGTACACCATTACACAAAATAAACAAAAAACACGTGATTTTTGGCACGTGATTGCAAACACCCTATTGAAGTTACAGTGGATCATAAAATACAAATGCAGGGAACTGGGCTACATAAAATTGAATACAGTCCTAGCAACAAATAAGGTGTTAGCTAAAACACATTTTGTCTAAATAAATTTATAGCAAATTCCTAGCTACAGCTGTCCCAGTGCTGTAAGTCTCAGTATCAGAAACTACTCACCTGAAACATTTCTTTAGCAATGGTATTCTGTGCTGCTGTAGCTACACCAATCAAAGTTTCAACAGAAACTACTCACCTGAAACATTTCTTTAGCAATGGTATTCTGTGTTGCTGTAGCTACACCAATCAAAGTTTCAACAGAAACTACTCACCTGAAACATTTCTTTAGCAATGGTATTCTGTGTTGCTGTAGCTACACCAATCAATGTTTCAAGATGGTAGAGAAACTTCTGTCGACTGGATTCTTTACCAGCTTTATAATCAGGAGACTCCACCAGGACCAGGAATCTCTCATGGTTGGATTGAAGCAGCTGAAACATAAACAAACAACAATTGTAGGACCAAATAAATATTTCTAAAGGAAACATTGTGTCTTGACATATTTAGTGAAAACCAAACAATGAACAGTTGTATATTACCAAAGCAATATTGACTTTAAAAACATGTTGAGTCTACATTTGTATGACCAGCTTCTATAAAGAATTTAAAAACATGTTGAGTCTACATTTGTATTTTACCAGCCTCTATAAAGAATTTAAAAACATGTTGAGTCTTCTTCTTCTTCTTTATGTGCCAGGTCTGGAACAGACATCGGCGGTCATGACTCTCCATTCTTTCCTGTTGTTAGCTTTTTGCAGAAAGTTATTATTACTTATGTTGTTGTTCGTGGCCCATTCGTTCAGGCTTTCTACATATGTTAGCCTTTGTCTTCCTCTGTCTCTCTTACCAGATATTTTCCCACACAAAGCCAGTCTTTCTATACCATTTTTCCTATAGATGTGTCCTAGAAATTTCATCTGTCTATTCCTAATGGTGTTAATGAGTTCTCTTGAGGTACATGCTGTTTTCAACACCTCTGCATTAGATTTCTTTTCAGTCCATGATATTCTCATCATCCTTCTTAGAAACCACATTTCTACTGCCTCCAATCTTTTCCTTGTTTCATTATCAATAGTCCAACATTCACATCCATATAGAAGAACAGACCAAACATACCCCTTCAGTATGCGCATTTTGGTACATATTCTGATATTCCTGTTTTTCATGATACTGCTTAAGCTCATGAAGCTGTTTTTAGCTATTGCGATTCTTCTCTTTATTTCTTTGTTGCATTTGCCTTCCTGTGTTATTGTATAGCCTAGATACTGGAAAGAATTGATTTGCTTGATGTTTTCACCTTCACTGGATAAAGAGCATCTTGGAGGTTGTCTTTTCTTAGAGATTACCATTACTTCGGTCTTACTGAGATTGAGTGTTAATCCTTTAAGTCGGCTCTCTTCTACCACCTTATTTAGAATAGTTTGCAGGGCACTTTCTGATTCTGCTATTAGTACTGTGTCATCTGCATATCTCAGATTATTTATATTCTTTCCTCCAACTTTAATACCATCTAGGTGTTCGATATTCCGGAGTATTATTTCACTGTAGATGTTGAAGAGGTCTGGTGATAAAACACATCCCTGTCTGACTCCTCTCTTTATTGGTTTGAATGCACTTAACTCCCCTTCATATCTAATGGCAGCTTCTTGCTCCCAGTATAGATTTCTTATTATTCTGAGGTCTTTACCATCTATGTCCAGATCTTGTAAGATCTTGTTGAGTCTACATTTGTATTTTACCAGCCTCTATAAAGAATTTAAAAACATGTTGAGTCTACATTTGTATGACCAGCCTCTACAAAGACTTTAAAAACATGTTGAGTCTACATTTGTATTTTACCAACCTCTATAAAGAATTTAAAAACATGTTGAGTCTATATTTGTATGACCAGCTTCTATAAAGAATTTAAAAACATGTTGAGTCTACATTTGTATTTTACCAGCCTCTATAAAGACTTTAAAAACATGTTGAGTCTATATTTGTATGACCAGCTTCTATAAAGAATTTAAAAACATGTTGAGTCTATATTTGTATTTTACCAGCTTCCAGTATTGTTCCTCTCTATTGGAGTCTTTAATGCCACAGCCTGCTAGAATCATGGCTTTCATAAACTGTCTTCTTGCCTGGGGAGGTAATGTAGACACTGGAGGTTCCTGGTTCGATTCTAACGTTGCCAGTTTCCAAAGCACCTCTGACTGGGTCACATACATGGCCCTTTAGAACAAGAAAACACACAAAATGTTACATGGCCCTTTAGAAGGAGAATACAGACCAAATGTCACATGGTCCTTCAGAACGAGAAAACAGACAATATGTCACATGGCCCTTTTGAACTAAAAAAAACAGACAATATGTCACATGGCCCTTTTGAACGAAAAAACAGACAATATGTCACATGGCCCTTTTGAACGAGAAAACAGACAAAATGTCACATGACCCTTTAGAACAACAAAGCAGACAAAATGTTACATGGTCCTTTAGAACAACAAAACAGACAAAATGTCACATGACCCTTTAGAACAACAAAGCAGACAAAATAAAATGTCACATGGCCCTTTAGAACAACAAAGCAGATAAAATGTTACATGGCCCTTTAGAAGGATTCTTTATTTATTAAAACACTATTCAAAGTCTACACTTAGACTTGAACCAATTTAAGTATGACACATCTAGTTCAACAGAACTTATATAAAACTCAACCTTCTATCTCAAGAATCCAACATGTACTAAATGTGTATCCTATCATTCTCTCCCTTGTCAACTCTGGATCACTCATACAAAATCATGCTTTTCTTACATACTTCTTTTGCACACTTTACTACTGTTTGTTTATTTAGGGAAAAACTTCACTCACTCATTCAATTATTTAAAATCATGTTGCAGTGAATAAAACTGAACTGCAACACATGGCCCTTTAGAACAACAAAGCAGACAAAATAAAATGTTACATGGTCCTTTAGAACAACAAAGCAGACAAAATGTCACATGGCCCTTTAGAACAACAAAGCAGACAAAATGTCACATGGCCCTTTAGAACGAGAAACCAGATAAAATGTTACATGGTCCTTTAGAAAAACAAAGCAGATAAAATGTTACATGGTCCTTTAGAACAACAAAGCAGAGAAAATGTCACATTTAATTCCAACAAGCATCTATGTTTAACTAACTATTAAGTGGAACCTACTTAAAATAAGGTGTCTTACCTTGAGCGCTGTTCGGCCATATCAATGAGTAACTCCAACGTGTCACTTATAAGTTGTGGTTCAGACAACCAGACAGATAATGTTGCAACAATTTTCTGTAAAATAAAGTTGATGGTCCACCTGACACCATCAGTGTCCATCCCAAAGGCAGTTGCTAAAGGCAAGCTCATCTTCAGAAAATAACAAAATAAAGCCTTTCAATGCTCAGGTTTAGAACAAATGATTTTTTCTAATTTACAGTTTCACATTTCACCAGGGCCAACATTCTAGGAACTTCTATTGTGGATGAAACAGAGCAGCAATCTGTCATTGTTTGACTTTGACTTAGTGCAGGAATTAATGAGTAGAGAAGCGGTGGCCAACATACCTCTGTATATTCCATCTCGTCGTGCAGAAGGTATGCATCGCTCCATCTCTCCAGGAACCACATAATTGTGCTGCCAACTTGAGGACTCAGGAAATCATTTAGTTTGGCTTCTATTGCCCTGTTTTCTACTTCACACATTCTGAACACGGCTGTTATTAACCTAATTATTGATGCACAAGAGCAGGGTCAGGTTAGATATAACAATTTTTTCTAGACTACACTATAATAATACAGTTCAAAGTCACTCTAGCAATAAACAAAGGAAGGGGGGGAAGAGAGAATATGTTCAATATTGTGTTCATGTTTGAAAAGCAAATGTAAAAATGTTTTAACTCTTGTCACAATGAGAACCAGTTGTTCAGGGAAGAGAAAACCATGCCATAGACAGAAGTGATCAAAGATGACTGCATGATTGATGTATATAGACAGAAGTGATCAAAGATGACTGCATGATTGATGTATATAGACAGAAGTGATCAAAGATGACTGCATGATTGAAGTATATAGACAGAATGATCAAAGATGACTGCATGTTTGATGTATATAGACAGAAGTGATCAAAGATGACTGCATGTTTGATGTATATAGACAGAAGTGATCAAAGATGACTGCATGATTGATGTATGAATAGTAAATAAATGATGAATTACTCTACAGACTTAGGACAAGACGACTTGTTGATTCATGACAAAACTTTTATTTAATTAATTGAATCATTTGATTACATTTTATTTCTTTAACAAATTCCCATATAACTGGGTCAATACTTTATTTCATTACCCAATTACTAGGTCAATACTTTATTTCATTACCTAATTAATAGGTCAATACTTTATTTCATTACCCAATTACTAGGTCAATACTTTATTTCATTACCTAATTAATAGGTCAATACTTTATTTCATTACCCAATTACTAGGTCAATACTTTTTTCATTACCTAATTAATAGGTCAATACTTTATTTCATTACCCAATTACTAGGTCAATACTTTATTTCATTACCCAATTACTAGGTCAATTCTTTTTTTCATTTCCTAATTACTAGGTCAATACTTTATTTCATTACCCAATTACTAGGTCAATACTTTATTTCATTACCCAATTACTAGGTCAATTCTTTTTTTCATTTCCTAATTACTAGGTCAATACTTTTTTCATTACCTAATTACTAGGTCAATACTTTACTTCATTACCTAATTACTGGGTCAACATTAACTTCATGTGCAGGATCCAGTTTCTCTCCTGGTGATGACAACATTTTCAGGGTTAAGTTCAGGTCAATGAACTTTGACTGCTGGATGGAGTACTTCATGACACTGGATGGAATGGACGGAGTCTCCCCGTCATCACCATCAGCCAACAAATTACCTGCTCAGTAGAAAGAAACACAGTCAGCAGATTGAGACTACATTGCCAGATGTAAGAAGACTGTGGATTACTATTTGGGATTCTGTACTTGAACATTTACACTGACAGCTTTTGAACTCAGTTTATTCTCAGAATTTCATCGAGCGATGTGATTGGTGCATTTTAAATCTTTCACTAAATTGAAAGCATGTCATATTACATGTATCTATTTCCATGTGAGGGGATGGTGGTCCAATGATATTACATGTATCTATATCTGTGTGAGGGGATGGTGGTCCAATGATATTACATGTATCTATTTCTGTGTGAGGGGATGGTGGTCCAATGATATTACATGCATCTATTTCCATGTGAGGGGATGGTGGTCCAATGATATTACATGTATCTATTTCCATGTGAGGGGATGGTGGTCCAATGATATTACATGTATCTATTTCCATGTGAGGGGATGGTGGTCCAATGATATTACATGTATCTATTTCCATGTGAGGGGATGGTGGTCCAATGATATTACATGTATCTATTTCCATGTGAGGGGATGGTGGTCCAATGATATTACATGTATCTATTTCCATGTGAGGGGATGGTGGTCCAATGATATTACATGTATCTATTTCTGTGTGAGGGGATGGTGGTCCAATGTCAAGAGCATGGGTTGGTGGTCCAATGTCAAGAGCATGGGTTGATAAAATGCAAGAGCAGTGAGAAGTTAAACTCTCTTCTATCAATAAAAAAAATGCTATCAATATTTTTTGTAAGGAATAAACTGTACGAACCGGCTACTAGAATGGCCCAATGGATATCTTCTTGTAAAGAGTGAAGTCTGCTTATGTCCACTGTTGTCTCATGACTAGTCACCATTTCCCTCTGCTGTTGAAGGCGGTGAAGATGGCTACTGATCTGAGCAACTCTATCTTCTAAGATTCTGTGGAACAAAACAACTCAATACTAAAAGCATCAATACAAACGCTTGATTAATGCTTGCATGGATATTTGTGAACCAACAGTACTGTACAGTATTCGTCGGACCCAATTGATCATAGGGCAGGTGAAGCAACATTCACCAATTTATATGGTCACAGCATACTAGGGGCATGTGCAGCCATCACAATGCCCAGCCAATCAGAACTGGGTAGACTCAGGGACACACTCCAATCCCGGAAATAATTCCTAGCCTTCACCAGGACACTAACCCAAAAGCTTCAGTATGCCAATCACCATGTCCCCAATGTGAACCTGCCACTCAGTCACCATGTCCCCAATGTGAACCTGCCACCCAGCCACAATGTCCCCAATATGAACCTACCACCCAGTCACCATGTCCCCAATGTGAACCTACCACCCAGTCACCATGTCCCCAATGTGAACCAATACAATATGATTATGTTTTATATTTCAACTAGAGATGTTAAACGAAAACCGGAATACCGGAATTTCAAAACCGGATTAGGGTTTGTTGGTAGCAACCCTTTTCTTTTTGTTCTGATGGAAATATTTTTAATACATAATGTTGGATTCGCACAAAACAATTCTTGAAATGCCTTGCTAACACTATTTAGTCTTAGATATTGTGTTTCTTTTTTCCAAATACCAACTATGGTTTGCAATAAAAACAACATCAAACCAAATGTTAAGTTAGAGTTACAATTTACATAAATCTTTTTTGCTTTTCAGCTCATCTTTAACGATAACTCAGTGTAAACTATGTTCCTAACAGATAAGCCTGAGCGATGGCAGTACCACTGGATTGCATACGCACCTGCATACGATACATCCTGGATTAACATTGTCATCCTCTTCATATGCTTCTTAATATTATGGTCAACGATAATCAAAAATTAGATAATCACTATTGAAAACTATTATCGGTTTCAATCAATCAGCCCAGATTTTTTAGCTCTAAAGAATTTAATGGTAAAGTGTAAAAAATTATATTGTATTCACACAAATCAACCCCTTGGATGCCATGCAAACAAAAATTAGGTTTGAACTATTTTTCAAATATACCTACAAAATTACGCACATTTGGCTTTTCTGGCCTGAGAAGGGGGGGGGGGGAACCAATATCCGGTATTAAACCGGTTTTATATAACCAAAAACCGGTTTTTAAAACTAACCAGTTTTAACATCCCTAATTTCAACGGAAGTTAATTTGTCCTTGTTGATTGTAAAGTTTTGTGTAAAACACATTTCTTACTTTGATAAAAGTGGCACAGAATGCTCTGGGATTATACGTCCAAGTAAACCTATACTCCATAATTGATCAGAAAATTTGAATCGGTCATCTTCTTCTGTTTCATCAATGTCTTCTTCAGATGCATCAGCATTCTGTAAGGAAGTTCATCAAGTCTTTATTCATATATTCAACTTGATTAATCATTTAACAAGTAAATACTTTGAAACAAATAAAAACACTGACCATTGGACGAACTCCATCTGGAGGTGCTAAATGACACTGCATGTAGGAATTGAAGATTTGTGTGGCAGAGGAAATCAAAGACCCTGGCGGTAAGGAGTTCACTTCCAATGCCATTTGAGTCCAAGATTCCAGAAGCTTCTCATAAGACTCCATATAGACTGTATTATCTTTGTGCATCTGTAACAAAGTAATATACAAAATAAGACTCCATATAGACTGTATTATCTTTGTGCATCTGCAACAAAGTCATATACAACAATCTGAACAGGAACTTAACACAGGGAAATGTATTCACTTGAACAAAGGTAAAGTGGGTCAACTCACAGACTCCTCCTGTGAAGCTAGCCGCCCTATGGTACAGGTGAATGTAGTGAGTGTAGTGATGAAAGACTCAAATAACAAAATCTCCAAACTGTTCAGATGTTGCACAGAGAAGATCAAAAGTAGATTTTTAAATATGCAAGCAACACCAAAATTTTCATACTCTTGAAGGTCAAGGCTGTAAGAAAGACCAATAAATTGTTGAACATGGTCAGTGTCACTTTTCAATCAACCAAATCATAAACAAAAGTTTTGATCAAAACTACAACACAAGTTTTTAAGCATTAAAATTTGTACATTTCAATAAACAGAAGTATAAATATCATGACATAAACATACAAGTAAATAGCATGTTAAAAATTACTCCAGTACTATATTCTATCCCTCTTAAAACAGGAATAAGAATTTTTTTTTTCATCCATCTTGCTTTTGTAAGACAGTCAATTATTAAAAATCACAGACAACCAGACTTCGTTGGTTTTATTATGGTTATTTGCATGAAATAAATAACAAAACCAATATACATCAATAATTTCATGAGATCAGTTGGCTGTACAAGTTGAATAGTGAAATCATTGCTGTATAAGTTGAATAGTGAAAAATTGGCTGTACAAATGGAATAGTGAAATGATTGCTGTATAAGTTGAATAGTGAAAAATTGGCTGTACAAATGGAATAGTGAAATGATTGCTGTATAAGTTGAATAGTGAAAAATTGGCTGTACAAATGGAATAGTGAAATGATTGCTGTACAAGTTGAATAGTGAAATGATTGCTGTATAAGTTGAATAATGAAATGTTGGCTGGTTAAGCTAAATAGTGAAATGTCCACTTACATGGAAAGCATCTGCAAGAAACCTTCAACATACTGTGCAAAATACTGACGGCAGGTTTCCTCATTAAAAATGACTCCATTGAGAGAGGCAAGCTGAACAAGGCACTGAAGAGAATGGTGAGCCATTTCACTGTTAAACCTGGCCTTCTGGTGAATCTTCAACATAAGAAACACAGACTACATTTTTTGGTCAAATCAACATTTTATTTCCCCCCAATCTTCAACATAAAAAACACAGACTAGATTTTTAGGTCAAATCAACATTTTATTTCCCCCCAATCTTCAACATAAAAAACACAGACTAGATTTTTAGGTCAAATCAACATTTTATTTCCCCCCAATCTTCAACATAAAAAACACAGACTAGATTTTTAGGTCAAATCAACATTTTATTTCCCCCCAATCTTCAACATAAAAAACACAGACTACATTTTTAGGTCAAATCAACATTTTATTTCCCCCCAATCTTCAACATAAAAAACACAGACTACATTTTTAGGTCAAATCAACATTTTATTTCCCCCCAATCTTCAACATAAAAAACACAGACTACATTTTTAGGTCAAATCAACATTTTATTTCCCCCCAATCTTCAACATAAAAAACACAGACTACATTTTTTGGTCAAATCAACATTTTATTTCCCACGAATGAACAGACAGCACACAGGAACAGTGAACCTACCCGAAAGAATAAAGACAGGGTAGTTTTATCTAAGAGAACGTCCCTCCATCCTAATGGCGGTTTCAGTGATGCATTAGGGTTACATGAATAGGTGTGGTGGATGCTGCCTAGACAACAACATAAATGTATACTCTGATTTAGAGAAACTCAATTATTAACAAATGATTTTTAGATCTTAACATTTTGATAATCATTATAAAAAACATGTATTAAATAGAAATTCTAAAATAATTTAGAAATTATTTTGTTTAGAAGTACATACTGTTACAAATCTTGGTCATAGACGAATGACTTAACAGGGCATTGACCTTTTTCATAAGTGCATATTAGATATTAAACGTGAGGCCAAGGTTTGACCTCCATGCTCTGAAGGCAGTTTGAACCAAATCCTGGGTCTACCCCGTAGAAATTGAGAATTAGATTCTAAATCGCATTAACCTATGTCAGAGTTGAATTGAAATGAGTATTAGTATTAGGACCCCGTGGAACCTTCAATAATAGTTTTCTTTGAAAAACGCCCTTCTTAAAATAATCAGTTTAGTTCTAAGTTCGTAGACAGCAGTCGCTCTATTGATAAGTGTATATTTTATGACACTCTTATGTTCGCCTATCTGTTTGATGTCTTCATTTGAAGTTTATCTTGAGTCTACAATTTAAATAAATTGGTTTATTCAACAACTGAAGTTGTTACATCTACAATTTAAATAAATTGGTTTATTCAACAACTGAAGTTGTTACATCTATCATTGTTGAAAGAAAGGTGTTGAAAAGAATTATACAGAATATAACTAACTACATTACTGCATAAACATGTCAGTCAAGTGCCCCCAGCCCTGACTCCAGATCAGCAGAATCTAGACACTTCTTATAAAGATACGACTATTGTTTGAATCCGATTTAACGAGTTGTAACAATACATATATGTTCTTTAAAAAGAAGCAAAAATTGCCCATGCTAATATTAAAGCAAATAAAATAATTGCCCATGCTAATATTAAAGCAAATAAAAAAATTGCCCATGCTAATATTAAAGTAAATAAATGAAATTGCCTATGCTAATATAAAAAAATAAAATAATTGGTTTCAAATGATGGGGAACAACCTCCTAGCGTTGTGAATTCCCAACTAAGTACTTGTTCAGCAATTGAAAGAATTCGGTTCAGGAATGCAGTGGCTTCCCTGCTGAGGGGACTTGGCTGGGCCTCGATTTCATTCAGGACTTTCAGCGTAAACATAAACACACGCTTCAGATCAGATTGCTGTTGAAATAAACATTTTACAATGTAAACATAAACGCACGCTTCAGATCAGATTGCTGTTGAAATAAACATTTTACAATGTAAACATAAACACACACTTCAGATCAGATTGCTGTTGAAATAAACATTTTACAATGTAAACATAAACACACGCTTCAGATCAGATTGCTGTTGAAATAAACATTTTACAATGTAAACATAAACACACGCTTCAGATCAGATTGCTGTTGAAATAAACATTTTACAATGTAAACATAAACACACGCTTCAGATCATATTGCTGTTGAAATAAACATTTTACAATGTAAACATAAACACACGCTTCAGATCAGATTGCTGTTGAAATAAACATTTTACAATGTAAACATAAACACACGCTTCAGATCAGATTGCTGTTGAAATAAACATTTTACAATGTAAACATAAACACACACTTCAGATCAAATTGCTGTTGAAATAAACATTTTACAATGTAAACATAAACACACGCTTCAGATCAGATTGCTGTTGAAATAAACATTTTACAATGTAAACATAAACACACACTTCAGATCAGATTGCTGTTGAAATAAACATTTTACAATGTAAACATAAACGCACGCTTCAGATCAGATTGCTGTTGAAATAAACATTTTACAATGTAAACATAAACACACGCTTCAGATCAGATTGCTGTTGAAATAAACATTTTACAATGTAAACATAAACACACGCTTCAGATCAGATTGCTGTTGAAATAAACATTTTACAATGTAAACATAAACACACGCTTCAGATCAGATTGCTGTTGAAATAAACATTTTACAATGTAAACATAAACACACGCTTCAGATCAGATTGCTGTTGAAATAAACATTTTACAATGTAAACTATAAACACACGCTTCAGATCAGATTGCTGTTGAAATAAACATTTTGTAGACATTTGTATTTAACTGTTACAGTGGGGAAGGTTGGGGACAGTCTAGTGGTTTGAATCAAGGTCAAGGCTAGGATTTGTGGGTCAGGCAAGTGTCTCTTAGTCTACCCAGCCCTGCGGAAAATTGAAGGCGGCTGGGTATTGTGTTGACCACACAATCCCCTAGTATGCTGTTACAACGGAAATTTGTGCACCCTTCTTCACTGGCCCTATGGATCAATTTGGTCAGAGGAGGATACTTAATAACTATTACAGTAAAAATCACCAACATGGCATTTAATTTAATTTATTGATTTCATAATCCTTCACTAAACAGCCTATAAAAAACACTTTTATGTTAGTTACATAATGTCAAAATTTGTTAATATATGTTCAATTAACTTGGCCAACAAATTACTTCAGCTCACTAGGAAATCTTTAATGCTATATTACTAATGACAAAAAGATCATATTTCTTCATGACTTTAAAATGTTAATGCAATCACCTCAAAAGCTCTTTTACACTTGATGTGAAACTCCCAGGTCAGGCCCACGCTACTTGTTCTGTTTGTGTAGGAGTATTCATTCAGCAATGAAGTCAGCATTGAACAGGCAACAAGTTGCTGCAAAGGAAAAAAGACTTATAAATAAACAATTTGTTTTCAAATAGAAAATTTTATTGCAACTAAATATATTTTTAGCATATTTAATTAGTATAAATAATCGAAATAAAAACTTTTTTGAAATTTAAACACCACTTAATTCTGTACAGGGTTCCTGCACAAAACTCAAATCAAAATTTCAGGAGGTTTTCAGGAGGTTTTCAGGAGTTTTTCAGGAGAAAATCTAAAATTTCAGGAGGCGCGGCAAAACCGAATTCACTACATCACTAAACTATGACTTAGATACAAATAAAATAAAATAAAATATTTTTAAGGGCATTATAATGTGAAAGCTAAATATGTACCATTAAGCTATGTTCATTATGTAGAGTCCTTATAAATATATTTCAAAATAAATCAATTTGGCAAAATATGTCGGTTCGCTGACCCCAAGTAGAAAGGTAGGCTCCGCGCGTAGCGTAATCATGCATTCTCAATATCGATCGCGAAAAAAGGCACCTTAGTTCTTATCATTATCTAATCTAGCAAACACCAAACTGTGGGAGAGGGAGCGAAAGAAGAGGAAGAGCTTTATGTTACCATCTTTACCGAGAAGGGATAGGCTTGGCGTAGCAAGCGTAAGCGAACAAGCGGGACGTGGGCCTGTTGAACTAGGGACACGTGTTGGAGAAGGAAAAAATAGGGGTCAGCTCAATTTTTCAGGACATTTCAGGAGATTATTTCAAATTTCAGGAGGTTTTCAGGAGTTTTTGCACTTTTTTTCAATTTCAGGAGGATTTCAGGACATCCTGAAATTTCAGGAGGCCGCGGGAACCCTGTCTGTAGTATAGGCACGGTAGCCAAGCGGCAGTACGTTCGACTGGCGATCCAAGGGTCCTGGGTTCAAGGGTACTGGGTTCGAATCCTGGTGGAGGCTAGGATTTTTCCCCAGGATTTGAGGGTGTCCCTGAGTCTACCCAGCTCTGATGGGTACCTGACCTTAGTTGGGGTAAAGTAAAGGCGGCTGTACATAGTGCTGGCCTTACAATTACCTAGTATTATAAGTATGCCATGGCCACGGAAACTGGTGAACGCTGCTTCACCCGCGGTATGGATCAATTTGGTCCGACGGGTACTTATACTTTTTAAAATTCTAATCATTCAACATTTATTGCGTAACATTTTTAGCAATTTCTTTTAAAAATTAGAAATCCATCAATAAAACAAAACTTGAAATACCACAGTATTCTAATGTAAAAACTAAACTGCTTATAGTAATGTAGTAAATGTACCATTGTTATGTTCCCACTGCTGATGAGGGCAGTAACATCTTCAAATAAACCATCACAACTTTTACCCTTCTTGTCCAGTGTAGCTCTCTTTAATATCACAGCCACTGTCTGCAGGACCTGCTCTCTGACATAACTCTGTCAACATAGAACCAAATCATCAATAGCAAACATAGACTTCAACAACAACTGAATAAACATAGAACCAAATCATCAATAGCAAACATAGACTTCAACAACAACTGAATAAACATAGAACCAATCATCAATAGCAAACATAGACTTCAACAGCAACTGAATAAACATAAAACTAAATCATCAATAGCAAACATAGACTTCAACAGCAACTGAATAAACATAAAACTAAATCATCAATAGCAAACAAAGACTTCAACAGCAACTGAATAAACCCATTCAAGCCATTACTAAAACATCTAAATGTGCACAATCATGTATTTGCTCTGACAAGCAGAAAGCAGAACTTTTTGTCATACTGAAGGGCTGCTTATCTCTCAGCCCTAGTCTATTAAACCTTTAAGTCAATCAAATAGTCCTAGTCATTTAATGTTTAAGCCAATCTAAACAATTGTTTAAAAAGAGGTTGGAGGGAGAGTCCAGTGGAATCAATGACCAATCCAGGTGGAAACAAAACTTTCTTTCATGCAGTCACATTTTTTTTTTAAATGAGTTTAATATTGTTAATGAGAAAAGCTTGACCAACAGCGGGTCTGCTACTTTTATTTACCTGTAAAGTGATGTGGTTAGTGATATTGTATTTACCTGTAAAGTGATGTGATTAGTGATATTGTATTTACCTGTAAAGTGATGTGATTAGTGATATTGTATTTACCTGTAAAGTGATGTGATTAGTGATATTGTATTTACCTGTAAAGTGATGTGATTAGTGATATTGTATTTACCTGTAAAGTGATGTGATTAGTAATATATCTCAAGAGAAATGATCTTAAAGACTCGACTGCATCAGGGCCTAAGAGAGCCCAGTCTTTTATGATGGCTTCTTTAATGGTGGTGGCTGCTTGGAATAAGGCATAGTCATTTTTGCTGTGTTCTGAAAATATAGGAATTAATTCCTCATTACAACTAGAAACAATGGCTATATTGGAGAATAAACCCAATACAACTTTAAAAAAACAATTTCATAAAATGAATAGTTAATATGTTAAATAACTTTTTTAAAGTATGTATTTTATTGCTTTTAATTAATGTTTTCTAATTCTACACATATATTAAACTCTAATACATGCTCTGCATGTTTCTGTTGTGTAGCTTCCAAAAAATTAGCTGACTAAATAAAGTTATAAAGATACAGAATACTAGAAAGAGGTTTACATACCTAAAATATACTGGCACAGAGCATATGGCATGTGTGTTTTACGGAAATTGAGAATTCTATCCTGAGCTGCTTGTCTTTGTTCTCTTGTAACTAGATCTGGTGGTGCCTGTTAGAACAAGGAATTAAATCGAAGATTATTCTACCAAAATGTGTATTTGGAAATAATGTTAGTTCATTAAAAGCCAAAATTGTACATATGCATACATTTTTTTTCAAACATTCTACATGGTCAATCATGTAAATTCAAGTTTTATAATTATTTTTTTTATTAAAATGAGTGTGTGGACTTTTCTAGCCCCAAGAATAAACTTTGACCTTGGTGTGGATTTAAGCTCAAGACCTCTACCATCGGATCATTGCATCCCCCTCCCCACCCCCCAAAAAATATTATTGCTTCCAAGTCGGACCAAGTACTAGGCTTATAATATTTAATAATAACTGGACATGTAGACACTTTGTTTATATTAACTTTTAGTTGTGTTATGGTTAACGCATTTTATAATATATATTGATTTTCAATTATGTTATTTTTATTGTCATATCCTTTTTCAATATGAAAGACCTATCAGCTACAACACACTGTGCAACTTGCTAAAAAACAACTTTAAGGAGGAATGGCTAAATAAATGAGCTCAGGGAACAACTGGAAGAAAAATGTACAAAGAAATGAATCAGCCCAACAAACCAGCAACATAAGTTCCTCCCCTGCAAAGAACAATTAACTATATCCCAGTTGAGAACAGGACATATAGCACTCAACTCACACCTAAATAGAATAAACCCAACTCACCCACTTAACTGCAGACTTTGCCCCAGCCCACAAGAAACTGTGGACCACTTCCTGCTTGAATGGCCTGAGCTAACCTACCTCAGATACACTCTGCTCTCTCCTCAACCTACGTTTACCAACACACTATATAGCAGTATTGGTAATTCTTTACCTGCGTTGGCCCAGGAATTTTGGGGTGTTATGGGAACGATTTTTAAATATACATGCCAAATTTGCACGAATTAAGTCATGAAATGTCTTGCAAATGATATTTAGGCTTAGAAAAAAAAAAAAAATATTTTGAAACTCGATTTTTTTAAGTTTTTTTTACTATTAATAACACCATTTTAGCATTTTTGGCATTGTGACATCACAGGAGAAGAGTTACCATCCTTAACCTATATAAACTAACCGATACTAACCATACGCTATTAAAATGAATGAAATTTTAAAAGCGCATGGTTAGTATCGGTTAGTTTATATAGTTAGGGATGGAAACCCTGTGACGTCAATTGCCAAAATTGCCTTGATTATGCTATATTAATAGAGATCTAGTAAAAATTCGCATTTAAAAATATTTTTTTTCTAAGTCAAGACATTTAATTACTTGATTTGTGCGAATTTAGCATGGACCTTTAAAAATCTTTCACATAATACCAAAAAACATGTGGGCTAACACAGGTAAAGAATTACCGCAGTATTGAACAACTGAAAAAAGACATGTAAATATGTTTGTCTGGCATTGACTGCAAGAGGGCAAACAGCTCTGCAGATTGGCTTATAGAAGAAGAAGAAATCCCTTTCAACTAGGTTAACAAAACATTTTATGGCCATTGTCATCTATGACCCTATGTAAGCTTACTGGCTTATGTGATGTCATTCAATATACAATATGTAATATATTTGTGTTTTGATGCAGAAGCATTAAAAAATAAAAGTGTATTGAATGTATGGGAAGCATTATTTGAAGAACTGTTATATCCGAAGACCCAAATTTTCAAAAAACGCTGAGCATAACGACAGACCCAAATTTTCAAAAAATTGTGAGAGTTAGGCTATACTTATGACTTATATTAACTTATAGTTATAGTATAGGCCTACTAATCTAAAGTCTATTATTTAGGATCATATACCTAGCTAGAAGGATGTATTTATTGATAAAAATAAAGCCCTAACCGGGCCTAACCCTATTTGACTTGAAGTATTGAACCTAACAATAGCCTAGTAATACCAACATCTAAGCTAAATAACCTTTTTGTTTGAATTAATTATAAGATAAGATTACTTTATTGATCCAAATAAATGGAAATTTACTTCATTACATAAATTCTGTCTTTCAGCACAATTAAAACAATATTAAAGAAACATTTGTACTCAAGCACAATAGAAATAGACATTTGCGCACACTATAGACCAGGGGTCGGGAACCCATGGCTCGCGAGCCAGATGTGGCTCTTTTGATGGCTGCATCTGGCTCGCAGACAAATGTTAGATTATTTAAAAAATGTTTTTTTAGACTTTTTGATCTACATATTAATTGCATATCAATATTTCATTCTACAAATGAGCTAAAGTCTACTGCAGCTCAGCATCAGAAGAATTCAGAGACATAATTATTGTACTTTTAGTGTTGAAATTACACAAAATGCACACATTTACTTGAATTTTTAGTTTTAAACATAATGTATGGCTCTCACAGAATTACTTTTCAAAATATGTGGTATCCGTGGCTCTCTAAGACAAAAAGGTTCCCGACCCCTGCTGTAGACTATAGGCCTTTTATCATTATCACTATCATACCATTTATCATAAGAAAAAGTATAATTTAGGCTTAGGAGTCAGCTATTGTATTTTCTGGCTGACAATGACAAATGGTTACTTACAAAATATTCATGTATTTACTGTATTACGTATCCCCTTTTACTAAAATTGAATAATAAAAAATATACAAAAGTGGAGATGGTTGGGGAAGAACCTGCGTCACCCCAGTTGCCAGCAGACAGTACTAACCATTAGACCAGGAAACCTTGTTCAAACTTTACAACAAATAGTATATAGCCAATAGGGAAAGACAAACGATTATGCGCATGCGCCAGTAGAAAATACAGAACTGTGCAAATCTTCGAATAACGTTGAGCGTTATCTGCAGCTAGAAATCTTCATATAACGCTAAGCGTTATATAAAGAACTGTGCGAATAATCACTCCATAAATGTGTTGCTATACAGTAACTTACTAAGCCGGTAAAATGTCATAAAAAGATTCAATTTGAGTTAAATTACTTAGTCATGTAGCATTCTCCAGTCTGCTTAGTCAGTGACAGACACAACATATCCCATGCCAATAACCATACCATACGTCCAGATACTTGCTACCATTACCATACTTAACTCAATAGCTACCATGGCATTTCCCCCGTATGGACAGCCCATTTTCATGACCTTTTTTTTTACATAGGCCCAACACAATCAAAGCTTTTTTAACAGCTTTTATTATGAATGAAGCCCTAAATGTTACATATCAAAATAAGCAGAAATAAAAGCGTATCTACAATATCATCAATATGCTAATAGAACATTTTTACATTTTAGAATAAGTGTGAAAGTAAAGGTGAAAGTAAGAATGTTGTTTTAGAAACAAAGACAAACAAAAAAGAAATATTCAACTTACAGTCTAATATCTCCGAAAATAATAACCCGAATAAAAAAGAGACTTTGCGATCCTATTCAGAATTCTATTAGAAACACTCGCTTCAAATTTCATTAATTTTTGCTCACAAATAAAGATACACACAAAAAACTAAACACAAGTACAGTAACAATACTGAGGGAAAAAATGGAAAATTAAACCAGACATCGCAAAAAAATCACTTTTAAACACAAAAAACATGTTTTCCAGTTAATATTTACATTTGAAAAGAACAAATACGGAAGTAGATGATTCAAAACAAGGAAGTTAGTTTATTATTTCTAAATCTTGGATTGGATTAGGAAAAAATATATATATAAGGGTTTTTAAGCCGCAAAATGCGGACTTATGATTTTGCGGTATGGCTGGCTTGAGCCGCATTTTGCGGCTCATGGTAGTAAAGAGTTAAGACTAATAGTACTATACTAAACTATACTATTACTACTAATAGTATAGCCTTAAGCCTTTAAGCCTTAATTATAGGCCCTACTTGTGTAATAATTACATTCTCCTACAAAAACAATAACACATCTTGATACTTTTATTTAGAATTCAGTAGTAAACTAGTTAAAATGTCATAATTAAATATTAAATATCAAATTTATAATAGAAGTAATACTATACTAGTCTATAGCCTAGCAGTCTTTAATTTTACATTCATCTACAATTTAATTTAGGCCAACATTAACAATTGTCCAATTGTTATTGTTCATTCTCTAAAATAATGTGTAGCCTAAGAGTGACACCCTAAGTCTAAGTCCTAAGTCCTAAGCCGCCTCCTAAGCCTTTATATCTAAGTCTAAGACTAAGTGTAAGTGTCACTGTAAGCATAAGCCATAAGACTTTATATCTAAGTCTAAGTGTAAGTTGTAAGTGTACTAAGTCACTAAGTCAGTGTAAGTGTAAGCAACAAATGACAAATTTTAAACTGAGTGTTAAACCTAACTTAACTGTGAATCTGAACATGACAGTAGGCCTATTAGTTACTGATATACAAATATTGAAATAATAAAAAATTCGCAGTCATTGTCATCATTGCCATGATTGATTATATTTAAATGTTATTGTTGTCACTCAATGAGTCAAACTCAATATTCAATATTAAATATTATATTCATTTTGAACAACACTAAACTTTTAATAAACTCTTTTTTTAAATACTATTTTTAAAAAAATTTAATAAAAAGATTTCTACTTTAGATCTCTGGGTTACAAAGTGTCAAAATTAGAATGGGCTAAACTTTGGTTTATTTTTATAAGCGTAATATATACGTTACCATAAATATTAAGGAGGCTTGCTCCAACTCTAACATCACCGTGTGTTCAGCCATCTTAGCACTGAAGGGAAAATAATGCCAGGTGATCTCAACTTATGAGGCCAAACTAAGAATGAAATATCGGGGGGGGGGGGGGATCGTGGTTAGTTTAAAAAATAAATAAAGAGTCCAATATAATGCACTAAAAATCATGCACATAAATTTACTGCAACTAGTTTTCAGACCTAGCATGCATTAACAATTTTCTCTTTGTTTCTTATGTTTGTTTTTTAATTATTATTGAATCGTCACCGTTCGTCTGTTGGACGTAGAAATAGCTAGGAAACGGATGGTTTAATTATACATGAGACTGCATAACAGAATAACTCGCATCTGTCACATTGTATTGGTGAGCTAAAGGCTAGTTAATGCTAGCTAATGTTCTGGTAAAAAATGTACATTTGAGTTGCTGAAAATGGGTTATTAAATTAATATAGCCTAGACTAGACATAGAGCCCATGGGGGGGGGGGGGGGGCAATAATCTTTTACAGCCATCATAGTGAGACCCACGCAGAAAAGAAATATTTATATATGCCTATATAGACTATAGTCTATAGAATCGCTATATATATATATAATATTATTTGTAGTTGTAGGGTTGTAAGGGTGGGCAATTATAAGTTTAAACAGACCTACGCCTGCCTCTGCAAAGGGGAGGAATACTCAAAGATAGCATGCATCCACTTCACAACAACTACGTAAAATCAACACGTACGTGGCCGACACATAATAAATATAGAAGTATTCTGTGGTGACCCACTCTTGTCAATCAGAGCATGAACTGACCGGTACAAGAACGTACTCCTTGTTCCTTATTCTGTGAGACTATATCAGCGTTACGCTGCTCGATCTTGACTAAAGCATAGTCACGAGCCAGATACGTGTTTTGCAGACTTGAAGATGACTATATGATGGGGGGGGGGGGGGGGTTGTGTTTGTTCTGGTTGTTGTGCTTGTGATGTTGTAATACTGCAATGTAATCAAACCACATTTCCTTTTTGGATCAATAAAGAAAACTTAACTTATATCTTATCTTAAATAGCCTAACTTTTGAAAAAAGTAAATATAGGCCTATATAGGCATATAGGCTATTATATCTTATGTCCAGGGGTGGTAGGCCCACCCGCACATCTCCTACTGGTCCTGGCTGCATTCCAACTGAAATCTACAAGACTGGTAGTCACTGGTAGTCACTGGTGGATCCAAAATGGCTGAGGAGCGCAGCAGAGAGATTACTTCCATATGAGCTTTGCTACCCGGCAACTGAAAGAGTAATGTCAGGAACAGAAAATCCCGCTCTACGCCAAATTCGTTGAGCTAACATAAAGGCGTCCAACGATGTCGGTGGTTATAGGGACTCCTGGGGAATATGGCCAAATGTGGATGTTCAGAGACCTTAATTTTACGGTGAAGCAATTTCGTGATGGCATGTGTTAAGAGTTCAAGAAGAGGACTAAAAGTGGGTCTGAAAGCTGTGTCTTAAAACTAGTAACTAGTCTCTTTATCATCTATATATCCTATTCAGGTTCAGCCTTATGTTCTCCTCCAATGGACGCTTTCATGTCAGCGATGTGGGGATAATATTAAAACTCCTCTACTTCTTTGACGGGAAGCTCTTCAACCTAGAGAGGCTATAGACCAAATTAAAGACCTATTTTGAAACAATCCGGAACTTTTAATTCGCGGATGTCTACGCCTTCGAATCATGCTCTTTCACTGAGTCAGACCTACGTGTAACACAGCATGCAATAACTCCACATCACCTCTATCAAAATGGCGAACGTTCTGCATCAGCCTGTCATGGCTGTGACTAGATCTATACTGAGCCATTCATCACGGTCAATGCCCAGGAGTTTAACAACATGAACAGGTTGAACAAATCTCGATATTAATCTCTCTCACATGCAGTTCATACAGTGAGGAGGAAAGCATCAGGATCACCAGAGCCAGTGGATCATTCAGGAAGACTCTGGCTTAACGTCAGGGATCATGCTGGCGACCAAACTGAGATGTAGGCCTACGTGGTGATCGTTCTATCAACCCGCCTCTAATCCTTTGATACCTGAAATGTGTACAGCCGCCAAGCCAGGAAACTGAACCACTTCCAATTGAGCTGCCTAAGGAATCTGATGAAAATCAAATGACAAGATAAAGTGCAAGATACAGACTTGCTCATACAGTTAACATGTCAAATACCTCACTATGCTAGAAAAAGGTAAACTCAGACGGGATTGACACGCATGCCACGTGAACGGCTGTCAAAGAATGTTACGGCAAACCGAAACAAGGAAAGTGGTCACATGGATGGCAAAAATAGAGGTTTAAAGACACCCTGAAGGCCTTCCTGGAGACTTTTGGTGTCAATACCAACAACTGAGAGAGCTTGGCAAAAAGACCGAGCGATTCTGTTAAAATGCGTCAAGTCCAGGGCTAGTCAGCACGCCATATAGACCATCAATGATTCACCAGTGAGACATACGTTTCCGGGCTTTTTATATCGTCTATATTGTATTATAAATATGTATGTTGGCTTACATTAGTAATTAGAGACGACTGAAATTAGTGTGCCCTTGGGGAGTGTACGCTCCTAGCCTTGAAGTTTCTGCTGTGGCTGTACAATCCCACGCGTGGATGACAGTTGTGTCAATGCTGTGGGGCGAAGCTGGAGTATCATCTCCAGGGCACAGGCATGGGCAGGTGATGTAGAGAATCAGCTGTTGCACTTGCAGCAGACTCCTTTTCTCCTCGAAGCTGATGGGTCCAAGGGAAAGGCGGAGCCAGTAGGGCCTACAGCTTGGCATCAGTTGTGTCGCAGGAATTGCCAGAGAGACGTTATAGGAAACGCCAGACTGTCTTATATAGGGATTCCGGCTCCTGATTTGTGATCGAGGTTTATCGTATCTTATACATTACAGACGCTCCTTCTATAGAGAAGATTTATTGCGTCCTACGCTCATCCGTGGTCCGAGTCTAGTCTTGCATTTTTATTAATGTTTTAAATGATGTTAAGTTACTGGTTTTCCTGGTTTGTTCAGGCCACTACTTATATGTCGTAGTTGTGTTTTAGTAACATAATAATAGTCTATGTCCTTACAAATGGAATAGGCCCTAAATGTTTTTATTTATATAGACCTATAAATATAGCCTGTCTTTTAATGGGTGTTTAAATTATATGTGATTATATGTTATTATATGTGATTGTGGTGTAACCTATTTCTGAGTAAGAATTTAATTTAATGCTTAATTTATTTGAGCATTATTTTAGGCTATCTTTACTTAGGCCTAAACTTCCTTATAGAAGAAGCGTCTGTAATATGTAAGATATAGCCTAAACATTTAACGTGTGGCTCTTTAAATATTATATGAAATACCGGAATGTGGTTCTCATTCAGTTCTGCTATAGCCTATTTATCTAAGTATAGGCTATATATAAAGTAGGCCTAGGCTGTGTGTGTGCATTCCCATTCCCATTAGTTAATTGGAAGATAAGATAAGATAAAATAAGATTGCTTTATTGATCCAAATAAATGGAAATTTGACTTGATTACATAAATTCCGTCTTTCAGCATACCTAAAACAATATTAAAGAACCATTTGTACTCAAACACAATAGACATTCATGCACACTATCAGACCATTTAATTTATCATACAAGAAAACAGTAGGACTATTATTTAGGAGTCAGCTATTGAGCCATTGTATTTCCTGGCTGAACGATGATTCTTTTGAAAGAGTCTCACTGACAGTGGAACAAAAGAGTTCCTAAATCTCTCTGTTCTTGCCCTTATTGAAAGAAGCCGACCACTTCGACTAGATATTATGTAACTATCATGAAGCGGGTGTGCATGATCTTGGAGGATTTTATCAATCATAGACAGGCACCTTGAACTGAAAATATCCACGTGATCTTATTGCCTCATATTATTTTACTTTTGCTATCTAGATTTCTCCATGTGTCCTCCCTAGCTGAGTGATTTATTATAGCATTATGTTAATTGTAGCTTATAAAATGTTTATATGTAGCTTATATGGGCCTATGTAATTTCCCCCGGGCATCGCCGAAAAATTTAGCTTGTAGGCCCTATTCTATAAATGGCCTCTATAAGTCTAGATCAAGATCTGTTTGTTTCCGGATTTTGACGAGGTAAATAAAGTATATTTTTAACCAGGCTACTGAATTAATTTTTTTTTTAATTTCAAATAAATATAACATAACCGTGCTCTTATTTTGTAGATATATAGATCTAGTCTAGGTCTACATGTACAAGTTGGGTTATAATGTAAAATAAAATAAATAATGTTAACTCAAATTTCTCCTGCTTTTTTCTTAGTATTTCCCCTTGGTTTTTCCCACTCGATATCTAGCCTACGTGGAAACTAAAAAAAAAAAAAAAGAGTCAGCCCTAAAGTGCTGTATGTCAGTAACGGTGCACCTGCGCACCATCTTTGCGCACGAGTCTGCGAAACGTTAGACTTGGAAACACCCGGAAAGAATCGACGAAGAATGCATTAAATTTATTTTATAAAATCCCAAATGCAGTTAGTTGATTTGTAAATGGTTACACATTCAGCAATCGGCCACAGCCGATAAGATCATCGCATAGTCCATGCGATCTTCATTAATTCAATGCACATTTGTACCTAAAAAGAAATCGCAACGGTTAAAAGTTTAATGGATACCATTCGAAGGGATATGCGTAATTCACGGTTAGTAAATAGACCTAATTAAAATTAACGAAGTTGTGATGTAAGCTAAACCTAAGCTAGCTAGATTAGATATTCTTGATTGATTTCTTGGATGTTATGAATTATAGTTAAGTGAGAACAACAGATTGATTCATAAAAAAAAAATGGATACGTTAGTAATAAAAAGAATAGATAGGCCTAGACAGGCCCTTTTTTAAAAATAAAAACTGTCACTGTGAATGACTTTGGTCACTTGGGAAACGTCACACTTTGAGTTAGAGACTGACTTGAAAAAAAAATAATTTCTTAGACTTAGACGCGTTCCTTAGTAAAAATGAATGTAGCCTAAATGTAAATTAAAATCTCAAGAAATCTCCCAGACTCCAAAGTGGACCATAGGGCCAGTGAAGCAGCTCTCACAAGTTTCTGTGGCCAAGGCATTCTAGGAAGGTCTGTGACCAGCACAATGCCCATCCTCCTTTACTTTACCCCAACTAAAGTCAGGTAGCCTACCCATCAGAGCTGGGTAGACTCAAGGACACCCTCCAGAGCCGAGAACAAATCCTAGCCTTCACCAGGATTTGAACCCAGGACCTTTGACTTTAGTACGCCAGCAACACGCACTGCCGTTCGGATACTGCGCCTCTACTCTTGATGATAAATGCTCTAAAACTCAATCATAATAAGCCGTTCCGCCACTGTCCACTGTGCCTTTACTCTAAATGATAAATGCTCTAAAACTTAACGTAATCAAAATTCATAATAAGCTTTATTCTTAGCCAAGCTTAGAGGCTTATAAAATAGATCTAGCCTAGAGTAGATGTCTTAGTAAATAAAGTAGGCCTAAATGGTCAGGATATCATCAAGTCCTACTAATACCAATTAAACAACCCATAAAAACATTTTTTGTGTGTATTAAAGTAAAGTACCCTTCAGACCAAATTGATCATAGGGCCGGTGAAGCAGCGTTCACCAGTTTCTGTGGCCATGGCATACTAGGTGATTGTGTGGCTAGCACAATGCACAGCCGCCTTTACTTTACCCCAACTAAGGTCAGGTACCCATCAGAGCTGGGGAGTCTCAGGGACACCCTCCAGACTCGGAAAAAAAATCCTAGCTTTCACCAGGATTTGAACCCAGGACCTTCGGTACACCAGCTACACGCCTGCAGTTCGGCCACTGTGCCTCTACTCTAAATTATAAATGCTCTAAAACTTATATTAATCATAATGATCTTTATTCTAAGCTTTGAGGCTTACTGTATATAAGATGTTGAGTAGATGGCTTAGTAAAGCAATAAGGCCTAAATGGTCAAGTCCTACTAAAACCAATTAAACAACCCATAAAAACAGTTTTTTTACAAGTCCTGTGTGAATTTTGTGTAAGTCGTAACTCATGACTCTCATGAGTCTACAAAATCTATGAGAGAAGCAAGAATTTTTTTAATTAATTGGAAACAATGTTAAATGAAATATACATTATGTCACATTTTTTTTATTATATTAGTTGAAATATACATTTTTTAAAGTATTCATTATAAAATATTTTCTTTCTTTCTTTAAATTTATTTAAATTTGTATAGACCTATATAAAAAAAAATTAAATAATTTAAAGAAAAAAACTCTCTAAATTGTAATCTTTACATCAGGATTATCATTTTGTTTTGGAAATTTCTTTCTTTTGTTACTTTACAGATATATAACCCAATCTGCAAGTGGTAATGATAATGTCAAAAGACTATACGTCACAAACATATGTTCTACATTCAATTATATATACCAAATACATTTAAATCCTAGTAAATTTAAATATTTCAAAGTCTTTGGGTTAACATTATACTTATTTATTATGTTTTTTCCAATTAGAAAAAAATTAGACTTGGCAGAGATGTGCTTATAAGAAATTTTGTGAATCATTATATTAAAAGTTTAACAACAATGGAATAGATAAATTGATTGCACAATAACATTAATTTTAATGGCTTTTAACTGATTAACTACCGAATTAAAAGCAGAAAAAATCAAGCTGTGGCCGAATAAAATTTCTGTCCCATTTTTTTTGCATGCGGGTGTGTGTACATATGTGTGTGTTGTTCTCTTATCCATTGATTGATTTTAAAACGAATTACACAATTTTGTAGGCAAATAAATTGTGTATAGGATAAAAAAAAAAAAAATCTAGTTAATTTGTTAGTTTAGACAAAATTTATGTTGAAATGTGATTTGTAACGAAAAATTAGACGGAAAAATATAAAAAATTCCTTTTACCTAATATTTCTTTTTTTCCTCAATGAATTTCTAGCTTTCAATCATAATTATTATAAAGTATATCTAAAATCGAACATAATAAATCCAAGATGAAGTTAATTAAGTGGTATTTACACAAACAAGATAAGGTTTTCAATGGAAAGTAGAAAGTTTTTTTCCCCTCTTATTTTTACCAAAATTTAGCACAGAAACTAAGAATGTTTACGCTTTGAAATCGAAAATAGGTTCGTAAATATACTTCCTGTCTGTAACTACAAATTTCAGAACAAAATTTAAAGAAATAATGCAAATATTTAGCTTTAAACTCTACGAAATAATCTTGGCGCTGTCAGCGGCTTGCGGTACAAAGTGAATGAATTGCATGAGCCGCTCACCTCGACTCATGGTAGTTAATCAGTTAAGCCTTTGATTTATGATATTAATATCGCTTAGTACTCATAGAGTTGTTTAGGCCTAATCTGTTTTACCTAATTCCGTACCAATTCATGGGGTAACATGACATTTCATAATTTAAAAGTCGCTATACCACCTGTTGTTACGAATCACTAAACTGAAAAAGGTGTTAGCTTATTTAAAAAGAATCATTTGGGTTAGCATAAATCAAGTCATGAAATATCTGGCAAACAATAACGAGACAGAGAATTATAATTTTGAACAAATCACTGTAATCACTTACAAAATTTCAAAGTGAGTAATTGTATGTCTAAACCAATAATCAGATTTATTGTAAAACATTCCTAGAAACAAGATCAGAGAGACATGATTTAGCAGAGTGGAGGTGAAAGCTCCAATAAAAACTGAATTTATAATGCGGATTTGTAAAAATATAAAAAGCCTCTGATTGAAATGTTTTTTTTATTTTATGCCATTGTTATATTGTAACCTTGTTTCCCAACATTCTATTTTATTTCACTGGCGAATAGTTTCATAAATGTATTATTATTACTATATTTGTATCAAGCTGCTGTTTCTCTCGAGGGTAACAAGAATAAAGAATAAATTATCATAGTAAATTGGAACACAATATTTTTCATCACGCAGCATTTATCATTCATTCTCTTCATTGTGCCCATGAATTTACTTAGCCATTTGATTATATCTTAAATTAACAATATTCATTTAATTTAAAACCACCTCATAAAGAAATTCATTATAAATAATAAAAATGAATTTAAACTTTATGATGTATAGAATCATAGTTGTAAAGGGCTTGTATTTTACAGGTTGAAAGATTTCAAAATGTAAAAAAAAGAGTGACATTTTTGTGAGGAATTATATCTTAATCCTTTTTCCCCACTAGGAATCTGCCAGACTTTATCTACCCCACCCCTAAGTCAAGTTGCATAACTCTGTATACTAAAAAAAACATTTAACAAAAATCACAACAGAATTTTTTTTTTAAAGCAAATGTATTAAATTCCTCATATTTTAAATTGATATGGTTTCATTTAAACAGGAAAATATAACAATAAACTGATAAATAAATGTAAAAATAAAATAAATCACTGACCATACCTTGAACGGTTGCGATAGTTGATAATCATTGATAATGGGATTTAAAAATCATCATATCGGACTTGAATCCACTTATTCCAATACTTATAAACATCTTCATACATTTTTTGGCATCTCCTTGATCGGCAGCAGATTGGATACCTATGCACAGATCAACCCAGTATTTGTTGGCGCAGAAGCGTGCGGTCGTCCGGACTATGTTCCTGGCGTTTCTGAGTTTTTGCAACGCATCAGGTCCTGGGGCAGCTTTGTAGGCCATTAGGGCTTTTCTCTTTGCCTCCGTCACGGGCTCCATTATCTCCCAGTTGGCTACAAACCAGTCTGCACTTATTCTTTCCTTCTTCCCAAGGACGGCGATGGAGGTGTTGTAAATGGTTTCGCGAAGGTGAAGCCATGTGACATCGATATGTTCTGGCACATTTTTTCCTGCATCATGGCTCTTGGAGACGTCTTTCTGTGAGGTATGGTCTGTGAGGACTTAACTAAGCCTGTTATTGAGTCGCTCCCTGAGTTAGCCGCACTGGACTCTTTAGCATACTGAAAAAGATTGGATGTCCGCCCCGGCTACTAAGTATTATTGAGGCTTTCCATAACAACATGCACAGCACAGTTCTCTTCGACGGCGCCACATCAGAACCATTCCCAGTGTGTAGCGGGGTTAAACAGGGCTGCGTCCTGGCACCAACGCTCTTTGGTATCTTCTTCTCAGTACTCCTCCGATATGCTTTCGAGAACTGCTCCGAGGGCGTGAACATCCATACTAGGGCCGATGGAAATCTCTATAACATAGCCCGGCTCCGTGCAAAGAGCAAAGTGGAAACCGTACTAATCAGAGAATTGCTATTCGCTGATGATGCAGCTCTTGTTTCACATACAGAGGAAGGACTCCAGAAACTGGTCAGTAGATTCTCGGAGGCGTGCAAAGAATTCGGCCTAACAAAAAGCCTAAAAAAGACCAATATTATGAGGCAAGGTACAGAATGCCTCCCAGCAATCTCTATTGAGGGAAACACTTTGGATGTTGTCAAGGACTACATTTACTTTGGCAGCAACATTTCAAGCTCACTGTCCCTGGAAAAAGAAATACAAACCAGAATCGGCAAGGCAGTATCTTTAATGGCAAGGCTCAACCAAAGAGTATGGGATAATGCTCAACTCACTGATAGGACAAAAATCTCTGTCTACCAGGCCTGTGTGCTAAGCACACTCCTCTATGGAAGCGAGACCTGGGCTACATACGCTAAGCAAATTAAGCAGCTCAAAAGCTTTAACCTGCGATGCCTGCGCAGGATACTCCACATCAAATGGCAGGAAAGAGTCACAAATGTGGAGGTGCTCAGGAGAAGCCATATGCTGAGTATAAACTCAATCCTGAGTGAGAGGCGCCTCCAATGGATAGGCCATGTCCACAGGATGGGTGCGGAGCGCATCCCAAGAGCCCTACTGTATGGAGAGCTGGCAGCCGGTACAAGAAAGAGGGGTCGCCCTTGCCTGCGGTTCAAAGACGTTTGCAAGAAAGACTTATTACTGGCACGCATTGAGCCCAACTTGTGGGAGAGTCAAGCTGAGGAACGCACCTCCTGGCGATCACAGAAAGAAGCGAAGAGAAATGAGCCAGGAGAAAGGCGAGAGGCAGAGAGAAAGGAGACTGCGCCATCGTCCCTTGAGGATGAAAGGATGCCATATATATACATATATATAAACATCTACACACTTAGACTATCACTATTAGCTTAGCATAATCAAATTAATATAGCCTGTTCATTATTAGCCTAGTCCAAAACATCCCTAAATATTTCCAAAATGCCATCGATTTTTGTATAATTACCGCTTTAAATGATTTTTTTTAATTCACGGAAATTCATTCGATCAAGCTAAAAATACCAAACCAATGTGTAAAAATAGCATCACTATTACTCTCTTTCGTCAGAGTTAAAATGGGGTATAAATCTGCAAACAAAAAAACTAAAATTCATCGACTCCAGGGGAGAGAGGGTTAAGATCTAATAAGAATAGCAGACCTATAAAAAAAATGCAATATGTTCTTAGTTCTATTCATTACATAACTACTGCTTTTTAAAATTATTATTAACATCTTATATTTTTTTTTATTTATTCAGATTGCAAATCTGCTTGAAAGTTGACTTTAGACTGCAGCTTCCATCATCAAGATAGTAAAACTCCAGCCCCTTTCAGCTGATAAGACTGTTTACTTGCTCCATGGTTTTGATCTCTTATGACAAATAGAATTTTATCTTGACTTGCAACAATGTCATCCTTACCATGCAAGGATGTCAATAAAATAGTTATCAAGACTGAGCCAGTGGACAGTTTTGATTGGGGGAACCAGCAGTCAGGGGCAGTCAGCAAAGACTTTTCAAGGGGAAATAAAGATAAATCTGCTTCCTACAGTCCTACAGACATTTCTGAAAAGGTAAAGAATATTAAAAGGAGATTGTCCAGTCAAGACGAATCCAGCGATGGAACTGACTTTCAAAATGAGCAGTATAATGACAAGGTTTTCCCAGGAGGCAAGGGAAAAAATGTTAAAAAGGATGCTTCTAATGATGAGCTTTATTTTGAAGGCAAAAGAAAGACCGAGAAAGATACTTACAAAAGAAATTCTAATGGAAGCTATGAGAATTATACATTTCATTCTCTTTCATCCAAACATCTGAAGGAAGATGAGAATTCCCAAAATACAGTTGACATGAAGCCAGATATAACTGACCTAGATAACTATTCTAGGTCAGTTTCAAAATCCAACTCAGTCCAATCTCTGTCAGGTGACAACTCTCTGGGCAAGACATTAGCCACCAGCTTACAGCTAATTGCCACCAATACTGCCAGTTCTCCAATGATCCCTAGCCCATCAGTCAACAGTCACACTCCTTACAGGATGAGCACAGCCTCTAGTTCTCATTCCTCTTGTGTGACAACCCCTGTGGTTGTCATATCTCCTGTTGATCCCCCGCGCAGGTATCGAACTCGATCAGCTGCTAAAATTGATAAACCAAAGCGAGAAAAGCGATCGAAGACTGATACTAAAAGTGAGGAGAGTAAAACAAAGGGGAAGGACTCCGAAATGATGAAACCACTTTTAAATAAAGATGGAAGTGTAACCTTATACCAGTGCGAAGAATGCAATAAAGTCTTTAACAAGAAGCAAACTTTAAGACAACATTTTATAACTCACACCAACAGATTTGCATGTCCATATTGTGATGCTCGTTGCAAGAGTAAAGGAGACCTCCGAACTCATATACAGACTCACACAAAAGAAAAGCCATTTCATTGCGACATTTGTAATACAGACTACACGCGGGAAAGTATACTCAGAAAGCATATGAAAACCCAGACCCATATAAGGGCTTGTTACGAACGCGACAGTATGTTGCGTTTGCAGAGTAAGGATCCTCCACAGTCTAATGAAAAGGATGTGGACCAGTTTGTTCCTGCTCAAACCAAAGTGCGATTAGAAGGTTTTTCATGCAGACATTGTAAAAAGGTTGTGTTTTGTAAATCAGAATATAAAAAACATGTCAAGTCTCATAATTTCAAGCACGTGTGCAATATTTGCCAGAAAGGCTGCATAAGTGCTTTATTATTGAAAATTCATAAACGTTCTCATTCTAAAAATAACCATTTAACGTGCAAGATTTGCTCCAGAACATTTGCTAACCTATACCGTCTTAATGAGCATATCAAGTCCCACAAGTCAACAAGTTTAAACAAGCCAACACAGGAAATGTTGATCAAAGCTGCCATCAATAAACATAACAAAGATCTGAAACAAAAATTGACTACGCCACAGTCTGGGCAGCCATTGAACACCAAAATCACTAAATTAGAATGTGAAATTTGCCAAAAAACATTTTCAAGCGAGAAACGATTAGAAAACCACAGTCGAGTTCACGAAGGCACTTACATATGTGGCATTTGTAAAAAGGCTTTCGGGTCTGTACCAAAGTTAAAAATCCATTTACGTTTTCATGGTAGAATGTTCCATTGTGATACCTGTGACAAAAGTTTCTTTGATGATAAGGAGCTGCAAGACCATGTCCAGTTGCAACATGTCATGGAGAGAAATTATCCATGCAAGATTTGCAATGAACGTTTTTTAACTGCTAATGACTTGAAGGAGCATGTTAATCATCATGCCCCTACAATGCTATTTAGTGGGGCTTCTTTGGAAGAAAGTACCATTCCATTAGTCAACAGAACAGGCAAGAAAGGCAACAGTTCAGGATTTAATGTTTCCAAATTTTCAGAAACTGAAGAGTCTAGTGATGATGAGGAGGTGAAGCCATCAGAAAACACAAAAGGTGAATCTGATGATGATAGTATCTTGAGTAGCTATGAGTTCTTTGAAATTATTAACAATGCCCTTGATGGCAGTGATGACAATATGAATGACTCTGAGATTTCTGACTCTGATGATGATCTGTTTAATGGTATTAAATCTGTTTTAGAATCAGAAGTTTTGCTTAGTTCTGGGGAGTCTGAAAATGAAAACAAAGAATGTTACTCTCTTCAGAAACCAATAATGTACAGTCACAATGAGATTATCAAAAAACATCAAGCAGAATTTGACAGGCACTCGGAGAAAGACGAAGATAACAAAGTTTTTCTGTGTAAAATTTGTGACCTCCGTTTTGAGGAAATAAAGTATCTCAAGAATCATTTCAAATGCCATGTTTGTGAATATTGCAACAAATTCATTTCTGACAAAGAGAAACTTGCGGCCCACAAAGCTAGGCACGTAAAACAACTTCTGAAGGAGATCAAAACAGAGGCACACCGTCTTCAAATTCCAAAATATCGCTGGAGAGGTTATCTCATGGTGTCTTCAGATTCTGAAGATGACCTGGAGGATCAGTTTCTCAATGAGCTTGAAGATATTTTAGAAGGAGAACCACCCAAAGTACCCAGATCTGTATATTTTCTGCATACCCTCTCTCATGATGAAATAGTTAGGGCTAACAAACAGATATTTGACCACTACTCTTGCCTAGATTTGACCAACAACATCTTTGCTTGTACTATATGTAAACGCAAATATGCCAGGCCAACCACTCTGACCAGACATTTCAAGACACATGTTTGCCAGTTTTGTAACAAGTTTTTTGAGGACAAATCAGATTTACTTGAACACAAATATAGACACCGTAAGAAGGCAGCTCTGATGAAAGCTGAGATAACTGGAGAAGGTAGCAAAATGCCCCCATCACCAATTGTATCCAAGCAGAATCGTGACATGTTTAAAAGGTACTCTTACATTGACTCTGAACGGAACATCAATAGGTGTACTCTATGTTGTAAAGATTTTGTTCGCAGAACTGTACTTACACGTCACATGAAAACACACATCTGTAGCCACTGTGATAAGTTTTTTGAAGATAAATATGACCTTGCTAAACACACCTCATTCCACAAAGTTGAGAAACATTATCTAGAAGAAGATGACGCTAATAACGAGGAGTATACAGAGTTTGATGAGGATGAAAAGCAATACTCCACCAACTCGTCTATTGCTGGCAACCTCGATGGTGATGACAAAAATATGGCTCTCCCTCCTTCGTTTTCATCATCGATGAGTCACTTCAATCCCTCATATCACACCCAACCTCCCTGCACCAGCAGGAATGACACCATCACATTCATTCAGATTCCTAGTACAGAGGGTGGTGATAACGCCAGCTCTCATGTCTATACTGGTTCCAGTAATGGAGCTTCATCTTATCAGATTATTTCCCAGCCAGTAGAAGTTTATAAAGATAATGCACAAGAGTCATTCTTAGTTGCTTCTACCAGCTGCCAAGGACAAGATGTGGAGAAAATTATTGCCATTTCCCAACCACAAATAGTCTCATCTAGTTCTGAAGGCAGGGAACGTCTGTTTGAATGTGGAGAGTGTGGCAAGAGGTTCTTCAAGAATGGACACTTGAAGTCCCATATGACTATTCATACAGGTGACCGGCCCTATGTGTGCCGCCTGTGTGGGAAGGCATTTGGAAGGGGAACAACTCTGCGCAAACATGAAAAGACTCACATGAAGCGCTGTAAGATCTGTGATACAACTTTCACACACAAGTATGAATTAGACCTGCATATGCAGATTCATAGAACATATGCTTTCTATAAGTAGTACATACACCCATGGCTTTAGCTATTTCTGCTAGCAGAACATTGATTGTTTGTATATTTGTGCATTTTCTTTTCTTTGACACAGAAATTTGTGTTGCGTTATTTAATTTGGTTTGCATGTTTCATTCATTTGCAAGTGTTGTAAGTAAAACTGTGACTGACTAGTGGCAGATAGTTCATCCTCATTATATGTCAATTCTTTGTCACGAAATCAGAAAACTACCTTGACAATAATTTGTCGTACTTGACGTGTCTTTCATGTGTCTATACATTTCACATTGAATGCTTTATTTTAATTTTTGTTTGAAACATCTGTCTTTATATATACATCATTGTGATTACTCTGATAAGCTATAATGAAAATATATTTAAAATCCAATCTATCTCTATCCCATATATTTACATGTGTAATTCTATTCTGCCAGTGTACAAGTAGAAGAACCTGGTGAGTGAACAGATTACTGATCAATCAATGTTAGTTTTCTGACTCTTCTATGAAGATATTCAATAGTTGAATATTGTACAAATGTTATAAAGCATTTTACTTCATCATGATTAAGTATTACCCATGGCTTTCAATGACATGACACAAGAATAGTTGCTCCCAATGTGTCATTATGTCATAGTGCATGGTATTGAAATGATGACAAATATACATAGTTGATATACAAGTGTCATTCACATTTATAACCCATGATCTAGATTCCCCCCCCTTCCCCCCCCCCCTTCCCCCCCCCCCCCCCTCACTAAGTTACTGTAATGAAAACAATACTGGTACTGGTAGTTGATTTTTCAGTTATCATATTATGGACTTCAGAAAGAAGGTACTTTCTTGTGATTTTATGTACATATAATAATGAGTAGTCAGTCCACTTGCAAATAGTTCTTATTGAACTAGAAGAAATTTTGCAGAAATCCATGTTTTATGTCATTATTTAGCATCTTTTGATAATAGTTTTATATTTTATAGCAAATATATTGAAGCACTGAGAATTTTGTGGAGGTTTAGACAAATATTAACGTATAAAAAAGACCTTCTTGAAGACGGAGGGGGGGGGTAATTTAAAAAAAAAGTGACAGCATGTTTTGCAAGTGGACTTCTGATATCTTACTTCTTATATATTGCAGAAACTTCTTTTATACAGAATGTATGAAATACAAGGAAAATGTTTTAAAACTATCTTGTATTAGACTAGACTAATTATAATATTCTATTTGTATATATGGATCATTGCTTTTCATTTCATCTTTCAATGGGCAAATATTTACTTACACAGAATTATTATTTGTAGAAAAACTTTGTATTCAAATTGGTCAAAGATTAGATACCGTTATTTTTTTAATGAACTTAACCAATTCAGTGAAAAATTGAAGAATTTTATTTTTGTACAGATATTTTATTCATATAAATGTTTTGGTGAATAACAAACAACTTTTGATACCAGTATATTATTTTAATTGACATACAGATAATCATCAAAGTTGGATACATGAACAAGGGAGATTACTAAGAAGCAACAAGTTAGGGTTTCTATGGTAACTTATACCTTGCTCATTGCATTGATGTAGATAGCTTTCTAAACACCTCCATAGTTCACTCTTTTAGTTTTTTTTTAGCTGGGTATTGTTTTAAATTCACTTTTTGTTAGCTTTTAATGACACATTATGTTTGTATGGAGTATTCTGATCAGTTGAATTGTTCCAAGTTTACTAATTGATTCAGTTGGACATATTAATTTTGAGTGGAGATAGTTTGTATTGACACTATTGTTCTAGCTTGGTTTTAACATTTTCTTTCCACAGGTTATTTTATTCACTGTTGTTATTTGTGTTCTCTCGGTGATTTGAATAAATTGTTTAAATTTCTATGTAGTTTTGTTTTATACTTTGTATTTACGTCTTGTGTCTGTTTTAGATAGTTGTGTTTTGTGCCACATTGACTAACATTTGTAAGAGACAACCTTGTTATCTGCCATTGACAAAATAACCAGTTGAGATCATTGTCAAGAGAAACTGGCAGAAAAAAACGTGTAGAACAAAATATATGCCTACTATTAGAAATATAAAAAAAACGAATTGAATTCTTCCAATGGGAAGACATTACATCTTAGCACCAAGAAAACATGAATTAAATACATTGTCACTATTAATACTATTATAGAGTATAAACTCAAGATACAAAAAAATAACAAAAGATAAACAAAATAACGAAAGAGTAATTTCATATTCACCCTTCATGGTAGTCATTGGTAGGTAAGAAATGCACCATTCAAGTAGCTATATGAAATGTTTTACGTGCAAACTGTCACAGTTGACACTTCTTGAAGGTTTCAAGTGGTGATGTTGCTTTGAAATACAAGTGCAAGAATAGAGCAATCCATGGGAATACCCGATGGAGAACACAATTGCCACCATCATTAGATCTATTTTAATGTCGTAATAAACTAAAATAAGCTAGGACGTTTTTTTTTTTGTTTTTTATTTTGTAAATGGGGCTATCAACGTAGACGATAACCGAAAAGGATATTATAGAACCTATCAGGGCCTACTCAAAATGTTGAAGCTGGGTAGAAGAATGCCCTTCGCCCCTAACCCGTCTTCTGTTTAAAACTTTTGAAAGACATTTAAATTAGGTATAAGTTACCAATTATTTCTTATTATTACTCTATTAATTTTTGAAAACGGTTCTCAAATGCTTCAAGGCTACGCATCCAACGCCGCTTATGACAAAAAAGATAGGCTACAGTACCAGTAAAATAGACAATACCAGATGAATTAATGTTTCTCTGTGTTACTTTGCTGAAAAAAACTAATGTAATTACCGGTTATTTAAAAATGTATTTTGACGTTTTCTTAGCATCAAACTAAATAACGTTTCGATAAAAATAAATAAACAGTAATAATTATACAAATAATCGTGACCTTTTAGCTGACATAATATTGTTAGAAAAATCTGTACAGCAAATGTTACCTATGCCAAAGGTCAAAGGTATCACAACAGCAACATGACGCCTCTTTTAATTTTTCTCCTAAGCGCTGCGGCTGCAGTTTATATTTGGTTAGTAATTGAATGGGTTATCCGAAACTTAGAAGTGAGAAACGTTCACATACCAAAGATTTATCGCCAACCAGGTTTGTTTTATCCGCTCAAGTATCGCTTGTTTAAAATTATACTTTGGTTAAGGAAACGCCAAAATGAACAAAAGCGAAGAAGCAAACTTGTCTCTTCATCTGATTCGGGTTACGGGGTTTGTTCCAAAAACTCACCCGAAGAGATGGACAAACTACAGGAATTACCTGAAGATAAACCAGAGGTAGGTGATTGCAATTTCACCATTCATTTATTTTATATGGTTTGATTTAATTTATCTACCACCTTATATTTATATCTTTAGGTAGGCTTGTAATTATTAATTAAGTTCAACTTAAAACTTAAGTTGTAATAAATTAATGTTTGTGGTAGATGATGATCATGATGATCACATTAATTTTCATTCATCACTCATCACAGTTTACAGTAGGCCTAAGTGGTAATAATTAATGATGAAATAATTTCTTATAACATCAAACTTTAGGCTGTAGATGCAGTATATTTCAATGGTGGAAACTCTCAAGGACAGTTTATAGTTGCTGCAACAGCAAGGCGCCATCAAAATGTTGTTCAAACTATTCTATATCTCAGAGTATGGTATTTATTTTATTCTTGCACCTCAGATCAATGACTTATTTTTTTTTACAGACATAATATTGCTCCTTACTTAAAAAGAGAATATTCTTATGATTTAAATTGGATTTCATATTATTAAATAATTATAATAAAGCTGAACAGTAATCACATTGCAATTAAAATGTAAGGTAGTTGCAATTACTAAATTTAATTGCATGTTGAACTTTAGCATTGGTCATTGGTCAACAGTTAATCAGATGACCCCATTCCACCCCCACCTACATACTGAAATAAATAAATGACATCTTGACTTATTTTCCAATGCTACTTATGTTAATTAGCCATTCTTGAGTCAGGAGAGCTTACATTTTTATTTTACATATAATGTAGTGTTCACACCTTCCCCTATAGCTGAACTACATATAATGTAGTGTTCACACATTCCCCTATAGCTGAACTACATATAAATATAATGTAGTGTTCACACATTCCCCTATAGCTGAACTTCATATAATGTAGTGTTCACACATTCCCATATAGCTGAACTACATATAATGTACTGTTCACACCTTCCCCTATAGCTGAACTACATACAATGTAGTGTTCACACCTTCCCCTATAGCTGAACTACATATAATGTAGTGTTCACACCTTCCCCTATAGCTGAACTACATATAAATATAATGTAGTGTTCACACATTCCCCTATAGCTGAACTACATATAATGTAGTGTTCACACCTTCCCCTATAGCTGAACTACATATAAATATAATGTAGTGTTCACACCTTCCCCTATAGCTGAACTACATATAATGTAGTGTTCACACCTTCCCCTGTTGCTGAGCTACATATAATGTAGTGTTCACACCTTCCCCTATAGCTGAACTACATATAATGTAGTGTTCACACCTTCCCCTATAGCTGAACTACATATAATGTAGTGTTCACACCTTCCCCTATAGCTGAGCTACATATAATGTAGTGTTCACACCTTCCCCTATAGCTGAGCTACATATAATGTAGTGTTCACACCTTCCCTTATAGCTGAACTACACATAATGTAGTGTTCACACCTTCCCCTAAAGCTGAACTACATATAATGTAGTGTTCACACCTTCCCCTATAGCTGAACTACATATAATGTAGTGTACACACCTTCCCCTATAGCTGAACTACATATAATGTAGTGTTCACACCTTCCCCTATAGCTGAGCTACATATAATGTAGTGTTCACACCTTCCCCTATAGCTGAGCTACATATAATGTAGTGTTCACACCTTCCCCTATAGCTGAACTACATATAATGTAGTGTTCACACCTTCCCCTATAGCTGAACTACATATAATGTAGTGTTCACACCTTCCCCTATAGCTGAACTACATATAATGTAGTGTTCACACCTTCCCCTATAGCTGAACTACATATAATGTAGTGTTCACACCTTCCCCTATAGCTGAACTACATATAATGTAGTGTTCACACCTTCCCCTATAGCTGAACTACATATAATGTAGTGTTCACACCTTCCCCTATAGCTGAACTACATATAATGTAGTGTTCACACATTCCCCTATAGCTGAACTACATATAATGTAGTGTTCACACCTTCCCCTATAGCTCAGCTACATATAATGTAGTGTTTACACCTTCCCCTATAGCTGAACTACATATAATGTAGTGTTCACACCTTCCCCTATAGCTGAACTACATATAATGTAGTGTTCACACCTTCCCCTATAGCTGAACTACATATAATGTAGTGTTCACACCTTCCCCTATAGCTGAACTACATATAATGTAGTGTTCACACCTTCCCCTATAGCTGAACTACATATAATGTAGTGTTTACACCTTCCCCTATAGCTGAACTACATATAATGTAGTGTTCACACCTTCCCATATAGCTCAGCTACATATAATGTAGTGTTCACACCTTCCCCTATAGCTGAGCTACATATAATGTAGTGTTCACACCTTCCCCTATAGCTCACCTACATATAATGTAGTGTTCACACCTTCCCCTGTAGCTGAGCTACACATAATGTAGTGTTCACATCTTCCCCTGTAGCTGAGCTACACATAATGTAGTGTTCACAGCTTCCCCTGTAGCTGAGCTACACATAATGTAGTGTTCACAGCTTCCCCTGTAGCTGAGCTACACATAATGTAGTGTTCACAGCTTCCCCTGTAGCTGAGCTACACATAATGTAGTGTTCACAGCTTCCCCTGTAGCTGAGCTACACATAATGTAGTGTTCACAGCTTCCCCTGTAGCTGAGCTACACATAATGTAGTGTTCACAGCTTCCCCTGTAGCTGAGCTACACATAATGTAGTGTTCACACCTTCCCCTGTAGCTGAGCTACACATAATGTAGTGTTCACACCTTCCCCTGTAGCTGAGCTACACATAATGTAGTGTTCACACCTTCCCCTGTAGCTGAGCTACACATAATGTAGTGTTCACACCTTCCCCTGTAGCTGAGCTACACATAATGTAGTGTACACACCTTCCCCTGTAGCTGAGCTACACATAATGTAGTGTTCACAGCTTCCCCTGTAGCTGAGCTACACATAATGTAGTGTTCACAGCTTCCCCTGTAGCTGAGCTACACATAATGTAGTGTTCACAGCTTCCCCTGTAGCTGAGCTACACATAATGTAGTGTTCACACCTTCCCCTGTAGCTGAGCTACACATAATGTAGTGTTCACACCTTCCCCTGTAGCTGAGCTACACATAATGTAGTGTTCACACCTTCCCCTGTAGCTGAGCTACACATAATGTAGTGTTCACACCTTCCCCTGTAGCTGAGCTACACATAATGTAGTGTTCACACCTTCCCCTGTAGCTGAGCTACACATAATGTAGTGTACACACCTTCCCCTGTAGCTGAGCTACACATAATGTAGTGTTCACACCTTCCCCTGTAGCTCACCTACATATAATGTAGTGTTCACACCTTCCCCTGTAGCTGAGTTACATATAATGTAGTGTTCACACCTTCCCCTGTAGCTGAGCTACATATAATGTAGTGTTCACACCTTCCCCTGTAGCTGAGCTACATATAATGTAGTGTTCACACCTTCCCCTGTAGCTGAGCTACACATAATGTAGTGTTCACAGCTTCCCCTGTAGCTGAGCTACACATAATGTAGTGTTCACAGCTTCCCCTGTAACACATAATGTAGTGTTCACACCTTCCCCTGTAGCTGAGCTACACATAATGTAGTGTTCACACCTTCCCCTGTAGCTGAGCTACACATAATGTAGTGTTCACACCTTCCCCTGTAGCTGAGCTACACATAATGTAGTGTTCACACCTTCCCCTGTAGCTGAGCTACACATAATGTAGTGTTCATACCTTCCCCTGTAGCTGAGCTACACATAATGTAGTGTTCACACCTTCCCATGTAGCTGAGCTACACATAATGTAGTGTTCACACCTTCCCCTGTAGCTGAGCTACACATAATGTAGTGTTCACACCTTCCCCTGCAGCTGAGCTACACATAATGTAGTGTTCACACCTTCCCCTGCAGCTGAGCTACACATAATGTAGTGTTCACACCTTCCCCTGCAGCTGAGCTACACATAATGTAGTGTTCACACCTTCCCCTGCAGCTGAGCTACACATAATGTAGTGTTCACACCTTCCCCTGCAGCTGAGCTACACATAATGTAGTGTTCACACCTTCCCCTGCAGCTGAGCTACACATAATGTAGTGTTCACACCTTCCCCTGCAGCTGAGCTACACATAATGTAGTGTTCACACCTTCCCCTGTAGCTGAGCTACACATAATGTAGTGTTCACACCTTCCCCTGTAGCTGAGCTACACATAATGTAGTGTTCACACCTTCCCCTGTAGCTGAGCTACACATAATGTAGTGTTCACACCTTCCCCTGTAGCTGAGCTACACACAATGTAGTGTTCACACCTTCCCCTGTAGCTGAGCTACACACAATGTAGTGTTCACACCTTCCCCTGTAGCTGAGCTACACACAATGTAGTGTTCACACCTTCCCCTGTAGCTGAGCTACACATAATGTAGTGTTCACACCTTCCCCTGTAGCTGAGCTACACATAATGTAGTGTTCACACCTTCCCCTGTAGCTGAGCTACACATAATGTAGTGTTCACACCTTCCCCTGTAGCTGAGCTACACATAATGTAGTGTTCACACCTTCCCCTGTAGCTGAGCTACACATAATGTAGTGTTCACACCTTCCCCTGTAGCTGAGCTACACATAATGTAGTGTTCAAACCTTCCCCTGTAGCTGAGCTACACATAATGTAGTGTTCACACCTTCCCCTGTAGCTGAGCTACACATAATGTAGTGTTCTCACCTTCCCCTGTAGCTGAGCTACACATAATGTAGTGTTTACACCTTCTTCTGTAGCTGAGCTACACATAATGTAGTGTTCACACCTTCCCCTGTCGCTGAGCTACACATAATGTAGTGTTCACACCTTCCCCTGTCGCTGAGCTACACATAATGTAGTGTTCACACCTTCCCCTGTAGCTGAGCTACACATAATGTAGTGTTCACACCTTCCCCTGTAGCTGAGCTACACATAATGTAGTGTTCACACCTTCCCCTGTAGCTGAGCTACACATAATGTAGTGTTCACACCTTCCCCTGTAGCTGAGCTACACATAATGTAGTGTTCACACCTTCCCCTGTAGCTGAGCTACACTTAATGTAGTGTTCACACCTTCCCCTGTAGCTGAGCTACACTTAATGTAGTGTTCACACCTTCCCCTGTAGCTGAGCTACACATAATGTAGTGTTCACACCTTCCCCTGTAGCTGAGCTACACATAATGTAGTGTTCACTCCTTCCCCTGTAGCTGAACTACACATAATGTAGTGTTCACACCTTCCCCTGTAGCTGAGCTACACACAATGTAGTGTTCACACCTTCTTCTGTAGCTGAGCTACACACAATGTAGTGTTCACACCTTCTTCTGTAGCTGAGCTACACATAATGTAGTGTTAACACCTTCCCCTGTAGCTGAACTACACATAATGTAGTGTTCACACCTTCCCCTATAGCTGAACTACACATAATGTAGTGTTCACACCTTCCCCTATAGCTGAACTACACATAATGTAGTGTTCACACCTTCCCCTATAGCTGAACTACATATAATGTAGTGTTCACAACTTCCCCTATAGCTGAACTACATATAATGTAGTGTTCACACCTTCCCCTATAGCTGAACTACATATAATGTAGTTTTCACACCTTCCCCTATAGCTGAACTACATATAATGTAGTGTTCACACCTTCCCCTATAGCTGAACTACATATAATGTAGTGTTCACACCTTCCCCTATTTTCACCAGACACTAAAGTTCCACATTAGGTTTTGCTTTGTTTTGAAAAGTCTTTTCCTGTGTTTACAGTAAGAAGAGTTCCCTATAAAGTTCATTGGTCTAGCGAGGTTATAGAAAAAATTCACCGGTTTTAGCTGTCACTATATTAATAGTCTATTTTCAGAAAATTTAAAAAAAAGGCTAGATGCTAGAATAGATTTAAAACTTGCCAGATGCTAGGATTTTTTTCCTGGATCAATAAAGGTAGTCTAACACTGCTCTAATGGGTACTCATAAGAAAAAGGAAGACTGTTGGGCATTAAACTGGCTACACAATCTTCTTTCCATGTCTTCTATTTGTATACTTTAACAAAATTGTCTAGAAGTGTAAATCATATGTGTGCTCTTATCGTTGACAGCTTCCATCTATTGGTCTGTTAGAGTTACCTTCCTTGCCAGATACATGGCTTGTGCATGCCAGCACCACAGATACATACTCAGCTGGTGGCTTAACCATAAGACCAGTGAAGGTCATGGCCACATGGTCAATAGCATTTGATGGTCATCTCAGGTAAATATTATGAACACAATCTTTGCTTATGTTGATCATTATTTTGTATTTTGAGACCATTGTATACAATTAGTATAGTATATTAACAAGTAAATAACAAATGTCAATACACCATCAGCATTGTAACACAAGCTTTTATTTCTGTATAGCCAGCACTCTAACAATTTCAACAAGGGGAACAACACAACAAATAATTATAACAGTCACAACTAGTAAACATTTTTATTGCCCTTACGGCTAAGTAAAAAAAAAATTCAATTTGTACATAAAATCTCAACATTTAGAAACTGGTACACCTTAAAAAGTTTTTTTATTACAACCTGGCATTTTTTTTTTTCCACGTTTTGAATTTACAGTTCAATAGAGTTTTGTTTTTTTAGTGCAATTTTATCGTTTAAATTGGCAAAAAGAGACATTTATAAACTGACTTTCAGAGTGGCAGAAACAGGAAAAGAAGTTCAAGTGACCTTTGACCTTGTGTGGAAAGCTTACACAAAACCATTTGACTTTGATACAGATCTTCACCCCCATGTGATGGCTGATGCTATAGCCAGAGAAAAATGGTCCAGAAAATATTTTAACAATCTTAAAAGGTATCAAGCTAATTCTTTCCAAACATTTGGTTATAAGTTTGATCAGTAATTATAAACACTCATTTGAAAAAAAAAATCACAAATAACAAAAGTACTAATTGATGTTTCAGAGTTCATCAGACTCACTATGAACAATTTGGAAATATACAGGGAACTGTGCAGGTTTCTGGATATGATGACCAAGATATTATGGTCCAAGGAGTTAGGGATCATTCTTACGGTACTTGACATAAATAAAAAATGTTTTTTTTTTTACTTAAAACTAAAAATAAAACAAAGTTGTGTGTCAATATTGTTAAAACAGGTTGAAGGAAAATGTACATTAATATTCACACATGAACGGCACAATAAACTAAAGAAAAAAAAATACAGCATTTGTAGTTAAATGAGCTTTTCAAAATCTGGTAATAAAGTTGATGACAGAATGAAGATAGGCATGATTTGGGATAAATTGCAATTTGTAGCCTTTGTTTTCTATCAACTTCCTCTGGTTTAGAATTTTGTCTTTGGCTGTGTGTCAGCTTGTAATAATTGTAACTTTTTAATATTGTAACTCTGTAATATTGTAATTGATCTTCTATTTGTCTTGGTGGAAATACATCCCTCAGAGGGTTCCAGCCTGCATCATATAAAAGAAAATTAATTGGGCCTCCTTAATAAATGTGTATGTATTTATTGATGCCAGCAGACCCTAAAAATGTATACACTTTATACTCAGCTTACTTATCCACATAAACGAATAATAGAAATAAACCACCTATAATTAGAGCAAATCAATACCATAAAAAGGACGTCTCAGTCACTTGAAATGTGTTTACAGGTCAGTGTTTAGGAAATGTAATTGTATAGTTAAGTGACAGCATATAACAATGGCATCAAGAAATATTGTTTCTATGCCTGATCCATTCTTTTTATAGATCAGTGATTCAGTGATGGGTTTCCATATAATTTTGTTTTCTACACTGTTTTTATAGATCAGTGATTCAGTGATGGGTTTTCATATAATTTTGTTTTAAACACTGTTTTTATAATGAAACTTTATTTCAACTCCTCAGTAAGACAATACTGGGAAAATGTTTGTTTTTGTAAAATATCCTTTAACAACTTAAAAACTGTTTATTATGAAAGTATAGCAGAGGTAAATAGATTTGTCTATGTGTTAATATCAACAGGCAATATTCGTGACTGGAAATTATTTCATCGCTATGTTCTCAGCTATGTACACCTTGAAGATGGCACTGCGATGTGTGTTGGAGCTATATCCATGCCTCTTACACTTTCAAGGTTGGACAAAATATTTATATTTCAATTAATCAATGATCCAGTTTCTTCTTTTAAGGTTTAAACCTTGTGCTACAATAAAATTGACATTCAGATTGATCTCAAAGATTGGATGTTTTTTAAACAGAAGTTTTGTTAGATGTTTTTAATGTAAGGCAATTTTAATTAATTATACTTGACTGGACTCAACGGTCTACATGTAACCAACTGTTTGCTAAATTATATTTGACTGGACTCAACAGTGAACATGTAACCAACTGTTTGCTAAATTATATTTGACTGGACTCAACAGTGAACATGTAACCAACTGTTCGCTAAATTATATTTGACTGGACTCAACAGTGAACATGTAACCAACTGCTTGCTAAATTATATTTGACTGGACTCAACAGTGAACATGTAACCAACTGTTTGCTAAATTATATTTGACTGGACTCAACAGTAAACATGTAACCAACTGTTTGCTAAATTATATTTGACTGGACTCAACAGTGAACATGTAACCAACTGTTTGCTAAATTATATTTGACTGGACTCAACAGTGAACATGTAACCAACTGTTTGCTAAATTATATTTGACTGGACTCAACAATGAACATGTAACCAACTGTTTGCTAAATTATATTTGACTGGACTCAACAGTGAACATGTAACCAACTGCTTGCTAAATTATATTTGACTGGACTCAACAGTGAACATGTAACCAACTGTTTGCTAAATTATATTTGACTGGACTCAACAGTGAACATGTAACCAACTGCTTGCTAAATTATATTTGACTGGACTCAACAGTGAACATGTAACCAACTGCTTGCTAAATTATATTTGACTGGACTCAACAGTGAACATGTAACCAACTGCTTGCTAAATTATATTTGACTGGACTCAACAGGGAACATGTAACCAACTGTTTGCTAAATTATATTTGACTGGACTCAACAGTGAACATGTAACCAACTGCTTGCTAAATTATATTTGACTGGACTCAACAGTGAACATGTAACCAACTGTTTGCTAAATTATATTTGACTGGACTCAACAGTGAACATGTAACCAACTGTTTGCTAAATTATATTTGACTGGACTCAACAGTGAACATGTAACCAACTGTTTGCTAAATTATATTTGACTGGACTCAACAGTGAACATGTAACCAACTGCTTGCTAAATTATATTTGACTGGACTCAACAGTGAACATGTAACCAACTGTTTGCTAAATTATATTTGACTGGACTCAACAGTGAACATGTCACCAACTGTTTGCTAAATTATATTTGACTGGACTCAACAGGGAACATGTAACCAACTGTTTGCTAAATTATATTTGACTGGACTCAACAGTGAACATGTAACCAACTGTTTGCTAAATTATATTTGACTGGACTCAACAGTGAACATGTAACCAACTGTTTGCTAAATTATATTTGACTGGACTCAACAGTGAACATGTAACCAACTGTTTGCTAAATTATATTTGACTGGACTCAACAGTGAACATGTAACCAACTGTTTGCTAAATTATATTTGACTGGACTCAACAGTGAACATGTAACCAACTGTTTGCTAAATTATATTTGACTGGACTCAACAGTAAACATGTAACCAACTGTTTGCTATTTTATATTTGACTGGACTCAACAGTAAACATGTAACCAACTGTTTGCTATTTTATATTTGACTGGACTCAACAGTGAACATGTAACCAACTGTTTGCTAAATTATATTTGACTGGACTCAACAGTGAACATGTAACCAACTGTTTGCTAAATTATATTTGACTGGACTCAACAGTGAACATGTAACCAACTGTTTGCTAAATTATATTTGACTGGACTCAACAGTGAACATGTAACCAACTGTTTGCTAAATTATATTTGACTGGACTCAACAGTGAACATGTAACCAACTGTTTGCTAAATTATATTTGACTGGACTCAACAGTAAACATGTAACCAACTGTTTGCTATTTTATATTTGACTGGACTCAACAGTAAACATGTAACCAACTGTTTGCTATTTTATATTTGACTGGACTCAACAGTAAACATGTAACCAACTGTTTGCTAAATTATATTTGACTGGACTCAACAGTGAACATGTAACCAACTGTTTGCTAAATTATATTTGACTGGACTCAACAGGGAACATGTAACCAACTGTTTGCTAAATTATATTTGACTGGACTCAACAGTGAACATGTAACCAACTGTTTGCTAAATTATATTTGACTGGACTCAACAGTTAACATGTAACCAACTGTTTGCTAAATTATATTTGACTGGACTCAACAGTGAACATGTAACCAACTGTTTGCTAAATTATATTTGACTGGACTCAACAGTGAACATGTAACCAACTGTTTGCTAAATTATATTTGACTGGACTCAACAGTAAACATGTAACCAACTGTTTGCTATTTTATATTTGACTGGACTCAACAGTAAACATGTAACCAACTGTTTGCTAAATTATATTTGACTGGACTCAACAGTGAACATGTAACCAACTGTTTGCTAAATTATATTTGACTGGACTCAACAGGGAACATGTAACCAACTGTTTGCTAAATTATATTTGACTGGACTCAACAGGGAACATGTAACCAACTGTTTGCTAAATTATATTTGACTGGACTCAACAGTGAACATGTAACCAACTGTTTGCTAAATTATATTTGACTGGACTCAACAGTGAACATGTAACCAACTGTTTGCTAAATTATATTTGACTGGACTCAACAGTGAACATGTAACCAACTGTTTGCTAAATTATATTTGACTGGACTCAACAGTGAACATGTAACCAACTGTTTGCTAAATTATATTTGACTGGACTCAACAGGGAACATGTAACCAACTGTTTGCTAAATTATATTTGACTGGACTCAACAGTGAACATGTAACCAACTGTTTGCTATTTTAGGTTAGTAGTTGGATATGTGTTTCATCCAGATGGCTCCATGGATCCAGTCAGCAGTACAGACTTTGAGTTTTATAACTGGGGGGATGAAGGGAAACCACCTGATAAACTGGTACTTACTTTTACTGCAGGTGTGTGTTGACTATAAAATCACTCATCTATATAATCCAACAGCTTTCAAAGTGCCTTTGTCATACAATACTTATGGTATATATTACAGACGCTCCTTCTATAAAGAAAATTATTTCTTTGTTTATAAGATCATTTAATCTTTTACTAATAAAAACATTTTCCTAAAGATTTTCAGCTGTACTGATGATTAACTGATTTTTTTATGTGTACAGGTGAAAAGTCCTACTATATGCTGTCTGATAAAATTGAATGTCCAGTTTTTTACATGGGGAAAGAGTTTGATGCAAAAATTTTTGAAAGGTTTTGCACTTACTCTGTCAATGGCGTCAAAGGTTGGGGGATTAGTGAATGGGATTACAGGTAAGAATTTTTTTTAATCCCAGGATTAATAGTCATTTATAACATTGAATTATAATATGCAGAAAGTGTTAATAATTCTACAGATATGAAGTAAATGTAACTCTGAGACTAAGAGAGTGGGCAGGTGACAACTCAAAGGGAATACAAACAATATTTTAGTCTAAAGAATTTTTTCTCTAGTTGATTGTAAAACTACAACATCATGATTTTATCTTATATGTAACAGATACTCTTTCTATACAGAAGATTATTGCATCTAATGCTTATTTATGGTTTGAGTCAAGTATAAGAAAATGAAATGGTTAATGTTTTGGATATCATTACATCAGATCTTTCCATTGACTAAATACTAATCTCAAAAAGAAATCTTGAATTGTTTTTTTCTTCTAGAAATTCTGAAGGAAAAATTGAAAAGAAAAAATCTAAAGATTTCACCGGCATATGAAACAAAATGTTCCAGTATCTCTGAGGCTTCAGTTTATTTGTATATATATGCAATATTTCAATATAATGTGGTTTACGTTAAATGTTTTTACTGAAATCCAATTGTTGGCAAAACATTTATTGAAAAGTAATTTTAATGTTGATATATTCATATCTCATTATCTGGCCATTCTTCTTTTGGTTTTTATAAAAGTTAAACCACTGCATTAAGTCTTAAAGTATTTTCACATGGACAAATTATCAATGAGAAATTGAAGAATGTCCAGTCATCTACCGGTATGAAATATTCCTTCCAACTTATCTTTTCATTGATAACCCTAAAAGTTTTTACCATGTGCCAAGATCATTGCTAAAGTTACAAAACTCAGTGAGAATTTAAATAAATTATATTTTAAATTTACGGTTTAATTTTCATTTTAAATTTGTTGCCAACCAAACAACCAACCAACCAACCAACCAAACAACCAACCAACCATGTTTTTCTATTGCTTTTTTTACTTTTTGTTTTCATATTTTATAAAATCACAAAAGGATTTTTTTAGTTTAGTTCTAGCTAGTCTACGAAGTTATCTAGTCTTTGCTTGATGGATCAAATATATATTTTCTTGCTTCATCGTTATGTTTGTTTCTGCTCCTCTCTATTTTCCTGTGATACATTTTATTTAGTTGTTGGTTCACATTTAGTTATGAAATCATTTTTTCCCCACCAGAAATCTGCCAAATGCAGATTTTTTACATCTCAATATTTGTTTTCTTAGCTTGGAGATCCAACATTTTTATTGCATCTGATTCACTTTGTTATTGATTAATGCTTTTGGAGTATTGCATAACAAACACACTTTAAACCCCACCCCACCCCCAACACAAGCTAAACTACAAGGAAAATCCATCTTTTTGGTGTCTGGAGTCTGGGTGTTGTCCACCCAACCATCTGTCTATTCAATATCTTGTGTGTAAAATATATGTCTGCCAAGACAATGTCTATGCATGCCATGGCTGCCTGATTTATATTGAGCCCTTAGGTCTGGAAAGGGACCTTAAAAAATTTGTTGCTTTTAATCTTCCAATATTTCTGTTATAATTTGTGTGATTATTTACTGTAATTGTCATCCACATGGAAATTTAATTTTGTTTTTCAAAATTGGATTAAGCTTTTGTAATTCATCAAGGAGTATGTTGTTATTTGTCATCTACATTTTTTTCATGACATTTATCTATATATGAAAACATTTATTTTATGCTGTTCTAAAAAGTGTTATAAATCTTTGATTTTGCCATATTGGCTTTTTTTCAAAACAATAAGAAACAATTCTTACCATATAAACTATCACTTTCTCAATTATAAATTATTTTTTTTTACTAATCCAAACCATGATTAAAAAATACATGACCTTTTAGCCAATATACACCATTTGTTACATTGTTTAGAAGCTATATAAATATATTGAACTGTTATGTGATGAATCGAATTTGTAATGAAATCTGTCAGGTCTTTCTTTTGTAACCATGTTCATGCACTGGACTAAAATGTTTTTACAAATTAGTTAAATATTTCTTTACACAATAATTCTGCTTCTATTTTCTATAAATTAATAATCAACTTTATATTAGATCCATTGGAAATGGTTATGAATTCTATGATGTCAACTTCCTGCTGACCCTACACTGAACTGTATATAATACTTTACAACAATCAATGATACATTGCTGCAGTGCTACTTGGGGAGGAGAATGTAAAATATTGCACTGGCTCCCTTTTTTTTTAAGGAAGGCAGCCATTATAGAAACTCAATATAGAAAGGTCCTGCAAGTGGAAAAGATTTGGGAACCACTGCTTTGCTAAAAAAAATGTAAAAATTATCAGTTTAAAAAAAAAATTAAAAAAATCTTTTTGTAAAATAAAAGCTTACACAAACAAGCATAGTGTGTTTTGTTAATGTATCTTATATGTTACAAAGACTCCTTCTATAAAGAAGATTATTGCGTCCTATGCTCATCCTTGGTCCGAGTCTAGTCTTGCATTTTTATTAATGTTTTAGATGATGTTAAGTTACTGGTTTTCCTGGTTGTTCAGGCAACCCATTGTTGCATTTTCCTGCTTTGTGGTATAGACATGTCCACATGTTTAATAGCCCTATATATTGTTCAATATGTTATATAGGCCCTCTTTAAATTGTTAAATATTTTATATAGGCCCTATATATCGTTCAATATGTTATATAGGCCCTCTTTATATTGTTCAATATTTTATATAGGCCCTATATATCGTTCAATATGTTATATAGGCCCTCTTTATATTGTTCAATATTTTATATAGGCCCTATATATCGTTCAATATGTTATATAGGCCCTCTTTATATTGTTCAATATTTTATATAGGCCCTGTATATCGTTCAATATGTTATATAGGGCCTTTTTATATTGTTCAATATTTTATATAGGCCCTATATATCGTTCAATATGTTATATAGGCCCTCTTTATATTGTTCAATATTTCATATAGGCCCTATAGATTATATATCGTTCAATATGTTACATAGGACCTGTATATTGTTCAATATGTTAAATAGGCCCTATAGACTATATTGTTTTATATTTTAACAGCTCAGAAATTAATTAATAGTAGTCCTACTATGTTAAATACATGCATTAAATTAACTTATTGCACATTTTAAGTTTCTTTAACTAAGCTTATATATTTAATAATAATAATAATAATATTTGTATAGCGCTACCAACAAACATAATGTAAGCTCAGAGCGCGTTTAACATACAACTAAGAATACGGATATTACCCAAGGTCAGGTGACAGAAAAATTGATGATTAAAAAAGACAAAACAAATAAATGTAGCATTAACCGACCCAACCCATAAATAAGACAGTAAGTTTCTAAAGCATGTTAAATGTTGAATATTGAAATAATGAGTTTTTAAGTTCTGTTTGAAAGTAACAGTAGAGCTTGTTCGCCTCAGTTGAATGGGAAGTTGATTCCACACCTTCGGACCGGATACTGAGAAGGCTCTAAGGCCAACGGTCGTCAGAGAGAAACGGGGCTCTTCCAGAAGCGATGAGTTGGCAGAACGAAGTGTTCTTTGCGGGACATAAGGTGTGATTAGTGCCTTGAGATAGGACGGAAACTTGCTGTGAAATAAACAGGGAATTTCTAGGGCCTACAATTACAAGACAAGATTTCAAAACAAAGTTCGGGTCAAAGTTGTTTGAAGCAAAATTTATACAGATAATAATATTTTGTTATTGCTGCAGACGTAACTGGGTTATCTCCCTTTACCCGTAAATACGAAATTGACGATCGTCTGCAGTAGACTTGTTGAGATTTATCGAGTACGTGACTGAATTATCTCCCCTGTGTGAAAGATAAGTGTATGTGGCGATAAATTGTCGAACTTTGACTCTTTATTTTTCTCATATAGGCTACAACTGAAACTACACCAACTGACAGCATATCGTAATATGAATAACTTGAATTTTACATTTGCAATAATAGGCCTAACTTAGAACTTAGACCTGTATTCAATTTTTATCGATCTGACCAAGGCCTTTGACTCAGTCAGCAGAGATGGCCTATGGAAAATCATGGCAAAGTTCGGCTGCCCAAGAAAGTTCATAGCTATGGTAAGGCAGTTTCATGACGGTATGCAGGCTCGTGTCCAGGACAATGGAGAGATGTCTGAACCCTTCCCAGTGACAAATGGCGTCAAGCAGGGATGCGTTCTGGCTCCAACACTGTTCAGTCTAATGTTCACAGCCATGCTCAGTGATGCATTTAGGGATGGACCTGAGGGTGTAGACATCAGGTACCGCACTGATGGCGGGCTGTTCAACCTTAGGAGACTCAAAGCAAAAACAAAGGTCAGGTCTGACACCATTCATGACTTACTATTTGCCGACGACTGCGCTCTCAATGCCGGCTCTGAAGCTGATCTGAAACACAGTGTTGAAAAATTTTACAGTGCATGCTCCAACTTTGGACTTACCATCAGCACTAAGAAGACAGAAGTCCTGTACCAACCAGCCCCCGGTAAGCCCTACGTCGAGCCAAACATCAGTATCAATGGTGAAAAAATCAACACAGTAAACCGCTTTACGTACCTTGGTAGTACACTGTCTCAGGGTGTTGTCATTGATGATGAAGTAAACCTCCGTATCTCAAAAGCCAGTGCAACCTTTGGAAGTCTGTACAAAAATGTTTGGAACAGAAGGGGCATTAGCACCCAAACCAAAATAAAAGTCTACAGAGCAGTCGTGCTCCCTACTTTACTATATGCATGTGAGACTTGGACTGTTTATCAACGACATGCTAAGCTCCTAAATCACTTCCACACAAAAAGCCTGAGAAAAATCCTAAATATCAAATGGCAGGACAAAATTCCAGACTTTGAGGTACTCGCCAGGGCAGGACTCCCAAGCATCCACACAAGTCTGATGCAGTCTCAACTTCGCTGGGCTGGGCATGTTATACGCATGCCTGACTGCCGTCTTCCAAAGAGGCTCTTCTATGGCGAGCTAAAAAAAACGGTCAGCGAGCTCGCGGAGGTCCAAAAAAGCGATATAAAGACACCCTCAAGGCATCACTCAAAGCGTTCTCCATTAAAGAGGACTCCTGGGAGGTGACAGCCAAAGACCGTGCCTCATGGCGCTCAGCGATCCATGAAGGAGCAGCTCTTTGCGAAGAGCAAAAACAGAGAGCAGCTGAGTCCAAGAGACAAGCCAGGAAAGATCGTGCCCTAGAGCTCATTGTCGACGCTCTGACCTTCCCCTGTACGGTTTGCAGTCGTACCTTCCGCGCAAGGATAGGCCTCATTAGCCACACGAGAACCCACCGCACAGCCACACCCCATACTTCATAGGACGACAAAAATGGTCATCGTCGATCACGACGGACGAACAACAACAATAGGCCTATATCAAGTAGACAAGGCAAAGACCAACGTATTAGGCCTACCTTGCTCGATAAATGGAAATTTCGCATTTTAAATCATCTACATATTGCTAGTCTCTCTCTCTTTCTCTCCCCCCCCCCTCTCTCTCTCGCTCTCTCTCTCTCTCTATATATATATATATAGCCTATATATAAGCTATACATATCACCTGTCTATCTATCTCTCTTTATCTCTCTATATATGCCTATCCTGTGTATTTCTATCATTTAGCTCTCTATCTATGATCTATCTATCCTAATATATCTATCATCAATCTATCTATTATCTACCTATCTAGGTCAGTCTAACTATTGATTTTCATTGATTTAGTCTTTTAGTCTCTACATTTATAATCAGTTGCATTCATTTATTTACACGGCTACGCACTTTCCCTTCTGTGCCGGCTTTAAAATCATCACTGAAAAACCAAAGTGTCAGACCTTCGATGAAACTCAGTCGACTGTTTCTGACTTCCATATAGATCTTGTTATAAACTTTTAATGCACAAACTGTGATCCCAGGGCAGTCGTTGCGTAGGACGCAATAATCTTCTTTATAGAAGCAGCGTCGGTAATATATAGGCTACAAGATAAGATAAATATTTGTGGACTTTTTTCTCGTGTAACGGGCATCTCCACAATACAATAAAGAAGAAAATATTCATGTCGTTACAGAACTTTGGTCGACAAAACGGCTAGCTTCTGCTTTCCCTTGTCATCACTTGAACCAAAGTAGGGTACGAGTTTTCAAAAATCTTACACACGGAAACCAACCCCTACATCTATTATCTTATCATGAATCATAGCTGTAGTCTAGACATAATCAGAGGCGTCGCCAGATTTTAATGGTAAGAAATCATTTTCATACATTGTCAATGCTAGTCAACTAGATCTATATTATAGGCCCCATACCCGTTTTTTATTTAAGCGAATCAGCTATATTCCAATCAATGGGTGCACTAGTGGTGGGGATATGTTAAGCACAGTTTGGGATCATCTGGTCTGTATGATTATTGATAATAAAGCATCCATTACATTTATTACACTATGTCACGATTCACTGTGTAATGAATTCTAAAGCATCCAAACTCTGAATAATCGAAGTTATAGCTTTCCTCTGTGGGGAATTATCGATTACTCTTAAGGCTTTGTCACTTTATGTCCATTCGCCGATCTTGCCCGCAGGCTGCTTAAACGGGAATTCCACAAACTCCAAAATAGTTTTGAACTCTGCACTCTGGATTTGCCGCCAGCGTAACTCGACATTTATTTTACACGTCTGTAACTGTAACCTTGACTGCCCGTGCTGTCGCAACCTCGTTTTGTTGTGCAAGGACTAGATCTAGATCTAGTACAGTGTTTTAAATTGGTTCTCCAAACCATGAAGTAATGCAGCAGAACATGGTATTTTAGTTGAAAGTATATTTACAGTGATAAAAAAAAGAGTGTATTCTATAACATCTGCTACAGACAAGTGTCTTCCATCGGCTCACTATACAACAAATACAGACAGACTACACATCATAATATATCATTTGTATTCTAGATCTACAACTGCTTCAAGAACACGACAAATGAGTTAGATATATTTCTCTAGGACTTAATACTTTGTGTTAATGTGATCCTTTGGCTAAAGATAAATATTTGTCCTGGGCTATACGCTATACTATACAGTACTATAGGCTATCAATAAACACAGAAGAAATAAGACAACTTCAACTTAAGGTAAGTAACGCTGTAGACTGGGCCTAATATATAATTATTATTTCTTTTCAACGGGGTGTGGGTTGTATATTTAAATTTTTACATATATATATAATAATAGGCTATATACTATATACCATATATAGATTATTATATTTGATGATTCACTCATACCCATTCAGATGACCGAGAGAAGGGAAACCACTCAATAAACTCAATACTCAATGTCAATATAGCCTGATCATTATTCAATCAATAATGAACCAATTAAAAAAATTTTTTATTAACAGAGGGTCGACCATTGCTCTAATATTTCCAATAACTACAAGTAAAACGAAGGCTACCTTATACACTCTATGAAAATACTTACATTACTATATATATAACACTAAAAAAAAAACAATAGTGAGCAAGTATTTTCTTTAAGTCTCAAAAGAAAAACAATTTTATAGAATCTAGATCTAGTGTGTTATAGTCTTAATTATGGCATGTTATTTTTATCTAGTGTTTTGATCTTGTTAAACGAGACAAGAGCCGCGCTGCTAAGTATAGGCCTAACCAGGTGGCAGATCTTATAAAAACTATAGTTATATCAGGCCACAGATCTAAATTCTGACGCCAGATCTAAGAAATCTATAGTTATATCAGATGGCAGATCTAAGAATCTATAGTTATATCAGGTGGCAGATTTAAGAAATCTATAGTTATATCAGGTGGCAGATCTAAGAAATCTATAGTTATATCAGGTGGCAGATCTAAGAAATCTATGTTTTATCAGATGGCAGATCTAAGAATCTATAGTTATATCAGGTGGCAGATCTAAGAAATCTATAGTTATATCAGGTGGAAGATCTAAGAATATATAGTTATATCAGATGGCAGATCTAAGAATCTATAGTTATATCAGGTGGCAGATCTAAGAATCTATAGTTATATCAGGTGGCAGATCTAAGAAATCTATGTTTTATCAGATGGCAGATCTAAGAATCTATAGTTAGCCTATATCAGATGGCAGATCTAAGAAATCTATAGTTATATCAGGTGGCAGATCTAAGAATCTATAGTTATATCAGGTGGCAGATCTAAGAAATCTATGTTTTATCAGATGGCAGATCTAAGAATCTATAGTTATATTAGGTGGCAGATCTAAGAAATCTATGTTTTATCATATGGCAGATCTAAGAATCTATAGTTATATCAGGTGGCAGATCTAAGAAATCTATAGTTATATCATGTGGCAGATCTAAGAAATCTATGTTTTATCAGATGGCAGATCTAAGAAATCTATGTTTGATCAGATGGCAGATCTAAGAATCTATAGTTATATCACGTGGCAGATCTAAGAAATCTATGTTTTATCATATGGCAGATCTAAGAATCTATAGTTATATCAGGTGGCAGATCTAAAAATCTATGTTATATCAGATGGCAGATCTAAGAATCTATAGTTATATCAGGTGGCAGATCTAAGAAATCTATAGTTATATCAGGTGGCAGATCTAAGAAATCTATAGTTATATCAGGTGGCAGATCTAAGAAATCTATAGTTATATCAGGTGGCAGATCTAAGAAATCTATAGTTATATCAGGTGGCAGATCTAAGAAATCTATAGTTATATCAGGTGGCAGATCTAAGAAATCTGTGTTTTATCAGATGGCAGATCTAAGAATCTATAGTTATATTAGGTGGCAGATCTAAGAAATCTATAGTTATATCAGGTGGCAGATCTAAGAAATCTATGTTTTATCAGATGGCAGATCTAAGAAATCTATAGTTATTTAAGTTATATCAGGTGGCAGATCTAAGAAATCTATGTTTTATCAGATGGCAGATCTAAGAATCTATAGTTATATCAGATGGCAGATCTAAGAAATCTGTGTTTTATCAGATGGCAGATCTAAGAATCTATAGTTATATTAGGTGGCAGATCTAAGAAATCTATAGTTATATCAGGTGGCAGATCTAAGAAATCTATAGTTATATCAGGTGGCAGATCTAAGAATCTATAGTTATATCAGATGGCAGATCTAAGAAATCTATAGTTATATCAGGTGGCAGATCTAAGAAATCTGTGTTTTATCAGATGGCAGATCTAAGAATCTATAGTTATATCAGATGGCAGATCTAAGAAATCTATAGTTATATCAGGTGGCAGATCTAAGAAATCTGTGATTTATCAGATGGCAGATCTAAGAATCTATAGTTATATCAGATGGCAGATCTAAGAAATCTATAGTTATATCAGGTGGCAGATCTAAGAAATCTATAGTTATATCAGATGGCAGATCTAAGAAATCTATAGTTATTTAAGTTATATCAGGTGGCAGATCTAAGAAATCTATAGTTATATTAGGTGGCAGATCTAAGAAATCTATAGTTATATCAGGTAGCAGATCTAAGAAATCTATAGTTATATCAGGTGGCAGATCTAAGAAATCTATAGTTATATCAGGTAGCAGATCTAAGAAATCTATAGTTATATCAGATGGCAGATCTAAGAAATCTATAGTTATATCAGGTGGCAGATCTAAGAAATCTATAGTTATATCAGGTGGCAGATCTAAGAAATCTATAGTTATATCAGGTGGCAGATCTAAGAAATCTATAGTTATATCAGGTGGCAGATCTAAGAAATCTATAGTTATATCAGGTGGCAGATCTAAGAAATCTGTGTTTTATCAGATGGCAGATCTAAGAATCTATAGTTATATCAGGTGGCAGATCTAAGAAATCTATAGTTATATCAGATGGCAGATCTAAGAAATCTATAGTTATATCAGGTGGCAGATCTAAGAAATATGTGTTTTATCAGATGGCAGATCTAAGAATCTATAGTTATATTAGGTGGCAGATCTAAGAAATCTATAGTTATATCAGGTGGCAGATCTAAGAAATCTATGTTTTATCAGATGGCAGATCTAAGAAATCTATAGTTATTTAAGTTATATCAGGTGGCAGATCTAAGAAATCTATGTTTTATCAGATGGCAGATCTAAGAATCTATAGTTATATCAGATGGCAGATCTAAGAAATCTGTGTTTTATCAGATGGCAGATCTAAGAATCTATAGTTATATTAGGTGGCAGATCTAAGAAATCTATAGTTATATCAGGTGGCAGATCTAAGAAATCTATAGTTATATCAGGTGGCAGATCTAAGAATCTATAGTTATATCAGATGGCAGATCTAAGAAATCTATAGTTATATCAGGTGGCAGATCTAAGAAATCTGTGTTTTATCAGATGGCAGATCTAAGAATCTATAGTTATATCAGATGGCAGATCTAAGAAATCTATAGTTATATCAGGTGGCAGATCTAAGAAATCTGTGATTTATCAGATGGCAGATCTAAGAATCTATAGTTATATCAGATGGCAGATCTAAGAAATCTATAGTTATATCAGGTGGCAGATCTAAGAAATCTATAGTTATATCAGATGGCAGATCTAAGAAATCTGTGTTTTATCAGATGGCAGATCTAAGAATCTATAGTTATATTAGGTGGCAGATCTAAGAAATCTATAGTTATATCAGGTAGCAGATCTAAGAAATCTATAGTTATATCAGGTGGCAGATCTAAGAAATCTATAGTTATATCAGGTAGCAGATCTAAGAAATCTATAGTTATATCAGATGGCAGATCTAAGAAATCTATAGTTATATCAGGTGGCAGATCTAAGAAATCTATAGTTATATCAGGTGGCAGATCTAAGAAATCTATAGTTATATCAGGTGGCAGATCTAAGAAATCTATAGTTATATCAGGTGGCAGATCTAAGAAATCTATAGTTATATCAGGTGGCAGATCTAAGAAATCTGTGTTTTATCAGATGGCAGATCTAAGAATCTATAGTTATATCAGGTGGCAGATCTAAGAAATCTATAGTTATATCAGATGGCAGATCTAAGAAATCTATAGTTATATCAGGTGGCAGATCTAAGAAATATGTGTTTTATCAGATGGCAGATCTAAGAATCTATAGTTATATTAGGTGGCAGATCTAAGAAATCTATAGTTATATCAGGTGGCAGATCTAAGAAATCTATGTTTTATCAGATGGCAGATCTAAGAAATCTATAGTTATATCATGTGGCAGATCTAAGAAATCTATGTTTTATCAGATGGCAGATCTAAGAAATCTATGTTTGATCAGATGGCAGATCTAAGAATCTATAGTTATATCACGTGGCAGATCTAAGAAATCTATGTTTTATCAGATGGCAGATCTAAGAATCTATAGTTATATCAGATGGCAGATCTAAGAATCTATAGTTATATCAGGTGGCAGATCTAAGAAATCTATGTTTTATCAGATGGCAGATCTAAGAAATCTATAGTTATATCAGGTGGCAGATCTAAGAAATCTGTGTTTTATCAGATGGCAGATCTAAGAATCTATAGTTATATTAGGTGGCAGATCTAAGAAATCTATAGTTATATCAGGTGGCAGATCTAAGAAATCTATGTTTTATCAGATGGCAGATCTAAGAAATCTATAGTTATATCATGTGGCAGATCTAAGAAATCTATGTTTTATCAGATGGCAGATCTAAGAAATCTATGTTTGATCAGATGGCAGATCTAAGAATCTATAGTTATATCACGTGGCAGATCTAAGAAATCTATGTTTTATCAGATGGCAGATCTAAGAATCTATAGTTATATCAGATGGCAGATCTAAGAATCTATAGTTATATCAGGTGGCAGATCTAAGAAATCTATGTTTTATCAGATGGCAGATCTAAGAAATCTATAGTTATATCAGGTGGCAGATCTAAGAAATCTATGTTTTATCAGATGGCAGATCTAAGAAATCTATAGTTATATCAGGTGGCAGATCTAAGAAATCTATGTTTTATCAGATGGCAGATCTAAGAAATCTGTGTTATATCAGGTGGCAGATCTAAGAAATCTATAGTTATATCAGGTGGCAGATCTAAGAAATCTATAGTTATGTCAGGTGGCAGATCTAAGAAATCTATAGTTATATCAGGTGGCAGATCTAAGAAATCTATAGTTATATCATGTGGCAGATCTAAGAAATCTATAGTTATATCAGGTGGCAGATCTAAGAAATCTATGTTTTATCAGATGGCAGATCTAAGAAATCTATAGTTATATCAGGTGGCAGATCTAAGAAATCTATGTTTTATCAGATGGCAGATCTAAGAAATCTATGTTTTATCAGATGGCAGATCTAAGAAATCTATAGTTATATCAGATGGCAGATCTAAGAATCTATAGTTATATCAGATGGCAGATCTAAGAATCTATAGTTATATCAGGTGGCAGATCTAAGAAATCTATAGTTATATCAGATGGCAGATCTAAGAAATTTAAAGTTATTTAAGTTATATCAGGTGGCAGATCTAAGAAATCTATAGTTATATCATGTGGCAGATCTAAGAAATCTATAGTTATATCAGGTGGCAGATCTAAGAAATCTATAGTTATATCAGATGGCAGATCTAAGAAATCTATATTTATTTAAGTTATATCAGGTGGCAGATCTAAGAAATCTATAGTTATATCAGGTGGCAGATCTAAGAAATCTATAGTTATATCAGATGGCAGATCTAAGAAATCTATAGTTATATCAGATGGCAGATCTAAGAAATCTATAGTTATATCAGGTGGCAGATCTAAGAAATCTATAGTTATATCATGTGGCAGATCTAAGAAATCTATAGTTATATCAGGTGGCAGATCTAAGAAATCTATAGTTATATCAGATGGCAGATCTAAGAAATCTATAGTTATATCAGATGGCGGATCTAAGAAATCTATAGTTATTTAAGTTATATCAGGTGGCAGATCTAAGAAATCTATAGTTATATCAGGTGGCAGATCTAAGAAATCTATGTTTTATCAGATGGCAGATCTAAGAAATCTATAGTTATATCAGGTGGCAGATCTAAGAAATCTATAGTTATATCAGGTGGCAGATCTAAGAAATCTATTGTTATATCAGATGGCAGATCTAAGAAATCTATAGTTATATCAGATGGCAGATCTCAGAAATCTATAGTTATTTAAGTTATATCAGGTGGCAGATCTAAGAAATCTATAGTTATATCAGGTGGCAGATCTAAGAAATCTATAGTTATATCAGGTGGCAGATCTAAGAAATCTATAGTTATATCAGATGGCAGATCTAAGAAATCTATAGTTATTTAAGTTATATCAGGTGGCAGATCTAAGAAATCTATAGTTATATCAGGTGGCAGATCTAAGAAATCTATAGTTATATCAGGTGGCAGATCTAAGAAATCTATAGTTATATCATGTGGCAGATCTAAGAAATCTATAGTTATATCAGGTGGCAGATCTAAGAAATCTATGTTTTATCAGATGGCAGATCTAATGAATCTATAGTTATATCAGGTGGCAGATCTAAGAAATCTATAGTTATATCAGGTGGCAGATCTAAGAAATCTGTGTTTTATCAGATGACAGATCTAAGAATCTATAGTTATATTAGGTGGCAGATCTAAGAATCTATAGTTGTATCAGATGGCAGATCTAAGAATCTATAGTTATATCAGGTGGCAGATCTAAGAAATCTATAGTTATATCAGGTGGCAGATCTAAGAAATCTGTGTTTTATCAGATGACAGATCTAAGAATCTATAGTTATATTAGGTGGCAGATCTAAGAATCTATAGTTGTATCAGATGGCAGATCTAAGAAATCTATGTTTTATAATGAAAGAAAACTCTGCTCTTTCATTCTAGTATCTTTTTATTTTATTAGGCCTATTGTTGTGAACTTTGAACTATGCTGACAGTATGACGCTAAATAAATACCTACATAATGTTTTAAGATAAGAAAATAGAGAGGTGGGTGACAGGATAGACGTCTAGCAATTTTTATTTATTTTCTAAGCCTTTAAGTTTCTTTTGCGTCTGATCGAAACAAACTATTCCAATCGGCAGCGGCGTAACCAGGAGTGTAAGGTTGGAAGGGCCGTGGGGGGGGGGGGGGGGGCGAAGTGTGTAATCCACCGATACAATCCCATTAATAGTCATATAATGGGTGAACGCCTGGGAACACCCCAGGTTGCGCTTCCGGGGATCTTTTCACGGGCCTTGAGCCAATAGACCATCGTAAGTACAGGCCGAACTACTGAAGCGCGTCACTTATGGTGGTCTTGACTGAGCCCACCGTGGGGTGGAAGGAAGGGCGCGACAATACCCGTCTCAACAAATACAGTTTCTGTAAGATCAGGCCGACAATACCCGTCTCAACAAATACAGTTTCTGTAAGATCAGGCCGACAATACCCGTCTCAACAAATACAGTTTCTGTAAGATCAGGCCGACAATACCCGTCTCAACAAATACAGTTTCTGTAAGATCAGGCCGACAATACCCGTCTCAACAAATACAGTTTCTGTAAGATCAGGCCGACAATACCCGTCTCAACAAATACAGTTTCTGGACGATCAGGCCGACAATACCCGTCTCAACAAATACAGTTTCTGGACGATCAGGCCGACAATACCCGTCTCAACAAATACAGTTTCTGGACGATCAGGCCGACAATACCCGTCTCAACAAATACAGTTTCTGGACGATCAGGCCGACAATACCCGTCTCAACAAATACAGTTTCTGAACGATCAGGCCGACAATACCCGTCTCAACAAATACAGTTTCTGGACGATCAGGCCTATAGTTTGGTATTTGTACTACCGAGTGGCATTCGGGCATGGAATGGGTTACCTGAACAAACCAGTAACTTAACATCATTTAAAACATTAATAAAAATGCAAGACTAGACTCGGACCACGGATGAGCGTAGGACGCAATAATCTTCTCTATAGAAGGAGCGTCTGTAATGTATAAGATAAGATAAAGAGCAAGCATTGGCTACGTGCTAATTTAATTATCCAAGGGGAATCCCTTACTGGGGCGGGGAGGGGGGGGGGTGCAGTGAATGTGCTTAGGCCTACATTGTCCTAGCATGGCAGTATGCGTCATTCAGGGGCGGAGCTAGGATTACAGTGTCCCACCCCTTACATGTAACGCCCTGGACTTTCGACTCGTACAGTTTAAAGTTTAAACAAAATTAAACTTCTAAATTCTGAAAAAAGTCATTGGGGTAGGTTATAATAGCAGGCAAATTATGAATCCACGTACGTAGGGGCCTACACTTACATGCAGGACTACATGTTCACTTCAAACTAGGACTAGATTATTTAAAAAAAAATCTTTTATCTAACTATAGAACTATAGACAAATTTCTATATTGAAATTACCATCACCGTTTTCCTCCGCAAAATAAAAAACAAACAAACACAACACGTAAACAAACAAACTCTAATTTTTTGTAAAGTTTGTACAAAAATGTAGGTCAGAGGTCAGCTAAAAGAAGTTTCCCCTTTCCAAGACTCCGCCACTGTCGCACAAAGTTTCTTGTTACTCAACACATAGATTTTTTTTATTACTGAAAGCTTTTACTACTGCAACCTTTAAATTAACCTTTAACCCTGAAATTAGGCCGTCACAATATTAGCGCACAGTTCACAAAGTTCACGCATATCTATTGTATGACCTAAACAGTACACACTAAGCCTGGGTCATCTTGCTTCCCGTCTACTGTGGCTACTAGCACACATTCATTTACACCAGAAAAATTAAATTCTCATGTAACCTTTTTTTCAAAGAATTTTCCAACAATAACAAATGATGATGCATGTTGAATGGGGGGGGGGGGGTATGTTGCTATTAAATTATTTTCCAGATTCTCAGATTTTCCAGGATGATTTTCTCTTGTTTTTATTCCTCCTTGATTATTTGTACAATAACAAATACTGAAATAGGCCTACTACTACTACTACTACTGTCGCTACACAAACACACACTTTTTCCTTTCACTCACAATAACATTTTGGCCCTCCCCCTTCTTCCTCCCTATACGCCAGCAAACAATCGACCCTTGCATATATATCGTGTTAAAATAGATTCCAACAGTCTAGATGAAAAGCGATGGAGAAGTGATATTGAACGGAACAAGCAGATGTATCGGAAAGCAAACATTCGACCCTTGCATATAATCATATAATATATCGTGTTAAAATAGATTTAATGGCTTCTGCGTGCCATGTCATTTTTTTTTCATTAGCTCTCGCTGATCTTTTTCAAATAAATCAAAATAAATCATTATGTCGTTTACCTGTTCGAAAGCGTTCAGTTTCAGCGGATAAAAACTAGTCTTTGTGTCTCTTCAGAGTCTTTACAAGCTTATGTAGCGCTCCAGGGCAAAAGTTTCTGCGCCGCTCCCTTGCATACTGTAACTGCTTGTTTAGTGCTATATTTGCTATAGGCTATTTAGACTACATTTGCCGCCCTCCTGGAAGTGTCGCCCCCGGGCAAATGCCCCTCTCTTCCCCCTCCTATTTGAGGGCACTGCGTCTCCTGTGCTTACATCAAGGAATGCTACATCAAAAGAATATGCCGACTATTCTACATTTGGTTGGTTTTGTTTGTATTATATCGCAAGCCCAAAAATACCTAATACAAGTGGTTAGTATCTGCAAACCATTAACTGAATTGATTTTCGCGATTCCAATAAAATATTATTATAAAGTATATCCTTCAATTTTACGAAAAAAAAATAGTGTGCCACCGAAATGACCCCCCCCCCCCTCCCCCGAAAAATAAAAAATAACAACCTAAATCGATTTCAGATTTCCGATTTGATATTTAAAATTTATCTTATCAAGAGGATATCACTCAAATTAATATAATTTCACCATATCTGTAGGCCTAAATAGAAAACGTTTACAATTATTCAAAATGTTTTATTATGCGGCGATATATCAAGGTATAAGTGCCCATAAAAAGGCCGAAAATGACAAAAACGCTGCTGCGATGGTTGGCAAACAGAAAAGATTTGTCAAATTTCTTGTAAACCACATTGGGAGGCTGCTGTTAAGCTTCCATTGCATTATACTTATACACCATGAAAGTTTGTGTGCAAAGATATCTTTATTGGACTTGCACTCCGTAATGGAAACTGTTGTTAAAATAGTCAACTTTATTAGTTTCCCACTCTTCGTTGATTTACCGACTATTCAAATCTTTATTTAACGACTCATCTAAATGTTGAACTTGTGTTTACAAGGACAGGATCAAACAATTCTTGAACTGTTGGTTACTCATTTTTACTGGAAAGAATTCGGATTGAAACTGGACATTAGAAATATTTATCCGTTTTATTACTAAAACATCATAGTACTTCCCCTATGTTAAAACTCATTCAGATCTATATCAATACACATAGATGAGCTTAAGTTTAAGAAGTATATTGAAGCACTCAAAGGGGAGTTTTCTGGCTGAAGTCTATTTTGAAATGCAGCAAATTGAATTTAAAACATCCGATTTATCGACATCAAAATTTGCCGAATCGCGAACAAAACTGGAAGAAAGCTGCTTAGAAAGGTCGTCAGCTATACTTAAACCGTTCATTTGTTTGAAAAAATGTTGCATTTGTTTTACTTTCATCTATTGGCTCAACTTACACTTTTTACAGATTTTCTCATAAAAGATTTTCTCATACAATAAAACTTTTTTAATCCCATAAGAAAGTCTTGAAGCATTAAGCAGGGCTCACATTAATTGATGCAGACAAATTGCATTCAAATGTTTTTATCTTCTTTAAATATTAAAGCACACAAAATAATTCGAAATCAAATTTATTTGTTTTAACTTTTAAAAAACATCAACAGCTTAAGTGTATATACGAGCATTATTTTACGTAAGTGTTATTATCGCAATATGCGCCTTTTTTTTTATCATGATACATATAGGGCCTACATTTAATAATTATTGTTAAAAAAAATACATATAGTACTAACAGTAGGGGTTGACTATTTGGCTGTTGGCACGCTGAGTGAGTTAGAAATTCTACTTTGGCACGCCGCTATCAAAAGGTTGCCGCTAGCTAGCTTAGAGGATTATTATTGAAAGCCATGGTAGGCCTATATCTCGCAAACTATTTTCAGATGAAACAGGGCTGTACACAAGTTTTCACCCTGAAAGTGATGTACCCGTCAGACCAAATTGATTCATAGGGCCGGTGAAGCAGCGTTCCCCAGTTTGCGTGGCCATGGCATACTAGGAGATTGTGTGACCAGCACAATGCTCAGCCGTTTTTACCTTACTAATTTCAGGTACCCATCAAAACTAAGTAGATTCAAAATCCTGAACAAAATCATTGCCCTTGTCGGGATTCGAGCCCATGACCTTTGGTACTCTAGTCGACTGCCTTGCGGCTCGGCCAGTGTCCCTTTAGACTCCTTTTGGGATTAAGAATATGCATAAAATGATGCCAACTCCAAGGTACTCTCCAAACAAAACAAAAAGGTCACTCCATTGATTGCATGTTTAATAAATCAGCTTCAATGTATTTCATTTTATTTGTTTATGAAGAGGCTATTTATATTATGTTTCATTTAAATACCCGGTAATTATTTAGCAAGTACTTCAACTTCAAGCACAAAACTAACATTAGCCTTTTTTTTTTTTCAGACAAAAACAAAATGATTCTCAGCCTAGCAGACGTGACTTTCATTGTTTTGTTATCTGCAGAGCTCTATCATCTAATAGCTCATGTAATGATCCTATGTGGTATCCGGAGCCTCCCTCGCAAAGATTTGGTTCGGGTCCGCCTTTATTTCTTGTTGGATGCATTGACAGTGTTTGTAGCAGCCTTCCTAGTCACAGGCAGACTCCGATGGCTAGCAGTGCTGCAAATACTTCAACATATGTTCTACTTTTTCACCTGGGATAAATCATATATGGCAAAAAGGGTAATTATTATAAGAGTTTTTTTTAAAATATAAAACAGTTTCGTTTTAAAAAGAATTGAATTTTTTAATACTATTTAAGATGTTATTCAATGAAATAATGCAATAAAGTTGTATTATAGTTGTGTTGTATTATGTCTAGATCATAGACTGGAGTTCCCTGGAATGGTTTAAAAGTAATCAGAGAAAGTCGCCTCAACTTGATTCTGCCCTGGGAACGTTGTTTGATGTGTGCGTGCACGCCGCCATGATGTACGTTCTGGGTGAGCAGATGGGAATATTCAGCATCCTGGTCTCCATCTTCATCACACAGGCAGCAGTCTACAGTATACTCTACAACCCAAAGTTGGCCTGGAGCAGTCCGGACAATGTGCCAGGTTGGGTTCAGAAACGTGTTGGAAAACTAGCACTGGATCAATCTTAAATTAAATGCATCTTTTCTTTTTCTTATCAGCTCAATGAAGGTAGACTAATCACAAATGATGTTAAATTCCTTTTAATTTATTTCAAAACTCATAACTTTTTTTTTGTGTCATAAAATTGAATGTGCACATATTGATTTTTTATCCTGTGATGGGTAAACACACTCAGTGAATCCAACACACCTGGTGAACCCAACAGACCCGGTGACCCCAACACACCTGGTGAACCCAACAGACCCGGTGACCCCAACACACCTGGTGAACCCAACAGACCTGGTGACCCCAACACACCTGGTGACCCCAACACACCTGGTGAACCCAAATCTTGCTTTTGTTTTATGTCCCCACACAGGTGAACTATTTGTTAGAATTCAAAATAATTAAAATATTTCAAACTTTTGTTTTAACAACATAGCTGTAGTTTTGTTTGAGAAAGGCATGCACAATGAGCTTTTATATATTCATTATATCATTATACCAGTAATGCTTTCTTACTATTGTAAACAGTTTTATTGTCACATGAGGTATCTTAACTAAAATCTACCAGTATATTGAATTGATGTCTGCATATCTATACAGCTAGTAATTAAGGGGAGATCAAAATTTGGTTAAGGTCTGTAGAGACTATACCGGTACTTCTGCTACCAGTACTATATATAGAAGCCTATATGTCTAAAGTACAAGTCTAATACAGAATAGTTTCTTTCTTGGCTTCAGGTTGCTTTCATTCTTTTAAGAATTTTGTACATTTCTATAATCTGAACTCATTGAAAGAAAGGTAAACAAAGGGGCGCAACTCTCATGTGTAAATGTTGGCTAATAATTTTAAACCAAAGAATTAACTCATTCCCTACTCAGACATTTCTTGTGACTGACAAATTTCATTCACCTTGTAGTTACAGCCTAAATCTTTTCAAACCTTTTTTATAACAATATAGTTTTTCTTTAAAATAGAATTATGTAAAGTTAAAATATAGTTTGTAAATTAAACAGAAAAGATCAACTGTATGAATTTTGACCAAGTTGATGAATCAATTATTAGGGTCATTCACCTCACTAGAATCATACAATTGTTAAATGCATTCAAATAAGGAAAGAGTTTGATAAAAGATCTGCTGTCCCACAATTAGTAAAAATTACTTTACATGTAAGATTTATTGAAAATCAAAGTTGGCACTAATTTTTCTGTTGCTTTTTAAATTGTTTAAAATTGTATAAGTATAAGGGCAAGTGAATTTAGCATTAGTTGGAGTAATGTACCTTGCACAACTGTAATTGAATATCTGTTCACATTGATTGTGATTTTTGCTTGTGATAATTTTGTGTTTTACATTTTGTAATCTACTGCAAGTATTTCAACTGAGCTAGTCTATAGATGCTTCATTTATTTTAATTAATTTATCCAATCGTTGTCTACATTTGTTGCATAAATGAATGGAATTTTTCTCTCTCGTTATTTACAAATCAATTTTTAATCACAATAAAATTTTTATATGCAATCTTTTTCAGAATTATTGTGTTTGTTAGGATAATGTTGTGTATACATTTTAGTAGCTCTGGATTTGAGACAATGTCTAAATGTCTGGTATGCTATTACACTTCTGTACCCATGGGCCTCAAAGTTGGCAAAGTGTGTAAACCTCCGATATGATCACATTAAGATTACACCGGTGGGCGAACACATGGGGGACAACTCCCGCTGGAGGTCTGAGACCCATTGCACTGCCGAGAGGCCATGGGGTTTCGGTGGGGAGGAAGCAATGGATGCAGCAGTCCCGTCTCACAAACCACCCGCTTGCCTGTATCTATAGTATAGGATTTGTGTTACAAGGTGACATTGCAGGTATACGGGCAAGCCACCACGATAATGATCCTAGGGGAACCGCAGTGAACAATCTCAGGGCTATGGAAACCTTCCCTGTTACACACCATGCCATTAGAGACATTATAATTTGGTATGCTATTACACAGTGTGTGTCTAAATGTCTGGTATGCTATTACACAGTGTGTGTCTAAATGTCTGTTATGCTATTACACAGTGTGTGTCTAAATGTCTGGTATGCTATTACACAGTGTGTGTCTAAATGTCTGGTATGCTATTACACAGTGTGTGTCTAAATGTGTGTCTAAATGTCTGGTATGCTATTACACAGTGTGTGTCTAAATGTCTGGTATGCTATTACACAGTGTGTGTCTAAATGTCTGGTATGCTATTACACAGTGTGTTAATAAAAAAAACAAGCACATCATATAAAGCAACAGGTCCTCAATTTGTATAAGAAAGGTTTTAATTTTATTATATACAAAATAAGACACTATTTGTGTTGATATGTTCACAGAACACTGACCTATACACAGTTAAAACCAATGCTATAAAACAAAACCAATCAAGATGAAGCTGATGTCATCAGTTTGTTTCTATTTCTAACTTCACAAGCCAAACCAATGGTCTGCCTGACAGTCCCTGGTCCAAGACTTGGCACAGATCCAACACCATTCAGTTTTACATCTAGTGCAGATCATATGCATGCAGCCACCTGGTCAGGTGAAAGGTCAAATTGTGTTTAAATTTTCATCTTTATTAAAGACAAAAATATTCAGCCAATGAAGTCAACACACAAGATAATCTCAGCTGAATCACATTATATAACAACTAAATACAACATTACAAACAATGATGTGTAAGTGTAAGTAACATTACAAACAATGATGTGTAAGAAACATTACAAACAATGATGTGTAAGAAACATTACAAACAATGATGTGTAAGTAACATTACAGACAATGATGTGTAAGTGTAACAAGCATTACAAACAATGATGTGTAAGTAACATTACAAACAATGATGTGTAAGTAACATTACAGACAATGATGTGTAAGTGTAACAAACATTACAAACAATGATGTGTAAGAAACATTACAAACAATGATGTGTAAGAAACATTACAAACAATGATGTGTAAGTGTAAGAAACATTACAAACAATGATGTGTAAGAAACATTATAAACAATGATGTGTAAGAAACATTACAAACAATGATGTGTAAGTGTAAGAAACATTACAAACAATGATGTGTAAGTGTAAGAAACATTACAAACAATGATGTGTAAGAAACATTACAAACAATGATGTGTAATTGTAAGAAACATTACAAACAATGATGTGTAAGCGTAAGAAACATTACAAACAATGATGTGTAAATGTAACAAGCATTACAAACGATGTGCAAGTGTAAGAAACATTACAGACAATGATGTGTAAGTGTAACAAGGATTACAAACAATGATGTGTAAGTATAAGAAACATTACAGACAATGATGTGTAAGTGTAACAAGCATTACAAACAATGATGTGTAAGAAACATTACAAACAATGATGTGTAAGAAACATTACAAACAATGATGTGTAAGTGTAAGAAACATTACAAACAATGATGTGTAAGTGTAAGAAACATTACAAACAATGATGTGTAAGTGTAATTTCATTACAAACAATGATGTGTAAGAAACATTACAAACAATGATGTGTAAGTGTAAGAAACATTACAAACAATGATGTGTAAGAAACATTATAAACAATGATGTGTAAGAAACATTACAAACAATGATGTGTAAGTGTAAAAAACATTTCAAACAATGATGCGTAAGTGTAAGAAACATTACAAACAATGATGTGTAAGAAACATTACAAACAATGATGTGTAAGAAACATTACAAACAATGATGTGTAAGTGTAAGAAACATTACAAACAATGATGTGTAAGAAACATTATAAACAATGATGTGTAAGAAACATTACAAACAATGATGTGTAAGTGTAAGAAACATTACAAACAATGATGTGTAAGTGTAAGAAACATTACAAACAATGATGTGTAAGAAACATGACAAACAATGATGTGTAATTGTAAGAAACATTACAAACAATGATGTGTAAGCGTAAGAAACATTACAAACAATGATGTGTAAGTGTAAGAAACATTACAAACAATGATGTGTAAGAAACATTACAAAGAATGATGTGTAAGAACCATTAAAAACAATGATGTGTAGGTGTAAGAAACATTACAAACAATGATGTGTAAGAAACATTACAAACAATGATGTGTAAGAAACATTACAAACAATGATATGTAAGTGTAAGAAACATTACAAACAATGATGTGTCAGAAACATTATAATCAATGATGTGTAAGAAACATTACAAACAATGATGTGTAAGTGTAAGAAACATTACAAACAATGATGTGTAAGTGTAAGAAACATTACAAACAATGATGTGTAAGAAACATTACAAACAATGATGTGTAATTGTAAGAAACATTACAAACAATGATGTGTAAGCGTAAGAAACATTACAAACAATGATGTGTAAGTGTAAGAAACATTACAAACAATGATGTGTAAGAAACATTACAAAGAATGATGTGTAAGAACCATTAAAAACAATGATGTGTAGGTGTAAGAAACATTACAAACAATGATGTGTAATTATAAGAAACATTACATAGAATGACTTGTAAGAAACTATGAAAGAGAACTGACCACTTCTCTCAGTTTTTGTCTGACATCCAGGACAAGGTTTTGTTGTTTCCTGAATCAAATTTTTACTTTCCCTCTCCCATGATGCTCTCTGGGCTCTCTCATCATTAATTTCTAAATCCTGGGAAAGAATATTACATAGGTAGGTGATTCAACAAGACACAACAGTTTGAACTCTCTCATCATTAATTTCTAAATCCTGGGAAAGAATATTACATAGGTAGGTGATTCAACAAGACACAACAGTCTGAACTCTCTCATCATTAATTTCTAAATCCTGGGAAAGAATATTACATAGGTAGGTGATTCAACAAGACACAACAGTCTGAACTCTCTCATCATTAATTTCTAAGTCCTGGGAAACAATATTACATAGGTAGGTGATTCAACAAGACACAAGAGTTTGAACTCTCTCATCATTAATTTCTAAATCCTGGGAAAGAATATTACATAGGTAGGTGATTCAACAAGACACAACAGTCTGAACTCTCTCATCATTAATTTCTAAGTCCTGGGAAACAATATTACATAGGTAGGTGATTCAACAAGACACAAGAGTTTGAACTCTCTCATCATTAATTTCTAAATCCTGGGAAAGAATATTACATAGGTAGGTGATTCAACAAGACACAAGAGTTTGAACTCTCTCATCATTAATTTCTAAATCCTGGGAAAGAATATTACATAGGTAGGTGATTCAACAAGACACAAGAGTTTGAACTCTCTCATCATTAATTTCTAAATCCTGGGAAAGAATATTACATAGGTAGGTGATTCAACAAGACACAACAGTTTGAACTCTCTCATCATTAATTTCTAAATCCTGGGAAAGAATATTACATAGGTAGCGGACCGGTAGGTGATTCAACAAGACACAAGAGTTTGAACTCTCTCATCATTAATTTCTAAGTCCTGGGAAACAATATTACTTAGGTAGGTGATTCAACAAGACACAAGAGTTTGAACTCTCTCATCATTAATTTCTAAATTCTGGGAAAGAATATTACATAGGTAGGTGATTCAACAAGACACAAGAGTTTGAACTCTCTCATCATTAATTTCTAAATTCTGGGAAAGAATATTACATAGGTAGGTGATTCAACAAGACACAACAGTTTGAACTCTCTCATCATTAATTTCTAAATCCTGGGAAAGAATATTACATAGGTAGGTGATTCAACAAGACACAAGAGTTTGAACTCTCTCATCATTAATTTCTAAATCCTGGGAAAGAATATTACATAGGTAGGTGATTCAACAAGACACAAGAGTTTGAACTCTCTCATCATTAATTTCTAAGTCCTGGGAAACAATATTACATAGGTAGGTGATTCAACAAGACACAAGAGTTTGAACTCTCTCATCATTAATTTCTAAGTCCTGGGAAACAATATTACATAGGTAGGTGATTCAACAAGACACAAGAGTTTGAACTCTCTCATCATTAATTTCTAAGTCCTGGGAAACAATATTACATAGGTAGGTGATTCAACAAGACACAAGAGTTTGAACTCTCTCATCATTAATTTCTATGTCCTGGGAAAGAATATTACATAGGTAGGTGATTCAACAAGACACAAGAGTTTGATTCAAGTCATTCTTTTCACTCTCAGATTTACAAAGACTTTGTTCAACAGAAATAAGATAATCAAATATTTAATCTTGATATAATATATTTTGGCGTTCTCTGGTCTTAGGGGAGGTAATCTAAAATGAAGTTTAGAATAACTCTTACATAACTGTCCTTTCTTACATAAGAACTTCAGTTTCAACTGAAGAAAGAATGTCAGTTCAAACATTTGTCTCTACAGACAGCAAGACAATCCCATGAATATACTGTAATGGTATATAGTACAAGTGTAATAAGACTGACAAACATAAATCTGTCTCTTCAGACAGCAAGACAATCCCATGAATATACTGTAATGGTATATAGTACAAGTGTAATAAGACAGACAAACTTAAATCTGTGTCTTCAGACAGCAAGACAATCCCATGAATATACTGTAATGGTACATAGTACAAGTGTAATAAGACTGACAAACTTAAATATGTCTCTACAGACAGCAAGACAATCCCATGAATATACTGTAATGGTATATAGTACAAGTGTAATAAGACTGACAAACTTAAATATGTCTCTACAGACAGCAAGACAATCCCATGAATATACTGTAATGGTATATAGTACAAGTGTAATAAGACTGACAAACTTAAATATGTCTCTACAGACAGCAAGACAATCCCATGAATATACTGTAATGGTATATAGTACAAGTGTAATAAGACTGACAAACTTAAATATGTCTCTACAGACAGCAAGACAATCCCATGAATATACTGTAATGGTATATAGTACAAGTGTAATAAGACTGACAAACTTAAATATGTCTCTACAGACAGCAAGACAATCCCATGAATATACTGTAATGGTATATAGTACAAGTGTAATAAGACTGACAAACTTAAATATGTCTCTACAGACAGCAAGACAATCCCATGAATATACTGTAATGGTATATAGTACAAGTGTAATAAGACTGACAAACTTAAATATGTCTCTACAGACAGCAAGACAATCCCATGAATATACTGTAATGGTATATAGTACAAGTGTAATAAGACTGACAAACTTAAATATGTCTCTACAGACAGCAAGACAATCCCATGAATATACTGTAATGGTATATAGTACAAGTGTAATAAGACTGACATGTGCCTACAACAGTGTCAGATTTTCTCTGTTCACTAACTGTTAGCCTGGTTCCTGGTCATGGCAGAAAAGCTATTTGAAATCCCATGGGACAATTTCAGATAAAACACTGTACTGTAGGCTCCAGACTCATAACAATGTGATGGTCATTTATATAGTACATACCTCCTTGCTATAGTATAGTAAGCTTAGTGCACTCAAATATCAATGGAAAAAATTGAGTTTTGGTTTCAATTTAGATATTTTGTTTTTACATGAATTTCATTACCGGTAGTTTAAATTGTTTTTATAAATTTAAATCAAAAGTTGCTATAGTTTTTGAAAAAAACAAATGATTTACTTGTAAAGTTAATTCTATAAACAATAACTTTTCCAAATGTAAGTTATTGATAACATTTTATAAAACATGTATGAGGCAATATAAGGATGTGAAATAAGTCTAGACCCAAACATCATTAAACCAAAGCATTTGTAACTTGAAGGGGCACGGTAGCCGAGTGGCAGCGCGTTCAAATGGCGAGCTGAAGGTCCCGGGTTCGAATCCTGGTGAAGGCTAGGATTTTTCCAGGGTTTGAAGGGTGTCTTTGAGTCTACCCAGCTCTGATGGGTACCTGACCTTAGTTGGGGTAAAGTAAAGGCGGCTGTGCATAGTGCTGGCCACACAATCACCTAGTATACCATGGCCACAGAAACTGGTGAACACTGCTTCATCGGACCTATGGATCAATTTGGTCTGACGGGTACTTTACTTTACTTTATTCAAAACTTGATTGTAACAATCAAATGAAGTGGACCCAAAAATCATTAAATCAAAGTACAGTGTAATCCGGTTATGTCACCGGCCTAGTTGTTTGCCAAAAAGCGTCGAGATAACCGATGATCGAGATAAACGAAAACAAATATGGCGGAAAAATATTAACATGTGCTTGAAATTATTTTATGTACATGATGTGCGTTAATAAATGAGAATGTACATGCACATGTTTTTGGAGAGTTTTTTTACACAACAGCATTGCCGTTATTTGTTTGATGAATAACAGAAGGTAATTTGGTAGCGTCCATTAGGACCGCACTTTCAATTTAAAAAAAAAATAATTTAGTAATTTGTCAATTTTCGTAATTTAAAAAGCGAAATAAAATTCAACTATTCAGCCATCGAATAAATATTCTGCCCGAGACTATGGTGAAAGGTCAAATCCTTTATTTTGTTCTTGAAAATGAAAACCCTTGAATAAAATGAAATAGACCCAAACATCATTAAACCAAAGTATTTATAACTTGATTGTAATAATAACATGAAGTGAAAGTTTCAGAGATTAAACTTCAGGACATATTGAGCTTTTTACAAAGAAATATTGGGTAATAAAAATGATGGTATTAAAGTATTTTTCACTTTTATTGGCAATTTCTAAACGTTTTGATTAAACATTTGTATTGCTATTGACTGAATTATCATCAGAAAGTCTAAAGGCTTCTAACTTTGTCAGGCGACAATGTGTTTTTGACTTTACAGATTCATGAGAGTTAACAAAATATTTTATATACCGGGCATACAAGAAAAAGAACATGACTCACAGATAGTTCTAGACGCAGGGACTCGAGATATTCTTCACAGTCTCCGCCATGATATTCTCTTCTGCAATCTCTACAGCTCTCAAACTGAAACAAATACAATGGTGGATAAATGATTCTAACAGCTGTAATAAATGACTTGATTCTAACAGCTGTAATAAATGACTTGATTCTAACAGCTGTAATAAATGACCTGATTCTAACAGCTGTAATAAATGACTTGATTCTAACAGCTGTAATAAATGACTTGATTCTAACAGCTGTAATAAATGACTTGATTCTAACAGCTGTAATAAATGACTTGATTCTAACAGCTGTAATAAATGACTTGATTCTAACAGCTGTAATAAATGACTTGATTCTAACACCTGTAATAAATGACTTGATTCTAACAGCTGTAATAAATGACTTGATTCTAACAGCTGTAATAAATGACTTGATTCTAACAGCTGTAATAAATGACTTGATTCTAACAGCTGTAATAAATGACTTGATTCTAACAGCTGTAATAAATGACTTGATTCTAACAGCTGTTATTTAATGACTCGAATCTAACAGCTGTAATAAATGACTTGATTCTAACAGCTGTAATAAATGACTTGATTCTAACAGCTGTAATAAATGACTTGATTCTAACAGCTGTAATAAATGACTTGATTCTAACACCTGTAATAAATGACTTGATTCTAACAGCTGTAATAAATGACTTGATTCTAACAGCTGTAATAAATGACTTGATTCTAACAGCTGTAATAAATGACTTGATTCTAACAGCTGTAATAAATGACTCAATTCTAACAGCTGTAATAAATAACTCGATTCTAACAGCTGTAATAAATGACTTGATTCTAACAGCTGTAATAAATGACTTGATTCTAACAGCTGTAATAAATGACTTGATTCTAACAGCTGTAATAAATGACTTGATTCTAACAGCTGTAATAAATGACTTGATTCTAACAGCTGTAATAAATGACTTGATTCTAACAGCTGTAATAAATGACTTGATTCTAACAGCTGTAATAAATAACTTGATTCTAACAGCTGTAATAAATGACTCGATTCTAACAGCTGTAATAAATGACTCAATTCTAACAGCTGTAATAAATGACTCAATTCTAACAGCTGTAATAAATGACTTGATTCTAACAGCTGTAATAAATAACTTGATTCTAACAGCTGTAATAAATGACTTGATTTTAACAGCTGTGATAAATGACTTGATTCTAACAGCTGTAATAAATGACTTGATTCTAACAGCTGTAATAAATGACTCAATTCTAACAGCTGTAATAAATAACTTGATTCTAACAGCTGTAATAAATGACTCGATTCTAACAGCTGTAATAAATGACTCAATTCTAACAGCTGTAATAAATAACTTGATTCTAACAGCTGTAATAAATGACTTGATTCTAACAGCTGTAATAAATGACTTGATCTCAATTGGAAAAAAAATGCTATTAGAGTTGGACACACAATCTCTATGTAAGGCATGAAAAAACAAAATGCTACTCTGACCATATTATTGGTTCTAGAAACAGGGTTCCCACTCTTTTTCAGAAAAAAAATTCCTGACTGTTTCCTGACTATTTCCTTGCTATAAGAGCAAAATTCCTGGTTACCAAAATGAATTTAAATTTACTGTATAACGAGTATAATTCTACTTACATTAAGTCTAAACACAACATAAACTGACAATTCAGATTTAATAATTCAATTAAATCCTTTATTTAGTACAGATAATAAACTTTAATCACAAAATTATTAATTTTGTACAACTTTTATTTTCTCCTCAATGACACTTGTCATTTCTCCCAATGCTTTTGTTTTGAGAGAAATGTGGAGGGCTTTGCAATAGGTGTGTAGTTTCTGATGTCTTATCTTCATTGATAATGACTGGGAAAGACACACAAAGTGTTTTATATTATAAATATAAATAGGCAAATAAGTCTACTACTTAATAACATAAAAAAGCCAAAATCATGATGATATTAGTGTTCCTTAGCTCTAAGTCAATATTATCTTGCTAAATATCACTAGAAATGTCTTTAAGAGAGGCTACTATTGGTATCTCATTTACTAAAAGTAGGTAACTAATTGAAAAAAAATATTATTTTGTAAGCCTAGTAACAAAGACAAAAAAGGACAACTGGGTCTGGCTTAAGGATTAAAAATAATTAAGAGTGATCCCCCTTGCTTTTTATACATTTCGTACTTTTTAATTAAAAAGCCTTTGCGTCCATTTTTTTAAATAAATTAAAAATTATATAATTAGTCCAATTATTTATCCATATCATGAAAGAGCTTGATTGCAAATACATCAATATTTCCTATTTTTATTTTATGATATGCAGAATCAGTGAATTCGAGGTCACAAACTTCAAAGTCAAAAACATCAAAACTAAAATCAAACAAACTACTAGGCAGGGCCTAAATATAAATACATGTTTAAGTTTTGAAACCCCAATCATAGTTAGCCTGTAGGCCTACACTAAAATAAATTTTGAAACCACATTCAAACAACTGTCTAAACAAAATTAGGCATGGACTAGAACTATAGTTTCTTAGCAACAAATTCCGACGCGAAAATCGGACATTCACATTAGCCCATTAACTACTACTAGATCTATGGCAAGTGGCAAGCCTATGCCTATGACTACGCTTACTAGGAGATTTTCGTCAATTCATTTTATCAGAGCCTTAGCCTAATATTTAAATAAATGACTCTTATATAATATTTAAAACAATTGTGAGCGAAAATTCCAATTTAATGTGTTCTTAATAAATGATAGTAGGCCTACATTTGCCATAAGATGAACAAAAGATTGAAAACATTCTAAAATATATTTTTTTTCGCGAGACAAAACTAGCAGGTCATCTTTGTCTTAGGCAAAATCGGCCGCTTTAACCCAAGTAGGCCTAATTAATTACATAAAGTCTAAAGTCAAGTATATCTTATAAGTTTACAGACAATTCCTTCTAGACAGAAGATTATTACGTCCACTAGGCCCAAAACTCCTCCAGGGCGACAGGGATCCGTCGGTGGCAGGGATAGAACCCGCGACCTGTCAGTTGATTTTTGGCTGACAGGCCGGTGAACTAACCGCAAGTATAGGCTAATATATAATGGAAGACTTATAGTAATGGGCGAAGTGTGGGCTTAGGCTTACTAAGACTAAAAGAAGAATGATTTTGTTTTTGTAAATGGTCAATTGATCAAAATCATAATGGCTGGATTTAATCTGATATAAAATTAAATAACATTGAGGACGTTGACCCGTCCTTGACCTTTGATCTTGTATTTTTGGAACTTACGACAGTGGACAGTAGCAGTAAGAATCACTGCATTTTTAAATATAAAACAAAACAATACAAGATACTTGCCTTAAAGAAAATCAGCAAAGCCAAGTCAGAAAATTACCGATAGTAGGCATAAGTGTTAAAAAAAACGGCGAGATCGCTAAAGGATTAAATGAATGATCACAAACAAAAACGTAAAACATAGTGAACTAGTCCTCCGACCTCGATATATTTAGGAATAGATTCGCCTATCCCTTTGTTTTAAATTCTCAGTGTGCATTGGGTGGAAAACACAAAAAACGGCGCTAATGATCGAAAAATACACATTCGGCGAGGAAAAACTATGCATCTGTGACATTTTTGTTTTGGGTTTTTGTCTTCTTTTTTTTTCCCGGCTTTTTAGACCTTTTTCCTTTCTAAATCCCGTCTTTTACGGCCGGATAAATTTTTACTGAATTCCCGTCTAATTCCCGACTTTCCCGGAAGCGTGGGAACCCTGTAGAAAGAAAAACCTTTCTATATCCCCAGTGAGCTCCTTAAGTAAAAATTTAAAAAATATTTTTTGACTACCTTACATTCTCGACATCTAATCAACCGTTCATCTGCTGATGGGAACAAACCGGTGCCACAACCTGGTCCAGGACACAAAATGCCGCCATTCTGAAGGACATATTCTTCAGCACCAAAATTTTTGTATCTCTCATACTGGAGTAGATGAAAAAAATTTTGTCCTTACATTAAAACAATTCTTTGATTCTTTGTAGGTTTTGTTTCATTTAATGTATACAACATTTCATTTCACTGTGAAACTGTGTGTTGTGGCTGAGATTAAAAACTGTAATTTAGACCTCAAGGATTTTGGTTTCTTATGAATATAAATTAAAGTGATGACCAAAACTCCAACTAGGAAACAGATTGTATGAGGGGTGGGGAGAGTAGGGGGGGATTTGATCTTCAGCAACCCCCTGTCTGAAAGGGAAAGGTAGAGTGGTGGAGCGATGGGTGTAGCGATGGGTGGAGCCATGGGTGTATCGATGTGTGTAGCGATGGGTGGAGCCATGGGTGGAGCCATGGGTGGAGCAATGGGTGGAGCAATGGGTGGAGCGATGGGTGGAGCCATGGGTGGAGCCATGGGTGGAGCCATGGGTGGAGTGATGGGTGTCATAAGTCTGATTAGGTTCCAGTCCTGCAGCTTGATTACATAAATGTTCATAAGTATTGCTTAATCCTGTATATCCCCATAGGAGCATAGGGCAGCAACTACACTTTTTCATTGGTCTCAGTCTTGTGGAGGCTCCCTTTATTTGTGTCCATGTGAGGCCAACAGCTTTTGCCTCACTTATGACAGATTTTCCTCCAATTTTGCCCTGGGGATTCCAGTCAAGAGCTTGTCTTGTTACATTGTCTTCTGTTCTTCTTAAATTGTGACCAATCCACATCTACAGCTTTTGATGCTTTTTGTCGATGGGTTTTTGTCCAGTCTTTTCCCATAGGTTGACGCATGAAATTGTTTCCGGCCATCGAATTTTCAGCATTTGCGTCAGGTACCTGTTAACAAATGTCTGGAGTCTGCCTGTATTTTTGCATTGGTAAATCTCCGGTTCTCTAAGCCATATAGGAGGACTACCTTAACATTTGTATTTAATAGTCTTACTTTGTTCTTTAAGGACAGCGCGTTTGAGCTCCACAAAGCAAGCCTGGCCTTGTTGATCCTGCTCTTTATGTCTTCATCTGTTCCTCCGTATCTACTCACCACACTTCCCAAGTAAACAAATTTGTCTGTGTCTATTATTTCTTCATCATCTAGCTGTATTGACCTGTCCTGTTCATTATTTATCCTCATGACTTCTGTTTTCCTTTTATTTATTTTTAGGCCAACCATTCTCCCCTATTTGGACAGTCGGTTTAGTTTAGATTGTGTGTCTTGCTGTCTGTGTGAGAGGAGGGCAACATCGTCTGCAAAGTCCAAGTCTTCTAGCTTCTTTGTGAAAGTCCATTGAATGCCTGTGCTGTTTCCCGAGGTTGTCTTATTCATGATCCAGTCTATTACAATTAAAAATATCAGCGCTGACAGCATGCAGCCTTGATGCACACCGGTCTTCACAGCAAATGGACTGGTTAGCTTTCCTTTATGGATCACTTGGCAGCAACAGTCTTCATATAGTTTCTTGGTGATGTTGATGAATTTTGTTGGGATGCCATAGTGGCTCATTAACTTCCAGATGGTTTCTCTATCCACACTGTCGAAAGCCTTTTCAAAGTCTACAAATGTCATGTACAAGGGAGATTGCCATTCTAAAGACTGTTCAATGATTATCCGCAAAATGGTAATGTGGTCAGTACATGATCTGCCTTGTTGAAAACCTGCTTGTTCTGGCCTAAGTTTCACATCTAGGGCTTCCTTCAAACTCTCTAAGATAATCCTGGTCAGGACTTTGCCTGGAACTGAGAGAAGCATTATTCCTCTCCAGTTGCTGTATACAGAGAGATCACCTTTCTTCGGTAGCTTGACCATGTAGCCTAGTTTCCATTTGTATGGCACTTGTTCCTCTTCCCAAATTTTTTGTAGTAGTGGCTGGAGCATCTCTGCTGATACTGCTGGGTCTGCTTTTAGTGCCTCTGGTGGGATGCCAACTGGTCCAGCCGCCTTACCATTTTTGATAGAATTGATGGCTTTGATGATTTCTGCCTTAGAAGGAAGACCTGTGTTGACATTGAGGGGCTCATTTTCTGGTGGGATGTCTGGGGGAGATAGTGGTGGGCATATTTTTTCCAGGGGGGGGGGGGCTGAACTTTCACGTGACAATTATTTACCAAATACTGGGGGAGGGGGGGCTGAAATTTTGCGTTACAAACATTTACCGATTTTTTTTCAAATTTAGTACTTTTTTAAAACAAAATCTGTTGAAAAAAAATTATTTTTTTTAATTTCTATTCCTCAGCTTCCCCTGTGGCTTCGCCCCTGGTGGTGGGGGTTGGTTAAGTACCTCCTTAAAAGGTTGGACCCACCTATCTCTCTGTCCTACATCGCTTGTTATGACCTTGCCATTACTGTCCTCGACTGGTTTGCCAGACAATGTTCTTTTTATCTCGTACAATCTTTTCATGTTTCCTTGTCCAGCTGCTGTTTCTGCCTCTTTTGTCATTTCATGAATGAAACGCCTTTTATCTTCTTTAGCACTCTTCTTCACTGTGCGGCTGATTTCCCAATATTCCCAATCACAGCTTGTAGAAATTTTCTTTATCTTCTTCCTTCACTGCATTAGTCGAAGTGTAGCATTGAATGATGGTGGTTTTCCTGCCCTTTGCCTTGAATCGTGCAGAGATTAGTCTTGGAGAGATTGGTTCCCATGATATTAATGCCTTTGTTGCTTCCGGTGATAGCATCAATGCTACTCCTTGAGTGTGGTCATGGTTTAGAGCCTCATGACCAGAGAAGATGATTGTCTCTCCTGTGTCTAGTCTAGATTGGCCATTACCATTCCACCGAGTCTCACATAATCCCAGGACCTTGATATCATATTTCCTCATTTCTTTTGCTACCTGGGCAGACCTGCTGGCTTCATATAGGGTTCTTATATTCCAGGTCCCTATTCTAAATTTTGCTTTTGTCGTGATGAGGTTTGACTGCAAGCTAGCTTCCCGAGGCCTTTCACTAGCTTGCGTCATGAATTCTTTGGGAGAAGAAGAACCTCCCTGACTAAGCTTGCGTTGGTTTGGTGTAGTTTTGGTTTCTGTAGCATTGGTTTTTTTTACGGTGTAAGGTTGCTAGCCCCACGACCAACCCTCCTCCTTAGCCCGGGATTGGGACTGGCAGGATACACACAAAGGTGATAGCCAGGTGGAATTCATTAGTATTAGTATAATTAAATGATTAGTTTTAGTTGACCATAGAGGCCAACAAGGGACCAGGCTTGGGATGTCGATGAAGGAGGGGAAAGATGTATGAGCCATCTGTCAATGTACAGGCTGTTTGAAAAGATGAGAGAAGGAAGACAGTGACCTGTTTGTAATACAATGAACCAACTGTAACACCACACAATGAAATATGGATTAGTTCCTTATAACATGTCTCTACATAAATGTATCAAGCCTAGAGATAAACCCATCACAATTTCAATCTGTAATTAACGGAACATTGAAAATAAACACTAACTAGTCAATGAAACATTGAACATAAACAGAAAAAACACTAACTAGTCAATGAAACATCGAACATAAACATTAATTAGTCAATGAAACTTTAGACTCTACCTTTTCAGCTCCAAGTAAAAGAAAATGGTGAGTTTCTTCAATATGAGAATCTGGGCATCCAGCTGTAAACAGAGATAAAACATCAACAATTGTACTCAACACTAGACTTGTACAATTGTACTCAACACTAGACTTGTACAATTGTACTCAACACTAGACTTGTACACTTGTACTCAACACTAGACTTGTACAATAATTCATTCATCAGTTACTTTTCTATTTAAATATATTTTTGTAATTATTGTTTGAGGAACTCTAGGGACAAAATAAAATAATAACTTGGCATTGATGGTTTTATTCACCAGGAATTTCAGTTGTAGATAAAAATTTAATGGGAAATTAATAATTAAGGTGAATAGACAAAATGATGTACAGCTTTAGTTCCTTGTGAAACATTGGCTGATACAGTCATAAACATTGGCTGATAGAGTCATAAACATTGGCTGATACAGTCATAAACATTGGCTGATACAGTCATAAACATTGGCTGATAGAGTCATAAACATTGGCTGATAGAGTCATAAACATTGGCTGATAGAGTCATAAACATTGGCTGATAGAGTCATAAACATTGGCTGATAGAGTCATAAACATTGGCTGATAGAGTCATTGTTGTCTATTTAGCAGATTCAGTCAGTGCTGAACTATTTCATTCAGAAGTGGAAAGGTTTTAATGAAATTTTATGACTACAATACAGGTTTCATTCAAGGTTATCTCAATACAAAAGTAAGAATTGTTTAAATCTGACGTTGACCATTACAAATTTAATAAAACGATGTGGGTACAAATGTTAGAATATTTATAGAAGGCATAAAGTAAGGTCAAAGGTTATAGTCAAGTGCTATTCTATATTTGATTATTGTCTGAACTGAATAAAGCTGTCACCTGGGCATGGTAAAGTGTAGCCATGTTCTGGATGTTCAACAAATCGCCTCTCACTGAGACAAGTACTGCCATATTGACGGAAGCAATCTAAGCACATCACATGACCAGGTGAACAAGGAAATATTAACACATGAGACCTAAACAGAAGGAAATATTAACACATGTGACCTAAACAGAAGGAAATATTAACACATGCGACCTAAACAGAAGGAAATATTAACACATGCGACCTAAACAGAAGGAAATATTAACACATGTGACCTAAACAGAAGGAAATATTAACACATGTGACCTAAACAGAAGGAAATATTAACACATGAGACCTAAACAGAAGGAAATATTAACACATGTAACCTAAACAGAAGGAAATATTAACACATGCGACCTAAACAGAAGGAAATATTAACACATGAGACCTAAACAGAAGGAAATATTAACACATGCGACCTAAACAGAAGGAAATATTAACACATGCGACCTAAACAGAAGGAAATATTAACACATGTGACCTAAACAGAAGGAAATATTAACACATGTGACCTAAACAGAAGGAAATATTAACACATGAGACCTAAACAGAAGGAAATATTAACACATGCGACCTAAACAGAAGGAAATATTAACACATGTGACCTAAACAGAAGGAAATATTAACACATGTGACCTAAACAGAAGGAAATATTAACACATGCGACCTAAACAGAAGGAAATATTAACACATGCGACCTAAACAGAAGGAAATATTAACACATGTGACCTAAACAGAAGGAAATATTAACACATGTGACCTAAACAGAAGGAAATATTAACACATGAGACCTAAACAGAAGGAAATATTAACACATGCGACCTAAACAGAAGGAAATATTAACACATGCGACCTAAACAGAAGGAAATATTAACACATGCGACCTAAACAGAAGGAAATATTAACACATGCGACCTAAACAGAAGGAAATATTAACACATGTGACCTAAACAGAAGGAAATATTAACACATGTGACCTAAACAGAAGGAAATATTAACACATGAGACCTAAACAGAAGGAAATATTAACACATGCGACCTAAACAGAAGGAAATATTAACACATGTGACCTAAACAGAAGGAAATATTAACACATGCGACCTAAACAGAAGGAAATATTAACACATGTGACCTAAACAGAAGGAAATATTAACACATGTGACCTAAACAGAAGGAAATATTAACACATGAGACCTAAACAGAAATAAAATGAAAAATGCTCAATCCTTATATCAAGATAGAATGTTTGGACAAAATGTGAACAGCTAAAGATTTTATGTAAACTTACATCACTACATTGTAAACAGCTAAATAGGCTAACTAAATGTACATTTCTAAATTGTAAACAGCTGAATAGACTAACTAAATGTACATTTCTAAATTGTAAACAGCTAAATAGACTAACTAAATGTACATTTCTAAATTGTAAACAGCTAAATAGACTAACTAAATGGACATTTCTAAATTATAAACAGCTAAATAGACAAACTAAATGTACATTTCTAAATTGTAAACAGCTAAATAGACTAACTAAATGTACATTTCTAAATTGTAAACAGCTAAATAGACTAACTAAATGTACATTTCTAAATTGTAAACAGCAAAATAGACTAACTAAATGTACATTTCTAAATTGTAAACAGCTAAATAGACAAACTAAATGTACATTTCTAAATTGTAAACAGCTCAATAGACAAACTAAATGTACATTTCTAAATTGTAATGAGCTAAATAGACTAACTAAATGTACATTTCTAAATTGTAAACAGCTAAATAGACTAACTAAATGTACATTTCTAAATTGTAAACAGCTAAATCTAAAGACTTTATGTAAATTAAAAGACATCACTACATTGTAAACAGCTAAAGACTTTACGTAAACTTACATGACATCACTGCATATTATGCATTCAACTCTCCTAGAATTAATCTGGACATGTTTCAGTCCAACAGCAGTACTGTCAACTTCACCTTCGTGGTTCTGACTACATCGAAGAGAAAACCGCTACCACAAAAAGAAAATATGACATTGACAAGTCAACTAAGTAATGTGGACGTTGATTTTTTTTAAACATTTTAGCCATAAACTAAGTAGTATAGTCGTAAAGCTATGTGTTAAGTAGTACAGTCATAAAGCTAAGTGTTAAGTAGTATAGTCGTAAAGCTATGTGTTGTTTGTATGTATAATGAACAATCAGTGTGCGCTGTTCAGTGTATTCCAGTAGGTACTCACAGGTATATCACATGAACACTGTTTACAAACACCTCTTATACTAGTGCCAGGGGAAATATCCGTCCAATTAGATGGACCCTAGAAAGAAATCATGCCTGCAATTATCATCAAAATAATATATCTGTTGTACAATGGCTCTGTTGTACAATAGGTCTGGAGTATCAGTTTTTTAAACATCAAACTTTACTTCAATATGACACTTTGTATCAAACAATTTGTTTCACTTTAATGTAAAGTTTAACTTATTAAAAAAAAGGTAACAATTTAGAGGGAAAGTAAATGCCAAATGTTTTATGATTATTTTAGTTGCATAAAAATCTGATCAACAAAACCATTAGTGAATGTCTGATACAGTCATGCATAGATAATTACTTAAATTATTGTCTTCAAAAATAAACTAGTATTGATTTAGTTATCTTGGCTAGTCCAACTTTGCGGTAAATAGTTTCTATTGCAGTAATATCACAAAACATAACCTATTTGTACATTATAGTTTCTATTGAAGTAATAACACAAGTCATAACCTATTTGTGCATTATAGTTTCTATTGCAGTAATATCACAAAACATAACCTATTTGTACATTATCGTTTCTATTGCAGTAATATCACAAAACATAACCTATTTGTACATTATAGTTTCTATTGCAGTAATATCACAAAACATAACCTATTTGTACATTATAGTTTCTATTGCAGTAATATCACAAAACATAACCTATTTGTACATTATCGTTTCTATTGCAGTAATACCACAAGACATAACCTATTTGTACATTATACCGTATATACTCATGTATAAGTCGCACTGGTGTATAAGTCGCACCCCTAGATCAAGACATTTTTTCTTATATGTTGTCATTGACCCGCGCATAAGTCGCACCCTGACTTCCCGGATTATCTCAAAAATGCATACCTTTTAAACATAAAAGTTACTAAATATTCACCCTAATTTGGAAACTTTCCTTAAAAATGGTTTCAATGGTGCATAAGGCAAACATAATAAAAAAAGGCTCAATTTATTTAAACAACCGATCAATAGGCCTGCAGACTTTAGTGATATGGGAAAGTAAGGTAGGCCTATCTGTTTCTCCATGTAAGTCCCTATCCCTACTGAAGTTCATATCCCTATTGTCATACTAAAGTGGGTCAACACACACACAAAATCTTTTGATGTGCATCATTAGACTGAACGTCGCCCAGACTGTGAGGCATTGTATTGATGACGCTTTATAAGTGACCTAATTGTATTGTTTGTAATGATTTCAAGCGCGACTACGTGACCGGCAAGAAGCTGTGTTTTTTTTTTAACTCTTACATGCAACAGATGAAAAATAAAACACACTATTTACATTTCACGCGTCGATCCGCCGATCGTAGTTTTGGAAACATTGCTAAGACATGGCGCGGCGGAATGCTAATCACTGCCTTATTAGTAGGCTATAGCCTATAAGCCTAGGCCTTAGGTTCTAAATAAAACGCATCTTAAGCTACTTGTCTACAAGCTTATAGGCCTATTTACATTATAGGACTAGACAGGCTTTCACACATTTACGATTCTTTCCATACTGTAATTTGCGTTCAATAAGCATACACAAAAATGTCACCTTTAAATACGTTTGAGCAAAATAAAATCGGTCCAAAAGTTCAAAAGAAAAGGGGGTGGGTGTCGGAAAAAAATATAATATTTGACCATTTCAATTTCAATTATATTTAGATACACCAATGAAAGTCTTCTAAATTTAAAATGTAGGCCTACGCATATCCTAGTAATTCTACATCACTACTATCAACTATAGGGGTTATGTAGGAAACTTTATGACAGAGAAGTGATGTTTTTTGACCTTTTCAAAAACAGAGTCAAGTGTATAAGTCGCACCCCTACTTTTTGTCGAAATTTTCGGTAAAAAAAGTGCGACTTATACGCGAGTATATACGGTAGTTTCTATTTCAGTAATACCACAAGACATAACCTATTTGTACATTATAGTTTCTATTGCAGTAATATCACAAGACATAACCTATTTGTACATTATAGTTTCTATTGCAGTAATATCACAAGACATAACCTATTCGTACATTATAGTTTCTATTGCAGTAATATCACAAGACATAACCTATTTGTACATTATAGTTTCTATTGCAGTAATATCACAAGACATAACCTATTTGTACATACAATGGTAAATATTAAAGTTAACCTATTTGTACATTCAAATGGTAAATATTAAAGTTAACGTCTACTCTAGAGTTGAACTGAAACAATTTTGTAAAGACAGAACTTGCCAGGGCAACAAGGAAAACTCCACTTCCACAATCTTTACAACAAAGTCTTAACTTGCCAGTTTGGACACTTTCACAAAGTTTACAATACACCAGAAACCTGCTGAAAACTAAATCAGAAAAATACTTTCTAAATGGATTGGGAAAATAAAAATTTGAATCAAATAAATATGGTATTTAAAAGTTGTGTAAGGTGTAAAATGTTATTTATTTACTGAAGCATATATTAGGTACGTAGGATAAGATATGTAAGAAAATATTTACCTGGCCTTATTTGGTTAGCACAAGCAGATGTTTGAGATCTGTCCAATCTAGACAATGTTCGGTTCTGTAAATAATCCCCATCAACATCTGATTCTCCAAGTTTAATTACATTGTCCTGAGTGCTCAAGTGACTGTCTCTTGATGAACTTTCACCTCCTATAGGTGTGTCAGCTGTGCTGGCCTCTTGTCTGATCTGTGCTTTCTTATCACCTAAAGCTGAACCCAAACACAGATCTCCTGTTGCCAGGTCATCATCCGACCAACAAAAGGCATGCAATGTTGTGAAAGAACCAAAGCCACAATCCTAGAAGAATTTATAGGTGAATCTGGTGGGCAGGAAGCTAGTTTATAATGAATGATTCAATGTTCAAACTAGATATCTAAATGAATATGTTCAAACTAGATATCTAAATGAAGATTACCTGGCCAGGAAGTTAGTCTGCAATGAAGGGAAGGATTCAATGTTCAAACTAGATATCTAAATGAAGATTACCTGGCCAGGAAGTTAGTCTACAATGAAGGATTCAATGTTCAAACTAGATATCTAAATGAAGATTACCTGGCTAGGAAGCTAGTTTACAATGAAGGATTCAATGTTCAAACTAGATATCTAAATGAATATGTTCAAACTAGATATCTAAATGAAGATTACCTGGCAAGGAAGCTAGTTTACAATGAAGGATTCAATGTTCAAACTAGATATCTAAATGAAGATTACCTGGCCAGGAAGTTAGTCTACAATGAAGGATTCAATGTTCAAACTAGATATCTAAATGAAGATTACCTGGCTAGGAAGCTAGTTTACAATGAAGGATTCAATGTTCAAACTAGATATCTAAATGAATATGTTCAAACTAGATATCTAAATGAATATGTTCAAACTAGATATCTAAATGAATATGTCCAAACTAGATATCTAAATGAATATGTTCAAACTAGATATCTAAATGAAGATTATCTGGCTAGGAAGCTAGTTTACAATGAAGGATTCAATGTTCAAACTAGATATCTAAATGAATATGTTCAAACTAGATATCTAAATGAATATGTTCAAACTAGATATCTAAATGAAGATTACCTGGCTAGGAAGCTATTTTACAATGAAGGATTCAATGTTCAAACTAGATATCTAAATGAATATTTTCAAACTAGATATCTAAATGAATATGTTCAAACTAGATATCTAAATGAATATGTTCAAACTAGATATCTAAATGAATATATTCCAACTAGATATCTAAATGAATATGTCCAAACTAGATATCTAAATGAATATGTTCAAACTAGATATCTAAATGAATATGTCCAAACTAGATATCTAAATGAATATGTTCAAACTAGATATCTAAATGAATATGTCCAAACTAGATATCTAAATGAATGTGTTCAAACTAGATATCTAAATGAATATGTCCAAACTAGATATCTAAATGAATATGTCCAAACTAGATATCTAAATGAATATGTTCAAACTAGATATCTAAATGAATATGTCCAAACTAGATATCTAAATGAATGTGTTCAAACTAGATATCTAAATGAATATGTTCAAACTAGATATCTAAATGAATATGTTCCAACTAGATATCTAAATGAATATATTCCAACTAGATATCTAAATGAATATGTTCAAACTAGATATCTAAATGAATATGTCCAAACTAGATATCTAAATGAATATGTTCAAACTAGATATCTAAATGAATATGTCCAAACTAGATATCTAAATGAATATGTTCAAACTAGATATCTAAATGAATATGTCCAAACTAGATATCTAAATGAATATGTCCAAACTAGATATCTAAATGAATATGTTCAAACTAGATATCTAAATGAAGATTACCTGAATGACAGTGGAATCATTGAGAAGTTGTCCAGTCAGTACCAAATTAATACTTCTAGGTGACATGCCAGCTTCTTGAGCTACAATCTCTTTCAAGTCCAGAATTGTGTCTTTGGGGTTTACATTGACAGTGTAGTTCTTATAACCACTGAATCTTACAGCTACACTAATCTGTTCATCATTAGTATTTACTAGTGAGGCTAAACCTGGCAAATTGGCTGCTGTGGCCATGATAATCCAAACTTTCACTGACTTTCAGATTTACTGCTCCATTCACTAGATGACATTTTCCATCTTATGCTGCAGTTGTTGACTTCAATGGCTAAATCAACAGTTGAGAATAGACAATTAATCAATCAGCCTACTTAATTGTGAAATAAAGTCTTATTGATATTATAAATGCTATGTCCAATTCTATATTTTATTTAGCATTGTTGTTTGTTGTAAGTTTCAATGTTTAAAACAAAAGTTATTGTTGTTTTTGCTTAATCTTTGATTTTGAAGCCCTACAACCATATAATAAAAAAAATTTTTGGAGGACGTTCTTCCATTTATAGTTTTAACTTTTGACCCGATTATCTTAGGACTTAGGAGCATAAAGTCTATAGAGCACAAACATCTAAATTGGCCAACATTGGTTAAATAAACAAACTCAAATTATATATGTTGACAATTAGGCTATATAATATAATAGCCTATAAATATTGAATGTTTATTTTTTCTTTCTCTTTTATTTTAACAAAACACATTGTAATCATTAGTTTCTCTGTCATTTTGATGGGCCTCCTAGTACTACTATACTATAGCCTACCTATACTTATACTTATAAAGCAATAAAGTTAATAAAGAATAAAGTCTACTATAACTATACTAAATATTATTACGGAGTGATTATTCGCACAGTTTTTCATATAACGCTAAGCGTTATATGAAGATTTCTAGCTGCAGATAACGCTCTGCGTTATTCGAAGATTCGCACAGGTCTTCATAATCGGTTAATGGTTAGTGCTGTCAGCTGGCAACCGGGGTGTCGCAGGTTCCATCCCAGCCATCTCCACTTTTTTTTTTTTTATTTATTTACTATTATTCAATTTGAGTATAACGGGATACGTATAACATACGGTAAATACATGAATATTTTGGTTGTAAGTAACCTTTAGTCATTGTCAGCCAGAAAATACAATAGGTGACTCGACCTAAGCCTAAATACTAAATGATACTTTTTCTTACGATAAATGATGGTATGATAGGTCTAGTCACAGGCCTAGTGATAATAATAATAGTTCTAAAAAGTGCGCAAATGTCTATTTCAAAAGACAATTGTGCTTAAGTACAAATGGTTATTTAATATTGTTTTAAGTGTGCTGAAAGAAATTATGAAATCAAGTAGCCTAAATTTCCATTTATTTGGATCAATAAAGTAATCTTATCTAATACCGCGGGCCACAGATGAGCGTAGGACGCAATAATCTTCTTTATTGAAGGAGCATCTGTAATGTATAAGATAAGATAATTAATTCAATCAAAAAGGTTAGGCCTATTTAGCCTAGATGTTAGTATTAGTAGGATATATTGTTAGGGTCGAAAGGCCTACTTCAAGTCAAATTCAAATAGGGTTAGTCGTTAGTTAGGCCCTGTTAGGTTAGGGCTTTATTATTTATTTTTATCAATAAATACGCCTACCTCCTTCTAGCTAGGAATATGATCCTAAATAATAGACTTTAGGTAAGTTTAGGCCTATCTATAGATTTGTAGGCCTATAGTCTACTATAACTATAAGATAATAAGTATAGGCCTAAGTTAATATGGTAATACTTTAGTGTAGCTGGTTCTAGAAAAGTAGGCTTCTAAAAAATTCCAACTGAAAATTTTTCAGGATAAAAAGATCTTTAAAGTCCCATACTTAAAAAAAAAAATAGAACCAGTTATACCAAAGTATAGCCGTTAATATAAGTCATAAGTAGGCATATAGCCTAACTCTCACAATTGTTCGAAAATTTGGGTCTGCCGTTAACACTCAGCGTTTTGCGAAAATTTGGGTCTTCCGATAACGCTTGGCGTTATTCGAAGATTTGGTTCTTCCGATAACGCTCGGCGTTATATGAACAGTTCTTCGAATAACGCTTCCCCCAATATTATTACTATAGTCACTATACCTACTTATTCTACTATAATAAATTATACAGTTACAGTGTAGGAGTGTAGGCTACAGCCACTACTAACTAAACTATTCTGAATAAACAGTGAATAGTATTACTTATTACTATATAAAATGATTCACTATTCATTACTATTCGTTATAATTATAATAATTATATCATAACTCATAACTTATTAGTCATAACTTCATAACTCATATATAAGTTATAAGCATAAGCTCATAAATTCATAACATACTACTACACTACTACTACTACTACTAGTATACTACTACACTACTACTAAAAAACGACGGTAGGCCTACTAGAGTCTAGATCTAGTACTACTACTTGTGTAGCCACACTCAGTAGTTAGTAGAGTAGAGTGTAGGTGTAGGTGTAGAGTGTAGAGTGAGTCTAGTAGAGTGTAGGCTATACTGCCTATACACTATTACTAAAACCAAATATAATAATTTATTGAGACACGGCTGATCTTTTACATATTAATTTGGCATTCGTATTAATTTACCTTTTTGAAAAGGCCTTACAAAAAAAAAAAAAAAAGACATAAAAAAATGCAAAAGTGAAAACTTGACGCAAGGGTGTCATCAAAATCTTATTTAACGCTGAACTATCAGTACGAATATTGTCTTTTTATTGGTATGATTTTTACAATTAAAAAGTCTTCCAAAGAATTTGATAAACTTGTAGTATATCTGATCTACATTCATAATTCTTAGGGAGGAGCTTTGCTTTTCACAACCTTTAATGTGATGTATTAGTTTAATGTAGTTAAAATGAAATATTATGCCCATAGAAATTTTAAAAAGTACACTTTGGCGCGACGTGTACACAACTTTACTTACACCTTTAGTAATGACAAAGTATGAATAGTCTTTCAAGGCCGTCTGGTTCGTACTAGGTCAGTCTATACAATTTTTGTAGTAAACAGAAATGGCGATGTTACCTAACTTCGCTCAAAAAGTTGCCTTGCGATCAAGGACTTTGATGTTACAAACAGCTTCCAGTTACCATAAAAATGTGAGTATATTTGATATTAAACACTTGGCTAAGCGCCTCATTTTTTCTCAGTAAGTAAAGCGGCAGCCCCAAGACAAAAAAAATAATTATATAAATTATGTATAAAATATAAACCAGATCAACAATTCTGTCAAATTCAAATATAGATCTAGATCTAGTTCTGCTCATTTTCGTCATCTATTGTTATGTAATATAATGTAATTATGTAATACTTAGGCCTACTAATACTAGTAAGGCAATAATTTTACTATTGGGCATTGCGCATTGGCATTGGGTAAATTAACTAGGCTATTGATATTGTATTGTATTGTAAAAAACATAAAGTTAAAGTATGAATCACTATGATAAAGAACACTGAGCAACATTTTCCAATGCGATTTAGTATTTAGGGCCTAGACTAGGCAATATTTGATTATTTCTCTGTAGGCCTAAACTCTGTAGTCACAAAATAAACTTCTAGTTCTAGATAGGCCCTATCTATTTTATTCTTTTTATACAAAAGAACAGGGTCTTTACATGGTAAACTCATAATATAACAGTAGCTATGTAAATGTAGTCTACACCGGGGGTCTTATCTTATACTTTACAGGCGCTCCTTCTAAAATTCTAAAGAGAGGATTATTGCGTCCTATGCTCATGCTTCATTAGCTTCAGGTATTGTGCCTCAATCAATGAAACGTGCATTGGTTAAGCCCCTCTTAAAGAAGCCTAGCCTCGACCCTGATTGCTTAAAAAACTATCGGCCTGTATCCAACCTTTCATTCCTTTCGAAGGTCTTGTAGCGTATTGTGATAAAACAGTTATTGTCTCACTTGGAGCAGCATAGCCTCTCGGAGCAGTTTCAGTCCGCCTATCGAAAGAGTCATAGCACGGAGACGGCACTGGTCAGAGGTTGTCAACGACCTACTATGCACATCGGACTCGGGTCATGTGTCTATTCTGGCAATGCTCGACCTGTCTGTCGCTTTTGACACTCTTGACCCTGAGATCCTGATTGACAGGTTTGCAACCACATTTGGCTGCTCGGGCTGTGTTCTTCATTGGTTTAGGTCATACCTGTCTGAGCGCACTCAAAGTGTTGCTATAGATGAGTTCATCTCGGCACATTCAACTCTGAAATATGGAGTGCCCCAAGGATCTGTTCTAGGACCAGTGATGTTTGCAATGTACGTGTATCCACTCGTCATCAAACCGTTCGAAATTTCGTATCACTTCTACGCCGATGAAACGCAACTGTACGATCATGCGGTCCCTCTTGATGCCCCTCGACTCGCTGCAAAGGTCAGTTGTGCAATCGCCAACGTCTATTCGAAGGTCGGGGAGAAACAGGCTAAAAATGAATGAGGAAAAAACAGAGATAATCCGAATGGGAACCAAGAGAAATTTGGCCAAATTCACTGGTTTAGAATCTATCACTGTGATAAACTGCCAGGTGCCATTTGTTAACAAAGTGAAGAATCTTGGTGTTTTAGTGGATCCCACGCTGTCTTTCGACCATCATATATCTCATCTGTGCAGAGGTCTATATCTACAGTTGCGTAGACTCTGCCAAATACGACCCTACTTGTCCACTGATTCTGCAAAGACACTGGCAGTCGCCCTGATACTTTCACGTGTCGACTATTGTAACGCCCTGCTAGCCGGCCTGCCCGAAGACAAAATTGCCATGCTACAGAGAATACAGAACAGTACTGCATGCTTGGTTATGCGCAAGTCAAAACAAGACTCTGGAACTGCCTTCTACGCTCGCTCCATTGGCTCCCCGTGAAAGCCAGACTCGAGTATAATGTGGCGCTACTTTGCCATCAGTGCATTTTTAATAACGAGTTTCCGTCCTATCTCAAGGAACTAATAACACCATATGTCCCTCAAAGAACACTTTGTTCTGCCAACTCATCGCTTCTTGAAGAGCCCTGTTTCTCTCTGACGACCGTTGGTCTTAGAGCCTTCTCAGTATCCGGTCCGAAGGTGTGGAATCAACTTCCCATTCAACTGAGGCGAACAAGCTCCATTGATTCCTTCAAGAAGAACTTAAAAACTCATTATTTCAATGTTTATCTCAGTTAACATGCTGTAGAGCCCTACTGTCTTACTTATATGTTAGGTCAGTTATTTTGTTTTAGTTGTTTGATTTGTTTTATGATTGTAAAGTTTTAAATTATCATTTAGTTTTCTATCTCTTGGCCTATAGATTGTATCCGTGTTCCTAGTTGTTATGTTAAATGCGCTCTGAGCTTACATTATGTTTGTTGGCAGCGCTATACAAATGTCATTATTATTATTATTATTATTATCCGTGGTCCGAGTCTAGTCTCGGCAACCTTTTGATAAAAATGATAATGATAGCATGCCAAAGTAGGATTTCTAATAAATGATAGCTGCTCTAGCAGTCGTATTCTCTTTGAAGAGGACTTAATTGACTTTTTGGGGGTCTTCCGCATGCCATTTAATATCGCTCTGCGTGCCAAGTCTGGCATAGGTTGCCAACCCATGGTCTACACTGTGATATATGTTGTAGTTATTTAGTATTGTATGTAATATATAATATAATATCCATGATGCAAGAAGAAATTGTACAAAACATAGATCTGCATGGATATGCCGACGACCACGGTTTAAAAATAAAATTCCTACCATCTAAAAATGAAACCATCGCAATTTCTACTCTCAAAATATGTTCAAGACAAATCAAAGTATGGATAGATGGCAACAGAATAAAAATGAATACATCAAAAACTGAATTCATTCTGTTCGGATCAAAACAACAAGTTAAAAAATGCCAAACAAACTAGTTGCCTGTGAGGTTTGCCCCAGAACCAGCTGCAGAGATTACAGAGAGTGCAGAACACCACGGAGCGCATTGTTTTGGGGGTGAGGAGGCAAGATCATATCTCCCCAACACTAAGGGATCTCCACTGGCTCCTGGTGATGAAGCGAATAGACCACCAAATTATGTCCATTATGTACAGATGCATAAAAGGCATTGCTCCTTATTTTCGAGAGCTTATCTCAAGGCCTGAGCCATCTAGGGAACTGCGATCTTCAACACAGTCACTCCTCAAAACTCTTTGGATAAACACAGAAAGAAGTATCTGGGAGTGCACTCATTTGAGTCAGTGGCGCCTTCTTTGCGGAACAGTCTATCTCAGACGTTTCCCATATCAGCAGCTAACTGTATGCTTGAGCAGAGGTTTAGCCAGTAGGTATTTGCATTGGCGGGCAACCCTTTGAGCATGCATCTTAGCTGTTTTGAGGGCGTGCAGCGTGTCGGGAGTAGGCTTCTCCTTGTATGCCATGAGAGCTTTCCTTTTAGCTTCGGTGACAGGTTTCATTTTGTCCCAATTAGCGTCAAACCAGTCAGTGTTTTCACGTGTTTTTTTTACCAAAGGCATGTATTGCTGAGTCGTAGATCGAGTCGCAGAGATCCGACCATTTGGAGTCAATGGTGAAGTTTTGGGTTGATTTTGGGAGGGCTTTTTGTATTTTGCCAATGTAAACTGCAACACTGCCCGTCATAAAGAAGACAAACATCATGGCCCAAGACACATGCTCCGTTCCTACCATTACTATAGAAAACAAAAACTTGGAGGTTGTGGACTGCTTCACCTACTTGGGGTCCAAGATTTCCAGCTCATTGTCCATAGAGGATGAATTAAATAGCAGAATTGGCAAGGCAGCTGCCACAATCGCTAAACTTAGTAAACAGGTTTGGGAAAACACCAAGCTGGCAGAAAGGACCAAACTGTGTGTCTACCAGGCCTGCGTCATCAGCATGCTGCTTATGGAAGTGAATCATGGACAACCTATGCGTCCCATCACCTGAGGTGCCAGCGTTGCATCCTTGGCATTAAATGGCAGGACAAAGTTCCTAATAGTGAGGTACTGACGCGCGCCAAAGCATGTTCGCAGTCCTTAGTGAAAGACGCCTAAGATGGCTTGGACATGTAAGAAGAATGAGTCTAGCGAGAATCCCTAAGGACCCCCTATATGGAGAATTGGCATCTGGAAAGAGAAAAACAGGTTGCCCACGCCTCCGTTACAAAGATGTCTGCCAGAGGGACATGAGAGCAGCCAGAATAAGCACAAGTGACTGGGAGGGAAAGGCAGAGGATCGGCCCACCTGGCGCACTGCTGTCAGGGAAGGGGTAAAAATAGCAGAGGAAAGTAGAATGGAGGAGACCATAGACAAAAGGGCTAGAAGAAAGGCAAAGAAAACAGAAATCACGCAACATGTGTGCAAAAGCTGTGACAAAGACTGTCCCTCAAGGATAGGCCTGCTTATCGACTTGAGGAAGTGCAACCTCGAACCACAGTGATGCACCATCGTCTCGCGAGACGGAAGGATGCCTACTATCTCAGACACTGAGAGAATCTGGGACAAGAGAAACTTTTTAAAAGAACTTAAAGACCTTTCTCTTTGGCTAATACATCTGCTACTGCAAATCACACCAAGAGCGCACTGAGCATGCTAATTTAATAGCATGGATAGAAGCACTATAGAAATGCCCATTCTTATTCTTCTTATTCTTATCTACTAGTCAAGAATGACAATATCCATAAATCAGCTAAAATAAAATATTTTGGTGTATGTTTCGATCAAAATCTAATCCTCAAAGAGCAAATAAAAATCTGCAATGTGGAATCTACAAAGAATAAATCTATCAGAAATATTCTAACAAAAGAGGCATGTGAGACATTAATCGTCAGGGTTTGGCCAAATATCCGGGCTGGATATTGGGGTATCCGGCACTATTTGGATTTGCCAAACACCACCGGCAGATTTTTGCCGGGTGCGAATATCACGGTAGTAAAGAATTACTTCAAAGTTCAAATACAAATAAAGTAATACTGTAGTATAAAGTAGATAAAGAAATATAAAATATATAAACAATACATATAACTAGGTAATAAATTAATAAACAAATAAATCGATAAAAACGTACCTCGAGAAATCTGTGCATTCCAAAAGAATTTTCTTCAACAACAAAGTTTAACCGGAAAAGGAAATGCAAGACTGAAAACACGAAAAGGTAATTCTCTGCAAAGATTAGAAACCATTAACTTTTTGACGTCATAAATACAAATGACTTGAATCTGCATGAGCTTAGTTAAGCGTAGTACGGTTTATTTTTGGAGACATTTTGGCTATTCAAAACTAAAATTTAATATACTTTTTCAATGTAATAAACAAAACTAATTTGAGAAAAAATGTCGAAGTTGAGATTTGGAACTACTTCACAATTAACGATGTTGTTGAAAGTAACTCATGGAAATGACATCCGGAGATATCCGGATTCGGATCCGGATCCTGCAAATATTAAGGGCCTATTATCCGGATCCGGCAAATAGTGAAAATATCATATCCGGCCAAACCCTATTAATCGTAGGCCTGGTAATCTCTCATCTAGACTACGCAAACTGTCTATAAATTGGACAGCCAGGGTGTGATTTTAAAAAACTACAAAGGGTCCAAAACATGGCTGCAAAAATTGTTCTGAACAATGAAGGAAACTCAACAGTTTGTCTGAAAAAACTGCACTGGCTACCTATAACTATAACACTTAGGATAAAATTTAAAGTTTTGACTATGCTCTATAAAAGCCTTCATAGTCAATCTCCCCAGTACATGAGATCCATGGTCGCTACACACATCAGTGAAAAGAGGACTGTGTTCAAACAAAATCAATCTACAGCTCAAGATACCAAGATTGGAATTTAAAAAAAAGAAAGTTTAAATGTCCCAGTTCACATAAAGTTTTGATTAATGACTTCTCTACTGTAAGAATAAAGACCAATGCATGCAGTGCCTCACGTAACCGCAATACGAACACTTGAGTGACGGTGAAGAAGCATGCTTTTCATGTGCTTCACTATATAGCACAGAAGGCACAATTAGGACTGGCAATACATATACTTTTCATAGTGTTGTACAAAGTTTTTGGAAGTACAAAAGCCTGAGGAGTCGGAACACTTATCTACCGACTCCACAGCCCTGATTATCTATATTTTGACCAATATTAAAATTAAAGGGTAATAAAATTAAACTAATTTAAAGATTTAAGGAACTTTTTCTAGCCTTTTCTTCCATGGAGGTGAGCAGAGTGATTCCTAAATAGGGCTGCTCAGATACTCAGGGGGCTGCCAAACTTTCTTGCTGCTTCAGTCCAATAAAGTGTGACCCAATGCCTGAGCATCCTTTGTGTAGGTTTGTGACTACAGTTTCCAGTGTATCCTCAACTGCTGCCTTGCCACAGGACTTTTCATTGTGCTCAAGGAGACATAACTTGCTCTTTATTTTGATTATAAAGAGGGAGAGTTGTCCAGGTTGTCAGTCTCAGGGTTCCCACGCTTCCGGGAAAGTCGGGAATTAGACGGGAATTCAGTAAAATTTTATCCGGCCGTAAAAGACGGGATTTAGAAAGGAAAAAGGTCTAAAAAGCCGGGAAAAAAAAGAAGACAAAAACGCAAAACAAAAATGTCACAGATGCATAGTTTTTCCTCGCCGAATGTGTATTTTTCGATCATTTGCGCCCTTTTTTTGTGTTTTCCACCCAATGCACACTGAGAATTTAAAACAAAGGGATAGGCGAATCTATTCCTAAATATATCGAGGTCGGAGGACTAGTTCACTATGTCGTCTATGTTTTACGTTTGTGATCATTCATTTAATCCTTTAGCGATCTCGCCGTTTTTTTAACACTTATGCCTACTATCGGTAATTTTCTGACTTGGCTTTGCTGATTTTCTTTAAGGCAAGTATCTTGTATTGTTTTGTTTTATATTTAAAAATGCATAGGCCTAGGCCTATTCGTAGTGATTCTTACTGCTACTGTCCACTGTCGTAAGTTCCAAAAATACAAGATCAAAGGTCAAGGACGGGTCAACGTCCTCAATGTTATTAATTTTATATCAGCACAGCCATTATGATTTTGATCAATTGACCATTTACAAAAACAAAATCATTCTTCTTTTAGTCTTAGTAAGCCTAAGCCAATACTTCGCCCATTACTATAAGTACTATAAGTCTTCCATTATATATTAGCCTATACTTGTATAAACTTAACATGCCCTAAGCCGGCTGGTCCAGCGGTTAGTTCACCGGCCTGTCAGCCAAAAACCAACTGACAGGTCGCGGGTTCTATCCCTGCCACCGGCGGATCCCTGTCGCCCTGCAGGAGTTTTGGGCCTAGTGGACGTAATAATCTTCTGTCTAGAAGGAACGTCTGTAAACTTATAAGATATACTTGACTTTAGACTTTATGTAATTAATTAGGCCTACTTGGGTTAAAACGGCCGATTTTGCCTAAGACAAAGATGACCTAGTTTTGTGTCACGAAAATTTTTTATTTTAGAATGTTTTCAATCTTTTGTTCATTTTATGGCAAATGTAGGCCTACTATCATTTAAGAACACATTAAATTGGAATGTTCGCTCACAATTGTTTTAAATATTATATAAGAGTCATTTATTTAAATATTAGGCTAAGGCTCTGATAAAATGAATTAAAGAACATCTAGTAACCGTAGCCATAGCGTCATAGCCATAGGCTTGCCACTTGCCATAGATCTAGTAGTAGTTAATGGGCTAATGTGAATGTCCGATTTTCGCGTCGGAATTTGTTGCTAAGAAACTATAGTTCTAGTCCATGCCTAATTTTGTTTAGACAGTTGTTTGAATGTGGTTTCAAAATTTATTTTAGTGTAGGCCTATAGGCTAACTATTATTGGGGTTTCAAAACTTAAACATGTTATACAATGTATATTTAGGCCCTAGTAGTTTGTTTGATTTTAGTTTTGATGTCTCTGACTTTGAAGTTTGTGACCTCGAATTCACTGATTCTGCATATCATAAAATAAAAATAGGAAATATTGATGTATTTGCAATCAAGCTTTTTCATGATACGGATAAATAATTGGACTAATTATATAATTTTTAATTTATTTAAAAAAATGGACGCAAAGGCTTTTTAATTAAAAAGTACGAAATGTATATAAAGCAAGGGAAATCACTCTTAATTATTTTTAATCCTTAAGTCAGACCCAGTTGTCCTTTTTTGTCTTTGTTACTAGGCTTACAAAATATTTTTTTCAATTAGTTACCTACTTTTAGTAAATGAGATACTAATAGTAGCCTCTCTTAAAGACATTTCTAGTTATATTTAGCAAGATAATATTGACTTAGAGCTAAGCAACACTAATATCATCATGATTTTGGCTTTTTTATGTTATTAAGTAGACTTATTTGCCTATTTATATTTATAATATAAAACACTTTGTGTGTCTTTCCCAGTCATTATCAATGAAGATAAGACATCAGAAACTACACAACTATTGCAAAGCCCACCACATTTCTCTCAAAACAAAAGCATTGGGAGAAATGACAAGTGTCATTGAGGAGAAAATAAAAGTTGTACAAAATTAATAATTTTGTGATTAAAGTTTATTATCTGTACTAAATAAAAGATTTAATTGAATTATTAAATCTGAATCGTCAGTTTATGTTGTGTTTAGACTTTATGTAAGTAGAATTATACTCGTTATATAGTATATAGTAAATTTAAATTCATTTTGGTAACCAGGAATTTTGCTCTTATAGCAAGGAAATAGTCAGGAAACAGTCAGGAATTTTTTTTCTGAAAAAGAGTGGGAACCCTGCAGTCTATCTCTCATCAGTCTATCTTTCATCAGTCTATCTCATTGTAGTGGCAAGACATAGTCTAGACCAGGGTTCAGCAACCTATGGCACTTGTTTAAGACATTAAACTTAATTCAAGGTCTACAAAACTATGACAAATATTTGAATATATAATACAAACCAATCTTTTATTTATTTAAAGATTTGACCATCAATAAATGTGATCATGATGTTTTTTCTTCTAAGGTGATTGACCATTATGAAAATCCTAGGAATGTTGGCTCCATGGACAAGGAGGATAAAAATGTTGGAACAGGGCTGGTTGGAGCACCAGCTTGTGGTGATGTTATGAAGTTACAAGTTAGTGTCTTTACATAATTTATTGTTAAATTTTAGCAAAATTAAATGTTCAAAAAGAGAATCAATGCAGCTAGTATTATTAAATATAGACAATATTTCAATGTATACCCTGGTAAATAATTGTTATTAAAATGTCCATTTGTGTATTAATTTAAAAGTCCTTCACAGCCATCATGTTTTTTTTTCTTTCTAAAATATGTCCATGGGAGATAAAAAAATATATCCAACTATCCATCCCTATGGAGCTACAGCCCTTGTGGGCTTTGGCCTGCTCCACCATCTCCTTCCATTCAGGTCTATCTACAGCCTTTGTGGGCTTTGGCCTGCTCCACCATCTCCTTCCATTCAGGTCTATCTACAGCCTTTGTGGGCTTTGGCCTGCTCCACCATCTCCTTCCATTCAGGTCTATCTACAGCCCTTGTGGGCTTTGGCCTGCTCCACCATCTCCTTCCATTCAGGTCTATCTAAAGCCCTTCTGGGCTTTGGCCTGCTCCACCATCTCCTTCCATTCAGGTCTATCTACAGCCCTTGTGGGCTTTGGCCTGCTCCACCATCTCCTTCCATTCAGGTCTATCCTTGGCTTGCCTCCACCATCTCCTTCCATTCAGGTCTATCCTTGGCCTGCTCCACCATCTCCTTCCACTCAGGTCTATCCTTGGCTTGCCTCCACCATCTCCTTCCATTCAGGTCTATCCTTGGCTTGCCTCCACCATCTCCTTCCATTCAGGTCTATCCTTGGCTTGCCTTCACCATCTCCTTCCATTCAGGTCTATCCTTGGCTTGCCTCCACCATCTCCTTCCACTCAGGTCTATCCTTGGCTTGCCTCCACCATCTCCTTCCATTCAGGTCTATCCTTGGCTTGCCTCCACCATCTCCTTCCATTCAGGTCTATCCTTGGCTTGCCTCCACCATCTCCACACACCAAGATTTTGCAGATCTGACTCTATAGCCTCCAGACTTCTTTGTCAGATCTGACTCTATAGCTTCCAGACTTCTTTGTCAGATCTTTATATTTTTATTTTTTACATATATTTTTTTAACTACATCCTCACAAGCACGATAAAACATTTTTATAACAATGTTTGTAAATCTGTTTGACTAAACAGTGTTAATGTTCATTTTGGTTTATAAATAAAAAATACATTTTTAGATCAGGGTTGATGAAGATGGTAAAATTATTGATGCAAAATTCAAGACGTTTGGTTGTGGATCTGCTATTGCATCAAGTTCTTTGGCTACTGAGTGGGTGAAAGGAAAAACAGTAAGTTGCATAAATAAACCCAAGACATTTAAAATCTTTATAATTATTATAAGTTGCATAAATAAACCCAAGACATTTAAAATCTTTATAATTATTATAAGTTGCATAAATAAACCCAAGACATTTAAAATCTTTATAATTATTATAAGTTGCATAAATAAACCCAAGACATTTAAAATCTTTATAATTATTATAAGTTGCATAAATAAACCCAAGACATTTAAAATCTTTATAATTATTATAAGTTGCATAAATAAACCCAAGACATTTAAAATCTTTATAATTATTATAAGTTGCATAAATAAACCCAAGACATTTAAAATCTTTATAATTATTATAAGTTGCATAAATAAACCCAAGACATTTAAAATCTTTATAATTATTATAAGTTGCATAAATAAACCCAAGACATTTAAAATCTTTATAATTATTATAAGTTGCATAAATAAACCCAAGACATTTAAAATCTTTATAATTATTATAAGTTGCATAAATAAACCCAAGACATTTAAAATCTTTATAATTATTATAAGTTGCATAAATAAACCCAAGACATTTAAAATCTTTATAATTATTATAAGTTGCATAAATAAACCCAAGACATTTAAAATCTTTATAATTATTATAAGTTGCATAAATAAACCCAAGACATTTAAAATCTTTATAATTATTATAAGTTGCATAAATAAACCCAAGACATTTAAAATCTTTATAATTATTATAAGTTGCATAAATAAACCCAAGACATTTAAAATCTTTATAATTATTATAAGTTGCATAAATAAACCCAAGACATTTAAAATCTATCTAATTATAATCTTTGTATTTTTGTTTCTCTATCAAAGGAATCAGGAAACTATTTAAAGTATAAGTTAAAATTATTATAAAATTAAACAAACAACAAAAAACTACAAAAACTAATTAATGTTTAAATACTGGTAGTTGGTAGTAGTGGTGGATGCCATATAAAGGATAAATGTGAACTTTGACCTCTCTATCTACCCTATTTGCTCATTTATCAGTAGTACTAGTAGTACACATCATCTGTAAATATGATTGTAAAAAATAAAAGTTTTCAACTTTTTAGCTTTTTTTTTTGTCATTTCTGTTTAACTGATTATGTGAACAAAAAATGTTTGTTTTTACGTGAACAAAATGTGTTTTTTACGTGAAAGAAAATGCTTGTTGTTTACGTGAAATTTTTTGTTTGTTTTTTAGATGAAATAAAATTGTTTGTTTTCTCAACCATTTCATTTTTAGACAGAAGAAGCAATGAAAATTAAAAACACAGAAATAGCTAAAGAGCTCTCCCTCCCGCCTGTCAAGTTGCATTGTTCAAGTGAGTTCATAACAATCACCTGTAACTTGAGTATTTAGTTATTTAGTATACATTGGGAGAAGAAAACTTTAGCCCTGTGAATAGAGGGTTCATATCAATATCATAGAATTATAATATGTCAGATTATTGAGAACTGAATAGAGGGTTCATATCAATATCATAGAATTATAATATGTCAGATTATTAAGAACTGTGGACTAGTGGCATGGCACTGATATTGCAATACCAAAGTTGCCAGTTTTGAATCCTACTCAAGGCTAGGATGTTTGACAGGGTCTGTAACCCAGCTCTGACTCTGATGGGTATCAGTACCTGACATTAATTGGGGAAGAGTGAAGCCCTTGTCAATATTCATACAATCCCTGAGCATGCAGTGCCATAAAAAAGACAAATTGGTCTAATGGTGATACTTTACCCATTACTTTATATAAAGTTTAAACTACCGGTACCATGTAATTCCTTTTCCATGCCTTTTTTTTTATTTTTAAGTTGAATGGTAGGGGAAATGTTCTTCTATTAGACTATTAGCAGTATTTATACAATTTAAAGTTTAATGTTGTTGAGCCATTAGTTGGTCCCACATTGAAACTATTTCATTTTAAAAAAGCTTGTAATGTTTTTTTTACAGTCACTAGATATACCCAAACAATTTTGAATTACTGTATACTATATACTCGCGCATAAGTCGCACCGGTGTATAAGTCACACCCCTAGTTAAAGATTTTGTTCTTATACTGGTATGTTGTCATTGACCCGCGCATAAGTCGCACCCCCGACTTCCCAGGTTACACTGCCTTTTAATATCTCAAAAATGCATACCTTTTAAACATAAAAGTTACTAAATATTCACCCTAATTTGGAAACTTTCCTTACAAAATGGTTTTAATCGTGCATAAGGCAAACATAATCAAATAAAAGAACAACTGATCAATAGGCTTACATACATTAGTGAGATGGGAAAGATGTTGTTTTTTTTACATGCAACTAATGAAAAATAAAACACTCTTGACATTTCACGCGTCCATCTGCTGATGCGTTCAATAAGCCTACCAAAAAATGCCGCCTTTAAACTTAAGCTACGTTTCGGCAATACAAAATCAGTCCAAAAGAAAAGCGGGTAGGGGGGGGGGTCTGAAAACCTAAAATATTTATCGATTTCAATTTCAGTTATATAAAGATAGTAATATTTACACCTATGAAAGTTTTCTAAATGTAAAATATAGGCCTATGCATATCCTAGTAATTCTACATCACTACAATCAACTATAGGGGTTATGTAGGAAACTTTATGACAGAGTAGTGATGTTTTTCGAACTTTTCAAAATCAGTGTTGGGTGTATAAGTCGCACCCATAGCCTACTTTTTGTCAAAATTTTCGGTAAAAAAAAAGTGCGAGTATATATGGTAAATGTTTTTCTGAATTATTTATTTTAAAAAATATTTGCGCCGCTTTGCAATATTTTCATCATCAACCAATGTTTTCTATTGACAATTTTGTTTCAGTGCTTGCTGAAGATGCTATTAAAGCTGCATTACAAGATTATAGAAAGAAACAAACTGATGAAACACCTCCACCTGAAATAAAGGCTGCCTCCAACTAATTGTGTTTCTGTTTTCTACAAATAGGATGGTTTTTGTTTTGTTTAATCGAGACAGTCTTGAGTCTTAAGTTATTTTAATTTTTGTAAATACTAAATAAACAGATTGAGCAGTCCTCCATTATTGTGAACATTTATTTAGTATATTTTATGTAGGAAGCTTCACAAGTGAAGAAATCAGTAATGTTTGTGTGAGAAATGCTTTTTTAAAATTCGTTCTGTACATATTGTATTCATTGTAAATGGAAATAAATTCTTGAACAAATAATGTTTCTCATTTCTTCCGTTAATATTGAATAATTGCCAGGTCAAGATTCTATCATGAACTGTAAACATGATAAGCAATCTCATCAAATATTGAAAACTATCATCCCAATAGGAACATTTGGCTACAACATACACCAAATTTAGACACTAACTAAAATTTCAATAAGTATACATAAGTAAATGTATCAGATCAATAGAGTAAAGACTAAAACTTGCAGAACTAGATGTTAGTAATGTTACCAGAGTGGGCTTTTGATTCTGGATCTCTTCAGACTGGTATTACAAGTACTCCCCGCACTTATGAATAATTTTGGAAAATGTGAACTAAAACAAAGCATTGTGTATTTTATTTACGAATTTTTTCGTTTTTTCATAATCATAAAGTCATATAAGCTTAGTATTCATTTAAATCTGACCAAATTATTCATTGGGCTGTTAAAGCAGTGCTCAAGTTTCTAAAAGAAATTCTATGGTCACAGTACTACTATAGTACGGCACTACTAAGTTAACAAAGATTTGTTCTAGATTAAAGTTAAAGGACTGTGTGACCTGCTTTGCCCCAATTGTCAGTGTCAGGTACCCATTAGAGTTAGAGCTGAATAAGAATAGAGTAAAGAACCTTTTAGAATAGGGACTAAAGTCCACGTTCTATTTTCTGTGTGCACATCAGAACCCAGACTTAGCGGCTTTGGGTTCTTAAGTTTCAGTTCTGCAACTGCAAGCCTTAGTAAGCCCTTTTGCATTAAAAATAATTAAATGTATAGGCCTACTGTAAATGTAGCACCATTCCCCATTAAATGTATAGGCCTACTGTAAATGTAGCACCATTCCCCATTAAATGTATAGGCCTACTGTAAATGTAGCACCATTCCCCATTAAATGTATAGTCCTACTGTAAATTTAGCACCATTCCCCATTAAATGTATAGGCCTACTGTAAATTTAGCACCATTCCCCATTAAATGTATAGGCCTACTGTAAATGTAGCACCATTCCCCATTAAATGTATAGTCCTACTGTAAATTTAGCACCATTCCCCATTAAATGTATAGGCCTACTGTAAATTTAGCACCATTCCCCATTAAATGTATAGGCCTACTGTAAATGTAGCACCATTCCCCATTAAATGTATAGTCCTACTGTAAATTTAGCACCATTCCCCATTAAATGTATAGGCCTACTGTAAATGTAGCACCATTCCCCATTAAATGTATAGGCCTACTGTAAATGTAGCACCATTCCCCATTAAATGTATAGGCCTACTGTAAATGTAGCACCATTCCCCATTAAATCAAATGATTCAGGGTTCTTATTTTGACTTCAAATAATACCAAATTGATACTTGTAACAACTAAAAAAAGGTTTGTTTGAAATATTTATTTTTATGGTAATGTAATATTTGTCTTATACTTATAAGTTTACAGACGTTCTTTCTAGATAGAAGATTATTACGTCTTCTAGGCTCAAAACTCCTGCAGGGCGGCAGAACCCGTGACGTGTTGGTTGATAGTCCGGTGAGCCGCCTAGCAGTGTAGCAGTAGCTAGTTTATTTTTCGATTATTCTGTATTGTTAATTCTAATCAAATAAGATAGTTTTGACATGTTTATAAATTAAAGTTAAAGTATCTAGAGTAAATCACCCTTTGCGAACACCATAAGGCTAAAAATAGCACCCTACTTAGTTTTTGTTACCTAGTTTCTAAACCGTTAGACATAGGATAGAAACGAAAGTAGCCTACCAAAAGATAGTACAACAATGTGGCTACTTGATTGATCATACATTATTGTATTACTATGCAGGGTTAGGGTGTATATTGCATACTCAGACACCATGTTTGCTGCTTCATAGCGAACACTTTTTTCCCATTAAACTTCACAGCGAACACTTTAATTTCAGAGCAAACACTAAGCCAAAGTCATCAAATATTTATTATTTTGTTAATGTAACGAACACTGGAGCCCATTGTATTACCACATGCATTTATCTAGCTCTAGACTTTGACAGCTCGTTTACATTTTTTTAAATAATTCTTGTTCTAAACCAATGAGTTTTATGGTGTAAAATCTAGATCTATATATGAGTGAGCCAAGAAAACCTCTGCACCGACAGTAAAAAGAAAGACAATCTAGTGTTCCTATAGTCTACATGCACCCACAGTAAAAAGAAAGACAAGCTAGTGTTCCTATAGTCTACATGCACCGACAGTAAAAAGAAAGACAAGCTAGTGTTCCTATAGTCTACATGCACCGACAGTAAAAAGAAAGACAAGCTAGTGTTCCTATAGTCTACATGCACCGACAGTAAAAAGAAAGACAAGCTAGTGTTCCTATAGTCTACATGCACCGACAGTAAAAAGAAAGACAAGCTAGTGTTCCTATAGTCTACATGCACCGACAGTAAAATGAAAGACAAGCTAGTGTTCCTATAGTCTACATGCACCGACAGTAAAAAGAAAGACAAGCTAGTGTTCCTATAGTCTACATGCACCGACAGTAAAAAGAAAGACAAGCTAGTGTTCCTATAGTCTACATGCACCGACAGTAAAAAGAAAGACAAGCTAGTGTTCCTATAGTCTACATGCACCGACAGTAAAAAGAAAGACAAGCTAGTGTTCCTATAGTCTACATGCACCGACAGTAAAAAGAAAGACAAGCTAGTGTTCCTATAGTCTACATGCACCTTTTGATAAATGCATGATATCTGTACTGTATTTTCAAACAAACAACATTGAAATTGAAGCCATTTCTAGTTCCATTAAATGTAGTATCATAGATCTATAGACTATATAATATATGTAGTAGCTGCTATCAGAGATTACTTCAATTACGTTTCTTGACCTTCTCTTTTCAGTGTTTTTTTCTGCTCTTCTTCTCTCCCGAGTTTTGCTCTAAGTACAGCTCATCTAATAATCTAGTAATAATCCCTTTTAGGTGCATTTTCGACAGTTTTTAGATACCCACCCCAACAGAAAAAAAAGTGTTCGCTATGAGGATCAATCCTACGTTTTGCATACTTCATTAAAACGAATATTACTATAAATAAGTATTATAAGTCATAACAGAACAGCATTGTTCCTTAACTATATCCTAGTGATAATCCGATAGCAAACACATTTAAATGTAAAAAGGAAAAGTAGTCTTAACCCGGATACCACCCTCGTTCATCCGGTGGGAGGTTTTTAGCATAGCCACCACCATGGCTCCAAATGTCAGCACTTTTTGATCTCAAAAATACTCTTCCCGTAACTGAAACGGACTAAGTATAATAATAATAATAATATTTGTATATCGCTGCCAACAAACATAATGTAAGCTCAGAGCGCGTTTAACATACAACTAAGAATACGGATATTACCTTAGGCCAGATGACAGAGCTAAATGAGCGTAGGACGCAATAATCTTCTTTATAGAAGGAGCGTCTGTAATGTATAAGATAAGATAAGATAAGATAAATTGATGATTAAAAAAGACAAAACAAATAAATGTAGCATTAACCGACCCAACCCATAAATAAGACAGTAAGTTTCTAAAGCATGTTAAATGTTATCTAAGGTAAATAGGGCCTATTGAAATAATGAGTTTTTAAGTTCTGTTTGAAAGTAACAGTAGAGCTTGTTCGCCTCAGTTGAATGGGAAGTTGATTCCACACCTTCGGACCGGATACTGAGAAGGCTCTAAGGCCAACGGTCGTCAGAGAGAAACGGGGCTCTTCCAGAAGCGATGAGTTTGCAGAACGAAGTGTTATTTGCGGGACATAAGGTGTGATTAGTGCCTTGAGATAGGACGGAAACTTGTTGTTAAAAATGCACTGATGGCAAAGTAGCGCCACTTTATACTCAATTCTGGCTTTCACGGGGAACCAGTGGAGCGAGCGTAGAAGGGCAGTTCCCGAGTCTCTTTTAGACCTGCACATAACCAAACGCGCAGTACTGTATTGAGGAATAACAGCTGCTTTCTTTATATTGACGCTCGCTTTCGTAGTAGACATGAAAATAGAGTAACTGCGAACGTTTTTCGAGTGGTGTTCGCAACGTGCTGGTGTTCGCGCTGAGGATATTTACTCTAACAAATTATTAAACAGTCTTTAGTTTTTGCAAAATTGAAGATGGATGGTATTTCTAGATTCAAAAGAAAAGGGTTTTCCAAACCTAGAACCAGTGCTTTTATTTTTTTTAAATAGGTGCCGGTACTCAGTGATGGATTGCCTCTGTTTTAAAGCAGTTTCGCATTTTATATTTTAATTCTTATTGCGCGCAATTTTAAAATAATTCAATTTTAACGAATTAATAATATAATAAATTAATAATAAACGTTTTAATACAAGAAAGGTAAAAAAAATTTCCCCACATTGAAAAAGGAACCGGTACGACGTACCGGTGCGTACCGTCACAAAAAAAAGCACTGCCTAGAGCTAGGTACCTATATGAAAATTACCGGTACTGATGAGATTGAGATATTGATATAGGCCTACATTAATTATTATCAGATATGATTGAAGCATTCATATAAATATAATATAATGTGATGCAACCCCACAGAATGGTAACCGGTACTGAGAATGGTACTGAAGTAGCCTACAGTAGACAAAATAATACATAGCCTACTTTTAGGTTTTTAATAAAAGCTACCGGTAATTCATTTAACTATATGCCTACATTGGTGAATAAAAAATCTAAAATCCATTAATTAGATCAATAGTGATTAAAAAATACACAAGTAAAGGGAGGAAAGTCATTTTGGAGAAAAATAAAGGGATAGAGTACCAAGTACCGGTACCAAATTTTAAGAGTTTAGCATTGCATCGATAAATATTACTAGTACCGTACCCCGGTACTAGATTCACCGATTGCAATGAAATTCCTTCCTTCACCTATCCCTTAACCCGTGGGTGGGTCGTTGGGGCGCCATCGTTAACCGTTAACAATCTCTTGCCATTTGTTCCGGTCCTGTGATGCCCTTTGGGAGTCGATGAACGACAGGCCGGTCCACTCCTTGATGTTGTCTTCCCATCTCTTCTTTTGCCTGCCTCTTTTTCTTCCTCCCTGGACTGTGCCCTGCATTATAATCTTTGAAAGACCTCCAGATCTTGCTTACGTGTCCATACCATCTCAGTTTTTTCTTCTTAATTGAGGTGAGAAGGTCCTCTTATGGGCCGATGACAGCAGCTATTTCATTGCGGATCACTTCGTTTGTGATATGCTCTGTATAGTAGATGTTCAATATCTTGCGGTAACATCTCATCTCTAGCGCACTGATTCTTCTTTGGAGGTCTGCAGTGAGTGTCCAAGCCTCGCATCCATACAAGAAGACCGACGTCGCCAGAGAGCGCATTAGTCGAATCTTTGATCTGAGAGAGAGTTTCTTGCTATGCCAGATGTGTTTAAGTTTGCTCAGCGCTGCGATTGTCTGGGCCATTCTGGCAAGAATTTCTGGCTTTGAGCCTTCGTCGGATATTATGACCCCTAGATATTTGAAGGCGGAGACCTCTCTGAGTTGTTGCCCGTTTATCCGAATTTCACTTGTGAATGTTCTATTTGCCATGACCTTGGTCTTTTCTGCATTGATTTCAAATTCAATTGATGAAATTCAGCAAACGCAATCGTTAAACTTAAACAAGGTGTTACTGTAGGCTACTGTTAAAGTTTAAAATATCTTAAATAGCATTTGACCTTTTACCAATTGTATCTTTAGAAAACATTTTGCACGATTTTACAGGAACAACTGCATAAAAATCTAAAAACATTTTGAAGTAATTTTAATAAACTAACCCATAAAAACATAAGTTTTTATTATAATCCCTTTCTTTGTAAACTAAGTTTATATTTATTTTATATTTTGATAGATATATAAATATAAGTGATATCATACCTTATGAATATGAACTTCCACACTAAAATAGATCTAGATCATATACTAGTGACTCACAAAAATATTAAGATAAACGGTTAGGGCAAAAGATGCAAGTTTGGGAGTGATGTGAAGATCGTATTATTTTAACAACTATTCAGCCATACTTTTGTCATAGTTATTAACTATTAAGGTATTACAAGTGGGATAGTTTAATCAAGGAGATAATAACGCTAACCATTGAGAGATTTATTCATGTCCTTGTAAATTTGTGCAGTAATATTTATTGTTTGACCAATATTGCAATCTCAAATCATTTGTACAAGAAAAGAATGAAGTTTTTTCAAAGACTCTTGCATTAAGTTGAGTCATAACAGCAGGAGCAGTGGAGTTTGTTTTTTCAAAGTTGCCCAAATGGAAGTTACAGAGTTACTAAACATTTTGAACTTTTTTTTCTGTATCCCCTGGACACAATGGTAATACTAGTAATATGGAAAGATCGTTAAATCTCATTGATAAACGCTCAATTATGGTATAATTTTTACAGACGTTTCTTCTTTCTAGATCATAGGTTCTCAACGGGGGCGATATCGCCCCCCGGGGGGCGGTGAGGTGCAAGTGGGCGGTACAAACGTACCTGATGTATTTTAACACATCAGCTATTTGAATCGATTAGTTTTTTAATGAAATGTTATGTAAACGCAAGTGCTGCTAAATATCTGATATCCCCAACAGTATGCCTACATATTTTTACATTAATAAGAAATAAGAATCGCAATGACTTATCGATGAAGTAGGGGTCTGTATTTGGCAAATATAGTGTGCGGCCGGCTGGTCCTGTGGTTGGTTCACCAGACCATCATCATCAACTATGCTGACCGATCATTGTCGCTTTAGCATCTGCTATTACTATTATTAATTATTTTCAGCTCAGTTTAACTGAGATGTCTTTAACTTAAATGTGTTTTAAAAACTAAGAAGCGAAATGAAACTATGGATAACTTATTATCTATACCGCTTTACCAAACTGGGTAGTTATTGTAATGCGTGAAAATATACAATATAATTTATTTAGTCAGATAATATAATATTTATATATTTTTCAAATACTTTTTACAGTTTAAGTTTAATCATTAGTCAGATAATATTTATATAATTTTCAAATACCTTTTACAGTTTAATCATTTCAAAGTTATAAATGTAAGTATTTGTAAGCCATTTAATTTTTATAAAAGAAAAAAACAAATATTAATAATATTTTAATATTAGCTCAAATAAAACGGGCTAATTATCTCCCTTTAACCTTAACTAAAAAAAAAATGATTTTTTTAGATTCAATAACATTATAACAAGTTCTGTTTTGTAACTAATATACCGGTAACAATATAACAAATATTACTGATTTTTAGACCTAAGGCTTTTTGCAACCAAAATTGAAACAAAAATAGACAAATTGCTAGCAACACACCAGGCAAACGATTCACATTAATATTGATTTATTTAAACCTTTTGTTAAGGCAATTATTTTTATCTATTAATTCTTACAAAAAGTTTCCTTTTCAGTTTTTTTTAAAGATAATTAATCACACAAAAAGTCTAGTTCCCCTAAAATAATTGCGGAAACTAGTCCAGATGGGCGGAAAAGGGGGCGGCGCTAAAAGAAAGTTGGGGGGGGGAGCCGAAAAAGGTTGAGAACCTATGTTCTAGATTCTAGATGGAAGTAGAAGATTATTACGTCAAGCTAGGCCCGAAACTCCTGCAGGGCGGCAAGCATCGGTCAAGCGGCCTCAATGGACAAAGAAAAGAAATAGACTCAGTTAATTCTGTAATGGCTAAATGGGCATTATTCTAACACACATTTGTGCTTCACTACTTGATAACATTACAAGTACAACTTAGTACAAGTATCTTCTGTAAACAAAAAATGGCCCATGACAGAAATTTATGTTAAGGTAGATGGGTAACGTTTTAAATGTAGAATTGACTGTTTAATTTTCAAATAATATAATCTAGTATTGTTGCATTTTGAAAAATAATAGTCAATGTAATTTTTGTTCAATCTTTTTACATTACTTTTTCTTGGTTAATTTATTAATATATAATTACTGGCAACCATCATTTTAAAATTATACTTGGTTAAATCCGCATTCAATTGAAATATTTTTTAAGTATTTAATGAAACACTCAATGAGAGTCAATGTGTCTTCCTTAAGGCTTAGATTTAGATACCCATGTGTCTGGCAACTCACCCAGGATCCTCTTTTCCACGTAATTTTGCAAAATATGTTTTACATTTACAGATATATCCATTGATTCCTGGGGTAGCATCACAGATACTATTGAGATAGGGAATTATCAATGGGTGAGCAACATTTTTACTTAACAAAGGACGAGAAAGAGTTGGATTCAGTTTTGCTTTACAAGTTCCTTCTACTTCCACTCTGCTACCGTATATGGAGCAAGATATACTGATACTGATAATCAAGAACACACACAATGTAATTTTAAGATTTTTTATTTTAAATAAAAACTTCAGTAACCCAATTGTGAAAGTACTTTCTGATGTCCTTCAATCTTCTTAGCAACATTTTTCTTGGCCTGTTCACGAAGATTCTGTTGGAAGAAAATGTATTTCTTGGTTCAATAGCCAAACATTACAATATTAAAAAGAGGTAGCTAGTATTTCTTTCTGTTTCAGATAGTAATTTGGTATCATAAATTTTGTCAATGCGCTGTGGATGTTTTCATCACAAACAGAATGTTACTAAATACACTAAAGTTTTGAATGTACTCTTACCAAAAGATGCTTTTTACGTTCATAGAAGTGTTTGGATTTAACCTTTCTCTTAGCCTCCAAAGTGGCTACAACTCCCTGATATTTCCAGCCTACTTCATGAGAAAGTCTGTCAAGGTTACAGAACTAGGGACGAAAAAAAAAGTTATAGGCTAAATAGTAACAGTATTGACTTCAATACTTTAAATTGTATAATAAAGTGATCTAAATATGCCTCAGATGGTAGTGCATGTTAAATGTAGTTTCAATATTTGTTCAATCTGGTGTACAAATCATCATAGGCATAAGATCTAACACAAAGTCAAGTGGCTTTAACAATATAACATTAAAAAGAGGTAGCTAGTATTTCTTTCTGTTTCAGATAGTAATTTGGTATCATCAATTTTGTCAATGCGCTGTGGATGTTTTCATCACAAACAGAATGCTACTAAATACAGCTATTAATGTAATAATGTATTAAACATGTTAGAAAAATGAACTGAACTTTGGTTCTTACTCTAAATTCAGTTTTAAATTTTCAAACAAAAATGTATCAGAAACTATTATATTTATTGGAGTGTATGTGTGTGAAATCTCTCAATGGTTACTGGCTGTGTATATAGATAGGCACCAAAAAAAAAAGTTTAGATGGTACTTATAGTCAAGTCCATCAAATTTCATACTTTAAAAAAATGAAATACTAAGTCCCTTTCCTCCCTGTGGGAAATAATGAGATAAACTTGTCCTATTAGTTTATAATAAATGATTAGTAAATTAGTAGTGTATGTCTAAGCATTTATGGTAAATTAAACAAGGTTTATATATTTTTTTCCGCAGAATGAAATAATGGAAACAGAAAGAGCCTATGTAAACAATGCCTTTGCTGATGCTTTAGAAAGCTGTTATGAGACAATTTGGAATTAAATTTGTGTTATTTATTGTTCTTTCTCATTAAGGGTTATTTCAAAACTGGGGAAAAAGTTATAGGCTAAATAGCAACAGTATGAATTGACTTAAATACTTTAAATTGCAACTCAGAAAGTGATCTAAATATGCCTCAGATGGTAGTGCATGTTAAATGTAGTTTCAATATTTGTTCAATCTGGTGTACAAATCATCATAGGCATAAGATCTAATACAAAGTCAAGTGGCTTTAACAATATATTAAAAAGAGGTATTAATATTTTTCTGTTTCAGATAGTAATTTGGTATCATAAATTTTGTCAATGCGCTGTGGATGTTTTCATCACAAACAGAATGCGACTAAATACACAGCTACTGTACTAATGTATTAAACATAAACATCATAGTAAAAAAAAAAAACTGAACTGGGGTTCTAGATTTGCAAAAAAAAATGTACCAGAAAAGATTTAATTGGATTTAATTTCTCTCAATGTTTACTGGTAGTGTGTGTATAGGTACAAAAAAAAGGAGAGAAGGTACTTATAGAAAAGCACATCAAATTTTACACTTTATAAAAATGAAAATTTTTCATGCCGTTTTGTACATTTTAGTGAAATTTAAACAACTATTCCAAACTGTACAAACACAAATTAAAATTTTCAGATCTTAGGAAAAATCTCTCTAAAATAGTGTTTTCTGAGTTTTCAATGGCAACAATAGCAGAATTTAGATAAAGAATTTTTTTCTAAAATATACAAGTCAATGTGATGCCCATGTTAACTTGCAACAATGGCAGAATTTAGATAAAGAATTTTTTTCTAAATTATACAGGTCGAAGTGATGCCGATGTTAACTTATGAGAAATCTTATAAAACAATAGAGATTTACTACTATTTCAGTCACAACAATAAGCCTTTTAAAAGTTTGTAAGAGTGTGAAAGTATAGAGACTAATGTAGCTTTATGAACTTAGAAATCTTGTGCCTCTTCAATATAATTGCCTCAGATGGTAGTGCATGTGAGTAAATGGAAAGTTTCATCAAAAATCAAAACACGCTGGGATACATTCATCACTGGCAATCATTATTGAGAAAAATCTAATACCGAAAGACAAGATTTGTTTGTGTCCTATGTAGAACTAAAGCAATCAAGTTATTGATTGTAGAAATCAAATAATAAAAAAAAAATTAATTGAAAGCAATAACCTGAATATTTAAATATAGGAAACTAATTGTGTTCGCAGGGCATTTAATTACCGTTTTGTGCAAATACCAATGTTTAAATCATTCCTTTTGAACCATTTAACTCATTGGCCACCACATGATTACCTGTCAGTATAACTAATGATTTTTCATTCATAATAAAATGACAAATATCAATACAGTTCATTCATGATGCATATTTATAAATATTTGTTACAACTAAATAAAGTAAAAACGGTATTCAGGAAAGCTATAGTGTTGAAAAGGATAATACACTCACACGTACATAAAACAAAAAGTAAAATGTGCATGTTGGTGTAACTTGTCACATCCCTGCTTAACAAATGTTGGGTTCAATATTGAGATCAAGAACACAAGTTAATTATCTCACCCATTGTACACATGGTTTTTCTATACTTCCGATCGACAACTGCAGAAGCCAGTTTAAAACTTGTGCAGTGCTTTTAGGAAGAACATATTTTTATATTTTGCTAGTACAGTTAGGTATGTAATACAAGCAATAAGATTCCTGTCTGTTACAAACAACTACCCATCCTAATAGATAATACCAAGTTACCTTCTGCTATTATGGGCTTAGAGTGTTGATATTAATATTACAAATAAATTCATTTATTTTAAGAATTAGATTATTCTAAGGTAAGTTATACAATTTCAAACAATTTATTCTCTACATGTTATCACTTTGTACAAACACAAAAAAGTAAATTTAGTTTCTGAACCTATTGAAGTTTCAGCTATTCTAAAATAAAGTCTGGGCCTATTGCATCCCTGCTTAAACAAATGTTGGGTTCAATATTGAGATCTAGAACACAAGTTAATTACCTCACCCATTGTACACATTTTTTTATACTTCCAATCGACAACTGCAGAAGCCAGTTTAAAACTTGTGCAGTGCTTTTAGGAAGAACATATTTTGCTAGTACAGTTAGGCTAGGTATCTAATACAAGCAATAAGATTCCTGTCTGTTGTACACAACCAACCACCCTTACATAGCAAACCGTTTTTTTTTTTTGTTATCTTTATTATTTAAACTACATTAGAAATGAAAATTTAATACATTCCAAACTTGTAACGAAAAATTTTTAAAAAGCAACTTTCATCTTTTGAAATATACCGAAAAATTTTAAAAAGCTATTTTCATCATTTGAAATATTGAGTAACTGGATTGAAACGATTAGCAAAATCTGAAAGACATTGACCTATTTTTTCCCCCTCCGTCCCAAGTGCATACATTTCCATCAGCCAATACAATTCCATGTAGCCCAGGTGCATACATTTCCATCAGCCAATACAATTCCATGTAGCCCAGGTGCATACATTTTCCTCAAAGAAGGGTTTGTAAATAATGAAAGGAAGCATCTGACCTTTCACCTTAGTCTCAAGCAGAATGTTTGATAGCTGAATAGCATAAATTTCTTTAGCTTTTTAAATAATGAAAATCAACTAATTACTGAGTTTTTTAATCAAAATTGCGCTTCTAATAGATGATACCAAGTTACCTTCTGCTATTATGGGCTTAGAGTGTTGATGCTATTAATATTACAAATAAATCCATTTATCATTAAGAATTAGATTATTCTAAGGTAAGTTATAGAATTTCAAACAATTTATTCTCTACATGTTATCACTTTGAAAAAAAAAAAGTAAATTTAGTTTCTGAACCTATTGATGTTAAAGCCATTCTAAAACTAACTCTGAGCAGTGGGAAGTAAATACTAGCCAGTAAGGTATGCATAGGAAGAAAGATGAAGACAGGTTGCAATTGTAATTACTTGTATAGTCAAATGTATTTTCAAAACACTATTTTGGTGGATTTGTATTGGATTTATAATCTCTGTATAGCTATGATTTATGTTGGGTTCAATATTGAGATCAAGAACACAAGTTAATTATCTCACCCATTGTACACATGGTTTTTATATACTTCCAATCGACAACTGCACAAGTCAGTTTTGAAACTAATGCAGTGCTTTTGTAGGAAGAAAATTAAATATCACCATAAAATTCTAGTTTATAAGCAGTAATATAGTTTAAAATATAAAGAAAAATGTAAAATGTGGTCCGAATAGTCTCATAAACAAATCATTATCAAGCTAACAAAATTGACCTGGGTGGATAAAATGACACAGACGTTCTTGGTAAAGAATTTTTCCTTTTTAACCCTTACAGCCCCAGGCACTTATATTTTCCTCAAAATAAGAAATCCCATCAGTCACAAAGATAGGTGTCTATTTAAAGAACAAACTAAAGGATTTGACCCTTTCACCAGTCTCTGTTAGAATATTTATTTGATAGCTGAATGTCTTAATTTTATTTTGCTTTTTACTGAGTTGTTTTTAATTGAAAGTGTGGTCCTAATGGAATACAATTACTTTATGAATTTATTCTAATAAGGCAAGTAAGTATGATTCTAGCAATTTACTCTCTACATGTTATCAATTTTTAACCAACAAAAAAGTTTTAAAATATAATTTCGGAGCCCTATTGATGTCTCAGCCATTCTGAAATAATGTCTGGAACGTAGGAAAACTTAGTAAAATAATGGTCGGTATGGAAGGTATACATCGCAGAAAAGTAGATCGGTAGAGGAAGGGTTAAAATTGGTTTACTACAATTTTTTTTAGGGTAAACATTAACATTACTAGCTTCTATATAATAGCTAAATAAAAATAATTTAAAAAAAAATTACAGTTGACAATATATTACGGGTTTACTGTCTGCAACAGTACTGGTACAGTCTAATTAAATATACAACAAAATTTACAATTACATTCCTTGCTATAAAATAATACAGTTTTACTTTGACCATCCTCAGAATTATTTTTCATTCATTATATTCTCAGACAATGTAGGTAAAAACAGTAAACATCACAGGATGAGAGTAATTACTATTGAAATGTAATACAAAAATGACATACACACCTTTCTAATGGGATTTAGCCGTAGCACTTTGAGAGCAGAAGGAACAACCATGCGTTTCTTTTTGTCATATGGTGGTGGTATTCCTTCAAAAACCTTTAGGCGTCCAAGGGCTTCCTTTCCGCGTGCAGTCTTGTGAGGCAACATTCCTAAAGTATGCATTCAAATATCAAAATGATCTTACAAGCACATTGCGTTTATTGTAAAAGGATATTTCAATAACACTTCTTTTTTTTACGGATTGCAAGCACACATAAGCAGGCTGATTTTTCATTTTTAAATTAAACATCTTAACCTTTCTCAAACAATTGTTACAAGGATGTTAGGTCTATGTGTAAATTGTCTTAATTTTTGTAACGGGTAGTTTAAATTTCTTATGTAAATCAATAATTCAGAAAACTTGGTTTTACCTAAAGTTTCCCAACTGTGTGAGCCTTTTAAGAATCTTAATTTAAACTTGGTCAAAGGAAATACTAATGGCAGTAACAAAATCAAGAAGACTAATCAGATCATAATTTGGTTTCATGTAAATCAATGTAGGTAAGGTATATTCATCATTTAATAGTCTTCATTGATTCTATGGCTTTATAGATCTAGCTTAATATTATATCTCTACCTCTAATGACTCTCCAGAACTGCTTGCTTGGTGCACGGAAGTGAAAAGGACCTCTGGCAGGATTAACATTGCACCGCTTCTTCAAGTACTTTAAAAACTTCACTAGACAAAACACATTATCAAAATATCAGTAAAATGATTACACAAAATGTATCTCTAGTCAGTCATTATGATGCTTCTTCAGAATATATTGTAATCACATGTCAGACAATGTAGGTAATGATCATCATGAGAAGCTAAATTGTATTTCAGTTCTATGAATTCTGATAATATTGTAAAAGCAAGGGGCGTACTATTTAAATTCAATATTAAACTATTTTTCTAAGCAACACTTACATTTGTTTCTATAGAAGTTTCCAGAGATGTTAATGCCTTCACATCTCACTACAACAACTCGCTGCCCTAAATAAGTAATGTTCATTTTATTTATTAGGATTAGGAGTAAGGACATTTAAGCCAATCAACTAACAGGTCTTCACAAACTAATTAAAGATTGTCAACATTTCAACATACCATTTAACAGTGTTTTGGCAACCACAGCAGACAAACGTCCCAAAAGATGTCCTCTACCATCAATCACAAGAGGCTATAAATGAAGAAATTAAAATTAAGTTGTTGATTCAAGTCACACTACTCTAGATCTAGAGACCTAATTCATTTTTTCCAAACAATTCAATCTTGAGTTTAGATGGTTTGGTAAACCAAATTGCTAACAATTATGAATTAATTTGTGTTCCTGTACTTCTTTAAATTAAACTTAAACAATTGTAAGCTTCTCCACGACACATGTGTGCATTGAAGTACACCACACACGAAAACTGGTAACTATAAAAGTAAATGAAGTTATATAAAAACCTAGTGTTCGATATAAATTCCTCAAAGCGGTTGAAAATAATAATTGAAAATACAAATTATTGACTAACTAATTCCTGAAAAAATATTTCTTAAAATAGTTACTTAATAAAAACTGTTGAAGAAATCAGCTCAGCCGGTACTAACCTGACTTGAGAACCCCATGTTCGGGATCAAAAAGGAAGTTGCTACGATATTTCGGGGCCCTCATATACTTTAGCACGGAGGTCTAGCGAGGGAAGCTATTTTTGATTTTTTTTTTTTGTTGAAGAGTTGCAATGATCACGTGATTCGTTATTTTTCTGATTTTCAACCTCGTAGCGAATTAAAGTTGGACGGAAAATTTAATAAAAGCTTACACGACACAATGTAACCTACTTACTAAATAAGACCTTAGAGGTCTAGTAATACCTTACACATAATATTTTATATATTATCTTGAATTAAAAGAAAGTAATTAAAAAAAAGTAATTAAAAAATCAAACAAAACATTAAGAGTCATAAAAAGGAACTTTCTACAAATGTAATAAAAACATAAAACTAAAATGCTATCTCACATTAGTTCGGCCTATACTAGAATATGCAGCACCTGTATGGGACGCATCAACTAAAGAAAACCTGAAAAAATTAGAACAAATCCAAAAAAGAGCTGCAAGGTTCATAACTAGTGAATATTCCCTATTAACAAGAGTAACACCATTATTCAAATCACTAAACCTAGAAACACTAGAGGACAGAAGTGCAAAGAGTAAAGTAGTAATAATACATAAGGGATTAAACTCTAACTTGGAAATACAACCCAATAACAACCTGTTGCAAAGCTCAGATAAACATAAAGACAAAAACACCTTCCTTGTCCCTTATGCGAGAACAAATGCATATAAGTACCTACTCTTTCTTCCCGAGTGGCATTCGGGCATGGAATGGGTTACCTGAACCCACCAGGAAAACCAGTAGGCCTAACTTAACATCATTTAAAACATTAATAAAAATGCAAGACTAGACTCGGACCACGGATGAGCGTAGGACGCAATAATCTTCTTTACAGAAGGAGCGTCTGTAATGTATAAGATAAGATAAGAACTATGATTAGGCTATACCTTGTCAGTGGTGTAGCTAGGGAGGGGCAGGGGGGGGGACATATGTCCCCGGGCGCCACATTAGGGGGCGCCAAAATGAGTATTAAAACTAATTATTTAATTTTATTTTGATGCAAACTAATGTAGGCCTATCCCAAATACGTTTGCAAGATTGAATTTTGGAGCTCCACAAATAGGCTTCATTACAAACCAGTTGGCAAGCATGATTTTGGCGCCCCCATTGAGCATAAGGGGCGCCGTTCTACTCATTAACAAATGACACATTCACAATGTAGGATTGCTGATGGTGTTTTTTTTTTAAACAAAGATCAGTTCGGGTTCAAATATTATTCTTCACATAGTCTACTGAAAGTGGCATCTGGTTTTAACAACTATACAGAAAAATTAAAGTCTCATAAAAACAGTCTCGGCCACCGCATAGCATTTACTACATGGAAGGAAGCCGAGTAGAGGATAATTGATAAAACTGGAATTGATGTCCAGGTCCAAGCTCAAATTCAATTAGAAAAACAACGTTGGCGCAATATTTTGAATAGAATATGCCCTACTTACCTGTATTAAGTTTCTAGTTTTACAAAATTTGGCACTGCGTGGCCATGAGGAATATCTGCATACCTAGGACGAGGATAAAAATGCTCGAGAAAATCAAGGTTAAGTATCTTATTTATCACTGGAAATCCAAAATGAATTTATCCATCTACTTGCATCATTTGTTAATGATTAGAATGGCGCCCCTTAATGCTCAATGGGGGCGCCAAAATCATTAGGCCTATTGCCAACTGGTTTGTAATGAAGATATTTACTGTAATCAGCTGTTGATTGAAATCAGAAAAAAAGAAGTACTACGGTATCTTACTTGACTCAACACCCGATCTAAAACACCGGGAACAGCTTTCTCAAGTCATCAGATCTGTGGATGTGGATTTTCAAACTAAAAAAGTAACCATCAAAGAATCAATTTTAGGTTTTGTTCAGATACATTCCAAAGACGCAGCAAGCATTGAAAGAGAAACTGGAATCTTTTAACATACCTCTAGCCGACTGTCGGTCACAATGTTATGACAATGCTGCTATAATGACTGGGCATATATCCGGCCTTCAACAGCGAATATGTGCCAGAAATCACAGAGCATTGATTGTCAACTGTGACAACCACAGCTTAAACTTAACAGGAGTAGCCTACACTCAGCTAAACATGATCCAGTTGTTATCACATTTTTTGGAACAGTAGAAAGTATATATCCCCTTGTCTGTCTCTCATTCAACAACTCTTGGGAAGAATTAAAAAGAGTTGTGCCAATCACCGTGAAGAGGTAGTCTGAAATACGCTGGAGTGCACGATCAGAAGCTGTTAAAGCTATTTATGAAGGACTAGATGAACTAGTAGGGCTGTTGGGTAAATTATCAGAAGATGCAACTATGACGCCTGACACCAGAAGTGATGCAGAAACTTTGCTGGCAGGTATATTAAACTTTAACTTCCTAGTTTTGAAACATTTCTGGAACATCATACTTGGAAAAATTGATCGTGTCCAGAAACGCCAACGGTTGCAGGATGAATTTCAAGGAAGCAACATCTGATTTTGAATCGCTGGAGCAAGAACTTGTCAACGTTCGTGATAATTTTAGCCAGGTTGCGGTAGACAATGGAAAAACAAGATGCACAACTTGGGGAATCGAGGTTGACAGAAGGATTAGACGACATCGGAGGATGCCTGGCGAATTAGCAATAGATGCAGGACTTTCTGCAGAAAAAGAAATTGCTTGTGTTATGAACAGCGTAATTGATAGACTCCAACAGCAGATATCAATACGGTTTTTACGTCTAAAAAAGCTAAAGACCAAATTTGGATTTTTACTAGACGTCAAAACTCTTCTCGCTGTCGATTCACTTCGTCACAATTGCTTAGATTTCGGATATTTCTACGACACTGACGTCAATGGTCACGAATTGTGCACAGAAATCGGAGACTGCAAAATGCTGCTCAGTACCCGGACTGAAGTTCTACCGGAAACCCCTTTGGATCTTCTTGGTTTTTATTGTTTCATAAGGAGATGACGTATTCCCGAATCTGCGCATTCACTGCAAACGGTACGTGACGTTTTGGCGCAGCCGTTTTGGCGCGACCGTTTTGGCGCAACCGTTTTGGCGCGGGACGTTTTGGCGCGAGCCGTTTTGGCGCGGGACGTTTTGGCGCGAGGAAATAATTGAGGAAAACATTTTTTTTTTGTATAATAAATTAAACTAATAATAAATAATAATAATAATTTAAAACGATGTAGGCCTACTTTATTGCATTTATAGGACTATTAAACTTTTAAAACTTTGCTTTTTTATGTATGCATAAAGACTAAAGTATCTATTTATGGGCATAAAATGCTTATCTATTTATCTATTTATATATATAGAGAGAAGTTGTTTTGTTTTTTTATTCAACCATTAGAACGTTAGGCCTAGATCTATATTCGAAAATTACGCGTTCAACAAAATTCTAATAACTACACATGTTCATGAAGTAACTCACCTTTCAACTAACTTGACTGTTGTAAAATAGTTGAGAGTGATTAGTTGGTCAGAGATTTAATGATAAAAATGGATATTTTAGAATACTGGACGTGACTTAGTATATAAACAATTCGTTCGTAGAGACCAGCCAACAGTGTGGACGCTGATAACTGAATCAGTAAGATCGTTCAAACGTATAGAAGCAGAAACGTAATAGAATACTTAAGAGGACTAGCCAATAATTTTTTAATGCAGCCATAAAAGCGTGTTCATTCAGGATATTGTTAAAGTAGGCCTACATTGTTTTAAACTGTCATTATTTAATATTATAACATTATTTGTCATTATTTAATATTATAACTTTATTTGTCATTATTTACATTATTGTTTTCATCAAATGAAGTTATTAAGTTAATTTGATTAAATGATGTGATGTGTTTTTAGTCCATCGCGCCAAAACGTCCTGCGTCAAAACGGCTGCGCCAAAACGTCCGTTGTGCCAAAACGGTCGCGCCAAAACGGCTACGCACAAACGTCCTGCTTCGCACTGCAAATACTTCTAACAATTGCTTTTTCAATTGCAAGCTGTGAGCGGTCCTTCAGCAAACTGAGGCTTATTTTGTCTTATTAACGTGCTTCAATGGGACAAGATCGTGTGAGTGATCTTGCACTCCTTAGCATCGAAAGTGAAACACTTGAGAATATTAATTTTGACAACGTGATTGACGAGTTTGCGACTGTCAAATCAAGGAGGATCAATTTGTTGTAGACTATGTCTATTCCAGTCATGTATAATTAGTAGAATTTTTTTTTTCAAATAAATTGTTTACAATCGTATAGAGAATCATTAGTATGTATTCTATTTCATTAAAATACCAGATGCTTCAAAAATGAACCCTATAAACCGTAAAATTTCAAAATTTTATTGGGAGCTCAAAGAGCCCCTAGACTCTGTCGGGCCGAGAAGGGGCGCAGACTTTGTGTCATGTCCCCGGGCGCAGATGACCCTAGCTACTGGACCTTGTTCAAAAGTATTCAAGACCCTTCCCCAAATTAAAAATGTACTATAGCCTATTATATGCCATATGCTAATCATAATGCCACCTCAAGTTCCCCGGGGCGGTAAAATGTGTGGGCGGCCATGTAGTGTGGGGACTAAAGGCTCAATTACACTCTTATACATTACAGACGCTCCTTCTATAGAGAAGGCGAGTTTAGGCGACTAGTCTAGCTGCGAGTGCGCTAGTTGACAATGACTAAGGACACTATAAAAGCTTCCCACACGCACAATAGCCAACTAGGTGGTGTGTTGAAACCACGTGTTTTTCTTCAGATAATTGTGTTGGTTTTTCTGAAAATGAAGTCGTACGCGAATAAAATTGCGATGTTTCTTAAAGTAGGCCTATACCGCCATTTCCCTCTCTTGTGGAACATCATGGATAAAAAGTAGAGCAACAAAACATTGAAGGATATAGGCCCTATATATCTCATCTAGGCCTAATCATATTTTACGTCTAATGTGTGAACTGGTTGAACATCAGTGAAGCTAGTTAAGTCTAAAATCAAGTCAATAAAAGATGCCTTCTATTATAGGCCTACAGGCAGAATTTTTTTTTAAATTGAGAAAGGTAAAAAATGGCTGTGGTACTGAGTGACAAGGGAAGTTTATACACCAAAACTGAGCTGGTTCAATGATGGTCAGTGAGGTTTCGGTAACAAGAAAAAGCATATTTGCACTAGGACACGCTGCACTGCTAATTTTTCGCTCCAACCCCGGCGAGAGGCGAGTAAAGTGACCAGCTAAGACGGTTTTCAACTTTTTCACCAGCTTTTTTACTAGCAGTGCTAGATTTAGTAGCTAACTAGCTGCTAGTGATTAGATGACACTGGTTTACTAGCAAGATAGTAAACTCGCCCGTGTAATTGAGCCTTAACCTTCGAATTTCCGGAAAGCCCTAAACTATTAAAATTTATGTTAAACAAGCTAGGCTAAATTGCCCTGCGTTGCCCGGGTGAAAAAAAAAGGACTGTATAAGGTGCAGATAAAATTTTTACAAACTACAATTAAAAGAAAGCTATAAATCTAATATTTAAGTTATTATTTTTTTTACTGAAGACTTTTAAGAAAGTAATTTAAAACAAATATTGTAATCGGCTAAAAAAATAGGCAAGTATTTTTATTTAACAAAAATCTAAATTGCCCGTAGATTTACAATGTCTTTTGTTTTAAAAAGTTTTAAAAAAAAATGTAGACAAAAACGTAGGCCTATAGTCTAACTGGAGATTCGAACCCGGGTCGCCCGCATAGCAGTCCACTACGTTAACCACTGAGCTAGCGAAGACACATAGGCCCTATTAGATGTGAAAAATTATTGGACAGTATATAGGCCTATGCCTAAATAGATCAGCGACACAAACTCACGTGTTTTCAAATTGACCAATGGGAATCCGTGGGGACACAAACACGATCTTTTTATAAATATAGATGGAACTACAAAAAGACACTCGATAAAAATGCAAGACTATACTCTACAAGACCACGGATGAGCGTAGGACGCAATAATCTTCTTTATAGAAGGAACGTCTGTAATGTATAAGATAAAATAAGATATTCTATGTGAGCAAGTTCAGCAAAGAGACTATTTTCGGCTATACAGATAACTGCCACAAGCCAACATGATGGTCTGAAAACTTTTTTTTCGACAAAGATATTTATAAACTTTAAGAAATTCACTCCACCGGCATGTGCAAGGTCAAGGCCTATATTATATTATAAGTCTGTAACTGTAATTCATGTCTGGCTCATTGCCGAAACGCGGGTTGGCATATAGGCTAGTTTCTTGTAACTGTAATTATTGTCTGGCTTATTGCTGCGGGTTGGCCTATAGTTTCTTGTTAGCTTGAGTTTCGAAAAAGATCGTTTGCACCTGGGAGCATGACATGCTGCCCAAACCAAACTCAGAGGAGGGTTTGTGCAAGGCCTAACCTGATTTTTCCATTCGTCCCGGTAAGAATTAAACCGTTTGCAGAAGCGTATCAAGAGGTAGTTCTGTTAACTTTCAGGTTGTCCAACCACTTTTTTTTAGCGACCTTTTCTGTGTGCTCCTTTCACTGTACCATATAGGATGGTTTTCGCCAAGGAGTCATGCCTTACAGTAGCCTACAGTAGAAGTCCATTAATCCGGCATCCAGCCGTTCGGAATGCCCGATAGTCCGGCATCGCTCCGGAAAATTGTAAAAAATTTGGTTTTCTCCAAAAGTGTGTCCTTAACTCTTTCCATCCCAGGGCTTTTTCCATGGTTTTACCAAGCATTTTTTACAAATACAAGAAAAAAATAGGACCTTTTTTTAAAATTTAAATCTTGGGACAAATATAAGAGATAGACCTTAGTGTTATACATCAAAAGAAAGCAAAATAAATGTAGTTTATGATCAAAGTACTTTAAAATATGTTTATTGAACGATATACATTTTTTATAATGGTCAACCACTAAGAAAAAATTATTTATACACCAAAAAAATTTGTTCTTTCCAATAAACGTTTTTTTATTTTTAAAACGTGTCAACCATTTGATGCAATAACTTAAACCCCGATCGCAAATCTAATAAATAATAACACTTTCAAATTTGAACAAAATTGATCAATAAATAACAAAGTTACACAATATTTAGCCAAACATATGCCTTCACAAAAAAAAAATGTAGCAAAGTTGAAATAAACAAACATCTATTCATATTCTCATAAACTGGTCTAATATTAAATATATACATGAAGTGTAATACATCGATTGAAAGGAAATTGAATGTAACATATGATAAATGTATTTAAAAATATATTTATTATATTTGAAAAATAAATTTTAGTCCAAATTTGTAGCCTTTCCAAGTGGGCCACGCCCCCTTTTTGGACGCTTTCATTACATCATTTATTTTGCTTATTCTAAATTATAATCGATCTCTTGTTCTGTGAAGTTTTCATTGTTAGAAGTTAATAAAATAGGTCACCGTATTTTGTAATGAATAAATCAGTTATATAGCTTTATTAGCGGTAATAATCTAAGTTGGAGATGCCCCTAGACCGCTTGGCCCCATAACAGAAATAATTGAACCCAAATATCGATCAAAATGTAAAAAATTTACGCAACAAATGTAAACAAATTGCATTAATAACAAAGAAAATGGCGTAACGAAAATGGCGACGTAAAATTACTTCTTTACACCGTATAGGCTTTTCGCAAAATTATTAATTAATCATGAGCCGGTAGAATCGGCTCGCGGGACGGAAACGAAAAATAAAAAAGCCGATTGTACCGGCTCATGGAAGCAAATAAAAACGCTCGAGAGCTATTCGGAAGTTTTCGGGGTAGTTCGGGATCATGCGGAAGCGCTCGGTATAAATTTTTTTATAGGCCTACTAAACGCCAAAAGTCAAGAAAACAAAAAGACATTCGTGACTTTTTTAAATCTAAGTGAGATATGTTTTACAGTACGTGAATATACATTATATGAAATGTAAAATAAACTTTGTTGTATTTGCATACTGTATTTGTAGTTTAATTATTAACCTAATTGTTCTTATAATTACGATTTATGTATGTATGTAGTAAAAAAAAACAAAGTACATTTGTTTTACGGCAAAGCCTACACTAAAAAGAAGGGGCACCGCCCGATAGACCGGAATTTTCGGTAGTCCGGCACCGAGCCGGTCCCGAACGTGCCGGATTATCGGACTTCTACTGTATGACCAAACCATCTCATGGGGCGGGGAGCACATGTAGGCCTAACGTGAAGATTGGTTGATGTTGTCAGGAAGCATTTTGATTGATCAAGTCCCCATTTCTTGGCATTGGTGATTGGCCCTATACCAGGAAATAACAGTGCTAGCTGTATGACTGTATGATATGTCTGTTGAAAACAAGACACGCTGGGCTGGCGAACTATTTTTTTGTTTATTTTTCTATTGTACGCCCTTTCGTGATCGCATGATCACATGGTTCGAGTCAGAGATGAAAACAACACTCAACACAGTTACTTCAGCAAGACCATAAACGGACACATCATTAGGCCTACAGCCCACTACAGCAGACTACAGCCCACTACAGTACCCTACAGCCCACTACAGCCCAATACAGTACACTACAGCCCACTGCAGTACACTACAGTACACTACAGCCCACTACAGTACACTACAGCCCACTACAGCCCACTACAGTACATTACAGCCCACTACAGTACACTACAGCCCACTACAGTACATCACAGCCCACTACAGCCCACTACAGTACACTACAGCCCACTACAGCCCCCTACAGTACACTACAGCCCACTACAGCCCACTACAGTACACTACAGCCCACTACAGTAACGTAAGGTTTACTTCGGCACGACAGTAGCCTATTAATCTATAAAAAGAAAAAGTTGGGAGAGTTAATTCTCACACTCAAATCTTTAATATAGTTTATATAGGGCCTATTACTACTATTAGCCTACTTAGCTCAGTGAATGTGGTGTAGGCCCTACACAAAACTAGGACAGTATATATTATGGCACTAATATTAAATTTCAAAACTAAGTTGTTTTGAACAATTATTGTGTAGTTCACTTCCTCGACTGGAATAAACAATAACAGTAGACTACGATTTTAAAAAGTTATTGTAATCTGCCCCCCCCCCACCCCCGGTATTTTTGAAAAATATTTTTTTCCTTATTTTGTTGTTTATATGTTTACTAAATTCGCTAAAAATTTGGTAAATGTTTGTCAAGCAAAAGTTCAGCCCCCTCCCTGGAAAAAAATTCTGGCTTCGCCCCTAATTGTAGGCTAATAAATGAATAAATGTTGGGTAAAAACCGCACTTCTATGTGTGACAGATTTTTTTTTTTTTTTAATTTTGGCTCAAAATTTTCGACTGGCCGCAAAAAAATTAATAATGCTATTGAACACTCTTCTTCTTAAAATGTAGCACATATAGAAGTTCGGATTTTACCAATATTTGAAGTGAGAAAAAAAAACGATAGCTAGATCTAACATTGTGGAAGAAAAATTTCTAAAAGTTTGAAAGTTCTAAAAGTTCTGAAATTTCTAAAAGTTCTTTAAAAAAAAGGTATAATTTATTGTCGCACGTTTTAAGGACATTTTTCTTCTGAAAGTCAGCGAACAATTGTAAACAATTGGATCCCTTATAAAGGCATCGCAAGAAAAAAGACGCAAAAGGGACCTATAGACTAGTATAGACCTATTGGATTGACTGAGCTTGAAGGACTGTAAGCTTAGTCCCGTTACATACAAAACAAAAGGGCAAGGTCTTGAAACATCTCAACCGTTCTCAGAGGGTACAGTTCGTCCACAACAGCCACTTACAGTTCGTCCACAACAGCCACTTACAGTTCGTCCACAACAGCCACTTACAGTTCGCCCACAACAGCCACTTACAGTTCGTCCACAACAGCCACTTACAGATCGTCCACAACAGCCACTTACAGATCGTCCACAACAGCCACTTACAGATCGTCCACAACAGCCACTTACAGTTCGTCCACAACAGCCACTTACAGTTCGTCCACAACAGCCACTTACAGTTCGTCCACAACAGCCACCTACAGTTCGTCCACAACAGCCACCTACAGTTCGTCCACAACAGCCACTTACAGTTCGTCCACAACAGCCACTTACAGTTCGTCCACAACAGCCACTTACAGTTCGTCCACAACAGCCACTTACAGTTCGTCCACAACAGCCACTTACAGTTCGTCCACAACAGCCACTTACAGTTCGTCCACAACAGCCACTACGCCTGGCACCTTAAGCCGCAGATGCATTCCATCCGAACGTAGTCCTCCCCTCCCTGGTGTGTGCAGCTCAGCCATGGATCTAATGTACTGGGGAGCTTGACCATGAAGGCTTTTATAGAGTATTGCCAAAACTTTGAATTTTATTTTAAGTGTTATAGGTAGCCAGTGCAGTTTTTTGGACAGATTGTTGAGTTGTCTTCATTGTTTAGAACAATTTTTGCAGCCATGTTTTGTACCCTTTGAAGTTTTTTCAAATCACACTCTGGCAGTCCAATGTATAGACAGTTTGCGTAGTCTAGATGAGAGATTACCAGGCCTACAATTAATGTTTCACATGCCTCTTTTGATAGAATATTCCTGATACTTTTTATTTTTTATTGACTTAGACACTTTAAAAGAAAAGTACCACTCGGACCAAATTGATCCACAGGTCTGATGAAGCATGTTCACCAGTTTCTATGGCCATGGCATACCGGTACTAGGTGATTGTGTGGCCAGCACTATGCACAACCGTCTTTACTTTACCCCAAGTAAGGTCAGATACCCACCAGACCCGGGAAAAAATCCTAGCTTGCACCAGGATTTGAAGCCAGGACCTTTGGGTCGGTACTCCAGCAAACGCACTGCCGCCACTGACTAAGAAACTCAAACCTGACATTAAATTGCAAAATTTAAAGGCCTCGAATTACTGGAATTTTTTTGTTGTTGAAAGTTTGAGTTTTAGGATGAGATTGTTGAGGAAATAATGAAAATAATTCTTAAATATGTGCAAAAGAAACTTCTTTTCAGATAAAAATATTTATTTCTGCTTCATGTGTTTATCTATAGACACAATATACACAGTGCCATACATCTTTGATACACTAACTCTTCAGATCCCTCGTGTGAAACTGGTGTCCGCTGGCGAACGGGCATGAGAAATGAGAGCATTACAAGAAGAATGTATGAACATACCAGTACAACATTCATTTTATTGTGTTCATTTTAATCATGCTTTACTTTTATAATAATATTAAAAATATGGATCGAATCATTAACATGTCTAATCCAGTAGGAAATATTTATTTGTTTGCCTGTGTAAGCTGTAAAAATTATAATCCTTTAATAATTTAATTTAGTTAAAGAGCTCAATAGAAAATAAAAATTAACACACCAAATATCTTAAATGTAATATTATATTAATATATATATATATATAGGCTGAAAATGACATTAGTTTAAACAAGATAAGTATACTTAAGCAATGTTTTAAGGAAATTGAGGAGATAACTCAAACCAAGAATAAGTGTAGTAATCTTTTGTATAGAAATATCTGTAGCCTAATATATAAGATATATACATAGATACATAGATACATATATCATTACATAAACATTAAGAAAAGATATATACAATTTTTCTAGGGATAACATAGTTTACATAAACATAATTTATATATAAGAAAGGTCTGCTATATTACATAAGTTTTCATTTTGGTCTCTGGAAAAAAATTAGACTAGAACTTTTTAATAAACTGGAACTTTATAATCATCTAGTGCAGTCTTTAATTGGTTGGTTGCGTTGAGTAAATTCTCTCTGTACCGAAGGAGGTCGTCCCACTTGTCACTGTTGCGCAACAGTTCATTGTTTTTGTTGGCCTCACGGTGAAATTCTGGTGTCTTCAATTCATACCTACATCAAAAAATAAAAAGTCAATAATTCTGTCAACTTCATTCAATAAATACCCAAGCCGAACATTTATTGAAAATAAAAAAATGGAAATCATGATAAACTCATTGACCAATGGATACAATTAGCAGATACAAAAGTTTGACTATATATATAAAAAAAAAAGGAGAACAGCAAAAAAACAACAACACATCAATATTCACCTATAATAAAACAAAACTACAGACTGCAAATTAACACACATAGTCAGGTATGCCCAAAAGCCTATTCAACACAAACGGTGTAAGAAACTGCTAGGTTTAAGGGCAATCAATTACTTTTGGTACATTTTTATACATGTAATCTTTTACTGTTTTTACTTAACTTTTGTCACAATCAGTCAAGATATATTGCAAAGAAACAAACTTATATATATATAAAACTTATATATATATACAGTATATAAACACATCTTACTTGAATGTTCTAAGCTAATCAACCTAAGACACACACTCCTCCCCCCTCAACCTACCATTACCAACACTATACAGTAATACAGACAACAACAAAGGAGACATGTAAATATGTTTGTCTGTCATTGACTGAAAGTGAGCAAACTGCTCTGTAGAAGAAGAAGAATATATTATATAATAAAACAGTTTTAATAACAACACTCTACTTACCAAAAAAAAAATTATAGTGCCTTGGAATATAATTGTTCAATTTTTACTATTACTAAATTGTTATTATCGACAGATGGAAATGTTTGAAAGGTCACACAATTCATCATCAGGTTTGTTTTGGAAGCGCTTTCATTTATTCTTTTTTTTTTTCCAGATTCTGTATTTACCAACTTGTAAAATGAAATTCGTATTTTAAAGAATTTTCATCTATAGGGGTCATCGGGTCATGGGGTCATCCTTAATGACCTTCATACAATTTAGGAATTTTTTACCTTCACCCCTTTCCCTCTTAGTCACAAGTTGTCACAAAAAGTAAGACTGCCAATTTCAAAATTAGAATGCTTCAATTTTTTTTGTGTCATTTACTATAAGTAGTAAGTATAACAATAAAGAATATGCTGGTAATTACAGTAGTAAGTATTACAATAAACTATATGCTGTTAATATACAGTAGTAAATATAACAATAAAGAATATGCTGGTAATTACAGTAGTACGTATTACAAAAAACAATATGCTGGTAATTACAGTAGTAAGTATAACAATAAAGAATATGCTGGTAATTACAGTAGTACGTATTACAAAAAACAATATGCTGGTAATTACAGTAGTAAGTATAACAATAAAGAATATGCTGGTAATTACATTACTAAGTATTACAATAAACAATATGCTGGTAATTACAGTAGTAAGTATTACAATAAACAATATGCTGGTAATTACAGTAGTAAGTATTACAATAAACAATATGCTGGTAATTACAGTAGTAAGTATTACAATAAAGAATATGCTGGTAATTACATTACTAAGTATTACAATAAATAATATGCTGGTAATTACAGAAGTAAGTATTACAATAAACAATATGTTGGTAATTACATTAGTAAGTATTACAATAAACAATATGCTGATAATTACAGTAGTAAGTATTACAATAAACAATATGCTGGTAATTACAGTAGTAAGTATTACAATAAACAATATGCTGGTAATTACATTAATAAGTATTACAATAAACAATATGCTGGTAATTACAGTAGTAAGTATTACAATAAACAATATGCTGGTAATTACATTAGTAAGTATTACAATAAACAATATGCTGGTAATTACATTACTCCACTCTGTCCATGCAACCCCACATCTCCTTCCTGATCAAAACCTGCTTTTTTCACCTGCGACGTATTGCCACTATCCGTCGCTACCTCACACCGGAAGCTTGTACCAAGCTCGTCATCACTCTCCTCTTCTCTCGTTTGGACTACTGTAACTCTCTTCTGGCCGGCCTTCCTGCCGCTTCCATTCAAGGACTCCAACGCGTCCAAAACTGCGCTGCCAGACTAGTCCTAAAGAAGAAGAAGTCCGACCACATTTCACCTCTGCTCTACTCTCTGCACTGGCTCCCTATTCAAAATAGGATATCATTTAAACTCGCATCTTTATGCTATAAATGCCTCAATGACTCTGCCCCGGATTATCTAATTTCCTGTCTGGAAATATATACAAAACCACGCCTACTTCGATCGGCTGCTCACAAACTCAATTTGACGATCCCGCGGACAAAACTCGTGACAGCTGGTCAGCGGGCCTTCACCTACTCCGGCCCCTCCGCATGGAACACCCTGCCACTCCAGCTGCGACAAAGCTCGAACTTTAACATTTTCAAGACCGGACTCAAGACTCACCTGTTTATTATTGACTCCTAGCCCACTTACATTTTTAAACATTTGTCTGTTATTGTTATCATCGTTAATTGTAATTGTAATTGTAAATGTAATTATTAAGCGCATAGAACTGATTGCGGGATATGCGCTATATATTTATTTATAAGCTTCATTATTATTATTATTATTATTATTAGTAAGTATTACAATAAACAATATGCTGATAATTACAGTAGTAAGTATTACAATAAACAATATGCTGGTAATTACAGTAGTAAGTATTACAATAAACAATATGCTGGTAATTACATTAATAAGTATTACAATAAACAATATGCTGGTAATTACAGTAGTAAGTATTATAATAAATAATATGCTGGTAATTACATTAGTTCATTAAGTCAAATTTGTTAAAGTGAACATTCCATTTAAAGATGAACATTTGTTTTGTGACATCAAATAGTTTTAACACTCCGTCTACCCCTCGCCATAAATGTTTGACATTCTTCTTCCATTAATTAAATGCGTGAGGTTATTTATGAACAACTCAATGGCAAGATAAATTACTTGGTTAGTTTGAAAATTATAATCTAATTGAGAGTTTTTTGTTTGGTTTAATCATTTTTTAAATTTAAAATATAAAGTTTTTGTACTTGTTTTTTGGCCTAAAAAAAATGTAATTGGTGATATTGGTGGAACTGTGCAGTTTTTTTGTTCTTTTTAAAAATATTTCAGACATATTTTTTTTTGACTGACCATTTTGGCTTAGGACCTCGAATTTTCTCCAGTTCTGCTCGTCGTTTCAGTTCTAAATATTGCTGCTCCTCCATTCTTAGTTTTTCCATTCTCAATTTTGAGATTTCCTCAGAATAAGGAGAAGTGAATGATATACCAGATGTTTCTGGAATGAATTAGTCAAATGGTTTCAAAAGCTTTCGGAAAACAAAAATATACATACCTACTATGAGTATGAGAGTTTTAAACAAAAAAATATTGAAACACATTTGTAAGGAAGAGAAAAATTTGATATAAAAATAAATATTTTGAATATTAGTTATTTAGGGCCACGGCAGTGAGTGCTCCCGGCTGGCTTGCTAAAGGTCTGGGGCTTGAATTTCAGTAAAGAGGATATCTTAACGAGTGTGGCTGGTACCCCTGAGTGTACCCAGCTTTGAAGGGTACAGGACAGTAGTTTGGGGATAAGTAAAAGTGACTGGGTATTATGCTGGCCACACAATCTCCTTGTATTTTTTGGCCACTGAATCTTGTGAGCACTTCTTTTACAGGCACTATATAGATCAAATTTGTCTGAAGGGAGGGGGGTATTTTACTACCGGGTATATATTTATTTAGTCATAATATTTTCTATCAGCTTTTTGCACAAAAATTTTTTTTGAGATTTTTTAAAGAGTTTATTAAATATATACTATCAGGTCAATAGATCAAATATGAAATATCATCTTGACGTAAACATAGATGAGGAAAAAACCCACACAAATATTTACTTATATGTGGTGCCATAGCAGTAAGAACATACTTACTTATATGTGGTGCCATAGCATTAAGAAAATACTTACTTATATGTGGTGCCATAGCAGTAAGAAAATAAGCATCATCTATGGGTGATTTATATTTCTTAGTTTCTATATATCTATGATGTCCAGGCTCTATGCTTTGAGAGAATTTCCTTGAGTTGTGTCCAGACATTTTTGATATTCCTGGTTTAAGTTCACCAACCATTTCTATTGATTTGGCTTCCCCGAGCGTTACAGGAAAATACCGAGTTGCTAGCATGTCTTCTTCAGTCAGAGGAATGTTCACAGAGGTTGATAAGTGAATAGGTTTTGAGTACCAATCCAAATGAGATGGATAAGAAGAGGAGGAAGGTGGACTTTTATTTAAAGCATCTCTGAGAGCTTCGTTGTATTCTTGCTGTGTGTAGCTTGTTGCGAACCCATGGGCAGAGTCTTGAAGAAGTGTTCTTCTTATATCATTGCTGACACGGTTCAATCTATTTGAAATTGTACACAGTGAGCCTCTCAGTTCAGGATCCTCCCCATATTTTTTAGAGCTATACTCATGTTGAGTTAAATTTTGTGTTGTGTCTGTCAACATGGAGTTTGAAAGAAATCCTTTCTTTTCTCTGAAACAACATTTCAAAAATGGAGTTTTTAAATGAATAATAAAACCTTCAAGAAAAATTAACTTGCATTTCAAACAGTGATTCATGTAAATACGCCATACCAGCTTCCATTTTCTTTTTGCCTGAGTTTTTTTTTACATATTGTAAATTAGTACATATTGTACTTTAGGCCTTAATGTATTTACAGGCTTGTACAGAAATGAATGACTTTATCACCATGTTTATTTTTAAATTACTATTTTGTCAATCACTTTAGATGACAGTTTTCTTCCTTAATGATATCTAAAGAATTTACATTTTTAAATGTTGTACCATTTAAAATAAAACAACAATTGGCAACAAGCCAAAAGAAAATATTTATGGGACTGAATATTATTCTTTCTGACCAGCTGATGAAATTACTACCCAGTAAATTCAATTTCATATTTTCATATTTTATACTTAGATCTGTTTAATAGTAAAGTAAGAAATAAATACTAATGTATGTTTTTATTAATTTGATATAAAGTTATATTTTTAATTATTATTAAAATGTAAACATTTATTCCTCTTAATTGGTTCTGATTCGCCATTGCTTGTTCTAGACTCTCCCCAAGATAAATATTAACAGACCAGGGTGCAACCTATCCACTCTAAATATTAAAAGACCAGGGTGCAACCTATCCACTCTACACAGTTAAAAAAAGATATATGATATATGAAAGCACTACTCTCTAATCTTGTTGCAACTATCACTGCATCACTCCTCTGCTCCAATCTCTGGCTACCAATCAACAACCGGATCTCATATAAGCTGGCTTCTCTCTTCTATAAGTGCCTGAATAACTCTGCTCCGGATTACCTTCACTCCTGTCTTGAGCTCTACATCCGATCCCGTCCACTTCACTCGGCATCTGATGCGTTTACTCTGCGGATCCCTCATGCGAGACTAGTGTCCGCTGGCCAACGTGGATTCATCTAAGCGGGATCGTCGGCCTGGAATCACCTCTAACTACAGCCAGCTTGCCAGAGCCCTAGCTTCGACACCTTCAGGAGCCGGCTGAAGACTCACCGTGACTCACCTATTTCAGTAGTAATAATGTTTGTTGTCTGTATTCTGTAACTGTCGTCAGCACATAGATCTGTCATCAACGGGATATGCGCTATACGAGCACTATTATTATTATTATCAATAATTGTAATGATGCAGAACTATTTATTAGGATATGCGTGGCCTGCATTTTAATATATAAAAAAACTTGTGTAGTTCCACTGCCCTTTTTTTTGCATACGAAGCAGCACAATAATTTTTATAATTCCTGATTTTTGCCTGAGTGCCTGCACTCTGTAGTTTTATTTATATCCTGACTGTGTGTTGATATGCAATTTTTTTTTTTTTTATATCCCGACTGTGTGTTGATGTGCAGTCTGTAGTTTTATATTCTTATAGTTATATTGAAACAATGTTCCACGTGTCTATTTTGTGTTAGTTCTGTGAGTGTGTATATAAGATATTTGCATTTGTTGGTCTTGAGGAGTATGAGCATTTAATAAGAGAAAAGCATAGAATTATTGTAGAATGCAATCAACTTCTAAAAGAATAGAAGGGTTGTTTGTAAGATAAGCTGAAGGCTGCGCTTGCCGCTGTGCAGGCTGTTGTATTTGAAATCATCACAAACTAAGATAAGATTTATCTCCTTTTTTGAAAAGGGGGGTTACATTAGCTAATTTCCAAACTTTGGGCACTTTGCCCTGGTTTAGAGAGGCCTGAAAAAGTAATTTAAAGATTGGAGATATTTCATTAGTTAGTTCTTTAAGCAGTCTTGCTGGTATTTCATCTGGACCAGAAGCTTTGTTTACTTTTAAGTTGGTTAGGAGTTGTTTAATGCCTTTTTCATCTTATACATTTATATTTCCTATCTCTTCTAGTTTGTTAAAATTTATGAGGATTTCTTTTCACCTGGATTTGAAAAAGATGATGCAAAGTGTGTGTTTAGGATATTAGCTTTAGTTTCATTATCATTATAAGTTTCATTGTTTTGGTCTTTTAGTGGAGCTAAGCCTGTGGTGTCCATTTTTCTTGATTTAATGTAGGACCATAAGTTTTTATTATTATCTTTAGAAATTACATTGTTTACATATTCATTCTGCAGCTGTCTGCTTAGTTTTCTGAGTTAAATGTTTAATTTTTAGGTGTTTTTTTATGTAGTCTAATTGAAGTAGTTGCCTTAAACTTTTTGAATATATTTTCTTTTTGTTTACACAGTTTCTTTAGTTTAGTGTTAAACCAACATTTGTTAATTTTATTTGATGTTTGTTTTGCTGGTACAGAATCAGCCATTATTGCTTTTAAGTTGGTTTTTATGAATTGCCAAATATCTTCAACTGGACTATTTATATTGTATTTATATTTGGAATTTTATTGCTGCTTGATGTAGTTCTGTTGTGTTACATTTATTCCAGAGATAAATGATTCTTTTAGGTTTTTTGCTTATTGGGGTTTTTATTTTGTTATTTACTCTGACAATATCATGATCTGAAAGTCCAGGGATTATTTCATAATCTATTACTAGTCCTGGTCTGTTCATTAAGAATAAATCTAGTATATTATGGTTTCTTGTTGGTTTTTTATTAATTTGATCTAAGTGTAGATTTTGGATGGTATTGATAAACATTTCATTTATTTCTTTTATGTTTTGGTGTTTTTCTATAGAGTAGCTATTCCAATTTATAAAAGGGAGGTTGAAGTCCCCCATTATCCAAATTATAGCATTTTTATATTTAGTTTCAATACTTGTCAGCTGATTACACAGATCAGACATGTACTCTGATGTTGAGTTTGGTGGTCTGTAAACACTGCCTACAATTAGTGGTTTTGAATTAGGTCTAGGCCTACTTATTTTACAAAAGACTGACTCTATGTTATTATTAGATTCTATTTTAATTTCTTCAGCTATTAGAGTAGATTTTATGGCTAGTAAGACTCCTCCATGGCTGTCTGCCCTATCTTTCCTAAAAATGTCATAATTATTATTGAATATCTCTGTGTTGTATACATCTGGATAAGCCATGTTTTGGAACCTGCAATTATATCTGGTTCTTCTTTATTTTTTAAAAGTTCCAAATCAGCTGTTTTATTTTTAATGCTTTGGAAGTTTATTGTTAATGTTTTAACTTTAGTTTTAAGGTTATGCTGATTCAGGGTTTTATGAATGGGATTTAGTGTTAAAGAGTGTCTTTTTTATTGTTTTAATTAAAATTAGGCTAATTGGTGTTGATCTAGCTAAGGCCCAGGGTTTATTTAGGAATAGGCATGAGGGTTGAACTGAATCTTAACACAACTTGGTAAGCACACACCTTTATTATTAATTAGGTCGATGTAAAAAAAAACAATAGATGAAATAAGTACCTGACATAAAATGGTCGCCCACCTTGTAGAACAAAATCTTCATTTGGGTTTGGATAATATCCTTGATTATACGCCATTTTGTTTATGGATGGTCGCCCACCTTGTAGAACAAAATCTTCATTTGGGTTTGGATAATATCTTTGATTATACGCCATTTTGTTTATGGAAGCTTTACGTTAACAACAACGCATGCGCATTAAAATCTAATATATTTTTTTTAACCATTTGTAATAATCCATCCATGTATTTATAATATCTTTATTTTAATTTGGAGACATGTTTTAAAGCTTAATTTTATAGTCCGTTGCCATCTGCGTTATCTTTTTAGCCTTTTAAAAATGTATAATAGAGTCTACATAGTATAATGATAAAAAGTAGAAAAAGCGTACAAATTATGAACCGGAAGTGATTACTAAATAGTTAACGTGCCTGTGTTTTGATATTTACCACCACTGTTATCTGTGATTTTTTCTAGAACGATTGTCGGATTCTTTTATCAAAGCAAAGAAAAATAGATAAATAAAAATGGCAGGAACAGGGGATCCAGAGCGTTTTGACGGAATGCTTTTGGCAATGGCTCAACAGTGTGAAGGGGGCGTTCAAGAAGTAAGTCATACTACTAAATACTAGTCTATACGTCCGCTGATATTTAAGATATTATCAGTGATAAATAGTAAATACTAAAATAGCCACTCACTAGCCACTAGTCTAATACTACTACTACTAATAGTGTAATTGTAATACAGTAATACTCCTAACCTAATTTAATAGTAGTAATAGAAACTAAAAATTGTCTTTAATTTTTTAATTCTTGTACGTTTAGTGTTTGGCTTAGTATAGACGATACTGACGATAGTAGTTGTTAAGTTGTAAGTATAGAAGTATCTTATCTTATCTTATACATTACAGACGCTCCTTCTATAAAGAAGATTATTGCGTCCTACGCTATAACTATAGTATAGATACTAGATAGTAATAGTGACAGTCTATAGAATAGACTATAGACAGTGGTGATAGTAGGCCATATATATGCCCTATGCCTATGGGTATGCGGCGGTATGCCCTATACCTATACTATACTGGCCTAGGCCCTATACCTATAGTTATAAGTTAAAGTTATATACTAATACCGTAGGCTATACCTATACTCTATTAGTATTAGTATTACTAGTATTACTATTATACAATAGGTCAATAGGCCTATGATGGCTTATGGTATATATAATATATAGTTAGTAGCTTATGGTATATATAATATATAGTAACAGTTAGTATTATAATATAGTCCTATTTAATATTAAATTAATACAATTTTTAGTTATTGATTGAATAGGCCTAGCTACGTAAAATTATAATTTTTATAACTTTTAAAAGTCTTAAGTTAAGTCTTATAAAAGGCTTAGGTCTTAGACTTTAGTAACTTTTCAAAATATGAATATGATTGCTTTCAATTTCAAATCATAGTCATGGCATCATGGCACGGGATGTATATTGAATATATTGATATGCGGATAACGCTGGATAGGCCTATGCGTAGGATGCAATAATTTTGAATTTGTGTAGGCTCTAGCTATTATAAGTATAATTATAATTGTTTTAGATTTGTATAATATAATAGTAATATAGTCTGTCAAAATAAGCCTAGCCTACCCTTCGGACCATATTGATCATAGGGGCGTTCACCAGTTTCTGTTACAACAGTAGGGGCAGGGTTCTCACACAGTCTGGAAAGTCTGGAAAAGTCTGGAGTTTCAAAAAAACAAACCAAGGCCTGGACAACCTTGAATATTGACATTTTAGCCTGGAAAAATAGCCTGCCAGCCTGAAAATTTATCTAAATCTATATTTATATCTAAATTTATTATCAAAATCAAGGTCAGACAAAAAAATGCCAATCCCATTTTTCTACGCCATAAACGCCCACTGACCGCCATAAACGCCCACTGACCGAGCCTTAGATTAATTCCTCATTTACGCAATATTTAGGTCACATAGGGGGAGGAGGTGTGTGACCATTTTCCGAATAACATGTTCTAGCAGCCTGGAATTTGGCTATTATAACCTTGAAATAGTCTGGAAACAGCCTGGATTTTTTTCAGCAAAAATGTGAAAACCCTGTAGGGGCCTTTATTATAATATATATAGATAGTCATATACTAATATATGAGTAATACTACAGAATTGTGTTACTATAAGACTACATAACTAATATATATATTGATGACAGTAATATTTTATTTTTGTTTATAACTGTAGCTCTTAGATGTATTTTTTGGCTTTCTGGCAAGAAAAACTGATTTTTATACCGGTGCTGGAGCAGATCATGCCATGAAGGTAATAAATTACAACCTCTGTCCTGATACTTAACATTTAAAAAAAAAAATAAACTAACACATTTTTTAAAACCTTTAGTTAATAAATGTTATGTTATAAAAAAATCAAATTTCTACTTCTGTGAAACATTTATGACAGAAATCATTTTTGGCTTTTGTTGCAGATGGTCACCACTAAGTTTGAACACCACGAGAAACTTGTTGATGAAAGACTTAAAAAAGAAAAGGCAGAAAAAGAAGCAGAAGAAAAAAGGAGACAGGAGAGGATCGCAAAGAAAAAGGCAGAAGAAGAAAAGGAAAAACTCAAAGCTGAACAAGAGCCAAAGATCAAAGAGTTGACAGATGAAGAGGCAGCAAAATTAGAGCTGGATTTGAAACATGTAATTATCTTATTCAATTATTTTAAAATCTTTGAACTTATTTACTATGTCGTCACTGCCGTTTGTCTTTAAAAGAATTTGTCAAGTTTTTCCTATTGTCACATTAATTATTATTTGTCGTTGTTCCTAGTTTTGCTTAAGTCCAACTTTTTATTTCTATTTTCTACTTCAGGAAAAGGTCAATGAAGTGAGCGGCAATGTTAATGAAGCTAAAGAAGATAAAATTGAAAAGGTAATTTTTGTGTCAACGTTCTCTAAAGAGTTACAATGATATCTAGACCTTACATTCAACCAAAATTTTGTCACAATTTCCAATATCTTGCCCAGAGCAGTAGGCCCAGTTGGTGCATACTGTCCTTTCTGAAGCATCATCGCATGCCGCCTTTATATCCTCATGACATACATTATGTAAATGCATGCCTGACAGGCTCCCATGCTCCTGTTAGCTCCCAACAAAGTAAAGATAAAGATGTCCATCCCATGCTTATATGTCCATGCAGGGTGTTAAGGCTCTCTTGTGGTACAAGACTTCTTTTATGTATTGGAAGCTGGCTTTATAGTTGCTATGTCTCTTTGGTAGGGGTTCTAACTTGATTTAGATCAGAATTTCTACTTTACTGCATTCAGTCCATGAACTCAAGTCTCATCAATCAGCATAGACAAATTAAACTTTAATTTCAGTTGCAATAGTAATAAAATTATTTCCAGGAAAAAATGTAATGAAGAAAAGGCTGGTCACTCCATTGAAAGAAATAATTTAAGCTAAGTCAAGAAGACACAAAGTAACAAATTCCAGAGGGATTCTATTGGTCTTCTTATGGGTAGGGACGGCAGTAAAATTGATCTAAATACTAAAAACTTCAATTTTTTATCTTTTGCCTAAGTTGTATACTTTAACTATTCCTGGATCTAAAACCTTTAGTTCGGAAATTTTAGTAACATTATTTAAATGTAAAAATTGCATTTGTAATGGGTATACATCAGAATTTTATTTATTTTTATAAACATATTTACACTACAGTAATACAAAAAATGAGTTTATATATTAATTTACATGAAATTAAAGGTTAGCATCTTGTCGTTGTGGGGAAAAAATCTTACAACAAAAGATTAAGAAATAGATGAGAAAATTGAATTTTTCAATTTTACCCCAATTTTTTTTCCCCTAGAATTGTAAGTTTTTCCGTTTTTTCTCAAAATACTAATTTTTCTTCTTCTTTTTGTATTAACTTCCTAATTTGTGAACCAATCTGTATGAATTTTTTTGCATACATTTATTACATGTAAATAATCAAAGTTTGAAGATGAATTTTTGATACAAGTTATAGTTTTCCTTTAATTAAATTTTAATTAAAATTTGTAGCTATTAAATTATTTTTTTTCCTATGTCCCACTAAAAAATTCATATAAATTTTATTTATCAATTTAACCAAAATCCATCTTCAAATTTTATAAAGATATAGCTTATAAATATTTCCGCCAAGTTGCAATACATTATCTTGATAAATAATCAAGGCGATACATTTTGTTGTGCGTGGTGAATCAGAAAATAATTTTTTTAACTTATACTTACTCTGGCCTGTTTGTACTGTCTATATACCATAAATGATCATGATGCGTTTACAAATTTAAAAAAATCGGTCTCTACTGGCTCCCCACCCCTTAAAAGAGTCATCATGGGATGCATGATTTTAACAAGGGGTTAGTAGGTGCAGTCTTTACTGCAAACAATAAAATTGAGTATTATGAAGGATGGACGTCAACCATTCAACTATTTCTAAGGGTCATTACTTCCCATTCTCCTTGGACTCAAGTGGACATAGACCATTCACCGTCTCAGACAATCCATCCATCCACCCCTATGGCGCTACAGCCCATGTAGGGCTTTGGCCTGCTTCCATTCGGGCCTTCCTTCGTCAAGCCCACACTCCAAGAATTTGCAGATCTGACTCTATAGCTTCGAGCCATCTTTGTTTTGGTCTGCCTCTAAGCCTCTTTCCTCTTGGTCTCTGGTGATGAACTGTTCTGGCTGCTCTGCCGTCTGTCATTCTTTCCAAGTGGCCTGCTACCTCAATCTGCCCTTCTTTATCTCAGCTACCACCGTTGGATCCTCGTACAGGGTGTACAGTTCTTCATTTGTTCTTGACCTCCAGCCATCTGCGTCTTGTACAGCTCCATATATCCTCCGCAGCACTTTTCTTTCCCAGGTATTAAGCAAGGTCTCAATGGATTTTGACATTGTCCATGTTTCACTGCTGTACATCACCACTGGTCTTATAATGGTTTTGTACATCACCTTCTTTGTTCTTTTCGAGATATTTTTGTTGCGGAATACATTTTGGAGGCTCAAATAGGCACGATTGCCTGCAGCTATTCTTTCTTTTATCTCAGGTAGTATCTCATTCCTTTCATTAAGGCTTGACCCTAAGTATTTGAAAGTATCTACTCTTTCAAATGTGCAATTCTTGGTTTTGAAGTCTTCCTTATCTTCTTCCTTTGTATCATCCCTCATCAGTACCATGTGCTTTGTTTTGTTGTCATTGATCTCAAGTCCTGCCAGCTTGGAGGCATCTTCCAGCTCTGTAAGAGCTTGTTGAATGGCATTTTTATTCTTTCCAAGTATGGCTATATCATCAGCATACGCTAGGTACTGCAGAGGTTGGCTATATAGAGTTCCACTGGGGTGTATGTTGGGTCTTCTCTATTGAAATATTCTGTTATCGTTCCTCTAGTGTCTACATTAATGTTTCTAATGACTCGCTCTAATACTAGGTTAAATAGCATGCACGATAGTGAGTCTCCTTGTCGTAGTCCTTGTTGAATTGGGAATTCACGCGAGTATTCTCCCTGCGTCATGACTTTACTCCTAGATTTACATAGTGTCATGTATATTAGTCTAATTAGTTTATTAGGGATCCCAAAGAATTCTAGTGTTTCATATAGATATTTTCTATTAATACTATCATAAGCCATTTTGTAGTCTATGTAGAGTTGATGTACTGGTATATTATATTCATAACATTTTTCAAGCAGACATCTAATGGTAAAGATCTGCATTGGTAATCACCTAGTATCTTTTCTGTATATTGTTGTAGTCTACTTGCTATTAATTTAGACATAGCCTTAACATAACATAACCCTAACATTTAAAAGGGAGATTCCTCTATAGTTTGCGCAATTAAGTTTTGATCCTTTCTTGTGTATTGGTGTTACTAATGCAGTTTCCCAGTCTGTAGGCATTTTTTCTTCTTGCCATATTTTTCTATTAGCTTGTGTATTTCTATGTGTAGCTCTCTCCCGCCATATTTAATAAGCTCTGCTGTGATAAGGTCCTCTCCTGGGGCGTTATGGTTCTTGAGTGACATTATTTCCTTTGTTGTTTCCTCTAGAGTCTGTGAGTTTACAAGATGGTCTGGTCCTCCATAGGGCAGGTTATATTGTTGTGTGTCATTTTCTCCAGTATTTGGTTTATTTAGTAGTTCCTCAAAGTATTCTGCCCATCTCTCTAGAACTCTGCAGTTTTCTGTTATTAGTTCACCCTGCTTATTTTCACACATGTGTGGTCTTGCTTGAAAACCATTTTTCTCATCCTTTATTTTCATGTACATTCCTCTCACATCTCGGCTCCTTGCCAATTCTTCTATCTCCAATAGTTTAGCTTTTTCCCAGTCCCTTTTTTTCTTTCTGCATAATTTAGTGGCTTTTCTTCTAGCTTCTGTGTATAGTTGTCTAGTATTTCTTGTTTTCATTTTGTAGCATCATCATTCTTGTTTTGTTCCTGTCATCTAGAATTTGTCTGCATTCATTGTCAAACCATTCACCTCTTTTATAGCTTTGTTTATATCCTATTATTTCTTCAGTTGAGCTCTTTACTGCATTTTTAATTATATCCCAATGTTTGTTAATGTTGTTGTCCATGTCCTCATTTTTGGTCATTCCTTCTGTAAGTTTTTGTTTTAGTTGAGATTTAAATTTGTTCAGCTATTAGTGGATCTTTGATAAGTTTTTGGCTGTCATAGTGTTTCTGTTTCCTATTCTGGCTGGTGTAGATAGTTGATATTCTTTGCTTATATCTGATTTTTACTAGCATGTGGTCTGAGTCAGCATCTGCTCCCTTATAGCTTCTAACATCCAGTATGTCCGACCCATGTCTTCTATCTATAAGAACATGGTCGATCTGATTTTTAGTATTGCCATCAGGTGATGTCCATGTTATTTTGTGGATGTTTTTATGAGGAAATTTTGTGATGCTAATACTCATGCCTTTTCCTGTGGCAAAGTCTATCAGTCTGATTCCATTGTTATTGCTATCCTCATGCAGGCTTTCTTTTCCAATAGTTGGTCTAAATGCTTTTTTTTTTCCAATTTTGGCATTGAAGTCTCCTAGTACTATTTTCACATCATGACGTGGGGCATCATCATATAATTTTTCTAATTTTTCATAAAAGCTGTCTTTGACGCTATCTTCTGAGTCTTCTGTTGGGGCGTGTGCATTCTCAGAAGGCTTTGTCACTTTATGTCCATTCGCCGATCTTGCCCGCAGGCTGCTTAAACGGGAATTCCACTAACTCCAAAATAGTTTTGAACTCTGCACTCTGGATTTGCCGCCAGCGTAACCCTACATTTATTTTACACGTCTGTAACCTTGACTGCCGGTGCTGTCGCAACCTCGTTTTGTTATACAAGGACTAGATCTAGTACAGTGTTTTAAATTGGTTCTCCAAACCATGAAGTAATGCAGCAGAACATGGTATTTTAGTTGAAAGTATATTTACAGTGATAAAAAAAGAGTGTATTCTATAACATCTGCTACAGACAAGTGTACATCCGCTACAGACAAGTGTCTTCCATCGGCTCACTACACAACAAACACAGACAGACTACACATCATAATATATCCTTTGTATTCTAGATCTATAACTGCTTCAAGAACAGGGTTATGTTGAACATCTTACCTTTTATTCGAATGGAGCAGAGTCTTTCATTTTCTGGTCTGAAGCCTATAACCTTATCTACTATCTTCCTACTGACTGCGAATCCAGACCCCAGGGCGTTTTTCTCCTTACCACTGTAAAAAATTGTGTACTATTTTGTTTTTAGAGTATCAGAGTTTTTCCACCTAGTTTCTTGTAGGGCAGCTATCATGATGTTATATTTTGCAAGTTCTTCCACGAGCCTGGCAAGTGCTCCGGCTCTTTAGAGGCTAAGTATATTCCATGTCGCAATACATAAATCTTGTCCGTGTTCAGGCTTGGGTCGTAAACCATTAAGATCTGTCCGTTTGTTTAGAAGTGATTTAGCTTTCATAACAGTGTGTTTTGTGTGGCTGGGTTGTTAGCCCTGCGCACAACCTTCTGGGGGGCTGCCCCTTACAGCTCTTGGGATAGCTGCCTCTTTGTTCGGGTGAGGTTCCCTAGCCTTTGTGGATCCCTCCACTAACTGCAAGGCAGCAGTTGCTGATTTTGGTCCGCCCGGGGTATTTTATTTCCCCGGTACCCGCCATATCTGATGGGTGTTCCCCTATCTGCCACCCGGGGAGGCGCCCGATGGGAGTTCAGCAACTCCTCACGAGTAAAAGGTGGTTGATGCTGGGATAGAACCTGCATGACTGTGGTTGCTAGATCGCAGTTCTAACCACTGTACCAAGAAATCTTTTCAGACAATCACTGTTAAATATAACCTACTTTTGTAACAAAAGGATTCCTCTAGTAAATACTACTATGTTTATGTAACTGATATATTGAACTGTTTGTATTCCAGATAGATATAATATGTGTATGTAACTGATATATTGAACTGTTTGTATTTCAGATATAATATGTGTATGTAATTGATATATTGAACTGTTTGTATTCCAGATATATATAATATGTGTATGTAACTGATATATTGAACTGTTTGCATTCCAGATATAATAAGTGTATGTAATTGATATATTGAACTTTTTGTATTCCAGATATATATAATATGTGTATGTAATTGATATATTGAACTGTTTGTATTCCAGGCAGCTAGTGATGATGAGGAAGAAGATGAAAAAGATAAAGGCAAACTAAAACCTAATGCTGGCAATGGTGCAGACATGGGCAATTACTCTTGGACTCAAACTTTACAAGAAGTGGAGGTCATTTGTGTTTTAACATTTCTTTTTCAACTATGGGATAGTATTGTTGCTACTAAATTCATTCATTACAAATAATTGATTGAACTAATTATTCTGCATGTGTTAATTGATAATAATTTGTATTCACACTATAAAACATTGACAAGTCAAACTCTAGAGTAGGGATAATTAGAAATTTCTTCAGGCGTTCACCTTGGCATATCAAGTTTTTTTAGAATAGAACCAATATGCACACAAATAGGGAAAACAAAAATGTATTTTTCAAAAACTGTAAAACTTTCTATTACATATTTGGACTTATCAGTTTTAGCCAAAATCCTAATGAGTGCTGTTGTTGTAAGAAAGTATGTAACTGTAACTGAGACATTGCAAAACAATGAAGGGTGGAATATCAACAACAGAACAAGCATAATTATAATAACAAAACTCTGGAGTTGCTGTTAACCTCAGAGTGTACATGAGTGTGGCAAATAGAACATTCCTTACTTGAATATTAGTATTTGGTAGAAATTGTCAACTAGTATCAGCCCTACTTGGGATCAAACAGATCCAATGCTTGTTTAAGACATTAAAACAATTTAAAAAATGACAGTTTAAGTACTTTAAGGAGGTCAATTAGTGCATTGACACCAAGTGTTGTAGATTGCTTTACACACACTACTTGGGTGTACTGATGCTATCCACAAACTACTTGGGTGTACTGATGCTATCCACAAACTACTTGGGTGTACTGATGCTATCCACAAACTACTTGGGTGTACTGATGCTATCCACAAACTACTTGGGTGTACTGATGCTATCCACAAACTACTTGGGTGTACTGATGCTATCCACACACTACTTGGGTGTACTGATGCTATCCACAAACTACTTGGGTGTACTGATGCTATCCACAAACTACTTGGGTGTACTTATGCTATTTACACACTACTTTGGTGTACTGATACTATTCACAAACTACTTGGGTGTACTGATGCTATCCACAAACTACTTGGGTGTACTGATGCTATCCACAAACTACTTGGGTGTACTGATGCTATCCACAAACTACTTGGGTGTACTGATGCTATCCACAAACTACTTGGGTGTACTGATGCTATCCACAAACTACTTGGGTGTACTGATGCTATCCACACACTACTTGGGTGTACTGATGCTATCCACACACTACTTGGGTGTACTGATGCTATCCACACACTACTTGGGTGTACTGATGCTATCCACACACTACTTGGGTGTACTGATGCTATCCACACACTACTTGGGTGTACTGATGCTATCCACACACTACTTGGGTGTACTGATGCTATCCACACACTACTTGGGTGTACTGATGCTATCCACACACTACTTGGGTGTACTGATGCTATCCACACACTACTTGGGTGTACTGATGCTATCCACACACTACTTGGGTGTACTGATGCTATCCACACACTACTTGGGTGTACTGATGCTATCCACACACTACTTGGGTGTACTGATGCTATCCACACACTACTTGGGTGTACTGATGCTATCCACACACTACTTGGGTGTACTGATGCTATCCACAAACTACTTGGGTGTACTGATGCTATCCACACACTACTTGGGTGTACTGATGCTATCCACACACTACTTGGGTGTACTGATGCTATCCACACACTACTTGGGTGTACTGATGCTATCCACACACTACTTGGGTGTACTGATGCTATCCACACACTACTTGGGTGTACTGATGCTATCCACACACTACTTGGGTGTACTGATGCTATCCACACACTACTTGGGTGTACTGATGCTATCCACACACTACTTTGGTGTACTGATGCTATCCACACACTACTTGGGTGTACTGATGCTATCCACACACTACTTGGGTGTACTGATGCTATCCACACACTACTTGGGTGTACTGATGCTATCCATACACTACTTGGGTGTACTGATGCTATCCACACACTACTTGGGTGTACTGATGCTATCCACACACTACTTGGGTGTACTGATGCTATCCACACACTACTTGGGTGTACTGATGCTATCCACACACTACTTGGGTGTACTGATGCTATCCACACACTACTTGGGTGTACTGATGCTATCCACAAACTACTTGGGTGTACTGATGCTATCCACAAACTACTTGGGTGTACTGATGCTATCCACAAACTACTTGGGTGTACTGATGCTATCCACAAACTACTTGGGTGTACTGATGCTATCCACAAACTACTTGGGTGTACTGATGCTATCCACAAACTACTTGGGTGTACTGATGCTATCCACAAACCACTTGGGTGTACTGATGCTATCCACAAACCACTTGGGTGTACTGAAGGCTTTCATAGTGGAATTGTCAATACATACTTTTATCTGGGTACATGTTAGTTACATTTCTCACCACACCAATGGAGCCAATGTCTTGCTGAGGGAAATGAGTTTAATAAGTTACATCTGTGTGTATAAAACTCCTACATAGTATGTTTTTCTTCCATTGCAGATTAAAGTTCCATTTCAAGTTGGTTTTGCACTGAAGGGCCGAGATGTTGTTGTCAACTTTGAAAAAAAGGTGAGTCAAAGCTTGAGTAGTTGTAGAAGTAGAATGAAGTGTTCCAATCATTACTTGTTAGAATGAAGTGTTCCAATCATTACTTGTTAGAATGAAGTGTTCCAATCATTACTTGTTAGAATGAAGTGTTCCAATCATTACTTGTTAGAATGAAGTGTTCCAATCATTACTTGTTAGAATGAAGTGTTCCAATCATTACTTGTTAGAATGAAGTGTTCCAATCATTAATTGTTAGATTGAAGTGTTACAATCATTACTTGTTGGAATTAAGTGTTACAATCATTACTTGTTAGAATGAAGTGTTCCAATCATTACTTGTTAGAATGAAGTGTTCCAATCATTACTTGTTAGAATGAAGTGTTCTAATCATTACTTGTTAGAATGAAGTGTTCCAATCATTACTTGTTAGAATGAAGTGTTCCAATCATTACTTGTTAGAATGAAGTGTTCCAATCATTACTTGTTAGAATGAAGTGTTACAATCATTACTTGTTAGAATGAAGTGTTCCAATCATTACTTGTTAGAATGAAGTGTTCCAATCATTACTTGTTAGAATGAAGTGTTCCAATCATTACTTGTTAGAATGAAGTGTTAGAATCATTACTTGTTAGAATGAAGTGTTCCAATCATTACTTGTTAGAATGAAGTGTTCCAATCATTACTTGTTAGAATGAAGTGTTCCAATCATTACTTGTTAGAATGAAGTGTTCCAATCATTAATTGTTAGATTGAAGTGTTCCAATCATTACTTGTTGGAATTAAGTGTTACAATCATTACTTGTTAGAATGAAGCGCTACACTCATTGCTTGTTAAAATGAAGTTTTCTTGTGTACATTGCCACAGAAACTTTGTGTGGGTCTGAAAGGTCATCCACCAGTAATAAATGGTGAAATGTACAATGATGTGAAAGTTGAAGAGTCCACATGGTGCATAGTTGACAGTAAGACTCTACTCATTAACTTAGAAAAGGTAAGCACGCCTCTTTCTAGTCTAGCCATTCAAGTTTTTACTTAAATTCACAAGAAGACAAAGCACTACAATATAGACTAAATGATTGAAATAGTTGGAACACTCTCTGTAATAATTTGTTCAATTTCTGTAGGTAAATCAAATGGAATGGTGGAGTCGAATAATTACATCAGAACCTGAAATGAATACAAGGAAAGTACAACCAGAGAATTCTAAGGTAATTATTTCTGATGAATTCAACCAACTTATTCTAAGGTAATTATTTCTGATGAATTTAAACAACTTATTCTAAGGTAATTATTTCTGATGAATTCAAACAACTTACTCTAAGGTACTGTATATACTCGCGTATAAGTCGCCCATTTTTTACCGAAAATTTCTACAAAAAGTAGGGGTGCGACTTATACACCCGATACTGTTTTTGAAAAGTTTGAAAAGCATCACTACTCTGTATAGTTTCTTACATAAACCGTACAGTTGACTGTAGTGATGTAGAATTACTAGTCATTCCTGAGTTGTTGGAATTCCGTTCTTGCCTTTCCAACCCTTGTTTTTACATCAGCATATGTCCCACCTTGCTTGTCCACAATGCTGACAAGATAGACAAAACTTTCAACTTCTTCTTGTGCTTCCTCTTCCAGTATAATGGGTGCAGTACTGGTGGCATTTACCTTAAGGACCTTACTCTTCCCTTTGTGTATAATAAGACCAATACGTGCAGAAGTGGCTGCAACATTGCTAGTTTTCTCCTGCATCTGTTGTTGGGTATGAGAGAGAAGGGCAAGATCATCAGCAAAGTCAAGAACATCGAGTTGGTCCCACAGGTCCATTGGATACCATTCCGCCTCTGATGTGTGGATTTTTTCATCACCCAGTCGATGGCCAGGAGAAACAGGAAAGGCGAAAGCAAGCATCCTTGTCTCACACCGGTCTTCACCTGAAAAACACCTGTCACCTATTGGCTGTGGACAAGTCGGCAGGTCATTCCTTCATAAGAGTTCCTGATTAAGTCCACAATCTTCTGCGGCACTCCATAATGCCTCAACAGTCTCCAGAGGGTTTGCCTATCCACACTGTCGAAGGCTTTCTCGTAATCGACAAAGTTGACTTAGAGGGGTGAGTTCCACTCCAGTGACTGCCCTAGGACAGGGGTCGGCAACCTTTTGAGGCAGAAGAGCCAAAAGTTACAATTTACACAATTTCCCAGTTTTTAAAGAGCCACCAACTTTTTTTTTCAATATTATCGTATTTGATTAGGAGTAGGATTAGCCTACCTAACGGGCCTACAAAATTGATTTTTATTTAAAATAAATAGCTTTAAATATGAAATAATAAAGGCCTATTTATTCATATAAAACATACAAAAATGTTTCGCACAAAATATATTAAAGTATTTTAGCTAGCTCTGCTAGAATAATAAGATTAGTAATCAAATAGTAGGCCTATAACTATAATTATTGAGTAATAGATAGTTACAATAGCTACATCAATGGAGCATTGGCCTTGAATGCCTTTGGAAAGTTTGGCTAAATCTGGCTCATAACTTGTTGTTTTCAGTTTCTAGCACGCCTCTAGATTTTTATTTGTTAGTTTCTTTACTTTCTTACTTTACTTTTTATTATATTTAATAATGCAAGAAAACGCTTGCTCGCAAGAATATGTTGACTCGAAGATCGTCAGCACTCCAAATGCCAACTTTTTCATCTCACTGTATCATTCTGGAATACTATTCCATGCGTCAAATATGAGTGCCTCAACTCGCGGCATTTCTTTTAGAGGTTAGAACTGTCCAGTTGTGCAGCGTGACGTGCATGCTTTTCTCCAACTCACAACTTTGCTCCAAAGAAGACTAAACATTACCGCCCGCTGGGTTGCTGGTTGGGTATTATATATAGTAGTCTAAGAAGTGACTAGCGGCTGTCAGCTTCAGCTGTCTGTCTACTGCATAGGTTCTCAACCTTTTTCGGCTCACCGCCCCCTTTTATATTTTTTTTTCGCTCACCGCCCCCCCCCCCCTCCATTTTCTTTTAGCGCCCACTCCCCCCCCCCTCTTTCCGCCCGTCTGTACTACAGTTTCCGCAATTTGTTTAGGCGAACTAGACTTTTTGTGCGCTTAATTATCTTTAAAAAAACTGAAAAGGAAACATATTGTAAGAATTAATAGACAAAAAAATTGCCTAATCAAAAGGTTTAAAGTTTAAATAAATCAATATTAATGTGAATCGTTTGGCTGGTGTGATGCTGGCACTGATTGCTAGCAATTTGTCTTTTTTTGTTTCAATATTGGTTGCAAAAGCCTTAGGTCTAATAATAAGTGATATTTGTTATATTCCAAAACAGAACTTCTTCGGCATCACAATTGAATCAAATGCGGAAACATTTTTTAATTAAAGGGAGATAATTAGCCCGTTTTATTTGAGCAAATATTTCTATTATTTTCTTTTATAAAAAATAAATGGCTTACAATTTATAACTTTGAAATGATCAAAATGTAAAAAATATTTGAAAATTAGATAAATATAATATGACTAAAGAATTTTGAATGTATATTTTCAAGCATTACAATAACTACCCAGTTTGTATGATTACAACTTATCTATATCGCTTAACTTTCGTTAATAGACTGTTACTAGAGTTTCAAAATCATTAAGGACATCTCGGTAAAACATATCATAATATCATTATTATTAGCAGATGTTAGAGCGACAGTGATCGGTTCAGCAGGGTTGACAGTCCGGTGAACCAACCACAGAACCAACCGGCCGCACACCATATTTGCCAAATACTGACCCCTACTTCATCGACAAGTCATTGCGATTCCTATTTCTTATTAATATAATAATATGTAGGCATACTGTTGGGGGATATCGATGTGAATATCAGATATTTAGCAGCAACTGCGTTTACTTCACATTTCATCAAAAAACTAATCGATTCAAATAGCTGAGGTGTTCAAATTATATCAGGTACGTTTGTACCGCCCACTTGCCCTTTACCGCCCCCCAATCGCCCCCGGGAATGTCATTGCCCCTCTAAAGCCTCTCACCGCCCCCCGGGGGGCGATATCGCCCCCGTTGAGAACCTATGGTTTACTGTATCCTCCCAGCCTGTTCATGTCTACTATGGTGTGCCACAGGGGTCTGTCATCGGCCCAGTTCTTTTCACCCTTTACACCCAACACCTCTCCTTTGTCATCGAACACCACAACCTGAAATATCATTCTTTCGCCGATGACACCGAGTTCTATAACAGTGATGAGCCTGAAGACTTCGACGGGCTACTTGCTTCCATCCCAATGTGTTTCCTGGACATCAAGAACTGGATGACGGAAAACAAGTTAAAGTTGAACAGTGAGAAGACTGAAGCTCTAATCGTCGGTACGAGATGGAGGGCCGTGTCCCTCACTGCATCCGATCTTCAGCTGGCCGACGCAACAGTAGGGCCTACCTTTCTCCCCGACTGTCAAGAGCCTTGGTGTCTATGTGAACTCCACGCTGTCCGTGCAGCCCCACGTCTCCTTCCTCACCAAAATCTGCCTCTTCCATCTGCGTCGTATTGCTGCCATCCATCGCTATCTCACTAAGGAAGCTTGTGTTAAGCTTGTCATCTCTCTCCTCTTTTGCCGCTTGGATTATTGCAATTCGCTCTTGGCTGGCCTCTCCTTCAGGACCTCCAACGTGTTGAGAACTGTGCTGCCCGACTGGTCCTTAAGAAGAAGTCGACTCATATCACTTCTCTGCTCCGATTTCTGCACTGGCTACCGCTTGGCTTCTGATGCACTAACTCTTCAGATCCCTCGTGCGAAGCTAGTGTCCGCTGGCCAAAGTGTATTCTTCTATGGGGCCCGTCCGCCATGAATGCCTTCCCTCTACAGATTCATCCGAGCCCTAGCTTCAACACCTTCAGGAGTCAGCTAAAGACGCACCTATTCAAGAAGCATTATTCAGCTGTACATGTATACATTTTCGTCTTTTATTCTTTGTCTGTACTCTGTTTGTAACTGTTGACAGCGCATAGAACTGTTCCCAACGGGATGTACAAGTATTATTATTTGGCTATTATTATTATTTTTACTCCACCTATTATCACTGTTCTCTGTTGAGTGATTTTGTCATGTTTTCAGTATATAGGCTAGGCTATATATATATATATTGCAGTAAAATATTTTTTATGAGTTTTGAAAAAAAAATAATTAATATTTACGCATGGAACAGGAGAGCCGCATCTTGACATCGAAAGAGCCGCATGCGGCTCGCGAGCCGCAGGTTGCCGACCCCTGCCCTAGGATGATGCGCAGTGTTGCAATCTGGTAATTACAGGATCTGCTGGTGCGGAAGCCGGCTTGCTGGTCTCGCAGCAGAGGGTCAACAGCATTTTTTATTCTGTTGAGCAACACGCGGTTGAAGACTTTGCTTGGTATAGACAGTAAGGTGATCCCTCTGTAGTTAGAGCAAGAACTTAAGTCGCCCTTCTTTGGGATTTGGATGAGGTATCCCTCCTTCCACTCAGTAGGTACCTGGCCCTCCTCCCAGATCTTCATGAACAGGGGTATAGCATCTCCACACTGGTTTCTATGTCAGCCTTGAGTGCCTCTGCTGGTATGCCATCAGGTCCAGAAGCCTTGCCATTTCTAAGTTGTTTGATGGCCATGCATATCTCTTCTTTGGTAGGTGTGTTGCAGTCAATTAACAGGTAACTGTCAGCTGGCTGTATATCTGGTAGGTTCCTTGGTTCTGGCCTGTTTAGGAGCTCTTCAAAGTGTTCTTTCCATCTACCTCTCTGTTGCTCCTCGTTTGGTATGTTCTTACCATCTTTGTCCTTCACTGGTTTCTCTGGCTTTGCGAATTTCACAGATAGTTTCTTGATGGTAGCGAACAATTCCCGCATATTCCCCTGGTATGCTGCATCTTCTGCCTCTTTGGCAAGCATGTCTACAAATTTCCTTTTGTCTGTCTTAATGTTTTTCTATACATTCCTATTGACTTCTGCATACTCTTTGGGACTTGGTTTTTTGTGCACGTGTACGGCTAGTGTTCAATTCTGCCTTCTTCCTTTTCCTCTCTTCTATTGTCTTCAGTGTCTCCGCTGTTATCCATTCTTTGTGCCCATGTTTCCTGCTCCACAACACTTCATGGCATGTTGACTGTACTGCTTTCTTTACTCCTTTCCACTTTCCATCAATGGACTCTTCGTCTAGCATTTCACGTAAGACTTGGAACTTGTTAGAAAGAGTGATTTTGAACTCATCCTGTTTCTGCTTGTCGTTCAGGAGGGAGGAGTTGTAGTTCAATCTATGGGATGTCTGCTCTATGTGGTGTCTTTTCAATTTTAATTTTAACCGGGCCACTAGGAGTTGGTGGTCTGAGGCAACGTCAGCTCCTCTCTTGACACGCACATCTTGGTGAGATCGCCTGAATTTCTTCCCAATACACACATGGTCTATTTGGTTTGTCGTTCGGAGGTCAGGGGAGACCCATGTAGCCTTGTGTATACTTTTGTGCTGGAAGAAACTCCCGCCTATGGCTAGATTGGTAGTGGCACATAGGTCAGCAAATCTCTCACTGTTGTCGTTCATTTCACCCATTCCTTGCTTTCCCATGGTCCCTTCATAACCTGTATTGTCGCCACCAATCTTGGCATTGAAGTCCCCCATGAGGATGATGATGTTCTTCCTGGGACGACCCTGGACCACAGCTAGAATCAATCTATATAATTACAGTGAGTTTGCTTATATGTTTGTTTATATATATAACATATAGATTTATATATATATATATATATTTATATATATATTTGTCCTCTATAGGCTCCTAAGCCGTTTGACTAATCAAGACAAAAGTTAAATGTATAAATTGAAAACGTCTAACAAAATAAAAAAAATTTGTATGACTTATAATCATGAATTTGTTGATTTCATAAATGAAAAGTATATCCAGCTATACAAATGCATAAAACCTTACGGAACAAATGGCCATTTCTGTTCATTTACTATGTTGAACGCGAGGGTCTTATCGGATTTTTCCAATTCTGCTGTTGTTTTAATATGGCGAGACCTTTTTTTCAAAAGTTACGCACCGCAATTTGGCTTGGAGAGTTTAAATGGTGTAGGCTACTTAAAAAAAAATACTAGCGTATGACATAATGTCTATCAAATCATTTCTTTTTTCATTATAGATGTTTGCATTATCTTTTAAGTAAAAATAACCACATGTTTCAATTATTTAATGGATGCACGTCGCTATTGAGAGCATCCTTTAATAGGCGACTTTCTACACTCTTTAAATTAAATTATACTAATTATAAAGGACAAGTGACAAGTTATAAATGATTACTTTTAAATAGCACAAGCCTGACAGCAAAAAATTGTATGCATGTGCCAGTGCTACCAGACACAAAATAAAAAAACTAAATACCGAAAGAAACATTCTCAATACTGTTTTATTGATACAATAAGCAAGAACAAAAATTAAATACCGAAAAAAATCGTTATCACTTTAGTTTTTAATTTTATTGCTTTGAAATATTATTTTCTAATTTTGTTTTTATTATTTCCCTTTTTTATTGTTTTGTATTTGTGTTTTTTGTTCTTTTAGATAGTATATTATTGTTCATTGAATATTATTAATAAGAAGTCAAGTCAACACAACTGTTCGCTACATTTTAATATAGAATTAAAAAGTATCTTTAAAAAAACCTTTCGGCTCTTGTGTCCAGGGCGTAACGCTTAGGATTGAGCAATCTCTGTCCGGGCTCCAGCCACCCAACGACACGCCGAAGGCTGGCGTGCCGTGTAACGGAAGGTTTCGCAGCCCAGCGATCCTTCACTGCGGTTCCCCTAAGGATTATTATCGTGATGGCTCGTCAGTAAACCTGCACTGTCACCCAGTAGCACAAATCTTATACTATAGGTACATGCATCCAGGCACCGGGTGGTTTTCGAGACCAGATTGCAGTGCCCATTGTTTCCTCCCCACCGAGACCCCGTGGCCTCTCGGCAGTGTAATGGATCTCGGACCCGCTGCGGGGGCTGTCCCCCATGCTTTCGCCCGCCAATGTATTCTTGATGGGACTGTATCGGCGGTTTACACACTACGCCAGTCTTTTAGGCCAGAAGCTTGACAACAACAATTCTTATGCATATGCCAGGATCTGGGCGACCAGAAACAATTAAAAAGAACAAAAACTAAATACCGAAAAGAAACGTTCTCACTCCAGTTTTTATTGTAATATTGTCTTTTGTCTCTCTCTCTTATCAAAACACATTGTAGTCCTTTCTTTTCTCCGTCATTTTGACTACTAGTTCTGTCATAAAATGCATCCTAGTCCTCCTCTTCACTTTCATTGGTTGGTGCGTAGCACTGAACGACATCTAAGTTGATGTCTCGCCCATGAACCTCTCATCCGATGAGCGCTCTTTGGGCTGTCTTAGATAGCATCAAGGCTACTCCCTGGGTGTGTGGTGCATCGTCATCCTCATGGACTGAGAAAAGTAGCAACTCTCCTGAGATCAGCCTCCCTTGTCCAGAGCCAGTCCATCTTGCTTCACTAATCCCAAGTATGGCGAGGTTATAATTTCTCATCTCGGCCGCTACTTGCGCAGTCTTGCCTGTCTCGTACATTGTTCTCACATTTTAAGTTCCAATTGTGGCAGTGGTCCTGGTGGAGATGATGGAGGTTGGCCTAGTAGCTTCCAGATTCTGGTTTTCACCACTCGGCGTCATATATTCCTCAGCTGGGAATCTATCCTCTCCCAGGACCGAAATGTCTTTAGTTTTTCTTCTTGTCTGCGTTTTTGTAACAAAATGTTTTTATGTGACAGGGTTGTTGGCCCGGTGCACAACCATCAGGGGGGATGCCCCTCACAGCTATTCGGAGAGCTGCGCTTTATTTTGGGAAGGGTATCCTAGCCTTTGTGGTTCCACCCACTACCTGCAAGGCAGCAGGTTCTGATTTTTGTCCGCCCTTGGTATTTGATTTCCCCAGTACCTACCATATCTGGTGGGCATTCCCCTATCCGCCACCCGGGGAGGCGCTCGATGGGAGTTCGGAAACTCCACACAAGTGTTGGCCACACAGTCACGTTTAAATCATTGCAAACAATGTTAATGGTAATTAGGGCACTTGTATAGAGGGTCATCAATACCGGCGCCGTTCAGGCTAGACACAAGTCTAGAAATTAGTAGAAATTACTAGAAATAGTAGGAAGCTGCACTTCAAAATATTTGTGTGTGTGTGTCGACCCACTATATATAGTTTGACTATAGGGATAGGAACTTGAGTAAGGACAGGGACTTAAATGAAGAAACAGATAGGCTACCTTACTTTCTCATATGACTAATACTAATGGCTGTATTAATAGGTTGTTTAAAATAAATGAAGCTATGCCTTTTTTTGATTATTAAAACCATTTTTAAGGAAAGTTTTATGTTTAAAAGGCATGCATTTTTGAGAAGTTAAAAGGCAGTGTAACTCCTGGAAGTCAGGGTGGGACTTATACTTATACGCAGGTCAATGACAATAAATACGAAAAATAATCTTTAACTAGGGGTGCGACTTATCCACCGGTGTGACTTATACGCGAGTATATACAGTAATTATTTCTGATGAATTCAAACAACTTAGTGCCATTGTTGGGCTGATACAAACAAAGTGCAATTGTTGGGCTGATACAAAGTGCAATTGTTGGGCTGGTACAAAATATTTTACATTTTTTAATACCCAGAAGATGTAATTAAATATTTTCTCTCTGTAAATCAAGTTGTCAGATCTAGATGGTGAAACTCGGTCAATGGTTGAGAAAATGATGTTTGATCAAAGACAGAAGGAACTTGGTCTCCCTACTTCTGATGAACAAAAGAAACAGGATGTGTTAAAGAAGTAAGTAGATATCTGCCACATGGTGCTCTCTCTATCCATATATATATACAGTGCTTTTTTTGTAACAAAATAGGTGCCGGTACTCAGTGATGGATTGCCTAACTTTTAAAGCAGTTTCGCATTTTATATTTTAATTCTTATTGCGCGCAATTTTAAAATAGTTCAATTTTAACAAATTAATAATATAATAAATTAATAATAAACGTTAAAATACAAGAAAAGTAATTTTTCCCCACACTGAAAAAGGTGCCGGTACGCTGTACCGGTGCGTACCGTCACAAAAAAAGCACTGTATATATATACATATACACACCGGTATATCATGGTTTCTTAGACATTCAGAAGTAATACTTAACTTCCAATTTAATTCACAAACTGTGGTCAGCACTTTATGTACTGTGGTTGGCCGATCAGCACTTTCTGTACAGTCATAAAAATTACATTGAAATAGCAACTTTCAATCCAATATTTTAGAATAACTATGGCTTCCTCCCTAACTTTACTAATAAATAAACTGCAGTTTTTTGCTCTTCTTTACTATATTTATACGTTTTTTTTAACAATGGTTATTATGATAGTTGTCAACCTAATTTTTTCCCTAGCTATTTTTAGATTTTTCGCTGGACTATCTCACTATCTGGCTTACGTAATAAATCAGGCAGGAATCTTTTTAATTTATGATTTTTCAGCTACACACAAAAGAATATTTGTATTAGTTAAGTCTTGAAGCTTTAGGCTAAGAACTAGTAGGCATTGCCCCCAAAACAGAGTCTATTGTTATTGAGTGTAGATGACTGGCTAAGAATTGAAAGCTTACCAACAAAGAATGGGTGTGGTTCTGTTTTCTTATATTTAATATTATTTTTCATTAAAGCTTTTGACTTTTTGTGTGTTGATTTCTACTTTGTTTTATCCATTACTACATACCTTGTTTTATCCATCACTACATACTTTGTTTTATCCATTACGACATACTTTGTTTTATCCATCACTACATACTTTGTTTTATCCATTACGACATACTTTGTTTTATCCAATACGACATACTTTGTTTTATCCATCACTACATACTTTGTTTTATCCATTACGACATACTTTGTTTTATCCATCACTACATACTTTGTTTTATCCATTACGACATACTATGTTTTGACATAATTAGAGAGATATTGGGGGAATTTGTATTTTTAAAGCTATTAACTGAAACCAATGTAAATACCGGTAGTACGTTTTCTATAAGATAGCGGTAAAAAAAATGGCTTTTATATTCTATAAGTATAAGAATGTCAATAAAGTGTTTTTGAGATGATGGTGTTCGAGGTTCTTAAAAAGAAAGCAATTATTTTTTTTCTTAATTCTTTACCACTCCAAGGTCAAAATGAAAAACAAAATAACAAAATAGTCAGTTTGATTTCCCATTCAGTCGACTTAATACTTTATGGGAAGTAACAACTTTATGGGAAGTAACAACTTTATGGGAAGTAACAACTTTATGGGAAGCAACAACTTTATGGGAAGCAACAACTTTATGGGAAGTAACAACTTTATGGGAAGTAACAACTTTATGGGAAGCAACAACTTTATGGGAAGCAACAACTTTATGGGAAGTAACAACTTTATGGGAAGTAACAACTTTATGGGAAGTAACAACTTTATGGGAAGTAACAACTTTATGGGAAGCAACAACTTTATGGGAAGTAACAACTTTATGGGAAGCAACAACTTTATGGGAAGTACCGGTAACAACTTTATGGGAAGTAACAACTTTATGGGAAGTAACAACTTTATGGGAAGTAACAACTTTATGGGAAGCAACAACTTTATGGGAAGCAACAACTTTATGGGAAGCAACAACTTTATGGGAAGCAACAACTTTATGGGAAGTAACAACTTTATGGGAAGTAACAACTTTATGGGAAGTAACAACTTTATGGGAAGTAACAACTTTATGGGAAGTAACAACTTTATGGGAAGTAACAACTTTATGGGAAGCAACGACTTTATGGGAAGCAACAACTTTATGGGAAGTAACAACTTTATGGGAAGCAACAACTTTATGGGATGTAACATTTTAACAACTTTATGACTTTATGTGATGTAACATTTTAACTACTTTATGACTTATTGGGATGTAACATTTTAACAACTTTATGACTTAATGGGATGTAACATTTTAACAACTTTATGACTTTATGGGATGTAACATTTTAATAACTTTATGGGATGTAACAATAGGATTTGTAGGCCAGTAATTACATTTTCAAAGGTACCTAAAAATCTCTAAAACTAAAATTTAGTAAAATGCATGCACACTACAGAATAATATATAGCACAGTTTGTGGGTTAAAGATGTTTCTTCATAGGGAGCAGACATAATAGTCATATTCTTGGTTTAGTCTTGCTTTTTTACAAAATAATGTTAAGATGTTGATTAAAAAGTGATCAGTAATTGATTGAATGTTAATATTTATAAAATACAAATATAAGGAAGTATTTATATATGGTAATCATGATACAAATATAACAAAGCAATCTGAGTTCTCTGCAGTTTAATGTTCATCTTCAAACAAAAACTTGTGTTTTCTCCTCAAGTTCAAATTACATTATAAATTATATACTCAACATTTGTTATTTATTTGACTTCAGATTCATGGAGCAACATCCAGAGATGGATTTTTCCAAGTGCAAGTTTTCATAAAATTTTATTCATTTTTTTTTTACTTCATGTTTTGCAATGAGTTGAACTGTGTACTCAATGCAGGTGTGTTAGGGCTATTTGTTTCACTGTGTTAAACAAATTACAGCTTTATTTGTACATGTGGGGAATACTTGAGGTATAGATCTTGTTGTTTGAAGTATAAAGATAAAACCTAAAATTTTAACTTATACAATTGAGATGGAAATAACTTGGAACATTTTTATTGGTGCAAGTGTCAGGGGAAATAACTGCTATTTTAGTTTTGTTTTTGCTGAATCAAGTTTGTCTTGTATGTTTGATAATATTCCATTGTTTACACTTTTACATTGTTTTAAAAATAAAAATGCAAAAGTTTTTACATTTTTTGCTTGATCTGTTTAATTTTTAAACCTGCACAACTTCCAGCTACTTTTACTTTTGTTTAGTCAGGTAATCATCAGAGCAGACGACATCAACCAGGACAAAATTATGAAGTGTGTTTACTTAATTCAAACTCAATACCTTATAAATTACACTAAGATGTTGGTAAACTAGTTGGTCTCATATAGACTAACATAATGTTCTATTCACACAGCATTGAAGAAACATAGGTTTGAATAATAGTTTATGTTGTCTCTAGGATTTGATAATATGCTAATCAAATGGAAGAAAAACGTAAATATCATCACTGATTCACTGATCTGAATTCTTAAAGCTGATTTTACATCTTCTTTTTTTACATGTAAATGTGCAGATCTTTACAAGAAAAAACAACTCTGCACAGTGATTGTAATAATTGTAAATAAAAATTTGATACAATAACAAAAAGTTTAACTTCAGCAAAAAGGAATTTAAATATTTAATGAACTAGAAGTAAATTAATTAACTGTTAATATTTCCAAGATGTATTGCAGTAATAGTAATACCATGCACATAAACAAAATACCATTCTTAATATTTCCATAAAGCCAATAGAGAGAAATAGTCAACCCAAACATTTGTTTGTACAATTACCCAGCAAACAATAGCCAATACACAGACAGGACCAGATTTTTTTATAGATACAAATACCAAAAGTAAGATGGTATGTAAGAAAACTTGAGCACAACCAAAAATCAATACCATTAATAAATTAAACAACTTATGTAAATTGAAATATACTCAGACATGCCTACCCCTAAGGACTAAAAAGAGGAACAATCTTGATGAAAAAGAGGATTTTTCATCAAAAAAGCGGAACACTCTTTATCTGACAATCTTTTATAACAAACAAAAAAAAAAAAAAAACTAAAATCTAGGCCTATTATAAGATTTAAAATGTAGGTAGGCTTACGTTTCACAGACAATTCGCAATGGATCTAGATCTAGTGGGCCTACAAAGAACATTAAATTCACATTTGCTGAATAAACTCCTCTGAATATTCCTTCCAATAACACTGAATTAGTTCTTTTACAATTTAAACAAGTCTGAGCCAGGACGTTTAGACATTTTCACAATCTTAGCAATACAGTAAAGGAAAAGAATATTAATTGCCAAACACGAGTAATACCGCAAAAAACGTTAGAAAAGCCCACAATATCTCTTTTAATAAACCCAGAAAACCCAAGTAATGATAATTATAGCATTGCGACTTTTTTGTGCCTTTGTTTTATCAACCTAGACACGGACTATATTTCAACCCATGAAAAACCCAAACTTTCCAATTTGGCGTAACAAAACTAGTAAAAAAGCGTAACGGCGTAACAAAGTGTGTTTTTTAATAAAAAAGCGGAACAAATACGCCAAAAGCGGAACGGTAGGCATGTCTGTATACTGTTCACAAAATAATTAACGTTACAAAAAAACAATAAGGAAAATAAAATATCTAGTTTTAAGTTATTCTAAAAATAGAATTCACTGTACATTATTCAATTACCAAGTCAAACGGGTCACATGGTCAGTTTTACGCTGAGTACTTTTGATGAATCCAAGAAACTGCAGCTCAGAAACTGCTCTAATGAACCTCGCTCGTTGCTCAACTGTCGGCCCTTTTGTCTTTTGAGACTTTTTAGGATACTGGGGACTATCCTTGGAGGATATAATTAGGACAAAAGCTTGCAACCAATCATAAAGGTTCACGAGTGTCCCGCATTCAAGATGAAGCTTGTAGACTATACAGAGATCTGGCATTGAGGGAAGAATGGAGTCTGTAGAACACTGGCAACAAGCACATGACAGCATCTTGCCAGGATTTGTCAAGGCCGTCTGGATGGAGTAGCGAGGTGATGGCCGAATGTGATCTTTGATGGCACCCAAGTCATTGAAATATAGTATATCCTGCAAGGGTAGGGTCATGGGGCTGACAAGATAACATTGAAATTGTTGGTCTAAATATACCAGTATTTCTTCTCGCAATAGTTCATAAGGTGATCTCCGTCTAACAGATGACATTGACTGCAACTTCTCTTTGAGTTCATGTAACTTGGCTCTTACAGGCAATACCTTTACACTGGCATCTGATAAAAGAAAGAAAGATGTTAAAGTGATCTGTAGAGAAGACTACAATAAACTTGTCAAATATCTTGTTTCATTTTCTTGTTCTTAGAGACAAATAAATCTGTCTCTAAATTTTAATACAGAGAAAAAATCACTTAAATTCTCAGTTTTATTTTCTTTTATTCCCATAACTTCATTCTGTCAAGTGAGCCAAGTGAAAAAATCACTATAAGGATAAAATTGTTTTTGACGATATAGTTTTTGTCTAGAAGTACAAGGTACCGATAATTTAGCTCCTTTTCCTGAAAGTATTTCAATGGAAAATATAATTTCTTTCTACCAAATAATATTGTCCACAAAACAATAGCAACAGGCAAGTCAAACCGTTAGTATATTTTTCTTTTTTTTTTAGCTTGGTCATGTCACAAGATTTTTAAAATGTTTTCTTTCAATAAATTATCTAATGTAGGCTTCAGCTACAGTATATTAAATTAAAAAGTGTGCGACAACTCAAAATTTACATTTTTGTCTCTCAAATGCTGCCAATGTGTTTTATTAATAGTCATCTATACCAAGAGAGGTCAGTGGCCCAGTGGTTAGTACCCAGGGCAGTCAACTAGATGACCCAGATTCTATCCCTGCCGCCCCTGCAGGAAGTTTGGGCTCTTGGTGTAATAGGAACGTTTGTAACTTATTAGACCCAAATCAAAATGCAATAGATACAGACTAATGTATTTTGAACAAATATTTGTTACAAATTTATCAAAGCAGCAACAATTTGTAGGCCTATAACCTCCCCACAGCCAGTTTTGTTTAGAATATAACTCATTTCCTTATGTGTGTGTTAAATTTGATCCATTTTAAGTGAAGTATGTGATGCAAACTTTTATGAATCAGCTTGCAAACTGTCAGAAGAAAAAAATTCAGGATCTCCTAGAGTAACCTTGTGAACTATTTCTAGAACAGCCAGTGGATTTGAACTGTGTAATAAAGCCATATAAATATAAAACCTATAGCCTAGTAGAATAAAAACATTCTATCTGGCCTATCAATAGATCAATAGAAACCAATAAATGTAGGCCCTACCTGTTACACTTTCTACTTCTTTCTCTTCATCTATATGTTTTAATTTATATCTGAACTTCTCAACATCATCATACAGTTTTTCCAAGTTCTTCTCTGACTTCTGGCTCTCAATTGTCTTCATACACGACCCCAAGAGTTCATGTAATTCCTCACAGCACATGAGCCGAAGGAAAGTAAAAGCTTGCTTGTAACCTTCAGACTCTGAGATATTCTGGAACAAGCAAGTTGAATAAAGTTCTCGGAGCTGTTTTCCCAGGGGGTACTTCGGCAGACTCCAACCGAGCTGATGTAAAAAGCTCAAGACAGGAAAAAATGTTTCATGAAATGAATGTAAATTGTGAACTTCTTCTGTGAGTCTTTGTTTTGTGGCAGCATCATCAATAAGTAGCTTAGCTTGAAATTGGCCATTGGTACCTTCAACATATCTAACAGATAAAAAATATAAAGGTTACATTAACTACATTTAGAAAAAACATTGGCATTTTGAAATTCGTGCGAGTTTAAAACAAACAAATCGTATTCTATCAGTTAAACACTAGCTTACTAGGGTCAGTGAAAACTGATGTCAATAAAAAACTGTGCAAGTTTTGCTATTTTAGAACTATTTACAAAAATAATATATTAACAATCTTGGGTATAGATCAGTATCTAAAAACTAATTTTGCACAGAAGTTTTCAGAAATAAATGAAGATTTTTAAATGTCAGATTGTGGAAAGAATTATAACATTGTAATAAAGTACAGTCAGAGCCAGGATCCATAGAATGAATAATATAATTGGCCTACAGTTACAAAACCTATTGAAGATCTATTCTGTGAGATACTGGTGACGTTTTCCTCATCTCTATTATTTACGATAACCAAAATTTTTTGCTACTGAAATCATGATTGAGAAATAGAAACCACTGCAGATGAACTTTAAACAAAAATAAAAACTGACACAAGTACTGAAGAACTTAGCGAAAATTGAGTTTTTCAAGTACCTGACCAGAGCAAGAATGAAAAAAATGCTAATCCAGTAATTAAGCCAATCAGTGATCAGTGAACCATGACACGAGTTTATGCAATGCAGAAAATATTTACCTATTGTCTATAAGTAAAATGTACAGCTGGAATATGCAACTAACCTCATAAAGGAAGAATGCCTTCGAAGATGTTCAAGCTCGCCATGTGTTAATTTTTCTACAGTAGAATCTATATGTTCAGGTGGGCAGCACAATATGCTCAGAGGGTTTGTCATGAAGTGCTCAATCATGCACAGCTTGAAGCCCAAGATGAAGTTTATAATGGAGAAGTCGTGGTACAAAAAGTTATCCAAGAGGAAATTAAAGGCTTTGGGCCCAAGCTTAAAAGGGATGTTTGTTGTGATAATAAGCTTGTCCAGTAAGTGGTTGAGATATTGAGATGCTGGCGGGGCATGAAACTTCTCCATACACATCAAAGAGGAAGCACTGGATGGGAGAATCTGGTGAATAGCAGTTACTGCCGTGGCGATACCCAAAACTAATACAATGGGTAACACTGACAGGTAGCTACTGCAAAGTGAAATGAAATCGTGTAAAACACTGGCATTTATATTTTCTACTTCCTCCATCATAATAACAACGTGTGGCCTCAGGGTGAAGTTATCTGCTCCTGATTTTTTCCTAGGACTGGAGAAGGACCGTGCCTTTTTTCTAGGAGATTGTTTCATTTCACTGTTGCCATAATTTGTCTCATACCATTTGGACAAAGCAGACATGCTTATTGTGTGCCTTCTTTTTCCTGCCTTTTTGAATAAGGCATTGCTGGTTTTATCAAAATTTAAGCTTTCATCAGCAGTGATGCTATCATCTTGATCAACTTCATCTGCACTAATTACAATGTCTGTAAGTTGCTGAAACAAACTACTAATCAGAGATGAAATACGCAAGCAATCTTTGGGAAATATTCTTGCAATTAATGGGGTCACTTTCGCCTTTAATATTTGCTTTAAATTAGAAAACATTATCCCATGATCTGGTGTATTGACACCTGTCACAAGAACAGCCGTTGGAATCTCGGAAATTGGATGTTTTTCAACAGAATTTCTTTCCTTGTGGCAATTTGAAATGAATGCTACCAAGTCCTCAAAAATTTGACAATTTAAATCTGCTCTCAGAACATCAATTTTGAGAGAAATATTATCCCATTGCTGTTCATAGTGCTTAAGCCTGTGTTTGAGAAATGGATCTTCTTCTGGCAAATAATTGAGTTTGTTGGCTCTTGAATACTTTCCCTTATACACAAAGCAACCCTGAAATTAAATTAAACGGACATCAATGTTTCAATACAATTGCTGCTACACATACAATAGAATGATATATAGAGACCTACTTATCATATACTATCTATATATATATATATATATATATAATATATATATATTATATATATATATATATACTCCATTGATTATACTAATTTATAATGATTATTTTTTATAGCAATAATCTTCTTTATAGAAGGAGTATCGTAATATATAAGATAAGATACTACATGTCACATGACTATGATTTTTTCTTATATTATACTAGCATTGTGTGCCAGGTTCTCCCAACAGGATAACCTTTAGCCTAAGCTTTAATAAAGCTATTTCAGACGATAGGCTATAAAAAAAAATGAAATTTCTCCATTAATTCGCAACAGTTTATGATGTGGATATCATATAAAATAATCCTGCTGTCATTGTCATATCTTGCCTTTTCTATTATTATTACTTTATTAGTCAACTGTAAAGTGCATTTTTGAATGAGACTATCAATGAGTCCAATGCAGTTAGCCTTCATTTAAAATGTAAAACCTATACAGTGTTCACTGCAGTAATGCAAGGAATATTTGATATTTGTGCAGAATTTGGAGTCATTCTACTGTCAAGTGTTAAAAAAGATTATGTGTGACATGTAGGTCTAGGCCTACACACTTATTCACACAATTTTATATATATTTTATAGTATTATAATAATATAATGAATAATGCTACAGATGCGACCTTCTTAGGCCTTCTATACATTATACAGTTATATATACAAAAGATTATTATTAGACTGTCTTTGATTTAGACCAAGCCCCAAGTCTAATCAAGTCCAAGTTGAACTTGTTTCTAGTTTATTCATCTTATGTTGAGGTCTACATAGGCTACTTATGATGACTTATAATCATACTACATATCAGTCATATCTTATCTTACATGTTTCATGTTACAGATGCATGCTCCATCTAATATCTATAAAAAAAAAAGATTATAATCAGGCCTAGGCTATTAGGCCTATATTGCATCCTAAATTAAAATGATCCTAAGACCTTCGCTCATATCATACTATGACTATGACAAAGTACAAAGTATGACATTACTATTAATACTATTCTTGACTAGGCCACTAGGCTATACACAATGTGACAATACACTAGACTGTGACTAGACTATACTACTAGGCCCGCCCAATGTTTATTCTTGCCTACTTATAGTTTATAGTATTAAATATAATAAGTATTATTTATAGATAATAGGCCTACTCCTTATCTTATCTTATACATTACAGACGCTCCTTCTATAAAGAAGATTATTGCGTCCTACGCTCATCCGTGGTCCGAGTCTAGTCTTGCATTTTTATTAATGTTTTAAATGATGTTAGGTTATTGGTTTTCCTGGTTTGTTCAGGCAACCCATTCCATGCCCGAATGCCACTCGGGAAGAAAGAGTACTTATATGCATTTGTTCTCGCATAAGGGACAAGGAAGGTGTTTTTGTCTTTATGTTTATCTGAGCTTTGCAACAGATTGTTATTGGGTTGTATTTCTAAATTAGAGTTTAATGCCTTATGTATTATTACTACTTTACTCTTTGCCCTTCTGTCCTCTAGTGTTTCTAGGTTTAGTGATTTGACTAATGGTGTTACTCTTGTCAATTGGGAATATTCACTAGTTATAAACCTTGCAGCTCTTTTTTGAATTTGTTCTAATTTTTTAATGTTTTCTTTAGTTGATGGGTCCCATACAGATCCTGCATATTCTAGTATAGGCCTAACTAATGTGAGATAGCATTTTAGTTTTATATTCTTATTACATTTGTAAAAGTTCCTTTTTATGAATCCTAATGTTTTGTTTGATTTTTTAATTACTTCATCAATGTGAGGGTTCCAAGATAACTTATCATTTATTATTACTCCTAGATACTTAGCATTGCTAGTTTGAGTTAGTTCTTTACCATGAATGAAGTAGTTTGTTATTATTTGTTTCTTTTTCTTGGATACCCTTATTAGTTGGCATTTTTCTGGGTGAAAAGACATACTCCAGTTTGATTCCCATTTTTGTAGTTCATCTAGGTCTTTTTGTAAAAGTTCACTATCTTTTCCTGTCTTTATTATTCTATAAATTATGCAATCATCAGCAAATAATCTTACTTTTGTGCCTGTGTTGATGCAATTTAGCAGATCATTAATGTAAATTAGAAATAGTAGGGGGCCTAGAACAGTTCCTTGTGGAACTCCTGAGTTTACTGTTATTGGTGATGACTTAGAGCCATTTATTATCACTGTTTGTTCTCTGCCTATAAGAAAGTCCTGAATCCACTGATGTAAGGGACCAGAGATGCCAAAGTATTTAAGTTTTTTAAGAAGACTAGAATGATGAACTTTATCAAATGCTTTTGAAAAATCTAGTAATATAGCATCAATTTGGTTGTTATTATCTAATCCCTTAGACAAGTCATCTATTAAGCCTATCAATTGAGTCTCACATGATCTATTTTTCCTGAAGCCATGTTGGTGTGGGCACAGTGCATTTAGTTTGTCTAGATGATTTACTATACTACTATATAATATATGTTCAAGTAATTTACATGTTATGCTTGTTAGAGAAACAGGTCTATAATTTCCGGGGTCAGATTTATCTCCTTTTTTGAAAAGGGGGGTTACATTGGCTAATTTCCAATCTTTGGGCACTTTGCCCTGGTTTAGAGAGGCCTGAAATAGTATTTTAAAGATTGGAGATATTTCATTAGTTAGTTCTTTAAGCAGTCTTGCTGGTATTTCATCTGGACCAGAAGCTTTGTTTACTTTTAAGTTGGTTAGGAGTTGTTTAATACCCTTTTCATCTACATTTATGTTTCCTATCTCTTCTAGTTTGTTTAAATTTATGAATATTTCTTTGTCACCTGGATTTGAAAAAGATGATGCAAAGTGTGTGTTTAGGATATTAGCTTTAGTTTCATTATCATTATAAGTTTTGTTGTTTTGGTCTTTTAGTGGAGCTATGCCTGTAGTGTCCATTTTTCTTGATTTAATGTAGGACCATAAGTTTTTATTATTATCTTTAGAAATTACATTGTTTACATATTCATTCTGCAGCTGTCTGCTTAGTTTCTGAGTTAAATGTTTAATTTTTAGGTATTTTTTATGTAGTCTAATTGAATTAGTTGCCTTAAACTTTTTGAATAGATTTTCTTTTTGTTTACACAGTTTCTTTAGTTTAGTGTTAAACCAACATTTGTTAATTTTATTTGATGTTTGTTTTGTTGGCACAGAGTCAGCCATTATTGCTTTTAAGTTGGTTTTTATAAATTGCCAAATATCTTCAACTGGACTATCTATATTGTATTTAGTAAGAAAATTGGTTTGGAATTTTATTGCTGCTTGATGTAGTTCTGTTGTGTTACATTTATAAAGGTTTCTTGCTAATTTGGATTTTTATTTTGTTATTTACTCTGACAATATCATGATCTGAAAGTCCAGGGATTATTTCATAATCTAATACTAGTCCTGGTCTGTTCGTTAAAAATAAATCTAGTATATTATGGTTTCTTGTTGGTTTTTTATTAATTTGGTCTAAGTTTAGATTTTGGATGGTATTGATAAACATTTCATTTATTTCTTTTGTGTTTTGGTGCTTTTCTATAGAGTAGCTATTCCAATTTATATCAGGGAGGTTGAAGTCCCCCATTATCCAAATTATAGCATTTTTATATTTAGTTTCAATACTCCTATAGGAGTATAGGCGCCGCTATAGCCTACAAATACTAATATGAATCATACAATAGTCAAAAGGGCCTAAAATTAAAATTAAAGCATTAGCCTTCATTAGGTAATACTTAGTAGTTACTTAGTAATAGTCTACTAGATCTAGTAGTACCAGTAGGCTACTAAGCTACTACTAACTACTACTATTACTAGTAGACTACTACTACTAAGTAGTACTACTAGCTAGAGTTCGAGTTCTAGAGACTAATCAAGACTAATGACTAGAGACACTAGTGGTCACTAGTACTGACTCAGTGACTGAAGTCTGTAGTGTAGAGTAGACTACTCCACTCATCCACTCAATCAATAAAATACTTTTACTTTACACTTTACGTGGGCGTCGTGGTCTGTCTTCCATATATATGTCAATATAATATATAATTAGTATACAATAAATTAAACAACAAAATAAATCGCGTAAAATGTTAAAATACCGTAGAAACAGATGTTGCTGTATTTGTTGTCATGTTTAATAAATAACTTTTAGTCTTTTAGGCTACTTTATTGTAAAATGTATCGCACACTTGTTACGCGGGGATATGAGCAGATGTAAACTTTTTCATTAAAGATTTTAAATATAGTCTTAACCAGATTTTTGTTAGAAAATATAAAATTAATTAAAATAAAATAGATTGCATTCTAGCTTTACGTAGACATAACTATTATTACTGAAAATGCCTACATTTTAAAATACAAATACGTCATAAAAGCTTTATAAAAAATAATAGCTATTATACTTATAACGAATACGATTCAAAGTGATATATTGCAAGAACAATTATTTTGCTTGGTGGCAATAGGCACATGCTTTATTATTACTTATTACACAAGGTCGTCCGTTTTGAACATTCACACATGGTTTATGAGAATGTTTTTAAATAAAATTGGAGGGTATAAAAAGTTTATTCTTGCTCACAAGGATCTAAAGCGTATCGTATTTATTCCACCTAAAGTTCAATATGTGAAGACATTTTATACTGTAAATGGACCACAAAAATCTCTTAGTGTCACAGGTAATCGGAGTCGACGTACTAAATGAAAAATGAACAAAACGAAACTAACCACTTTTCGACAGTGAAAAAAAAAGCCGAAAATTTTAGTATTTAAAGTTAATTTAACCCTTTATTAACTAATATTGATTAAATTTTTCACGGAAGTGGAGGATGGTTGCTTTATTGACCCCCCCCCTCCTTGCGGATGACCAATGTAAATCAAGTAAATGTAAATATTGTAATTTTCTTCTCTTCTCCTGTCTTATCTTATTATTTATAAATATATTTATATACTTAGACTTAGGCCTATATAAATACTTATAGGAACTTATAGGCTACTTTACAGACGCTCCTTCTATAAAGAAGGTTATTTTACTTATTGCGTCCTACGCTCATCCGTGGTCCGAGTCTAGTCTTGCATTTTTATTAATGTTTTAAATGATAAGTTACTGGTTTTCCTGGCTTGTCCAGGCAACCTATTCCATGCCCGAATGCCACTCGGGAAGAAAGAGCACTTATATGCATTTGTTCTCGCATAAGGGACAAGGAAGGTGTTTTTGTATTTATGTTTATCTGAGCTTTGCAACAAGTTGTTTTTGGGTTGTATTTCTAAATTAGAGTTTAATGCCTTGTGTATTATTACTACTTTACTCTTTGCTGTGATTTAGTGTGATCTAAACTAAAACGTCTAAGTCTAAAACTAAATGAAAATGCTATAATTAGTATTAGTTAGGTATATGAATATACTGCCTATACCGGCTATACCCTTTATCTTTTGTTGCACCTTTAATCAGTTTATGTTTTGGTTCGGGCCATTGATACTTGAGTTGAGTCTCTTTGCTTAGACTGTTAGTCCTGTCGATCATGATAAAGTTAAAGGTGCCGGTCATCAATAGATGGCTTTGGGCCCCAGAGCTCAAGGGGGTGTGGTTGAGTGTTCAGTTTAGGCTATAGTATGAGTATAGGCACTCTAGGGGCTGTGGCTGAGTCCTGTTTAGGATGCTGGTCGCAGAGTAGTCTGATATGTTCTTATCACTTCTGTATCCATGGACCTGAAAACTGATGAAGTGTGTAAAACACCAATATGGTCCCATTCAAAAAGATTACTATGGTGGACTAACGCATGGGGGACAGCCCTTGTTGAGCGTCCGAGATTGCATTGGACTGCCAAAGGTCCCACCAAGAGTAGGCCCCTATTTTAGTTTTGGATTATAATATAATGTTCAAAGCAGAAGTTCCATTGTGCATCACTAGATGGACATATCCTGTGTCTGTGTTCCATTGTGCATCACTAGATGGACATATCCTGTGTCTGTGTTCCATTGTGCATCACTAGATGGACATATCCTGTGTCTGTGTTCCATTGTGCATCACTAGAGGGACATATCCTGTGTCTGTGTTCCATTGTGCATCACTAGATGGACATATCCTGTGTCTGTATTCCATTGTGCATCACTAGATGGACATATCCTGTGTCTGTGTTCCATTGTGCATCACTAGATGGACATATCCTGTGTCTGTGTTCCATTATGCATCACTACATGGACATATCCTGTGTCTGTGTTCCATTGTGCATCACTAGATGGACATATCCTGTGTCTGTGTAATATTGTTGAAGTGTTTTACTTTTGCTCCCTGTCCCTTACTCATTTTTTCAGCTCTAAGCCAATTAGTTCACTTAGCCTTTTGCATTTACTTTACTAATGCATGCAATTTATTTATTATTTTAAATAATTTTAGTGGTAAAGCTGTCCACATACATACAAATCTAGACCAGCTTTTATTCATGAATTGACATGAACTGTTCATTTATGTTCCAGTGAAAAGTTCAACACATGTATCAGAGTGTAGCTATTCTACTGTCATGCAGCCAAAGATGACTGCGACCATGCAGAGATGGAAAAAAAAGAAAAGAAAAAGTAAAACTCAACAGAAAAAGGAAATGGAACAATTGCAGAAAGATCTGGTTAAAAGTAATACATTAAATAAATAACATGTACTTTATACTAGTCTATGAAATGATGATTGGAAATTTACTTTTAGTGTGGGACTTAAAAATAGAAAAAATGTGTTTTTTTTTTGTTTTTTTTTTGGCAATGCCTTGATAGGTCATAAGATGTAACTTTGGAAATTACTTGTGTAGATAATCCATTATTCAAATTATTATTCAAATTACTTTTAGCATTATTTTAATACTTTATTTTTTCCTCCTCAGTCTTAACCAAAAGAGCAGTCCAGTTGGTTCAAAACAAATCACTTTTGAATGCTCAGCATAAGGTCATCTTGACACATGCTTTCACAGATCTCTCTTGTGGGAATGGCCGTGACTTTTTGTCAGTGATTTCTTCAGAAACAGGGGAATCCCTGTCCCCATTAAAGTTTATCAATAAAAGTGATTTCATTGCTCATCAAGTTGAAACTCTAATAAATCCTTATCAAGTTAACAACAGACTTCCAGTTTCCTCAGCACAGAGGCTTGTCCCACAACAACCTGTAAAGACAGAAGACACATTGCAATTATCTGGTCCTGCAGAGGCTACTATTAACAATGCTGAACAGAAGCCATTGTTTGCTGACATTCAGAACAAACATTCCAGAACTTTACAGGGTGCCTGCACTTACCTAGATCTCTTCCCAGAGAATAAGAAAAATGCGGTGACAGACTCAAACTTGACAGACTTTAAGGGGAATTATAGAAAATTTGTCAAAGAGTTAGAGTCTGTGAAAGAGAAAAACTCCAAGGTGTTCCAGAATTGGACTGAAGAGAGCCAGAATGTGGTTGATGCAGAGAAAACTGTACACAGTCATAAAGCTCAAATTAAGACCAAATTATCAGCCCCTTTAAAGAAGGTCATGACAAGTGAGAGTTCAAGGATAGAGTTGCTTGCAGAAAAGAATTTCAACAGTGTCAAAGAGCAGACCGCTGTTTTCAATGAGCTGCCGGTGAGGTTGACCTCTTCGCTTATCATCCCACCTAGCTTCATAACATCCCACAATAGTGCACCCGTTGATCCCTTCTATGACTACCATGTGGCTGATGGTGAAGCAGATGAAGCTGCGGAGGATTTGAACTCGGTCAAAACAAAAAATGGTGTGGCAGAGGCAGTAAAGACTTTACAGGATGGCAAGGAGCAAGCAGTAGATGCAGCCAAGGAGACCTTAAAAATGAAAACTACTAGCGGGCAAACTAAACACAAGAAGCATTCCAAGGTTTCCAATATGAATGTGAGTAATGAACTTCAAGAATTACTTGAGAAATCATTTGTTGATGCCTGCTGTTTTTCAAAGAATGTAAGTAGAAACAATTTTTTTTAGTTTTGCTTTTATCTAAATATATCAGCCTAAATGTGACATGTTCTGCTGAAATTATAATTACTAGTGATGGGACGATACCAAAATTTTTAACGATTCCGATACTATTCTGATTCTACCCAATTGTCCCGATTCCCGATACGATTCCCGATACAATTCCGATTTCTGGCCATTATTACATGTATGTATTAAACTTTTGCCGCCACTCGCCATGATTAATTTGGGCTCTGAAATAAAATGAATAGAAATTAATAAATAAAACTGGTGATGACCTGATTGAGTTACAAAATCTAAACAAATACAATCATATTGCATTTTAATAGATAATTGCTAATAGAGACGCACTTCATCAGGTCCTTGGAACTCACATTTTTATATGCCATAGCTCCTTTCTATAAGCAATTTTGGTTACTCTGTCTGGGTGCTATTAGATCTAAGGTGGTTCTTTACACTGTGCATGGAATACGGCAGTAATCATAGCAATCAGTTTAATTCTGAATTTTAAAACTGCAAATGATCGTTCTTCTGACTTCTATAATATTTTTTCACAGTTGCTATCCAAAATTTGTGGTAGATTTATTTGGAGATAATCTATACTTTTACTGCATAGAGTTGGAATTAGCTTGAATTGAATGGATTGGAAAATGGTCAGGAAAGAGTGAAGAAATATTAGGGAGTTAGGAACATTACGCAAACCCCCACACAGTGCACTCCTGTGTTACAGCTATTTATCTTACGCCCTGTATATTTAAGAATCGTTTTGGTATCTGAATCGGGTCTGAATTATTCAGCTCCGATACGATTCCCGATACTTTGGAAAAATCCAGATATTCCGATACAATTCCGATTAATCGTCCCATCACTAATAAATACATTATTTTTCCCAACATTTATGAGTTTAATAAATGGCTAGAAATGAGCTTAAAACTTGCATTAATTTGTTAGAAAACATAACTCTATTCTTCAAATGTAAAACTAAATTTTTATGAAAACAACTTAAATTGTTTCTGTGTATTCTCTCACGAAATTCTTGAGCAACCAAAACCTCACTTAGGATATTTATAGACTGTTGGTCATTGTGTTCCCATTTACAGATTGAACAAGTTTTACATGATATTTAATATAACTACTTTATACTATAACTAATACTTAGACCATTTACAGATTGAACAAGCTTTACATGATATATAATATAACTACTTTATACTATAACTAATACTTAGACCATTTACAGATTGAACAAGTTTTACATGATATTTAATATAACTACTTTATACTATAACTAATACTGTAGACCATTTACAGATTGAACAAGTTTTACATGATATTTAATATAGCTACTTTATACTATAACTAATACAAGTTTTACTGGCTGTGAGAAATGTCAACATTTTAAAATTGTTCTTTAATTAATTGTTTACAGGTTTTACTGGCTGTGAGAAATGTCAACATTTTAAAATTGTTCTTTAATTGTTTACAGGTTTTACTGGCTGTGAGAAATCTACAGTATCTTTCTTTGAAACAAAAAATTTCATCTGTGGAAGTTTTCAACAAACTTATTCATGCTCTGGCCAAAAAGGTTTTTATTGCAGTTTTAAATAATAATAAATTTATTTTTATAGCGCTGCCAACAAAAATAATTTAAACTTAGAGCAAACATACAACAAATATAGCACTAAATTTATACAAGAAATGATTCTCTAGGCTACATCACAAAATAAAGTAACCAAACTTTTAAAAAAAATATAAGATACTTCAAAATTAAAGTTTTATCCAATAGTTTTAGTTTTAATACAAAAAAATAAACAGTGAGTGTGTAAACTAAAGCATAAATTTAAAAACACATTAAATTCACAACTTTGAAAATATTTCTAATATTGTAACTGTGATAAATTGACTTACATGAGTATCATTGACTTCTATTTGTACAGAAAGATTTAAAAACTGTCAAGAATTTGTTTGCAATGATTCATAAACAGAATCTTACACCTACTTTGCAAACGTATGCCGCCTGCTTAGAATGTTTTGGAAGAATGAACAAATTTGATTCTGCTCAGTGTGAGAAACTGATTTCTGATGCCAAAAATAGAGTAAGTTTATTTTTGTAAATCTTTTGCATTTTTATTTGGTTTTGTTGTTTAGGAAAACTTGGTTCATTAAGTTTACAAGGTTGTGAATTTTTTTATATATAAACAATAGCAGAAGTTACTTTCACTAAAGAAATGTTTTGTAAATATAGGAAGATAAAAATATGATCTTGTTAAAGAAAACTGAATTATATTTATATGAACCATTTTTTATTCTTGAAGTATACTAGGGCTGTAAAATTTCTTTTCAAAACCAATATAATTTGTAGAAATCCAATTTTAAACATATTATTTGCTTCTACACATACAACTAATATTATTGGCCATTAAAACTAGGTCATTAAAACTAGGTCAGTTTTCTCTGTACTTTTAGATACTCTTAGATTTGCTTTGTAAATAAATGTCCAATGATACCACCAGTAAGGAATTATTCTCAACAAATGTTTATATTTCCTAAATAGGGTTTGGATATGGCTGAGCTTGCCAATCAGTGCAGTTTTGAATCTGATGAATTACACTTTGTTATAAAGGTATTTTCTTCTTCTAATCTTTACTTGTTGTTTTGACACAACTTTGTGGTAAGAATAAAATTGTTTGTCTAAACAGAAAGATTTTTAACATATTATTCCTGATTTAATTTTTTTATAGCACATCATTTGGTGTAGCTTTTTTATTTGTTTTGTTTCTAGGCTATCAGTAGTGTGGAACCAACTTTTCAATTGAACCCTCCAAATTATGAGATGAAATACAAGCATGAGTTACTGACACAACTGAATGATCCAAATGAAAAGGTTGCACTTTACAGCAATGTACATTTTTTATCTTATGCATTACATGCATTATGTTCTTTAAAGAACATTCTTCTGCTCATCCGTGGTCCAAGTCTAATCCTACAATTCTATTAGTGTTTTAAATGCTGAGAGGTTACTGTTTTTCCTGGTTTGTTCAGGCAACCCATTCCATACCCAACTGCAACTTGGGAAAAAAGAGTACTTATATTCATTTGTTCTTGCATAAGTGATAAAGAAAGTTTTTTTTTGTTTTTTTTCTGAGCTTTGCAACAGGTTGTTATTGTGTTGTATTTCTAAATTAAAATTTAATGTCTCGTGTATTATTACTACTTTACTCTTTGCCTTTCTGCCCTATAGTGTTTCTAGGTTTAGTGATTTAACTGATGCCATGGTGTTACCTTTGTCAGTTGTGAATATTTGCCAGCAACAAACCTAGCAGCTCTTTTCAGAATTTCTTGTTTTTTAATGTTCTCTTTAGTTGTTGAGTCTCATACAGAAGATGCATATTTTAGTACATGTCTAACTAATGTGAGATAGCATTTTAGTTTTATGTTCTTATTACATTTGTAGAAGTTCCTTTTTATGTAGCCTAATGTTTTAAGTTAGTTATCTTATCTTATCTTATACATTACAGACGCTCCTTCTATAAAGAAGATTATTGCGTCCTACGCTCATCCGTGGTCCGAGTCTAGTCTTGCATTTTTATTAATGTTTTAAATGATGTTAGGTTATTGGTTTTCCTGGTTTGTTCAGGCAACCCATTCCATGCCCGAATGCCACTCGGGAAGAAAGAGTACTTATATGCATTTGTTCTCGCATAAGGGACAAGGAAGGTGTTTTTGTCTTTATGTTTATCTGAGCTTTGCAACAGATTGTTATTGGGTTGTATTTCTAAATTAGAGTTTAATGCCTTATGTATTATTACTACTTTACTCTTTGCCCTTCTGTCCTCTAGTGTTTCTAGGTTTAGTGATTTGACTAATGGTGTTACTCTTGTCAATTGGGAATATTCACTAGTTATAAACCTTGCAGCTCTTTTTTGAATTTGTTCTAATTTTTTAATGTTTTCTTTAGTTGAAGGGTCCCATACAGATCCTGCATATTCTAGTATAGGCCTAACTAATGTGAGATAGCATTTTAGTTTTATATTCTTATTACATTTGTAAAAGTTCCTTTTTATGAATCCTAATGTTTTGTTTGATTTTTTAATTACTTCATCAATGTGAGGGTTCCAAGATAACTTATCATTTATTATTACTCCTAGATACTTAGCATTGCTAGTTTGAGTTAGTTCTTTACCATGAATGAAGTAGTTTGTTATTATTTGTTTCTTTTTCTTGGATACCCTTATTAGTTGGCATTTTTCTGGGTGAAAAGACATACTCCAGTTTGATTCCCATTTTTGTAGTTCATCTAGGTCTTTTTGTAAAAGTTCACTATCTTTTCCTGTCTTTATTATTCTATAAATTATGCAATCATCGGCAAATAATCTTACTTTTGTGCCTGTGTTGATGCAATTTGGCAGATCATTAATGTAAATTAGAAATAGTAGGGGCCCTAGAACAGTTCCTTGTGGAACTCCTGAGTTTACTGTTATTGGTGATGACTTAGAGCCATTTATTATCACTGTTTGTTCTCTGCCTAAAAGAAAGTCCTGAATCCACTGATGTAAGGGACCAGAGATGCCAAAGTATTTAAGTTTTTTAAGAAGACTAGAATGATGAACTTTATCAAATGCTTTTGAAAAATCTAGTAATATAGCATCAATTTGGTTGTTATTATCTAATCCCTTAGACAAGTCATCTATTAAGCCTATTAATTGAGTCTCACATGATCTATTTTTCCTGAAGCCATGTTGGTGTGGGCACAGTGCATTTAGTTTGTCTAGATGATTTACTATACTACTATATATTATATGTTCAAGTAATTTACATGTTATGCTTGTTAGAGAAACAGGTCTATAATTTCCGGGGTCAGATTTATCTCCTTTTTTGAAAAGGGGGGTTACATTGGCTAATTTCCAATCTTTGGGCACTTTGCCCTGGTTTAGAGAGGCCTGGAAAAGTATTTTAAAGATTGGAGATATTTCATTAGTTAGTTCTTTAAGCAGTCTTGCTGGTATTTCATCTGGACCAGAAGCTTTGTTTACTTTTAAGTTAGGAGTTGTTTAATGCCTTTTTCATCTACATTTATATTTCCTATCTCTTCTAGTTTGTTTAAATTTATGAATATTTCTTTGTCACCTGGATTTGAAAAAGATGATGCAAAGTGTGTGTTTAGGATATTAGCTTTAGTTTCATTATCATTATAAGTTTCATTGTTTTGGCCTTTTAGTGGAGCTATGCCTGTAGTGTCCATTTTTCTTGATTTAATGTAGGACCATAAGTTTTTATTATTATCTTTAGAAATTACATTGTTTACATATTCATTCTGCAGCTGTCTGCTTAGTTTCTGAGTTAAATGTTTAATTTTTAGGTATTTTTTATGTAGTCTAATTGAATTAGTTGCCTTAAACTTTTTGAATAGATTTTCTTTTTGTTTACACAGTTTCTTTAGTTTAGTGTTAAACCAACATTTGTTAATTTTATTTGATGTTTGTTTTGTTGGCACAGAGTCAGCCATTATTGCTTTTAAGTTGGTTTTTATAAATTGCCAAATATCTTCAACTGGACTATCTATATTGTATTTAGTAAGAAAATTGGTTTGGAATTTTATTGCTGCTTGATGTAGTTCTGTTGTGTTACATTTATTCCAGAGATAAATTATTCTTTTAGGTTTCTTGCTAATTTGGATTTTTATTTTGTTATTTACTCTGACAATATCATGATCTGAAAGTCCAGGGATTATTTCATAATCTAATACTAGTCCTGGTCTGTTCGTTAAAAATAAATCTAGTATATTATGGTTTCTTGTTGGTTTTTTATTAATTTGGTCTAAGTTTAGATTTTGGATGGTATTGATAAACATTTCATTTATTTCTTTTGTGTTTTGGTGCTTTTCTATAGAGTAGCTATTCCAATTTATATCAGGGAGGTTGAAGTCCCCCATTATCCAAATTATAGCATTTTTATATTTAGTTTCAATACTTGTCAGCTGATTACACAGATCAGACATGTACTCTGATGTTGAGTTTGGTGGTCTGTAAACACTGCCTACAATTAGTGGTTTGGAATTAGGTCTGCTTATTTTACAAAATACTGACTCTATGTTATTTTGAGGTTCTAATTTAATTTCTTCAGCTATTAGGGTAGATTTTATGGCTAGTAAGACTCCTCCATGCCTGTCTGACCTATCTTTCCTAAAAATTTCATAATTATTATTGAATATCTCTGTGTTGTAAATATCTGGGCTAAGCCATGTTTCGGAACCTGCAATTATGTCTGGTTCTTCATTATTTATTAAAAGTTCCAAATCAGCTTTTTTATTTTTAATGCTTTGGAAATTTATTGTAAGAGTTTTGAGGTGATACTGATTTGGGGTTTTATGGGATTTAGTGTTAAAGAGTGTCTTTTTACTTTTTTTTATTGGTGTTGATCTAGCTAAGGGTTTATTTAGGTCTAAATTATTAACTTCTGGGCTTGTCAAGGCACTGTAGTGTAGGGGTTAGTGGTATCCAGGTCATGAGAATTAAACAGACCTGAACTAAATTGTGGCAACCCACACTGTACACAGTGCCAAGAGGCATCTTTATTTCCTAATGCTATATAAATTGGGGTGTTCATATGCAAGCATGCAGCATGGTACCATTCATCACAGGTGTCACATTGAATGGCTCGTTGTTTTGCTGTGCATGGCTTACTGCAAATGTTACATCTATCTCTAACTGTCTTGACTGGGCCTGGGTTGGATTCTACATCGCCAGCCAAGAGCAACAATAGTACTAAATGATTTTGTCTGTACCTGCAAATTTTGTGTTTAAAATGGTTTTGGGAGATCTTTTTTAGGAGGATATAAGCATGAGTGTTGTCAATATCTTTAATGTTGTGGTGATTAATTATTATCTGCTTATGGACAATTTCATGTTTGGGTAGTTTTAGTGCCCTTACCAGAACTAGGGCTAAGACTAGGATTACAACTTTCATTTCCTTTTTTAAATTAAATTGACATTTAGTTACATTGGTAAGACTGTTGATGTTTCAATAATCTTTCTTAATCTTTACTTTATTCTGATTCTGTCATTAGAGTATTTTTGTGCTCTTCTCTGCAGGCGGTAGAAAAGAATCCTTATGCCATTGCAATGGACAAGTCAACCATGGCAGCCAGGACTTTAGCCCAGCTTGAAATGGAGCAGAAAGGGGAGGTCATGGTGACTTCTATTCATAGAACTAACAAGGGAGGCAACACCAAAATGGTATGTATGAGTATGGGAGAGTGTATTCTATTCTCTTAGTTCTGTTCACAAAACATGTGAGCAACATTTTATACGTTTTTTGTTTCTTGATAGAAAAATTTACAGAAAGAAGTCATGGAAAATTGGCATCAGGTTTTACTGAAAACTTTTAATGAGAGAATCACAACTTTAGAAAAGAAAGCAAAAGGTAAACAATTCATTCAATTGTTCACATAGAAATTGAACAAACAAAAATACGTCATAAACTACTGATATGAAGAGATCTATTGAAGAAACCTTATGGTCAATTTTGAATGTGAATATATTAACTAATGCACAAACCTTATGGTCAATTTTGAATGTGAATATATTAACTAATGCACAAACCTTATGGTCAATTTTGAATGTGAATATATTAACTAATGCACAAACCTTATGGTCAATTTTGAATGTGAATATATTAACTAATGCACAAACCTTATGGTCAATTTTGAATGTGAATATATTAACTAATGCACAAACCTTATGGTCAATTTTGAATGTGAATATATTAACTAATGCACAAACTTTATGGTCAATTTTGAATGTGAATATATTAACTAATGCACAAACTTTATGGTCAATTTTGAATGTGAATATATTAACTAACGCACAAACTTTATGGTCAATTTTGAATGTGAATATATTAACTAATGCACAAACCTTATGGTCAATTTTGAATGTGAATATATTAACTAACGCACAAACTTTATGGTCAATTTTGAATGTGAATATATTAACTAATGCACAAACTTTATGGTCAATTTTGAATGTGAATATATTAACTAACGCACAAACTTTATGGTCAATTTTGAATGTGAATATATTAACTAATGCACAAACTTTATCAACTACTATAGAATTTGGATTGTTTTTAAATGCATTGAAAGTGTTAATAATTTGAATGTTTTTGTTTGTACTTTGTAAACATTCCAACAGATAATGGTCACATGACATTGTATCCTTACTTGAAGTTACTGCCTCCAGAGGATTATGTAAATATCATATTTACTGTAAGTTGAACTCATCCTCATCATCTGTAATATAATTATTCATTTAAATGTACTCTTAAAAAAAAAACAACTTTATAATAAACTCAACTTAGTACCATTGAGCTAAATTTGCTATATTGTATGTTGAAATACCTTTAAAGCCAATATTCCTATGATAACTGTTGTATTTTATTGTCTAAATTTGCTATATTGTATGTTGAAATACCCTTATTGTCTTCTCTTCTCTAAAGTGTTTGAGGGACTTGTTCTCATCTACGGAAGGTTACAGTCCTGCACAGTCAACCATAAAAACGATTCTTGGTCAAGCTGTCAATCGAAGATATAATATTGCATACAAGACTTGCACGGATTTGGATGAAAAGGTAAAGACTTGATTGCAACATTATATGATAAGTGGGGACTGCAAAATTACTTAATTAGCTGAGGCATTACAACCTTACTTGATTTGCTATTGCAGGGTTCATACGGGGTGGAAAAGTTTGGGAAAAATTATGATGGTTTCTAAAAAAGATCATGCAGAATAAAAAATAAAAACTTTTTTTTTTAAAGTTAACAAAGAGAATTTTTTTTACAGAAGACTTGTCCAGGACTCATTGGTTTTCCATTGTGAAATAATTGTGTAAAAAAGAAATTACATTATCCTATAAATTTATATAAAATATCCAGTTTCTATTATTTAGATTCTTTGAACTGATAAAAGAGAAAGACTTAACTTCTTACTGTGTGTTCTAATGTCAGAATTTATTGTGTAGTTTTATATCCAATGCAGTTGTATGAGACAGAAATATTGGACTTACTGTGAAGAATTTTTACACATAAACAAGAGGGCTCATGGGTTCAAATTGTTTTCTTTTAAAACTTGTATCCAGGGATGCCAGTTTTCCGGCTAAAACCGGATTTCAGGCTTTTTTAGGCTAAATTAAAAATAATGTTTCTGGTTTGTGTCACTATACGTATTGTTGCGCCTGTATTGACGCGCGTTCAAGCTTGCATATTAGTTTTTGGAGAGAACAAAATTTTCAGGCTTTTTTGTCTAGGCCTGCTGGCATCCCTGTGTATCACTTCAAAGAAAATGTTACAATACTCTATGGGTTTAAACACTTTGTTAGATCAACTTTAAAAATGTTACAATTCACTTTGTGAAATCAACTTTTAAAATGTTACAATTCTCTAAAGGTTTAAAAACTTTAAAAATGTTACAATTCTGTAAAGGTTTAAAAACTGTAAAAATGTTACAATTTACTATGGGTTTAAACACTTTGTGAAATCAACTTTTAAAATGTTACAATTCTCTAAAGGTTTAAAAACTGTAAAAATGTTACAATTCTCTAAAGGTTTAAACACTTTGTGAAATCAACTTTAAAAATGTTACAATTCTCTAAAGGTTTAAAAACTGTAAAAATGTTACAATTTACTATGGGTTTAAACACTTTGTGAAATCAACTTTAAAAATGTTACAATTCTCTAAAGGTTTAAAAACTGTAAAAATGTTACAATTTACTATGGGTTTAAACACTTTGTGAAATCAACTTTTAAAATGTTACAATTCTCTAAAGGTTTAAAAACTTTAAAAATGTTACAATTCTCTAAAGGTTTAAACACTTTGTGAAATCAACTTTTAAAATGTTACAATTCTCTAAAGGTTTAAAAACTTTAAAAATGTTACAATTCTCTAAAGGTTTAAACACTTTGTTTTCAACTTGAAATGTCTGCCAACTTATTTACTCTTCTATGTGTACTTTAGATATTGCAGTTGTATAAAATCTACCTGGACAGCTACCTGGACAAAGACTACAGTTTGGATAATCACAGATGTATGTGGCTGAGAGCCATGCAACAAAATCTGGACACTGTTGCTATGGTAACGTCTAAGTTTGATTCCTGGTTAATATTTATGTGAAGTTTTAAGATTAATATTTCTTCCAAAATATCTGAATACATTTGCTAATGATTTATTTATTGTTTGGTTTGAAGAATTTTTCCCAGAAGAAGTGGCCAGGACTTATTTACAGGGAGGTGAGTAGCCTTTCATCTTGTAGAGAACTTCTTACATAGGTCAGACTTTTTCTCTTGAGGGATCCTTTTGTAAGTTTTATCAGAAATAAATCAGTTTTAGGGTTTTGTTATTATATTTATTTCTGATGTATGCTTGTGTAATATGTACAGACATGCCTACCGTTCCGCTTTTGGCGTATTTGTTTCGCTTTTTTATTAACAAAAAACTTTTTGTTTCGCCGTTCCGCTTTTTACTAGTTTTGTTACGCTAAATTGGAAAGTTAGGGTTTTTCATGTGTTGAAATATAGTCCGTGTCTATGTTGATAAAACAAAAAAAGAGATATTCTGGGTTTTTCTGACGTTTTTTGTGGTATTACGCGTGTTTGGCAATGGATCTTCTTTTTCTTATCTTCTTATCTTATACATTACAGACGCTCCTTCTATAAAGAAGATTATTGCGTTCTACGCTCATCCGTGGTCCGAGTCTAGTCTTGCATTTTTATTTAATGTTTTAAATGATGTTAAGTTACTGGTTTTCATGGTTTGTTCAGGCAACCTATTCCATTCCCGAATGCCACTCGGGAAGAATGAGTACTTATATGCATTTGTTCTGGCATAAGGGAGAAGGAAAGTGTTTTTGTCTTTATGTTTATCTGAGCTTTGCAACAGGTTGTTATTGGGTTGTATTTCTAAATTAAAGTTTAATGCCTTATGTATTATTACTACTTTACTCTTTGCCCTTCTGTCTTCTAGTGTTTCTAGGTTTAGTGATTTGACTAATGGTGTTACTCTTGTTAATTGGGAATATTCACTAGTTATGAACCTAGCAGCGCTTTTTTGAATTTGTTCTAATTTTTGAATGTTTTCTTTAGTTGATGGGTCCCATACAGATGCTGCATATTCTAGTATAGGCCTAACTAATGTGAGATAGCATTTTAGTTTTATATTCTTATTATATTTGTAAAAGTTCCTTTTTATGAATCCTAATGTTTTGTTTCATTTTTTAATTACTTCATCAATATGAGGGTTCCAAGATAACTTATCATTTATTATTACTCCTAGATACTTAGCATTGTTAGTTTGAGTTAGTTCTTTACCATGAATGAAGTAGTTTGCTATTATTTGTTTCTTTTTCTTGGATACCCTTATTAGTTGGCATTTTTCTGGGTGAAAAGACATACTCCAGTTTGATTCCCATTTTTGTAGTTCATCTAGGTCTTTTTGTAAAAGTTCACTATCTTTTCCTGTCTTTATTATTCTATAAATTATGCAATCATCGGCAAATAATCTTACTTTTGTTCCTGTGTTGATGCAATTTGGCAGATCATTAATGTAAATTAGAAATAGTAGGGGTCCTAGAACAGTTCCTTGTGGAACTCCTGAGTTTACAGTTATTGGTGTTGACTTAGAGCCATTTATTGTCACTGTTTGTTCCCTGCCTATAAGAAAGTCCTGAATCTACTGATGTAAGGGACCAGAGATGCCAAAATATTTAATTTTTTTTAGTAGACTAGAATGATGAACTTTATCAAATGCTTTGGAAAAATCTAGCAATATAGCATCAATTTGGTTGTTATTATCTAATCCTTTAGACAAGTCATCTATTAAGCCTATTAATTGAGTCTCACATGATCTATTTTTCCTAAAGCCATGTTGGTGTGGGCACAGTGCATTAAGTTTGTCTATATGATTTACTATACTACTATATATTATATGTCCAAGTATTTTACATGTTATGCTTGTTAGGGAAACAGGTCTGTAATTTCCAGGGTCAGATTTATCTCCTTTTTTGAAAAGGGGGATTACATTAGCAAATTTTCAGTCTTTGGGCACTTTGCCCTGGTTTAAAGAGGCCTGAAAAATTATTTTAAAGTTTGGAGATATTTCATTAGTTAGTTCTTTAAGCAGGGTTACTGAAGTCTATGTTAAAGTCTATGTTAAAGTAGGGCTGGTTAGGTTAGGGCTAGAGTTTAAGCCATCAGATCAACTTTAGTTTTTTAAAACAGCACAGTCCTTTCATTGAGTCATCAGCTACAGAAGTAAAAGGCAAAGTTTTGTTTTTGTTGGAAAAGATAAATATAGAAAATAAAAAATGTAATTTTAATTTTATAAATGGTAGATTTCCTGACTCCTTGAAGAGTTTGTTAATACCCAGAAAACTTTCTATGAAGATCATCTATATATATAAAAAGTCTGTGTTTGTCAGTAAACTGATCCCCATTGGTCAATTTGAAAACATGTGATCTACAAGTCCAATCAGTGTTATCTCACTGACCTAAAGATTGTATTGTAAAATCATTAGGATGTTTACCTCTAGCCCTGTTAAAACTTGCATTTGTTGGAGAGTTTTTACTTTGTTCAAAATTTAGTTTCTGTATATTACAGTATTTATATTTCTTAAACCTCTTTATTGTTGTCTGTATGTTTTTGTCTTTATTGTTATTTCTTTATATGTTACAAGCTAAATTCCTCAGCATTGTCCGGGAATAAATTAAATAGGCCTGTAAAATGCTGGGTAAATTAGCTTTTAAAATGGTTTTCCATTACTAATTAGCTTTCCAATTATACTTAGCTTAATTTTTAGGCTTGAAAGTAAACAACATAAATTTGAAATTAATTCCAATATACCTAGGTCTATTGCAACTTAATTAATAATTAGTTCATCATATTCTTAAAATAATTATATTTAAGGTAAAAAAAGTAAAGCTGAGTCTGTAATTATTACCCCGGGCAACGCTGGGTGATTTAGCTTGTATTGCAATATTTGATGAGAAAATGAAATCACAAATCTAACTACTTTTGATCTATCTGTGTTATAAACTATTCTTATACTCTGTGGATAGGATTTTTAAAGTCTCCTATACATTTGTGTGTTAAATCTGTTGGTGATATCTGACCACTGATGTTTTGAATTTATTTCAGATTGGCAATTTCCTGTTGGACATGATTTTATATGATCTAAAAATAAATGCCAACCTACTTCGACCAAGTCTTCCACAGTGAGTACATTTTGTGAACACAACGTAACAATAACACCTTTGAACTGTCCAGTTTTAAGAATAACCCCACTTGCATGGCTTAAAAGGCCCCGTCATCTTGTTTTGTGACAAATCAAAATGGCGTTCTTCTGGGTAAAGGTTTGAGATCTTGTTTGTTAACACTAACATTGGGAGCCATGAGCCAGCATTGGAAATAGAGTATTCCCAGTGGTTATATCAAAGAGAAGACAAACATGGCTGTCTAAACTAATTGTACTCCTTCATGATAAGAAAATGAATCTGAGTCTTGTACTGGGCGTTGCAAGATGCGAGCTCCTTCTAAATTGAAGGTGAATAGTTACTTGTAACCCTGGCTATCTAGATTCAAACCAGCTACTTTCTGAATGATTACCACAGCACACAGCAACTAGACCACCAGCTGAACTACCAGCTAGACCACCAGTTTTCATAGCTGTTCTTGAGTTATACTGTGCATCATTTAGACAAGACAGAAATAAATAGCCTCCACCTAAAGCAGCATATAACAAGGACTTCTTCTTTTATCTCAATACAGTGGTAAGTTGTCAATGAAGGAGATTAAACAACAAGTCATACCGCTGTGGTAAATATTGCACAGTAATTCCCAGGAAATAAGAAACAGAAAATTTCTCTCTTAGAAACAGTTTTGTCTTGGTGGTCTTCTGTGGCCAGAACCTGATGTCAGTTGGCTAATAGCACATGTTCAGTGTTCTCAGGAGACATCCAATGGAGCACATGTTCAGTGTTCTCAGTAGACATCCAATGGAGCACATGTTCAGTGTTCTCAGGAGACATCCAATGGAGCACATGTTCAGTGTTCTCAGGAGACATCCAATGGAGCACATGTTCAGTGTTCTCAGGAGACATCCAATGGAGCACATGTTCAGTGTTCTCAGGAGACATCCAATGGAGCACATGTTCAGTGTTCTCAGGAGACATCCAATGGAGCACATGTTCAGTGTTCTCAGGAGACATCCAATGCCTAGCCTTTGGTGCATATGTTGTCTTACTCTGTTGTGGCTAGTCCTGAGTCTAAAGCTAATTTTATGGGAAAGGCTATGGTAGAAGTCATTTTTGGTATGTTCTGGGTGGTTATTTGTCCAACTTGGTGTATTTGTTGATACAAGATGCATATTTCATATACATTTAAAGAAATGTCAGTTTATGGTAGCTTGGGGCATGGTGGCAGAGTGGCAGCGCATTTTGACTGGCGTTCTGAAGGTCCTGGGTTCAAATTCTGGTGAAGGCTAGGATTTATTAACCCATATCTTGCTGGGACTGGTGGGTGTCCCTGAGTCTACCCAGCTCTAATGGGTACCTGACATTAGTTGGGGTACAGTAAGGGCGGCTGGGCATTGTGTTGGGCACACATCCCCTCGTATGCCATGGCCACAGAACTAGTAGAGGATAGACAAAAATTAATCATTCAAATGATGCATGTAGTAATCATACTAACTATAATTATATTAATTACTACTCCATGGTGGTGTAGAATATCTTTATGAATGATCTATTACCTCAATATAATTAGAATGTCCTTTCACGCATGAATGTCCATAACATATCCTTTTGAATTACTCATTAATTCAACATAATTAGAATGTTTATCCACACCTGAATGTCCATAATAACTTTATCACATATGTTCATCACTATACTCAAGGTATTTCTTAGGTTCAAACATCCATAAAGTTTATGAATATCCAATGTTTTGAATAATCACATCACATACTATGCATTAAAATGTCAAAAAGTCTAAATGTCCATTTTGAATTCAATGCTCTTTAAAATGTCCAAAGTCTATAATCCATAAGAAAGTCAATATTCACAAATTACCATCAGTTTATGTATCAAAGTCTCAGAATGTCTTTATCAGGCCTAAATGTCCAAAATTAACTTCACAAAGTTAATAATTATAAAATACAAAATGTCCATTTAACTTTCCATGTAGTTGATAAAATTCACTATTATTTCATATAATAATGAAATTCCACTTACTGTACAATGAAATATACCTTTACATATTTCTTTTAGGTTCTTTATTTATCCATCACTAATGAATCAAGAATCAGAAATGTTTATGAAATACCCAAATGTTTATTAATAATCAAGAAAGTCCATAAGCACTGTTATATAGATTGTCTAGGAATGTTCATATATAATGAATTAGATTTTAACACATCCATTTATTTAAACTGTCCACTCAGTGAACTCATAGGTCCTGCTGACTCATAGGTCCTGCTGACTCATTGGTCCTGCCTGATAATTACTCTGATTCAGTGCCATAAAACTCAATTGAAATCACAAATCCAACTGATTTAAAATCTTTTTAAAGTTTCTCCACTGCTGAAGATACCACTGTAGACACAGCTGCTACCATTTTGTAAAGGGTTCTTTTTTATATTTTGATGTTTTCTTTTTTTTAGGGGTTCACTTGTTCATTATTATTTATTTTCATTTTCTATCATTCAAAATCATTTTCCGTTGTTATTGTTATATTGATAATTTTGGTAGCGTTCAACTAAACTTCAAATAATTGACAAGATTTCTGATCTACTTACAAGATCATTTATTTTACACTTAGAATCATATACATCCACTAAGAAGAGGCCCACACACTTGTTACTTCAATTCTTTATTAACAATACTTCATTTATTATTGAAACAAAACAGACATCTTTTCTTGACTTCTTTCTAAGTCCGTCTCCAACTGACGTCACATGTGTAATGTTACTCAACTTTTTTATTTCTTACATCTAACATTTTCATTCGAGATTTCTCATCCATAACATTCAAATTAAATACTTCACAGCATGCACAGCAGGAATGTTTATGGTTTATACTATGAGAAATGCAAAGAATTGTAATAATTTTGCATGTTACCTGTTGCTCCAAATGTGCAAAATACTTTAGGACATATAAGATATATAGGATATATGTAGGATATTATAAGAATAGTAATTATACAAATTGGACGCTCATATTTCAGGAGTTGTTTTCTATACTGGTTCCCTTGAATGTGTTTCTATATTGGTTCCCTTGAATGTGTTTCTATACTGGTTCCCTTGAATGTGTTTTCTATACTGGTTCCCTTGAATGTGTTTCTATACTGGTTCCCTTGAATGTATTTCTATACTGGTTCCCTTGAATGTGTTTCTATACTGGTTCCCTTGAATGTGTTTCTATACTGGTTCCCTTGAATGTGTTTCTATACTGGTTCCCTTGAATGTGTTTCTATACTGGTTCCCTTGAATGTGTTTTCTATACTGGTTCCCTTGAATGTGTTTCTATACTGGTTCCCTTGAATGTGTTTCTATACTGGTTCCCTTGAATGTGTTTCTATACTGGTTCCCTTGAATGTGTTTCTATACTGGTTTACTTGAATGTGTTTCTATACTGGTTCCCTTGAATGTGTTTCTATACTGGTTCCCTTGAATGTGTTTCTATACTGGTTCCCTTGAATGTGTTTCTATACTGGTTCCCTTGAATGTGTTTCTATACTGGTTCCCTTGAATGTATTTCTATACTGGTTCCCTTGAATGTATTTCTATACTGGTTCCCTTGAATGTGTTTCTATACTGGTTCCCTTGAATGTGTTTCTATACTGGTTCCCTTGAATGTGTTTCTATACTGGTTCCCTTGAATGTGTTTCTATACTGGTTCCCTTGAATGTGTTTCTATACTGGTTCCCTTGAATGTGTTTCTATACTGGTTCCCTTGAATGTATTTCTATACTGGTTCCCTTGAATGTATTTCTATACTGGTTCCCTTGAATGTGTTTCTATACTGGTTCCCTTGAATGTGTTTCTATACTGGTTCCCTTGAATGTGTTTCTATACTGGTTCCCTTGAATGTATTTCTATACTGGTTCCCTTGAATGTATTTCTATACTGGTTCCCTTGAATGTATTTCTATACTGGTTCCCTTGAATGTGTTTCTATACTGGTTCCCTTGAATGTATTTCTATATTTTCTTTAGGAGGATGGTTCCAGCTTTTAGCACAATATATAGACCTGATATAACAATGCACAGTTTATCAGAAATTAAAGTAAGTATTTAGATAACCCTTCTTACACCTGCATGGTGTAACTTAATCAATTTTCATAACATTAATTGTTTTTATTTCACATTCCTGAACTTTATGATAATGATATGTTTGTTGATCATTTGTCAATATGTTTGTGACATTTTCTTTGTGACAGCTTCATCCAATAGTTGCCAGACTTTTTAAAGTGGACAGCATTGAGTCCTTCACATTTGACCCTAGTATAGTGCCCATGTTAATACCTCCTGTACCATGGGTGTCCAGACACCTTGGTGGCCTGATGCTTGGCTCACGTAAGTTGTACATTTTTACATCTGATAGTTAGCTCTGACACATTATATTTTAGCTTTTGACACAGTGTCAATTTGTTCCTTATTTTCTAGCTTCTCTCATTCGAATGGGTCATGACATTCATCATGTAGACTGTTTAAAAAGTGTGAATGACTCTCAGTTCTTTCCTGTACTAGACAGCCTCAATACACTAAGTGCTTGTGCTTGGAAAATCAATCAACCGGTAAGGCTGGCTTCACTAGTTGTACAGGATTGCAAGTTTCAATTTTGTCCATGTAATAGGTTAATGAAACTCCCCAATCTCATATAATTTCACTTCGTAAAAACCAAAATATTTTTTTAAAATTGGTTTACTTTTAATTCCTGTAAAAATTAAGAAATTTCACACATGCCGGTGAAAATTGTTTTTGAATTTTTTCTTTACATTTGGGAGACGTTCAGACATGCCTACCGTTCCGCTTTTGGCGTATTTGTTACGCTTTTTTATCAAAAAACACACTTTGTTACGCCGTTACGCTTTTTACTAGTTTTGTTACGCCAAATGGGAAAGTTTGGGTTTTTCATGTATTGAAAAAGCGCCTATGTCTAGGTTGATAAAACCATAGCACAAAATAGGTCACAATATTATAATATTATAGTTTGGGTTTTATGGGTATTTTTAAAGAGGTCTCCTGGGCTTTTCTAACATATTTATCCGGTATTAACTCATTTGCTACTACTCAATGCGACCTACCCCCTTCCGTACTAATGCCTCCCAAAGCGGCCGCCACGTGTGTGACTAACCTATTGTCGTTTCTTGATTTTTCGCCATGCGTTCTGGGTTTTTTTTTATGCTGCAAGCACGGTTTTTAAAAAGAAGGAATATAGTCTGTTTCGTTAATAAAAACCGGATGTTTTTTTTTATTAAGTATTGTTTTTTTGCGCTGTGCGTTCAAAATACGGGTAGTTTTCCCTGGCATTTTGTCTTGTAATACTTTTTTAATAGCCTTCGCCTTTAATTTTTTTACTGTATTAGTCAATAGCTCTATACCTCCAAATATAACATTTAACAACAGTTCTGATAATAAGGATGCTGCAGTCAGATATAGACTTAGATGAATTTCCATTACAACTCGATAAGCTTTAAGATACTTTATCGGACTTTGACGCTAGGGCTAGTGAAAATATTTAGCCAAATCCTAGGGTCTCAACACTCAGCGAATGATTCTACCGATAATTCGGCATTTTTTATGTAGAAAAGTATACATTTCCAGAAAGGTAAGATATTTATCTAGTTTATGATGTAATTTTTGTTCACTTTGGGGAATATTTAGTCATTTAAAAAAATATTTAATACGGAGTTCCTTCCCTTTGGCTAGTATTTTCTGGGGTGTCTTTGGAAACTAGGTTAGTAGCAAATGCAATTAGTCTTCACTTCATTTCAATCATTTGCTGTATTGCTAAGCGTTTGAAAATGTCTAAACGTCCTGCCTCAGAAAGCTTTAATCTAGCCAGTTCAAATTCAAAAAAACAAATTCAGTGCTTCAGGAAGGAATATACAGAGGAATTTCCTTTTATTCTTCAAGGAAAAACGTTTGACTATAATGTTTATTGCAAAATTTGTGCTTGTGAATTTTCGATAAAACATGGAGGTAAATTTGACATTACTCGTCATATTGCAAGACAAAAACATGCCGATCTCGCAAAACAAATGCAAGAGACAAAAAAACTAGGTATTTTTTTCCAAAAAAAGGAACAAACAATCTCAAACAATAATGTGATTAAGGCAGAAGTCATGCTAGTTGATTTAGCAGTACAGTTGAATTTGCCCCTTTCAACTTTAGACACATTTACTAAAGCATTTAAATGCATGTTTAAAGATGATGTTGCAAAGCAGTTTCAGTGTGGTAGATCCAAGGGAACTGCCATTGTGAAAGAAATTGCTGCAAAGTGCACTTTAAGTTTAGCTACAAGGATGAAAAATAATCCTTTTACCTTATCAACCGACGGCAGCAATGACTCAGGGAGCTCTAAACTATTTCCACTAGTAGTCAGAACCATTAATCCTGAAACGCAGCTGGTAACTTCTGAATTGCTTTCCATACCGGTGTGCGAAGGCTCTGCTACAGGAGAAAATATTTTCAACCTGTTAGACCTAGAACTTAAGGCTCACCAAATTCCATGGGATAACTGTTTAGCTCTAGGAGCTGATAATGCACCTGTTATGACCGGAAAAGAAAAAGGGGTGTATGGATTTATTTTAAAACAAAATCCCAACACATTTCTGTCAGGCTGTGCATGTCATCTTGTCCATATTGCAGCTGAAAAGGGCGCTTCTTGTCTACCACTAAGTGTGGATCAGCTTCTCATTGATGTCTATTACTATCTAGACAAAAGTAGCAAACGACATGGGGCCTTTAAAGACCTGCAATTATTGCACGAAGTAAAGCAGAACAAAATTTTAAAACATGTTAGCACAAGGTGGCTGAGCATCAAAAGATGTCTGCCTAGACTTCTGGAAAATTGGGAGCCTCTTTTAGATTTTTTTTAAAAAAACCAGGAGAAACTAGCTTCAAAAGCTGTGGAGAAAGAGCGTGTCACAAAACTAAGGAAATTATTTTGTTCTCCAACAAATCGTCTCATTTGTCTTTTCCTGAAAGATGCACTGCAGCCATTTGACGATTTCAACTTAGAATTACAAAGTGATGAGCCCAAAATACATGTCCTTAGGAGACGACTTGAAAAATTGCTGAAATCATTGTTAATAAGATTTGTTAAGCCCACAGCCATGACTGGGAAATCTATTAGAGATGTGGACATAGATGCAAAAGAAAACCTTAAAGATCATTTGGAATTACATTTAGGGCAAGAAGCTTTGGATTTTATTGGTCGTAAGGAGGAGGTGCATTTAAGATCTGAAAGACTGACTGCTTTTTATGATGGAGTATTAAATTTCTATACTGCATCAGTGAAATATATCAGAAATAAGCTCCCTCTAAATGAAGATTTACTCAAGCATGCTGAAGTAGTGGATATCATGAACCAGACCACTTCTTCTGCAGTTTCTTTGGATTATTTCTTTAAAAGATTTCCAGTTTTGCTACCAACTAATGTGTCAGCTGCTGATGTTAAACTGGAGTTTGCATTGTACCAATGCACAGATATAAAGTCATGTGTCCAAGAAAGATTAGACAGTACTTGGACAGAAATAGGCAAACTCAAAGAGGATGGTGAAGTGTTGTTCAAGCAGCTACCCAGGATAATGCTGTTAATTATGGCTATACCACATTCATCTGCCCACTGTGAGCGCATATTTTCTCTTGTGCGCAAGAATAAAACGGATTTTAGAAATAGGCTCAATAATGAAACTGTTGAAGCCTTGTTAATAGCCAAGTCAAGGCCAGGAAAAGCCACTGAGAGACAATACTTAGATTCAGATCTCAAAGACTTAAAGAGTGCATACTACAAGTCTCTAAAGGGAGGTCCTTCCACATCAAGTGAATAATTTAATGACTGGATTGTACATAGTGTAAATATACAAACTTTTGAACATTTTTAAAGACTTATGAAGTGTAAATATACAAACTTTTGAACAATTTTAAAGACTTATGGTTCTTCCAGTAATAATAATAATAGCCAACTCTGCAGACTGTTAAGGACATTACGACCACATACGTTTTGAATAGGTATGTTCCCCTTTTTTTGTTAACGTATAGAGTGTTCCTCTTTTTTGTTGAAAAATCCTCTTTTTCATGAAGACTGTTCCTCTTTTTAGTCTTTGGGGGTAGGCATGTCTGGACGTTTGTGAATTTTGAAGAGTAAGATCGCTTGGAATATCTTAATCTAGTGTATTGATCTAAGTAGTTAGACTATATACTTAGAGTACTGAGTCTGGAATGGGCAAGCTCATTTGATAATCCAGTTTGCTTATGGTAATACTTAAGAAAAGAATTATAGTTCTAATTTAAGGAGTACGAAAGCAAACACTCTTAAATATTATTAATTTGCTTTGTTATGTTATCCTAAATTTTGTAAAGTTGAACCTCTCATGATAATGGAGTAATCCAGTAAGTAAAGATTAAGGAAAAAATCATTTTTCTTGTATCTTTCCAAGATTTTGGACCTTCAGATAGAAATATTTAATAATAATGGAAATCCTCTTCTGAAAATCTCTCCGCCTGCTGCAGAGTTACCTCCTTTACCAACAATAAATGCGTAAGTATTTGTTTATATTTGTAATGTTACAGTCAGTGGTAATGTTTATATTGGTAATGCAGACGTGCCTACCGTTCCGGAAAACCGGAACCGTTCCATAAAATGGCCGAAAATTACCCCGTTCCGCAATTCCGCATTAGACCAGTTTGTTCCGCAAAATTGGCGCCTCCGAAAATGCTGACATTTTAATTAAGAAAGTAATAACGCGAAATAAACATAAGGCGTTCGCCAACTTTTTTTTTCTTCTTGTCACTTCTGTTTTAATTTTTAATGTATTTCCTTTTTTTTGGTCGAGAGTGCATAAGCGTAGGGCTTCGAGGCACTGTCCACTACTTTGCCGTTTTTGTAATGTCGAATAATTTTAAGGAAACTAAACTAATCATTGCTAGCCAAAACAAAATATTACATTCTAACTTCTAGACTAGTTACTTAATAAAAAATAAAAGTAGTCGCTAAATTAAAATTCAAAATAAAGTAAATTACATTTTCGCTACTGAGCCTACTGACTACTGGCCTAATGCTTTAAATCGGCTAGTAAAACTGATGTTGATGTATTAGAACAGACACAGTGTTAGTGCCTAGTGCATTTAGCTAGGCCTATTCAATCTGAGAAATGTGAAGAAATGCACTGATCTATAGAGGAAAGGAAAAACTAACAATTTCCACTGCACTTACCGATATAAACAAAATTGTGTCTAAAACTTACTGCGCCACTAATCTATAAATAGATCGGAATGGAATCTATTGTTGTGAGCTATTTTGAGTGTGTATGAGAGGGGGGGAGAAAGAGATATCATTGTTATTGTAAAAAGTAGTGTATGAATGATTTAACTGAGTTGTGTGTGAATGGGAAGGGGAGAACGGGGGATGAAGAAGTGAGGTGTGTAATGTGTTAATGGGGACAGAAAGTGTGAGATAGAGATGATTTTGTGTCCCTGAAAACATGGATTAAACTTGAAGTATAGAAAGCAATCTTTTGTCGTTTGTCATTAAGAACATTATGGAACGGTGTTAACATCTATGTTACACAATATGCATATGAATTGTTGCTGTCAAACTTCCCACTTCTAATTAATAATATAAAACTAACAATAATACGATCAAAAGAAAACAAATACCAAAAGATAAAAAAAGTTAATAATAAAAAAAGTAGACAGCAATATTTTGCAGTACGGGAAAACCCGGTCCCGAAACACACAAAATTTGAACGCATTTCAAATGAACATCATTTGGAAACTGCGCGCATTGTATAACCTTAACATACGGTGATTAGTAATAGGTATAAGTTTATTTTAACAAATAAATTTACGAATTAAGCAATATTGTTAAAAAAATAAAACTTTATTTTGGAGGACGTTTCCAATTTATACATTTAACTTTTAACCCGATTAGTTAAACGGCCTTAGGAGACTGTAGAGCAGAAACAAACATCTAAATAAATAAACAAGCTCACGGTAATTGTATATATTGATCAGTGCAGTAGAAACAAAATGTCGGAAATTTCCTCAAAAATCCAGTCTTTTTATATATCAGTGTTACAGTCAGTGGTAATGTTTATATTTGTAATGTTACAGTCAGTGGTAATGTTTATATTTGTAATGTTACAGTCAGTGGTAATGTTTATATTGGTAATGTTACAGTCAGTGGTAATGTTTATATTGGTAATGTTACAGTCAGTGGTAATGTTTATATTTGTAATGTTACAGTCAGTGGTAATGTTTATATTGGTAATGTTACAGTCAGTGGTAATGTTTATATTTGTAATGTTACAGTCAGTGGTAATGTTTATATTGGTAATGTTACAGTCAGTGGTAATGTTTATATTGGTAATGTTACAGTCAGTGGTAATGTTTATATTGGTAATAGATCAGGAAAAGTTTTGGTTTATTTATGTCATATGTTCACCAACCTGCATCAGTTTGTTACTTGATAATGTTGAATTTTATATTAGTAAGTCTTTTGAAATGTTCGTTTATGGAAAGAAAATCAATTTCAAAATTGAATCTTTCTATGACAACAATCAATGTTGTTGGCAGCATTATAATTACCTTTACAATTAACTACACCACATTTATTAGGCATTTTGATAAAATACACGATCAAAAAATTAAAACAAACACAGTGAAGTAAAATATCAACAACAACAAGTATCCATGTTGGAACAAAACTGTGCCCTCCATTCATACTCCTTAAAAATAGTGCGCTCATGCTTGGTAATTATTAAGACATTTTAGTGGAATAGCCACTAAATAGATCGTTCTTTGTCATAAAATAAATGAAAATGCCATAAACCATTATTACAAATAATCATATTAGTAAAGAATTTTTTTAGTTACTTAATAATAGTTTACTTTGTATCACTGCGCCAAGGGAGTGTATCGCTACTGTTAAAAAAACTGGCCTTCGCTAGCGAAGTCAGAAATTCAAGCTTGCACGTCCTGTCTTAAGTAATCCTTGGTAAGGCTGAATGTCACAGTCAGTGGTGATGTTTATATCTGTAAGTTGAATGTCGCAGTCAGTGGTAATGTTTATATATGTAAGGCTGAATGCTACAGTCAGTGTTGATGTTTATATTTATATATGTAAGTTGAATGCCACAGTCAGTGGTAATGTGTATATGTGTAAGGCTGAATGCCACAGTCAGTGGTAATGTTTATATATTTGTAAGGCTGAATTTCACAGTCAGTGGTGATGTTTATATATGTAAGTTGAATGTCACAGTCAGTATTGATGTTTATCTATGTAAGTTGAATGCCACAGTCAGTATTGATGTTTATATATGTAAGTTGAATGTCACAGTCAGTGGTAATGTTTATATATGTAAGTTGAATGTCACAGTCAGTGGTAATGTTTATATATGTAAGTTGAATGTCACAGTCAGTGGTAATGTTTATATATGTAAGTTGAATGTCACAGTCAGTGGTAATGTTTATATATTTAAGTTGAATGTCACAGTCAGTGGTAATGTTTATATATGTAAGTTGAATGTCACAGTCAGTGGTAATGTTTATATATGTAAGTTGAATGTCACAGTCAGTGGTAGATCTATTTGATTAATTCATATTATCTTGAGATTTCTGTCCCTTGAAACCAGTGATATGAGTATTAAAGACAAGGCTTTGGTGTACAAAGAAAGATTACAACTTCAACAACAGAAACAAGATTTTCATGGTTTATGGTGTTCAGATCTCTATAGACTTTCTATTGCGAACAAGGTGAGGACATAAAGAATAAAATATTTACTGCAGAAATGTTTCAAATACATACCAGTTAAAGTATCAATCCCTTTAATACAATGTTGTACATTGATCATTGGTGTAAGTTGATACTTTTGCTTATAGGATTAACATATTTCAATGTTTTGCCTTTGATTTGCACATCATGTTATAATTTCTTATTTGTAATTGTGTAAAACAATACAATTTACTTTCAGTATCGAGATGAAATATTTTGGTTCCCCCACTCAGTAGATTTCAGGGGCAGAACATATCCACTTCCACCACACTTCAATCACTTAGGTAAACTGTGGCCATTTGTTGGCTGTTCTATGTTTTTATTATTCCCTTCATCATATAGAATATATGTGTACGAATGTATAGTAAGGAATTGTTAAATTTTAGGGCAAAAGATTACTGTCAAGTAAGATTACTGTCAAGTAAGATTACTGTCAAGTAAGATTACTGTCAAGTAAGATTACTGTCAAGTAAGATTACTGTCAAGTAAGATTACTGTCAAGTAAGATTACTGTCAAGTAAGATTACTGTCAAGTAAGATTACTGTCAAGTAAGATTACTGTCAAGTAAGATTACTGTCAAGTAAGATTACTGTCAAGTAAGATTACTGTCAAGTAAGATTACTGTCAAGTAAGATTACTGTCAAGTAAGATTACTGTCAAGTAAGATTACTGTCAAGTAAGATTACTGTCAAGTAAGATTACTGTCAAGTAAGATTACTGTCAAGTAAGATTACTGTCAAGTAAGATTACTGTCAAGTACTGTGTAGATAAGAAAGAAACAACCAATGGCTTGATACAATTTTGTTCTCTGTTTTTCAGGAAGTGATAATGTGAGAGGCATGCTTTTATTTGCTGCTGGGAAGCCACTTGGGGAAAAAGGTTTTGATTGGCTAAAAATCCATTTGGTCAATCTCACAGGACTTAAAAAGAGGTAAGTGCAAAATTATTTTTTTCTTTATAAATGAGAACAAATGACTAATTTATGTGCCCTGTGATAAAATGTGACTGTTTGAATATATTCAGATGTTCCAATCAAGAGAGACTTGACTTTGCTAATGACATGATGGAGTTAATTCTAGATTCAGCAGACAATCCACTGACAGTGAGTACTTTGTCATTCATTCATTCATATTTAAATCATTTCATTGTTTATATTCTTTGCAAAAGATGTCCTTGACCTTACATAATAATTCATCTCTTTCTTTTTTCCCATTGAATCTATTCTCCAACAAACAAGGGAAAAAAATGGTGGCAGAATGCTGATGAACCCTGGCAAACGTTGGCATGTTGTATGGAGATTGCTAAAATTGAAAGATTTTCAGGCAGAAAGGAAGATTACATTTGTCATTATCCAGTTCACCAGGTTAGAAGATTTAAGTAGTAAAAAATGTCTGTTAGAAAATCTCTGTTAGAAAATGTCTGTTAGAAAAAGTCTGTTAGAAAATGTCTGTTAGAAAATGTCTGTTAGAAAATGTCTGTTAGAAAATGTCTGTTCGGAAATGTCTGTTCGGAAATGTTTGTTTGGAAATGTTTGTTAGAAAATTTTCAAATTATACAATCAGACTTTTTATTTCTTGTAATTTGAAAGAAAGCTGTTTTTCCTCCTGTGTGTGCTATGAACATTGAATGAGAGAAAACTTTGCTTATTCTCTGACTGTTGGACAAGTCACTCAAACTCACGAGCTAGTTTAGCATTGATTCTCTCTGCTGCTGCCTCAAGCACAGTGGATGAAATGCTTGATGTTTAAACATAGAGCTTGTTGCGATCTCTGTGATAGATCTATTCCAGTACTGATTGAATGATGAGATTGTTGTATTCATTATTCAGGATGGTTCCTGTAATGGACTCCAGCACTATGCAGCTCTAGGAAGGGATCAGGCTGGTGCAGAGTCAGTCAACTTGTTTCCTTTTCACAGCCCAAAGGATGTGTATAGTGATGTTGTAGAGCTGGTAAATTCATTGAAATCTTTAAGTTATCTTTACTATTAAATGACACCTAGTTTATCATTAAATGTCACATAGTTTACCATTAAATGACACCCAGTTTTTGTTATCTAGTGTTTGAAATTGTTTCTCATTGGAAAAACTATTTTTCTTAAAAGGTGGAGAAAATGAGGCAGAAGGAAGCTGAACAAGGAAATGAAATAGCTAAACTTCTGGATGGATTTGTGAAGAGAAAAGTAAGTGGAAACTATTTGATTAATTAGCTATTTTAAAAAATAGGGAAACTGTTTGTTAATTATTCTAGGTAATAAGACAATCATAACATCAGTTTATGCTATTTATCATAGGTATTCAAACAGAATCATGACCTCAGTTTATGCTATTTATCATAGGTAATCAAACAGACAATCATGACCTCAGTTTATGCTATTTATCATAGGTAATCAAACAGACAATCATAACATCAGTTTATGCTCTTTATCATAGGTAATCAAACAGACAATCATGACCTCAGTTTATGCTATTTATCATAGGTAATAAGACAATCATAACCTCAGTTTATGCTATTTATCATAGGTAATCAAATAGAGAATCATGATGTCAGTTATGCTATTTATCATAGGTAATCAAATAGACAATCATGACCTTAGTTTATGCTATTTATCATAGGTAATCAAACAGACAATCTTGACCTCAGTTTATGCTATTTATCATAGGTAATCAAATAGAGAATCATGATGTCAGTTATGCTATTTATCATAGGTAATCAAACAGACAATCATGACCTTAGTTTATGCTATTTATCATAGGTAATCAAACAGACAATCTTGACCTCAGTTTATGCTATTTTTATCATAGGTAATCAAACAGACAATCATGACCACAGTTTATGGTGTGACCAGATATGGTGCCAAACTCCAGATTCACCGCCAGTTAAAAGATATCAAAGATTTCCCCATTGACAAAGCCTGGCCAGCCAGTATCTACTTGACACTTACCACTTTTCATTGTCTGAGAGAAATGTTTTCTGCCACCAAGGATATCCAGGTTTGGCTTGTAATGCAATCATAAAGTTCAATCAAATCCACGGACATTATTTTTTCACTTAGACTGGTATAACTTGGTTTGTGATATTTAAAGATTGTCTAAAAATTGTGAAAAGTTTGGACATTTTTACATTAAGAACCATCATACAAACAAATTACACATTTATATAGCGCTATTCATAAAAAAGTCTTCGATAGCGCTTTACATTTACCATATGTTATTTAAATAGATCAAAAAAGTATGTTTTTAATTTTGTTTTGTAAATGTCTATATTGTTGACTTGTTTAACTGTGTTCGGAAGTTCATTCCACCACAGAGGTGCTACGACGCTTTAGGAGGGAGCTGCAAATGTTTCTCTTTTTACGCTTGGTACCTTGAGCTGTAGATGGATTTTTTTAATGCAGTCCTCTACTCTCTGATGTGTGTAGTTTGACCATGGATCTCATGTACTGGGGAGATTGACCATGAAGGCTTTTATAGAGTATAGTCAGAACTTTGAATTGTATCTTAAGTGTGATAAGCCACAGTTATTCTCAGAAAAAAGAACCATGATAAGCCACATATATTCTCAGAAAACTACCATGATAAGCCACAGTTATTATCAGAAAAAAGAACCATGATAAGCCACAGTTATTATCAGAAAACAGAACCATGATAAGCCACAGTTATTATCAGAAACGAAGTGATTATACGGCGGATCCGCCGTATAACGCTCAGCGTTATTCGGCGGATTTTTGCGTGAACTCCTGACCTATATTATACATAATTGTTTATCTGGTTCTATATGCTTAATTACTATTTTTTCGTACTATTAGAACAAGGTTTGTTGGCCCAATGGTTAGTAGCTTGCGCTGTCAACAGGGGTGACGCAGGTTCAAATCCAGCCAGCTCCGCTAATTTTTTTTTTTAGTATTATATAAAAATACACCGTAATCACTCCGTTCAATTATAGTAAAACGTTAAATATTTTTTAGTTAAATTCGTGTTTTGTTTGTCATTGTTTATAATTAATTCAAACATAAAGGTTACTCTATTTTTATGGCCTATGTCTCTTAATCACAATTAGAAATTGATTTTACGGTTAGGCCCGGTTAGGTTTAGGACTTAGCTAGGAATATGATCCTAATTAAAAGCCTATAGCCTATAGAGTCACTATAGACTATAGAATAGAATATAAAGTTTTAAGTCATAAGTATAGCCTAACTCTCACAATTTTTCGTAAATTCGGTATTATACACTTTCGGCTGTTTGAATAACGCTTCCCAAAAATTAGTGCTTCGAGTTGTAGGCAGTAAAAAATATCCTGTATAATATAGGTCACGAGTTCACGCAAAAAATCCGCCGTATAACGCTGAGCGTTATACGGCGGATCCGCCTTATAACGCCTCCCTATCAGAAAACAGAACCATGATAATCCACAGTTATTCTCAGAAAAAAGAACCATGATAAGCCACAGATATTCTCAGAAAACTACCATGATAAGCCACAGTTATTGTCAGAAAACAGAACCATGATAAGCCACAGATATTCTCAGAAAACTACCATGATAAGCCACAGTTATTATCAGAAAACAGAACCATGATAAGTCACAGTTATTCTCAGAAAACAAAACCATGATAAGCCACAGTTATTCTCAGAAAACAGAACCTTGATAAGCCACAGATATTCTCAGAAAACTACCATGATAAGCCACAGTTATTATCAGAAAACAAAACCATGATAAGCCACAGTTATTCTCAGAAAACAAAACCATGATAAGCCACAGTTATTCTCAGAAAACAGAACCTTGATAAGCCACAGATATTCTCAGAAAACTACCATGATAAGCCACAGTTATTATCAGAAAACAGAACCATGATAAGCCACAGATATTCTCAGAAAACTACCATGATAAGCCACAGTTATTATCAGAAAACAGAACCATGATAAGTCACAGTTATTCTCAGAAAACAAAACCATGATAAGCCACAGTTATTCTCAGAAAACAGAACCATGATAAGCCACAGTTATTCTCAGAAAACAAAACCATGATAAGTCACAGTTATTATCAGAAAACCGAGCCATGATAAGCCACAGTTATTCTCAGAAAACAGAACCTTGATAAGCCACAGTTATTATCAGAAAACAGAACCATGATAAGCCACAGATATTCTCAGAAAACTACCATGATAAGCCACAGTTATTCTCAGAAAACAGAACCATGATAAGCCACAGTTATTCTCAGAAAACAGAACCATGATAAGCCACAGTTATTATCAGAAAACAGAACCATGATAAGTCACAGTTATTCTCAGAAAACAAAACCATGATAAGCCACAGTTATTCTCAGAAAACAGAACCTTGATAAGCCACAGTTATTATCAGAAAACAGAACCATGATAAGCCACAGATATTCTCAGAAAACTACCATGATAAGCCACAGTTATTCTCAGAAAACAGAACCATGATAAGCCACAGTTATTCTCAGAAAACAGAACCATGATAAGCCACAGTTATTCTCAGAAAACAGAACCATGATAAGTCACAGTTATTCTCAGAAAACAAAACCATGATAAGCCACAGTTATTCTCAGAAAACAGAACCTTGATAAGCCACAGATATTCTCAGAAAACAGAACCATGATAAGCCACAGTTATTCTCAGAAAACAGAACCTTGATAAGCCACAGTTATTATCAGAAAACAGAACCATGATAAGCCACAGATATTCTCAGAAAACTACCATGATAAGCCACAGTTATTATCAGAAAACAGAAAGACTTGATCAGACTTATTGCACTTTTGCAATATGATAGAATTAGGCAATGGCTAGTACCATGAGCCCAAGATGCTATCATTAAACTGTTATATTAATACAGTCTATTTCAATTGGAATCTATAAAGAAAAAATATGTTTATATTATTGTAGTTCTACCTGGATAGAGTTTTCCCATTTTTACTCCCTTTCTATTAACTTCTATTTTCTGTCTGTCTGCTTGCTTGCTTGCTTGATAGCAAAACTTTGCATCGATTTTTTGACCACTTCCCGTCGTCCAATCGAGCCGAAACTTGGCCAGCAGACTTGTCCAGACTAACAATACATTCTATCAAATTTTCAGCATCGTAGCCTTTGGAATAGTCATGAATACCTTACACCAATTTGCGAATCGAGGAACATATTATACGAAAAAACATGGCTGCCTTTGACGGAAGTAACTAAAGTTTTCGGATATGTTCGTTTTTACAAAAAAATATGAATGAAAACGAAACAATGTATTTGTGACACAATGTAGACCAAACAAAGCGAGTTATCTTTTTATGGTTTTTGCGAGCCAAAGCTATAATAAAAAAGGATGCGCAAAAGCAAAGCCACGATAGTGGCTTCATGCATTTAAAAAAAAAAAAAAATGCGCAATCGTTATAATTAGATATGTATTTGCCGACATTACCGATTTGAAATTTTAGTTTTGTAGTGAAGTGGAAATGGTAAACTTAGTTTACAAAGAAAGGGAGTATAATAAAACTGTGTTTTTATGATTTTCTTGTTGAAATATTTTTTTTATTAATCTCTTGTTAGAGTTGGGTAGATAATAATTTAGTGAAGACCTTTGACCTTTGCCAATTGAGTTCTTGTCTTGAGATGGTTTTCTTACACCCAAAAATTATTGTGTTTTTCTAGGCTTTCTGTAGTATACACTTTCTGGCCTTGCACAAATAGTTGAAGGCAGCTTGACCAGAGGTCATTGTCAGGTCATTGTGACCCAAGTGATTCATCAGAACTACATGTGCTGGGCAGAAAAGTTGTGTCCATAGCAACCTGTAGTAAAAAAATAAGTTGTGCTATCTGCTAGTTAGAGCATTGCAACCTGTAGTAAAAAATAAGTTGTGCTATCTGCTAGCAGTTCTAGTTAGTGAATTATGGAATATATTGCTCTAGGTGTCAGTCTAAAACTCCTGGTTTTTTTTGCTGTGTTTTATATTGGTTTATTGACTTTGACTATTGGCTAGAAAATACCTGGCCTAAAGACTTAGTGATATTTGTAAGACTTATAGAACATAGCGCATGAAGTGTTTACTATATAAACATATATATATGATAATAATAAACTAAGAAATATTTCATGCAAAGGAAATTAAGAAATGAAGCAAGCATTCATCTAGAAACTATACAACTCAACTACATTGCCAATACCACTACGTTGCCAATACCACTACGTTGCCAATACCACTACGTTGCCAATACCACTACATTGCCAATACCACTACGTTGCCAATACCATTACATTGCCAATACTACTACGTTGCCAATACCATTACATTGCCAATACCATTACGTTGCCAATACCACTACGTTGCCAATACCACTACGTTGCCAACACCACTACGTTGCCAATACCACTGCGTTGCCAATACCACTGCGTTGCCAATACCACTGCGTTGCCAATACCACTGCGTTGCCAATACCACTGCGTTGCCAATACTATTACATTGCCAATACCACTACATTGCCAATACCACTACATTGCCAATACCACTACATTGCAAATACTATTACATTGCCAATACTACTACATTGCCAATACCACTACGTTGCCAATACTATTACATTGCCAATAGCCCTATTACTACATGGCCAATACTACTACGTTGCCAATACCACTACGTTGCCAACACCACTACATTGCCAATACCACTACGTTGCCAATACTATTACATGGCCAATACTATTACATGGCGCCAATACTATTACATGGCCAATACCACTACGTTGCCAATACTATTACATGGCCAATACTATTACATGGCCAATACTACTACATTGCCAATACCACTACATTGCCAATACTATTACATGGCCAATACTATTACATGGCCAATACTACTACATTGCCAATACCACTACATTGCCAATACCACTACATCGCCAATACTATTACATGGCCAATACTACTACATTGCCAATACCACTGCGTTGCCAATACTATTACATGGCCAATACTATTACATGGCCAATACTACTACATTGCCAATACCACTACATTGCCAATACTATTACATGGCCAATACTACTACATTGCCAATACCACTACATTGCCAATACCACTACATTGCCAATACTATTACATGGCCAATACTATTACATGGCCAATACTACTACATTGCCAATACCACTACATTGCCAATACTATTACATTGCCAATACTATTACATGGCCAATACTACTACATTGCCAATACTACTACATTGTCAATACCAATACGTTGCCAATACCACTACATCGCCAATACCACTACATTGCCAATACCACTACGTTGCCAATACTATTACATTGCCAATACTACTACATTGCCAATACCACTACGTTGCCAATACTATTACATGGCCAATACTACTACATTGCCAATACCACTACGTTGCCAATACCACTACATTGCCAATACCACTACATTGCCAATACCACTATGTTGCCAATACTATTACATTGCCAATACCACTACGTTGCCAATACTATTACATGGCCAATACCACTACGTTGCCAATACTATTACATGGCCAATACTATTACATGGCCAATACTACTACATGGCCAATACTACTACATTGCCAATACTATTACATTGCCAATACTATTACATTGCCAATACTACTACATTGCCAATACTACTACATGGCCAATACTACTACATTGCCAATACTACTACATTGCCAATACTACTACATGGCCAATACTATTACATTGCCAATACTATTACATTGCCAATACTATTACATTGCCAATACTATTACATTGCCAATACTACTACATTGCCAATACTACTACATTGCCAATACTACTACATTGCCAATACTACTACATTGCCAATACTACTACATGGCCAATACTACTACATTGCCAATACTATTACATTGCCAATACTACTACATTGCCAATACTACTACATTGCCAATACTATTACATTGCCAATACTACTACATTGCCAATACTATTACATTGCCAATACTACTACATTGCCAATACTACTACATTGCCAATACTATTACATTGCCAATACTACTACATTGCCAATACTACTACATTGCCAATACTACTACATTGCCAATACTACTACATTGCCAATACTACTACATGGCCAATACTACTACATTGCCAATACTATTACATTGCCAATACTACTACATTGCCAATACTACTACATTGCCAATACTATTACATTGCATTGCCAATACTACTACTACATTGCCAATACTACTACATTGCCAATACCACTACGTTGCCAATACTATTACATTGCCAATAGCCCTATTACTACATGGCCAATACTACTACGTTGCCAATACCACTACATTGCCAATACCACTACGTTGCCAATACTATTACATGGCGCCAATACTATTACATGGCCAATACCACTACGTTGCCAATACTATTACATGGCCAATACTATTACATGGCCAATACTACTACATTGCCAATACCACTACATTGCCAATACTATTACATGGCCAATACTATTACATGGCCAATACTACTACATTGCCAATACCACTACATTGCCAATACCACTACATCGCCAATACTATTACATGGCCAATACTACTACATTGCCAATACCACTGCGTTGCCAATACTATTACATGGCCAATACTATTACATGGCCAATACTACTACATTGCCAATACCACTACATTGCCAATACTATTACATGGCCAATACTACTACATTGCCAATACCACTACATTGCCAATACCACTACATTGCCAATACTATTACATGGCCAATACTATTACATGGCCAATACTACTACATTGCCAATACCACTACATTGCCAATACCACTACGTTGCCAATACTATTACATTGCCAATAGCCCTATTACTACATGGCCAATACTACTACGTTGCCAATACCACTACGTTGCCAATACCACTACGTTGCCAATACCACTACGTTGCCAATACCACTACGTTGCCAATACCACTACGTTGCCAATACCACTACGTTGCCAATACCACTACGTTGCCAATACCATTACATTGCCAATACTACTACGTTGCCAATACCATTACATTGCCAATACCATTACGTTGCCAATACCACTACGTTGCCAATACCACTACGTTGCCAACACCACTGCGTTGCCAATACCACTGCGTTGCCAATACCACTGCGTTGCCAATACCACTGCGTTGCCAATACCACTGCGTTGCCAATACCACTGCGTTGCCAATACTATTACATTGCCAATACCACTACGTTGCCAATACCACTACGTTGCCAATACCACTACGTTGCCAATACCACTACGTTGCCAATACTATTACATTGCCAATACCACTACATTGCCAATACCACTACATTGCCAATACCACTACATTGCAAATACTATTACATTGCCAATACTACTACATTGCCAATACCACTACGTTGCCAATACTATTACATTGCCAATAGCCCTATTACTACATGGCCAATACTACTACGTTGCCAATACCACTACGTTGCCAACACCACTACATTGCCAATACCACTACGTTGCCAATACTATTACATGGCCAATACTATTACATGGCGCCAATACTATTACATGGCCAATACCACTACGTTGCCAATACTATTACATGGCCAATACTATTACATGGCCAATACTACTACATTGCCAATACCACTACATTGCCAATACTATTACATGGCCAATACTATTACATGGCCAATACTACTACATTGCCAATACCACTACATTGCCAATACCACTACATTGCCAATACCACTACATCGCCAATACTATTACATGGCCAATACTACTACATTGCCAATACCACTGCGTTGCCAATACTATTACATGGCCAATACTATTACATGGCCAATACTACTACATTGCCAATACCACTACATTGCCAATACTATTACATGGCCAATACTACTACATTGCCAATACCACTACATTGCCAATACCACTACATTGCCAATACTATTACATGGCCAATACTATTACATGGCCAATACTACTACATTGCCAATACCACTACATTGCCAATACTATTACATGGCCAATACTATTACATGGCCAATACTACTACATTGCCAATACTACTACATTGTCAATACCAATACGTTGCCAATACCACTACATCGCCAATACCACTACATTGCCAATACCACTACGTTGCCAATACTATTACATTGCCAATACTACTACATTGCCAATACCACTACGTTGCCAATACTATTACATGGCCAATACTACTACATTGCCAATACCACTACGTTGCCAATACCACTACATTGCCAATACCACTACATTGCCAATACCACTATGTTGCCAATACTATTACATTGCCAATACCACTACATTGCCAATACCACTACATTGCCAATACCACTACATTGCCAATACCACTACATTGCAAATACTATTACATTGCCAATACTACTACATTGCCAATACCACTACGTTGCCAATACTATTACATTGCCAATAGCCCTATTACTACATGGCCAATACTACTACGTTGCCAATACCACTACGTTGCCAACACCACTACATTGCCAATACCACTACGTTGCCAATACTATTACATGGCCAATACTATTACATGGCGCCAATACTATTACATGGCCAATACCACTACGTTGCCAATACTATTACATGGCCAATACTATTACATGGCCAATACTACTACATTGCCAATACCACTACATTGCCAATACTATTACATGGCCAATACTATTACATGGCCAATACTACTACATTGCCAATACCACTACATTGCCAATACCACTACATCGCCAATACTATTACATGGCCAATACTACTACATTGCCAATACCACTGCGTTGCCAATACTATTACATGGCCAATACTACTATATTGCCAATACCACTACATTGCCAATACTATTACATGGCCAATACTACTACATTGCCAATACCACTACATTGCCAATACCACTACATTGCCAATACTATTACATGGCCAATACTATTACATGGCCAATACTACTACATTGCCAATACCACTACATTGCCAATACTATTACATGGCCAATACTATTACATGGCCAATACTACTACATTGCCAATACTACTACATTGTCAATACCAATACGTTGCCAATACCACTACATCGCCAATACCACTACATTGCCAATACCACTACGTTGCCAATACTATTACATTGCCAATACTACTACGTTGCCAATACCACTACGTTGCCAATACTATTACATGGCCAATACTACTACATTGCCAATACCACTACGTTGCCAATACCACTACATTGCCAATACCACTACATTGCCAATACCACTATGTTGCCAATACTATTACATTGCCAATACCACTACGTTGCCAATACTATTACATGGCCAATACCACTACGTTGCCAATACTATTACATGGCCAATACTATTACATGGCCAATACTACTACATGGCCAATACTACTACATTGCCAATACTATTACATTGCCAATACTATTACATTGCCAATACTACTACATTGCCAATACTACTACATGGCCAATACTACTACATTGCCAATACTACTACATTGCCAATACTACTACATGGCCAATACTATTACATTGCCAATACTATTACATTGCCAATACTATTACATTGCCAATACTATTACATTGCCAATACTACTACATTGCCAATACTACTACATTGCCAATACTACTACATTGCCAATACTACTACATTGCCAATACTACTACATGGCCAATACTACTACATTGCCAATACTATTACATTGCCAATACTACTACATTGCCAATACTACTACATTGCCAATACTATTACATTGCCAATACTACTACATTGCCAATACTACTACATTGCCAATACTATTACATTGCCAATACTACTACATTGCCAATACTATTACATTGCCAATACTACTACATTGCCAATACTACTACATTGCCAATACTATTACATTGCCAATACTACTACATTGCCAATACTACTACATTGTCAATACTACTACATTGCCAATACTACTACATTGCCAATACTACTACATTGCCAATACTACTACATGGCCAATACTACTACATTGCCAATATTACTACATTGCCAATACTACTACATTGCCAATACCACTACGTTGCCAATACTACTACTACATTGCCAATACTACTACTACATTGCCAATACTACTACATTGCCAATACTACTACATTGCCAATACTACTACATGGCCAATACTACTACATTGCCAATACTATTACATTGCCAATACTACTACATTGCCAATACTACTACATTGCCAATACTACTACATTGCCAATACTACTACATTGCCAATACTACTACATTGCCAATACTACTACATGGCCAATACTACTACATGGCCAATACTATTACATTGCCAATACTACTACATTGCCAATACTACTACATTGCCAATACTACTACATGGCCAATACTACTACATTGCCAATACTACTACATTGCCAATACTACTACATGGCCAATACTATTACATTGCCAATACTATTACATTGCCAATACTATTACATTGCCAATACTATTACATTGCCAATACTACTACATTGCCAATACTACTACATTGCCAATACTACTACATTGCCAATACTACTACATTGCCAATACTACTACATTGCCAATACTACTACATGGCCAATACTACTACATTGCCAATACTATTACATTGCCAATACTACTACATTGCCAATACTACTACATTGCCAATACTATTACATTGCCAATACTACTACATTGCCAATACTATTACATTGCCAATACTACTACATTGCCAATACTATTACATTGCCAATACTACTACATTGCCAATACTACTACATTGCCAATACTACTACATTGCCAATACTACTACATTGCCAATACTACTACATTGCCAATACTACTACATGGCCAATACTACTACATTGCCAATACTATTACATTGCCAATACTACTACATTGCCAATACTACTACATTGCCAATACTATTACATTACCAATACTACTACTACATTGCCAATACTACTACATTGCCAATACTACTACATTGCCAATACTACTACATTGCCAATACTACTACATTGCCAATACTACTACATTGCCAATACTACTACATTGCCAATACTACTACATTGCCAATACTACTACATTGCCAATACTACTACATTGCCAATACTACTACATGGCCAATACTACTACATGGCCAATACTATTACATTGCCAATACTACTACATTGCCAATACTACTACATTGCCAATACTATTACATTGCCAATACTACTACATTGCCAATACTACTACATTGCCAATACTATTACATTGCCAATACTATTACGTTGCCAATACTATTACATTGCCAATACCACTATGTTGCCAATACTATTACATTGCCAATACTACTACATTGCCAATACTATTACATTGCCAATACTACTACATTGCCAATACTACTACATTGCCAATACTATTACATTGCCAATACTACTACATTGCCAATACTACTACATTGCCAATACTATTACATTGCCAATACTACTACATTGCCAATACTATTACATTGCCAATACTACTACATTGCCAATACTACTACATTGCCAATACTATTACATTGCCAATACTACTACATTGCCAATACTACTACATTGTCAATACTACTACATTGCCAATACTACTACATTGCCAATACTACTACATTGCCAATACTACTACATGGCCAATACTACTACATTGCCAATATTACTACATTGCCAATACTACTACATTGCCAATACCACTACGTTGCCAATACTACTACTACATTGCCAATACTACTACTACATTGCCAATACTACTACATTGCCAATACTACTACATTGCCAATACTACTACATGGCCAATACTACTACATTGCCAATACTATTACATTGCCAATACTACTACATTGCCAATACTACTACATTGCCAATACTACTACATTGCCAATACTACTACATTGCCAATACTACTACATTGCCAATACTACTACATGGCCAATACTACTACATGGCCAATACTATTACATTGCCAATACTACTACATTGCCAATACTACTACATTGCCAATACTACTACATGGCCAATACTACTACATTGCCAATACTACTACATTGCCAATACTACTACATGGCCAATACTATTACATTGCCAATACTATTACATTGCCAATACTATTACATTGCCAATACTATTACATTGCCAATACTACTACATTGCCAATACTACTACATTGCCAATACTACTACATTGCCAATACTACTACATTGCCAATACTACTACATTGCCAATACTACTACATGGCCAATACTACTACATTGCCAATACTATTACATTGCCAATACTACTACATTGCCAATACTACTACATTGCCAATACTATTACATTGCCAATACTACTACATTGCCAATACTATTACATTGCCAATACTACTACATTGCCAATACTATTACATTGCCAATACTACTACATTGCCAATACTACTACATTGCCAATACTACTACATTGCCAATACTACTACATTGCCAATACTACTACATTGCCAATACTACTACATGGCCAATACTACTACATTGCCAATACTATTACATTGCCAATACTACTACATTGCCAATACTACTACATTGCCAATACTATTACATTGCCAATACTACTACTACATTGCCAATACTACTACATTGCCAATACTACTACATTGCCAATACTACTACATTGCCAATACTACTACATTGCCAATACTACTACATTGCCAATACTACTACATTGCCAATACTACTACATTGCCAATACTACTACATTGCCAATACTACTACATGGCCAATACTACTACATGGCCAATACTATTACATTGCCAATACTACTACATTGCCAATACTACTACATTGCCAATACTATTACATTGCCAATACTACTACATTGCCAATACTACTACATTGCCAATACTATTACATTGCCAATACTATTACGTTGCCAATACTATTACATTGCCAATACCACTATGTTGCCAATACTATTACATTGCCAATACTACTACATTGCCAATACTATTACATTGCCAATACTATTACATTGCCAATACTACTACATTGCCAATACTACTACGTTGCCAATACTATTACATTGCCAATACCACTATGTTGCCAATACTATTACATTGCCAATACTATTACATTGCCAATACCACTACGTTGCCAATACTATTACATTGCCAATACCACTATGTTGCCAATACTATTACATTGCCAATACCACTACGTTGCCAATACTATTACATTGCCAATACTATTACATTGCCAATACCACTATGTTGCCAATACTATTACATTGCCAATACCACTATGTTGCCAATACTATTACATTGCCAATACTACTACATGGCCAATGCTACTACATTGCCAATACCACTACGTTGCCAATACTATTACATTGCCAATACTATTACATTGCCAATACTACTACATGGCCAATACTATTACATTGCCAATACTATTACATTGCCAATACCACTACGTTGCCAATACCACTACGTTGCCAATACCACTACGTTGCCAATACTATTACATTGCCAATACCACTACGTTGCCAATACTATTACATTGCCAATACCACTACGTTGCCAATACTATTACATTGCCAATACCACTACGTTGCCAATACTATTACATTGCCAATACCACTACGTTGCCAATACTATTACATTGCCAATACTATTACATTGCCAATACTATTACATGGCCAATACTACTACATGGCCTATACTACTACATGGCCAATACTACTACATGGCCAATACTACTACATGGCCAATACTACTACATTGCCAATACCACTACGTTGCCAATACTATTACATTGCCAATACTATTACATTGCCAATACTACTACATGGCCAATACTACTACATTGCCAATACTACTACATGGCCAATACTACTACATGGCCAATACTACTACATTGCCAATACCACTATGTTGCCAATACTATTACATTGCCAATACTATTACATTGCCAATACCACCACGTTGCCAATACTATTACATTGCCAATACCACTACGTTGCCAATACTATTACATTGCCAATACTATTACATTGCCAATACCACTTTGTTGCCAATACTATTACATTGCCAATACCACTACATTGCCAATACTATTACATTGCCAATACCACTACGTTGCCAATACTATTACATTGCCAATACTATTACATTGCCAATACTATTACATTGCCAATACCACTACGTTGCCAATACTATTACATTGCCAATACTATTACATTGCCAATACTACTACATGGCCAATACAACTATAGTATTACTTTTAATTGTCCCCATTTGTTTATGTATATGTTGTTCTAAATATATAATTTGTTTTTGTTCCCAACATTTAGGATTGGCTGACAGAGTTGGCACACAAGTTTTCTGCATTAGGTCCTGTGGACTGGGTGACTCCATTAGGATTTCCTGTGCTGCAGCCTTACTTTAAGAAAATGCCAGTGGCTGACAGTAAACAAGATAGATAGTAAGTGACAACTAAACAGTTCCTGCATTGAACTAACACAATTCAATATTGAAGTGTAGATTTAGAATAGAGGATTGTTGTTTTTTTGTACATTTCACCATGACCCTATTCCATAACTTATGGTTGGGCCATTGGGTCACCTATACTGACTGTTGCGTTATGGTTGGGCCATTGGGTCACCTATACTGACTGTTGCGTTATGGTTGGGCCATTGGGTCACCTATACTGACTGTTGCGTTATGGTTGGGCCATTGGGTCACCTATACTGACTGTTGTGTTATGGTTGGGCCATTGGGTCACCTATACTGACTGTTGCGTTATGGTTGGGCCATTGGGTCACCTATACTGACTGTTGCGTTATGGTTGGGCCATTGGGTCACCTATACTGACTGTTGCGTTATGGTTGGGCCATTGGGTCACCTATATTGACTGTTGAGTTATGGTTGGGCCATTGGGTCACCTATACTGACTGTTGCGTTTTGGTTGGGCCATTGGGTCACCTATACTGACTGTTGCGTTATGGTTGGGCCATTGGGTCACCTATACTGACTGTTGCGTTATGGTTGGGCCATTGGGTCACCTATACTGACATACTGACTGTTGCGTTATGGTTGGGCCATTGGGTCACCTATACTGACTGTTGCGTTATGGTTGGGCCATTGGGTCACCTATACTGACATACTGACTGTTGCGTTATGGTTGGGCCATTGGGTCACCTATACTGACTGTTGCGTTTTGGTTGGGCCATTGGGTCACCTATACTGACTGTTGCGTTATGGTTGGGCCATTGGGTCACCTATACTGACTGTTGCGTTATGGTTGGGCCATTGGGTCACCTATACTGACATACTGACTGTTGCGTTATGGTTGGGCCATTGGGTCACCTATACTGACTGTTGCGTTATGGTTGGGCCATTGGGTCACCTATACTGACTGTTGCGTTATGGTTGGGCCATTGGGTCACCTATACTGACTGTTGAGTTATGGTTGGGCCATTGGGTCACCTATACTGACTGTTGTGTTATGGTTGGGCCATTGGGTCACCTATACTGACTGTTGCGTTATGGTTGGGCCATTGGGTCACCTATACTGACTGTTGCGTTATGGTTGGGCCATTGGGTCACCTATACTGACTGTTGCGTTATGGTTGGGCCATTGGGTCACCTATATTGACTGTTGAGTTATGGTTGGGCCATTGGGTCACCTTTACTGACTGTTGCGTTTTGGTTGGGCCATTGGGTCACCTATACTGACGATTGCGTTATGGTTGGGCCATTGGGTCACCTATACTGACTGTTGCGTTATGGTTGGGCCATTGGGTCACCTATACTGACTGTTGCGTTATGGTTGGGCCATTGGGTCACCTATACTGACTGTTGCGTTACGGTTGGGCCATTGGGTCACCTATACTGACTGTTGCGTTATGGTTGGGCCATTGGGTCACCTATATTGACTGTTGCGTTATGGTTGGGCCATTGGGTCACCTATACTGACTGTTGCGTTATGGTTGGGCCATTGGGTCACCTATACTGACTGTTGAGTTATGGTTGGGCCATTGGGTCACCTATACTGACTGTTGCGTTATGGTTGGGCCATTGGGTCACCTATACTGACTGTTGCGTTATGGTTGGGCCATTGGGTCACCTATACTGACATACTGACTGTTGCGTTATGGTTGGGCCATTGGGTCACCTATACTGACTGTTGCGTTATGGTTGGGCCATTGGGTCACTTATACTGACTGTTGTGTTATGGTTGGGCCATTGGGTCACCTATAATGACTGTTGCGTTATGGTTGGGCCATTGGGTCACCTATACTGACTGTTGCGTTATGGTTGGGCCATTGTGTCACCTATACTGACTGTTGCGTTATGGTTGGGCCATTGTGTCACCTATACTGACTGTTGCGTTATGGTTGGGCCATTGGGTCACCTATACTGACTGTTGAGTTATGGTTGGGCCATTGGGTCACCTATACTGACTGTTGCGTTATGGTTGGGCCATTGGGTCACCTATACTGACTGTTGCGTTATGGTTGGGCCATTGGGTCACCTATACTGACTGTTGCATTATGGTTGGGCCATTGGGTCACCTATACTGACTGTTGCATTATGGTTGGGCCATTGGGTCACCTATACTGACATACTGACTGTTGCGTTATGGTTGGGCCATTGGGTCACCTATACTGACTGTTGCGTTATGGTTGGGCCATTGGGTCACCTATACTGACTGTTGCGTTATGGTTGGGCCATTGGGTCACCTATACTGACTGTTGCGTTATGGTTGGGCCATTGGGTCACCTATACTGACTGTTGCGTTATGGTTGGGCCATTGGGTCACCTATACTGACTGTTGCGTTATGGTTGGGCCATTGGGTCACCTATACTGACTGTTGCATTATGGTTGGGCCATTGGGTCACCTATACTGACTGTTGTGTTATGGTTGGGCCATTGGGTCACCTATACTGACTGTTGCGTTATGGTTGGGCCATTGGGTCACCTATACTGACTGTTGCGTTATGGTTGGGCCATTGGGTCACCTATACTGACTGTTGCGTTATGGTTGGGCCATTGGGTCACCTATATTGACTGTTGAGTTATGGTTGGGCCATTGGGTCACCTATACTGACTGTTGCGTTTTGGTTGGGCCATTGGGTCACCTATACTGACTGTTGCGTTATGGTTGGGCCATTGGGTCACCTATACTGACTGTTGCGTTATGGTTGGGCCATTGGGTCACCTATACTGACTGTTGCGTTATGGTTGGGCCATTGGGTCACCTATACTGACTGTTGCGTTATGGTTGGGCCATTGGGTCACCTATACTGACATACATCCTCCCAGTAAACTCTGTAACGTCATCCTCCCAGTAAACTCTGTAACGTCATCCTCCCAGTAAACTCTGTAACGTCATCCTCCCAGTAAACTCTGTAACGTCATCCTCCCAGTAAACTCTGTAACGTCATCCTCCCAGTAAACTCTGTAACGTCATCCTCCCAGTAAACTCTGTAACGTCATCCTCCCAGTAAACTCTGTAACGTCATCCTCCCAGTAAACTCTGTAACGTCATCCTCCCAGTAAACTCTGTAACGTCATCCTCCCAGTAAACTCTGTAACGTCATCCTCCCAGTAAACTCTGTAACGTCATCCTCCCAGTAAACTCTGTAACGTCATCCTCCCAGTAAACTCTGTAACGTCGTCCTCCCAGTAAACTCTGTAACGTCATCCTCCCAGTAAACTCTGTAACGTCATCCTCCCAGTAAACTCTGTAACGTCATCCTCCCAGTAAACTCTGTAACGTCATCCTCCCAGTAAACTCTGTAACGTCATCCTCCCAGTAAACTCTGTAACGACGTCCTCCCAGTAAACTCTGTAACGTCATCTTCCCAGTAAACTCTGTAACGTCATCCTCCCAGTAAACTCTGTAACGTCGTCCTCCCAGTAAACTCTGTAACGTCATCTTCCCAGTAAACTCTGTAACGTCATCCTCCCAGTAAACTCTGTAACGTCGTCCTCCCAGTAAACTCTGTAACGTCATCCTCCCAGTAAACTCTGTAACGTCATCCTCCCAGTAAACTCTGTATCGTCATCCTCCCAGTAAACTCTGTAACGTCGTCCTCCCAGTAAACTCTGTAACGTCATCCTCCCAGTAAACTCTGTAACGTCGTCCTCCCAGTAAACTCTGTAACTTCATCCTCCATTGGTCATGTGCTCCATTTGTCATGTGATCCATTTGTTATGTGATCCATTTGTCATGTGATCCATTTGTCATGTGATCCATTTGTTATGTGATCCATTTGTCATGTGTTCCATTTGTCATGTGCTCCATTTGTTATTTGCTCCATTTGTCATGTGTTCCATTTGTCATGTGCTCCATTTGTTATTTGCTCCATTTGTCATGTGCTCCATTTGTTATTTGCTCCATTTGTCATGTGTTCCATTTGTCATGTGCTCCATTTGTTATTTGCTCCATTTGTCATGTGCTTCATTTGTTATGTGCTCCATTCTCTGAATGAGTTGCTCAGGAGCTTGTAAAAATAATCTCATTTTAAAAAAATTATTATGGTGAAAAAAATTTAACATTTTAAGCCTTTAATTAAAAAAAAAATTTCTGTGAAAAGTTTCATTCAATGAAATAAAGAAACTTGGAGAGTAATTTGACACTGTGTTTTGTAATTTGACACTGTGTTTTGTAATTTGACACTGTGTTTTGTAATTTGACACTGTGTTTGTAATTTGACACTGTGTTTTGTAATTTGACACTGTGTTTTGTAATTTGACACTGTGTTTTGTAATTTGACACTGTGTTTTGTAATTTGACTCTGTGTTTTGTAATTTGACACTGTGTTTTGTAATTTGACACTGTGTTTTGTAATTTGACACTGTGTTTTGTAATTTGACACTGTGTTTTGTAATTTGACACTGTGTTTTGTAATTTGACACTGTGTTTTGTAATTTGACACTGTGTTTTGTAATTTGACACTGTGTTTTGTAATTTGACACTGTGTTTTGTAATTTGACACTGTGTTTTGTAATTTGACACTGTGTTTTGTAATTTGACACTGTGTTTTGTAATTTGACACTGTGTTTTGTTCTCAGCAAGCCCAACACCATAAAACAAAAAAATGCTTTTCCTCCCAACTTTATCCATTCCTTGGATTCCACCCACATGATGTTGACATCCTTGTATTGTATGCAGTAAGTACCTTATCAATTTATCATGTAGTCTAGCTTATCAATTTATCATGTAGTCTAGCTTATCAATTTATCATGTAGTCTAGCTTATCAATTTATCATGTAGTCTAGTTTATCAATTTATCATGTAGTTTAGCTTATCAATTTATCATTTGGTCCAGCTTATCAATTTATCATGTAGTCTAGCTTATCAATTTATCATGTAGTCTAGTTTATCAATTTATCATGTAGTTTAGCTTATCAATTTATCATTTGGTCCAGCTTATCAATTTATCATGTAGTCTAGTTTATCAATTTATCATGTAGTTTAGTTTATCAATTTATCATGTAGTCTAGTTTATCAATTTATCATGTAGTCTAGTTTATCAATTTATCATGTAGTCTAGTTTATCAATTTATCATGTAGTTTAGTTTATCAATTTATCATGTAGTCTAGTTTATCAATTTATCATGTAGTCTAGTTTATCAATTTATCATGTAGTCTAGTTTATCAATTTATCATGTAGTCTAGTTTATCAATTTATCATGTAGTTTAGCTTATCAATTTATCATTTGGTCCAGCTTATCAATTTATCATGTAGTCTAGCTTATCAATTTATCATGTAGTCTAGTTTATCAATTTATCATGTAGTTTAGCTTATCAATTTATCATGTAGTTTAGCTTATCAATTTATCATGTAGTCTAGCTTATCAATTTATCATGTAGTCTAGTTTATCAATTTATCATGTAGTCTAGCTTATCAATTTATCATGTAGTCTAGTTTATCAATTTATCATGTAGTTTAGTTTATCAATTTATCATGTAGTATAGCTTATCAATTTATTATGTAGTGTAGCGTATCAATTTATCATGTAGTTTAGTTAACATATTAATTCATCATGTAGTGTAGTTAACTTATCAATTGATCATGTAGTGTATCTAGCTTATTAATGATTTATGTAGTATACAAGGACTACTGAAGACAGGACGCGCAGACTTAAATTTCTGACTTAGCTAGCTAAGGCCAGTTTTTTTAACAGTAGCGATACACTCCCTTGTCGCTCTTATATATGAAGTAAACTATTATTAAGTAACTAACATAATTAATGTCAATAATGTTAATGTGCAGGGCCGTTTACTAATGAGGGGTTAGGATTGAGAGGGTTTAAAAGAGCATTTGTATATTTTTTAAGATCTATTTAGATGATTGAATGATTATGGCCGTACACATGATACCCTATATATATATGCGGTTGGTGTTGACGGTTTCGTGTGGGGGTCACCTAAGGAAAAAAATAAAGTGAAAAAAAATTTCTAAAAAATCGTTATTTCTTGACCTAAAAAGGGAAAAACGTAACCCACCCATACAATTTATCTGGCTCATAATTAAAAGACAAATGCACAGCCTCTAAAAAAAGTGATTATGAAGTAAGTCGATTATTTGGGTTGAGAATTTTGCCAAGTGGTACATGTATACCATTATTATAAATACGATAATTTGATTTCTATATCTATGGTAAAATTTATTTGTGTTTTCATGACCAAGGAATATAAAGAATGTAAATTGACTGTGATAGTTAAAAATAAACAAACATTGTGCTCTCCTCTCATATTTTCTGCTTTCAATAATGGTATACATGCACTATTTGGCACTTTAAACAAACGACACTTGTTGGCAGCATTATAATTACCTTTACAATTAACTACACCACATTTATTAAGCATTTTGATAAAAATACACGATCGAAAAATTGAAAACAAACGCAGTGAAGTAAAATATCAACAAAAAGTATCCATGTTGGAACCAAACTGTGCCTTTTATTCAGACTCCTTAAAAAATAGTGCGCTCATGCTTCGTAATTATTAAGACATTTTAATGGCTATTAGATCGTTCTTTGTCATTAAATAAATGAAAATGACATAAACCATTAATACAATGAATCATATTAGTTAAGAATTTTGTTAGTTACTTAATAATAGTTAACATTATATCACTGCGCCAAGGGAGTGTATCGCTACTGTTAAAAAAAACTGGCCTTAGCTAGGAAGTCAGAAATTCAAGTTTGCGCGTCCTGTCTTCAGTAGTCCTTGGTAGTATACTTGAATGGAATGCTAACCCTAACCCTAACCCATCAAAATATCCAATAACTTTCACTTGCTCCATTCTCAGTGCTGGAATAACATTTGTCTCAGTCCATGATTGCTTCTGGACCCATGCTTGTGATGTGCCAACTATGAATAGAGTAAGTTCTGATAGCCAATCAAATCATTTAGCTCTAATCACTCTGTAATAATATATTTCAAAATGATTGGTCGCCATACACAGTTATTCAGGTCATGAACTAAAACTTTTGTGTTTTGTAGATTTGTAGAGAGCAGTTTGTCAACATGCACAGACAAACTCTGTTAGAAGATTTATCTCAGCATCTTATTGAACAAGTCAATAGATACTCACAGCTACCACATTTGTAAGTAAATAGAAACTTTTCTCAACTGTGTGCCCTTTAACCAATGTTTAAACACATTTGTAAGTAGGGCAATAGAAACTATTCACAACTGTGTGCCCTTTAACCAATGTTAAAACACATTTGTAAGTAGGGCAAATATAAACTATTCACAACTGTAGGCCCTTTAACCAATGTTTAAACACATTTGTAAGTAGGGCAAATAGAAACTATTCTCAACTGTAGGCCCTTTAACCAATGTGTAAACACATTTGTAAGTAGGGCAAATAGAAACTATTCACAACTGTAGGCCCTTTAACCAATGTTTAAACACATTTGTAAGTAGGGCAAATAGAAACTATTCTCAACTGTGTGCCCTTTAAACAATGTTTATACACACAGGAGAGATAGATGACCGGTGTGATTTCCACACTTATCACACAGGAGAGATAGATGACCTGTTTGATTTCCACACTTAACACACAGGATAGATAGATGACCTGTTTGATTTCCACACTTAACACACAGGATAGATAGATGACCTGTTTGATTTCCACACTTAACACACATGGGAGATAGATGACCTGTTTGATTTCCACACTTAAAACACAGGAGAGATAGATGACCTGTTTGATTTCCCCACTAAACACACAGGAGAGATAGATGACCTGTTTGAATTCCACACTTAACACACAGGATAGATAGATGACCTGTTTGATTTCCACACTTAACACACAGGAGAGATAGATGACCTGTTTGATTTCCACACTTAACACACAGGATAGATAGATGACCTGTTTGATTTCCACACTTAAAACACAGGAGAGATAGATGACCTGTTTGATTTCCCCACTAAACACACAGGAGAGATAGATGACCTGTTTGAATTCCACACTTAACACACAGGATAGATAGATGACCTGTTTGATTTCCACACTTAACACACAGAGAGATAGATGACCTGTTTGATTTCCACACTTAACACACAGGAGAGATAGAAGACCTGTTTGATTTCCCACTTAACACACAGGGGAGATAGATGACCTGTTTGATTTCCACACTAAACACACAGGAGAGATAGATGACCTGTTTGAATTCCACACTTAACACACAGGAGATATAAATGACCTGTTTGATTTCCCCACTAAGCACACAGGATAGATGACTTATTTGATTTTCTAGTAATCAAATAGTCACTTTGTTAATGCTTAGAAAATTAATCTACAAAAAAATATTTTTGTTTGTATTTTAGACAAGAAGACCTTAAAGACAAAACTGTTCCAGCTTTACTGAAAGTGCTTTCTAAAATACCTAAAAGAGGTAAATGACATTTTGTTTCAATTCTATACAATCATTCATGTCTAGACATTTAGAGTTCGTGTTGTTAACATTACTCAATACAGAGTGACAGGTACATACTACATTGTATAAAGACTAGCTTTTGATTGGTACAAAAGGGTAACTGTTTTGATTGGTTTAAAAGGGTAACTGGTTTAATTGATTTAAAATGGTAACTGTTTTGATTGGTTCAAAAGGGTAACTGTTTTGATTGGTTCAAAAGGGTAACTGTTTTGATTTGTTCAAAAAGGTAACTGTTTTGATTGGTTTAAAAGGGTAACTGTTTTGAGTGGTTCAAAAGGATAAGTTTTGATTGGTTTAAAAGGATAACTGTTTTAATAGGTTCAATAGAGTAACTTTTCATTGGTTCAAAAGGGTAACTGTTTTGATTGGTTAAAAATGGTAATTGTTTTAATTGGTTTAAAAGGGTAACTGGTTTGATTGATTTAAAAGGGTAACTGTTTTGATTGGTTTAAAATAGTAACTGTTTTGATTGGTTAAAAATGGTAACTGTTTTGGTAGGTTCAATAGTGTAACTGTTTTGATTGGTTCAAAAGGGTAACTGTTTTGATTGGTTAAAAAGGGTAACTGTTTTGATTGATTTAAAAGGGTAACTGTTTTGATTGGTTCAAAAGGGTAACTGTTTTGATTGGTTCAAAAGGATAACGGTTTTGATTGGTTTAAAAGGGTAACTGTTTTGATTGGCTTAAAAGAGTAACTGTTTTGATTGGTTTAAAGGGGTAACTGTTTTGATTGGTTCTAAAGGATAACTGTTTTGATAGGTTCAATAGAGTAACTGCTTTGATTGGTTCAAAAGGGTAACTGTACGGACCTTACAATTTAAAAAGACAACAAAAGATGTTTTTTATTCCTGTGTAGAAAAATTATTTTGTTTCATTAAAGTATTCTGTTTTTCTATTTGCAGGAACATTTGATTTAAACAATGTGCTCAAATCCACCTATTTCTTTAGTTGAGTTGACCTAGTTCTTCTTCAATATGTTCGTGGAAAAGTTTTATCATTTATGTACCAATAGTGACTTTTGGGCCTGACTGGACTTCAGTAATAGTTAATTCTATCAAATGTTGGGACTGTCAGCAAGACTAGTAAGATCCCAGTATAATACTCGGTTGTTTGCCAGGATATACAGCTTGTAATTCTGCTGCCCATTACTGTACAGGTTTGCAGGAATTTGTTTTTCATAAAGCAAATTTGTTACCACAAATATGTAAGATGAAGTCTGCTGTTAGATTCTGTTCCAACCTAGAAGTCAATGTGACCTTTTTTTTTTAGCCCTGTTTGGTGATAAATAAATTTGGCTTATTATTTTAATTACACTATTTATAAATTGAGCTAGATTTAGTCTTTCAGCTTTTGTAACAAAAACATCTGAAATTCTTGTAATTGTAACCTTATGCCTTTTATTTTTTTTATTTTTTTTTAAGCTTTGTTCTCTTGTCTTAGTTTGACAATCAGAACAAAATATTATGTGAATTTTTTTTACAAGCAATGATTGTTTGAGGTGTATAATTAATGAAAACTGTATTTTCATGCTATAAAACTATGTAGATGTTGAAATACTTGAAGACAAAGCTGTGTGTTACTGTGTTTGTGGAAGTAATTCAACTTTGTTTGCTAAAACTGTGATATAATGCTAATACTAATAGTAATAAAATTGTGTTGCTCCTTATTTCATGAATGACTTCAGTCAATGTTTATGTTATACATTGTGACGTCTTGCTGTTTAAGGTGGGCAGTTTATCTAAATTACTTCTTGGTAAGCTTGAAGAATCCTGGACTATGCTCTAATGACACGTCTACAAACTTTTATCCAAGCAAACTTGGAAACGCCAGAAATAATCAACATAACTTTTATTCAATTTAATACAGTATACATCAACGCTCAATACAAGTACGATAATAACATTATATTAGAAAAAAACAAGAAGCAGCACTAACAGTCTCTCTTTCTACTAGACTACACTCTACTCTCTAAACTACACACCACATGGTACAAATATTGAGCTATAAATAACTTCAAGCTTGCAAGGCATAAAACACTTCCATCCATCCTAAAAGCATGATTGTGTAGCAGAAGAAACTTGGTGTCAGTGAGATCTGTGAATAAACTCAAATACCAGAGTCATACATTAAACTAATACTTTTTTAATAAAACAAAGAACCATTAGGCTAGCATTAAATATAATGAACCAGCTCGTACAATAACACAACAGTCCAGCTGACCAGCTTGTACAATAACACAGCTGACCAGCTCGTACAATAAAACAGCTGACCAGCTCGTACACTAAAACAGCTGACCAGCTCGTACAATAAAACAGCTGACCAGCTTGTACTTGTACAATAAAACAGCTGACACAATACCTCATACACACCTCCATATACACACACACAATACCTCATACACACCTCCATATACCCGGTACACACACACTACCTCATACACACCAACATATACACACACAATACCTCATACACACCAACATATACACACACAATACCTCATACACACCAACATATACACACACAATACCACATACACACCTCTATATACACACACAATACCACATACACAACTTCACATACTCACACAATACCACATACACAACTTCACATACTCACACAATACCACATGCACAACTTCACATACTCACACAATACCACATACACAACTTCACATACTCACACAATACCACATACACAACTTCACATACGCACACAATACCACATACACAACTTCACATACTTACACAATACCACATACACAACTTCACATACTCACACAATACCTCATACACAACTTCACATACTCACACAATACCTCATACACAACTTCACATACTCACACAGTACCACATACACAACTTCACATACTCACACAATACCATATACACAACTTCACATACTCACACAGTACCACATACACAACTTCACATACTTACAAATACCACATACACAACTTCACATACTCACACAATACCACATACACAACTTCACATACTCACACAATACCACATACACAACTTCACATACTCACACAGTACCACATACACAACTTCACATACTCACACAATAACATATACACAACTTCACATACTCACACAATACCACATACACAACTTCACATACTCACACAATACCACATACACAACTTCAGATACTCACAAATACCTCATACACAACTTCACATACTCACACAATACCACATACACAACTTCACATACTCACACAATACCACATACACAACTTTACATACTCTCACAATACCACATACACAACTTCACATACTTACACAATACCACATACACAACTTCACATACTCACACAATACCACATACACAACTTCACATACTCACACAGTACCACATACACAACTTCACATACTCACACAATACCATATACACAACTTCACATACTCACACAGTACCACATACACAACTTCACATACTCACACAATACCATATACACAACTTCACATACTCACACAATACCTCATACACAACTTCACATACTCACACAGTACCACATACACAACTTCACATACTCACACAGTACCACATACACAACTTCACATACTCACAAATGCCACATACACAACTTCACATACTCACACAGTACCACATACACAACTTCACATACTCACACAATACCACATACACAACTTCACATACTCACACAGTACCACATACACAACTTCACATACTCACACAGTACCACATACACAACTTCACATACTCACACAATACCACATACACAACTTCACATACTCACACAATACCACATACACAACTTCACATACTCACACAATAACACATACACAACTTCACATACTCACACAATACCACATACACAACTTCACATACTCACACAATACCACATACACAACTTCACATACTCACAAATACCTCATACACAACTTCACATACTCACACAATACCACATACACAACACCCATACTCACACAATACCTCATACACAACTTCACATACACGCACAATACCTCATACACAACTTCACATACTCACACAATACCTCATACACAACTTCACATACTCACACAGTACCACATACACAACTTCACATACACAATACCATATACACAACTTCACATACTCACACAATACCCCATACACAACTTCACATACTCACACAGTACCACATACACAACTTCACATACTCACACAGTACCACATACACAACTTCACATACTCACAAATACCACATACACAACTTCACATACTCACACAGTACCACATACACAACTTCACATACTCACACAATAACATATACACAACTTCACATACTCACACAATACCACATACACAACTTCACATACTCACACAATACCACATACACAACTTCAGATACTCACAAATACCTCATACACAACTTCACATACTCACACAATACCACATACACAACTTCACATACTCACACAATACCACATACACAACTTTACATACTCTCACAATACCACATACACAACTTCACATACTTACACAATACCACATACACAACTTCACATACTCACACAATACCACATACACAACTTCACATACTCACACAGTACCACATACACAACTTCACATACTCACACAATACCATATACACAACTTCACATACTCACACAGTACCACATACACAACTTCACATACTCACACAATACCATATACACAACTTCACATACTCACACAATACCTCATACACAACTTCACATACTCACACAGTACCACATACACAACTTCACATACTCACACAGTACCACATACACAACTTCACATACTCACAAATGCCACATACACAACTTCACATACTCACACAGTACCACATACACAACTTCACATACTCACACAATACCACATACACAACTTCACATACTCACACAGTACCACATACACAACTTCACATACTCACACAGTACCACATACACAACTTCACATACTCACACAATACCACATACACAACTTCACATACTCACACAATACCACATACACAACTTCACATACTCACACAATAACACATACACAACTTCACATACTCACACAATACCACATACACAACTTCACATACTCACACAATACCACATACACAACTTCACATACTCACAAATACCTCATACACAACTTCACATACTCACACAATACCACATACACAACACCCATACTCACACAATACCTCATACACAACTTCACATACACGCACAATACCTCATACACAACTTCACATACTCACACAATACCTCATACACAACTTCACATACTCACACAGTACCACATACACAACTTCACATACACAATACCATATACACAACTTCACATACTCACACAATACCCCATACACAACTTCACATACTCACACAGTACCACATACACAACTTCACATACTCACACAGTACCACATACACAACTTCACATACTCACAAATACCACATACACAACTTCACATACTCACACAGTACCACATACACAACTTCACATACTCACACAATACCACATACACAACTTCACATACTCACACAGTACCACATACACAACTTCACATACTCACACAGTACCACATACACAACTTCACATACTCACACAATACCACATACACAACTTCACATACTCACACAATACCACATACACAACTTCACATACTCACACAATAACACATACACAACTTCACATACTCACACAATACCACATACACAACTTCACATACTCACACAATAACACATACACAACTTCACATACTCACACAATACCACATACACAACTTCACATACACGCACAATACCACATACACAACTTCACATACTCACACAATACCACATACACAACTTCACATACTCACACAATACCACATACACAACTTCACATACTCACACAGTACCACATACACAACTTCAATTACTCACACAATACCACATACACAACTTCACATACTCGCACAATACCACATACACAACTTCACATACTCACACAGTACCACATACACAACTTCACATACTCACACAGTACCACATACACGCACTGCTATAATAAACCATACCACCGCCAAAGAACGCCATCACAATAGGCCTACTATTAATACTCAGGCCCCACGAGAGGGGGGTACAGCCGGTACGCCGTACCGGGGCCCATGAGAGTTTAGGGGGGCCCATAAAGCCAATGAATTTAAAAAAATTAAAATTAAATTGACAATTACGCAAGTATTTTTTAAATGTTGCTATTATCTAAGAGGAGATGTCCCAAAACCTCCTACAATCTGACGTGGCGCTGGGGGCCCTTAATTTTGATTTTCTCTGAATGTGCACTTGAACATTTTGTTAAATAGGCAATGAAAGCCTTTTGTTGTAATATAGGGCCTAATTATTTTCGATAGCATTTAAAATCTTAGTCTCGTCATGATTCGTCTGCCTGCGCTGCTGTTGTTGGTAAAGTGGAGGAGTGCTGTCAAACAGTTAAGGCATGGATGACTGCAAAACAGACTTAAATTTAATGATGACAAGACAGAGGCAATTTTCTGTGGTTCTGATCTCAGTCTTCGGAAAACAGCTATTACTACGATCAAGGTTGGAGCTTCCGAGATAACGTTGACCAACACGGTTAGAGACCTTGGCCTTTTAATTGATAATAAAATTATCAATGGTTCCATCACAGACACGCCTCAAAACTCCTAGTTTGTATGGACACAGAAAGAAGTACCTGGAAATGCGCTCATTTGAATCAGTGGCGCCTTCTCTATGGAACAGTCTATCTCAGACACTGAGAGAATCTGGGACAAGATAATCTTTTAAAAAGAACAAAAAACCTTTCTCTTTGGCTAGAACATCTGCCACTGCAAATCAAACCAAAATCGCACTGAGCATGCTAATTTAATAGCATGGATAGAAGTGCTATAAGAAATGCCCATTCTTATGTTATCTTCTTATCTCTTTTTTATTATTTTTCTCCAGGGACGATTACAGATATAGATCTATGAGCCTTACAGGCTTACAGTTCTCCCTCTTAGCTTAGTAGCTTAGGCCTACATACTCTATATCGCTGCATACTAGTACGGGAGTCAAAGCTAGTTAGTCGATCCTTTTACACTTTAATGATCTCCTGTGCGCTAGCCACGAGCGGAGGTTGGAGGTATCATAATTTTAGACAAATGTAAATACACATTATTCAGTTGCAGCCTCAATAGGTGGAAAATACTGTCAAAGCCTCATGGCATTTCTAGCACCATAAGGTTAGATCGAATTGAAAGTGTAAAACCATTTGTAGTTCATCTACCAAGGGTTGTTGGCTTTGGAAGACCTGTTAAAGCTGAATCTTACTCCGAAAAAACAGAAACTAAATCCATGAAATTTATATGTTTTGTCGGTTCTTTCACTTGCATCATAATGTCAGTCGTGTGGCACAGTATACTAGTCCGTATTGACTTCTGCAACATAGTCATTCAAGCTTGTGATGCGACTATAGATATGGAAGTTGCAAACATAGAAATATATGCACAACTAGAGGCTTTGCGAAACAGTTGGAAAGCAATGTGGAATGAAGCTACGGTTGTTGTAGCCATACTGCAGATAGAAGTACAATTGTTTAGCAACAGCATTACAAGAACAAGATTCCATGATGAGGGTAAACCTGATGAAAATGTGAATGAGATGAATGAAACAGAAGAATGCTATGAGGAAGCCCACTTTCGAAAACAAATATTTTATGTTGTATTGGATAGTGTTATTGGAGGGCTTACAGTTTACAGTTCGGTTCAATTCAGTCAAAGATATTTCTGACACATTCAGCTTTCTTTGGAACTACCAGAAGATGTCAGATGAAGACTTGAAGTATAAAGCTGCTAAGTTAGCATAAAAGTATTATAATACCATAAGTTGTGAAGACTTTCTTTAGGAAACAATTCACCTAACAAGGGTTCACAATGCACATTTTGGTAAAGAAAGTTGGGGTGCATTAGAACAGTTAAATGCTTTGGTAAATTCCGAATTAGAAATGTTTTTTAATAACATAAGTGTCAGTTCGAGGATGTCCCTTACATCACCAGCCAAAGTAGCATTAGCAGAGAGGAGCTTCAGTAAAATTAAGCTCATCAAAAATTGCCTTAGGTCCACCATAAGTCAGGATCGCCTGCACAACTTGGCTAGGCTCAGTATTGAGTCTGGCATTGAAAGACAAATAAACTTTGACACGGTAATTCGTAGTTTTGCCAAGAAAAAGGCACGCAATTTAAGGCAGGCTCTGTTAATAAAACTAGTTTTTTTCTTCTCTGTCTTTTTTTTTTATCATTCATGTAGGCCTTTTGATGTATTTTCTGTTTACTATCTCTTTTCACCAAACAGTAAGCATTCAAAAGCTGAATTATTTGGGCATATTTGTAAATAATTAGATCAATTCCGATCAATATTGAAGTGGAGGAACAATTAGATCTACAACAATTTAAACTAAGAACTATGTACTCGATTGATGTATTTTTGTAATAGACCTGCAAGGCTGTGATTGAAATGATTACACTCTAATGGTAAATGGTAACACTTATGACAGCTTCATAAAATGGTCCACATACCTTTTAAAAAGTTTCCTGATTCTTCGAACGTAGGCCTATGTAATACAAATAAATCATCTAGATATGACTAGTGTTAGAAAAAAAAAGTTTGGCCGGGGGGGGGGGGGGGGGGGGCACAAAAGACCTCGTACCGGCATTTTTTTTTCTCTCGAGGGCCCTGTTAATACTAATGTAGCAGAACCTTTTCAAACAATCAGTATTTCCAAAATCAAGATTCTCGCAGAGTTTATATGTTACTGGAAAATAAATTAGGCTATTGTGTTTGATTATAATCTGATGAAATTCTATCAAGTAAAATTGTTTGCCTGAATCTATAGGTATTTTGACATTGAATCTTTCCAATGTTGATAAGGCATGCCAACGTAACTATAAGGATAAGGTCTCCGCAGTCACCACATGAAATTAACTACACTTTCTCCCCACCTGTGAACATCACCAGGATCATTAACATGGTGGCATGCTTGTATTTCTGCACTGTCGCCCCCTATCACAAATTAGGCCTACAGACTAGATCTATAGGAGGCCTTGTCATACATTTGATACATGCACCGCGCTTGGTGAGACGTGCTGTTGCGCACATTTCTTCCTCCCCACCTAGTGCTACAGTTCAGCATTGTGTTCACTGTAACATGGATACATTAGGTGTCAAATGCCATAAATAGGCCTAGATCGAAGTCGAAGATAGGCCTATCCCAAGGACTACTGAAGACTTCAGTAGTCCTTGGCCTATCCCCTAAATAAACAAAAATTTTAAAATGTTGTCATGAGGAGGTATGAGCAGCCCAAACTTAATTTATATATAGGCTATATAGGCCTATATATATTATATATATCTATATATCTATGGGATGGCGGATTTTGCCACTAATAAAGCCACACAAAAAAAAAAAAAAATGAAATTTAATGTACTTGAAAAAAATCTTGTATAGGTAAGTGACCACAAAGTTTACAAATGTCTATGTTTATTTACTTTGTTTTACTTCCGTTTCTGTCTTGTCTCATGATCAGCCGACTGTGACATTGAAGTTGAAAAGAAAACAATACATTTCAAGTAAAAAGAACATACCGTATTTCAAAATTATCAAACTATAGCTTTAAAACCAATTTGACAAGGTTACCAATTTATTTGAAACAAAGACTTATTCTTATTCATATAAAATATAGATCTAGTCTAGATCTAGATATTGCCTAGATAGTCTAAGATAGTTTAGAGTTTAGATAGGCCTAAACTTTTTGCATAGATCTAAAACTTACTAAAAGTCTTATAAGTTTATTATTATAAAGTTGGTAGTTTACAGACGTTCCTTCTAGAAAGAAGATTAATACTTCCACTAGGCCCAAAACTCCTGCAGGGCGACAAGGATCCGTCGGTGGCAGGAATAGAACCCGCAACGTGTCAGTTGGTTTTTGGTTGACAGTCCAGTGCCAGAACAAATTATGACAAAACAAATGCATATAGCCTATAATGGCTATATTATAGGATGATAGGCCTAACTAAATAAGTAGCCTACTCCTTCCCGAGTGGCATTCGGGAACGGAATAGATTGCCTGAACAAACCAGGAAAACCAGTAACTTACCATCATTTAAAACATTAATAAAAATGCAAGACTAGACTCGGACCACGAATGAGCGTAGGACGCAATAATCTTCTTTATAGAAGGAGCGTCTGTAATGTAGGCCTATAAGATAAGATAAGAACTAACCGCTGGACCAGCAAGCTTCACAATACTGTCAATACTATTGACAATATTAAATATGGTAATACATACAATAAATACAAGTGGTAACAAGTGTAAACTTTGTAAAGCAAAAGTAAAAAAGCATAATAAATTTGGGGCTATTTTACTATTACTACTATCAGTATTACTATTGACTATTGACAATTTAATTGACTATTACTATTGACAAGAGTAAGAGTCATTGACACCATTCACCATTGATTGATGAGGCATTTGGTCATTTGCATTGTGATTTGATTAGGCCTAGGCCTATATATCAGATATCACTAATTCAATTCACTAATCATAATCACTATGTCATGTATGTAGCCTAACACGACAAAAGGCCCAAACGATTATCATCAATATTTTAATTATGAATAGGAATAGGCCTAATTATTATTTTGATTCATTAACTGATTAACCTTTTCTCTCTTATTTCTTACTATTGTATTACTTTAACTTTTTACATATCAATTAACACTAAAACTGAAAACCTAAATGAACATGAAACATGAATGCAACTAAGCCTAATTCATCTAGTTATGACTGTTTGTGAATTTATGACTAATATAATATAGGACTACTTTGTGACATTGTAATTGTATTACTAATTTACTAATAATACTTCCTAAAAATAATAGTAGTAATACAACTAGTAATAGGTAGTTATTAGTATTAGTATTACCATGCATCACTATTGGTGGCCATCCACTAGAAGTAGTTGACCAGTTCTGCTACCTTAGGGCCAAAATCTCAAGTAATGTGCTCCTAGATGGGGAGATCAATAGTAGAATAACTAAAGCCATGGGCACTATGGCAAGATTAAAAAAGGACTCGGGATGAATTCACTGCTTACACGCTTTACTAAGTCACTAGTTTAAAAAACATGCGTTCTGAGTACCCTGCTGTACGGCAGTGAAACGTTGAGCACATATTCCTGGCAGGAGAGAAAATTGAACACCTTTTACCTCAGGTGTCAGACACATTTTAGATAAAAGATGGCAGGACAGGGTTACAAATGCAGAGGTCGTGCGAAGAGCAGATTTTCAAGACATCCGCATTATTCTCAGCCACAGACGTCTCAGCTGGCTAGGCCATATTCGTCGAATGCCACAGGACATCCTTTATGGAACGTTAGCTTTGGGACAGAGACCTGCTGGATGTCCCAAACTGAGATTTGCGGATGTCTGTAAAAGAGATATGAAGCACCTGCAAATTGACCCAAGCAGGAGATTATGACGCAGGATAGGCCCACCTGGAGGGCTGGAATCAAAGAAGGTTCCAGGCTTGCAGGAGAGGAGCGCGCCAGGAAAAAGACGGTGGAGAAAAATGTGGCCCCCCTCCGCTACATTCATCTGCAGCCAGTGTGACCATGCCTGTACGTCCAGGATTGGCCTCTTTAGCCACATGAGGGCCTGCAAGGGATATGGATCGTCTCTCAAGACGTAAAATGCAGATGACAATATTACTAGTATTAGTATTAGTTTAATAGGCTGAGTTAGAAGTTACTTTAAAAAAAGTGACACAGCTTAATACAAGTCTTCTTTTCGGCAAAATTAGCAATAATATTTTAGGCTTTAAAATCAAGGGGGAAACTAGCAGTAGGTCTACTAACATGTTTTCATCACTGAGAAAAAATAAGCAAGATGTTGTCTGTAGTTAATTATAGTTGTAGGCCTCGCTGTATATAGTGTAGGTCTATACATTTATATATTCTAAAAAGCTTCTTGAACTAAATAGTGACAGCTGTTGGTGGAAAAACTCTTAATTTGGGAGTAAAACTACTAATTTTTAGGTAGCAGCTCACTACTAATTTAGAAGTTTGGAACTTGGCAGGTCTGCATTAGCCTTTAGTAGGTGTATGTGTGTGTGTGTGTGTCAAGGCTCATTATAAGTGTAACACCAATTGTTAAATCACTAAACCTAATGAGTATCTTTGTTGTTTTTTTAAAATGTGTGCCAAAAACTGATTAATCTGTAATCCAATACCAAATAAGTTAAGTAAGTTATAGAGAATAGTTATTGGTAGACTCACTATTTACAGTATTAAAAATTTGTGCCAGAAAAATTTGGTTAAAGTGACGAGTCACAAAAGGCTTATAGGGTCTGTTGTCATTTGAATGTGATCTCAATTGGTTTACAAAATTGATATTGCTTTAACCAAGTCTTACTAATGTGTATTCTATATTGTAGGTATGGCCGACTCACATGGCAAGAAACACTTCGTCAGCAATGTGTTTCTATTTCTCTGCCTATCGGCTGCAGTGCTGAGTCAAACAGTGAATACAGTGAACTCCTGGACTGGTCTACTGGGCAACACATCTGGGTCTGATGTCCTTGCACCATGTGATGCTTTTTATTTTGAATACATCAAGGCAGTAAATAACTTCACCCACTGTGAACTCAGGAGTGCTCAGCCATTCAGACTCTGTGGCCAGTGCATTGAACACTACACTATAGCACAAGCTATTTATAATGATTTGCTGGTAAGAACATGCATTGAAGTTTCTTTCAAATGTTTTTTAAATAAATAAAAAAATCCACAGCATTCATATAATACCTAATTTTTATACTAATCTCTATATATATAAAGATTGTGTTTGTGTCCCCACGGATCCCCATTGGTCAATTTGAAAACATATGAGTTTGTGTCACTGGCCTATTTAGGCCTAGGCTTATATATACTGTCTAATAGTTTTTCACATCGGACATGTGTCTTCAATAGCTCAGTGGTAAACGTGAGGACTGCTATGGGGGCGACCCGGGTTCGATTCTCCAGTTAGACTATACCTTTTTTTTTGACAATTTTTTTAAAAATCTTTTAAAAACAAAAGACATTGTAAATTTATGGGCAAATTAGATTTTTGTTAAATAAAAATACTTGCCTATTTTTTTACCCAATTACAATATTTATTTTAAATTACTTTCCTAAAAGTCTTCAGTAAAAAAAAAAAATAATATAAATATTAGATTTATATATGGCTCCTACCTGTCTCGGAAGACAATGGATGCGCCCTAGGGGTTTTGGGATTTCAATGAGGGGCAGCGCTTGCTGTGGCTGAACAGCCCAAACCCTCGAGTGACAGTCCCTTAAGCATCCTTCGCATTTGAACAGTGAGGGCGGCTGTATGGAGGATGCTTTTGCCTTCCTTTTCTGCCTTCCGTCAATGTCAGCCCTGGCTCTTCCAGGCAGATTTATAGCTTTCTTTTAATTGTAGTTTATAAAATAATTATCTGCACCTCATACAGTCTATTTTTGTTTGGCTAAATCTACATATAAATCTTTAATGGCTGTTATCATCCCTATTTCTTGTAGAATGATGCAAGTTTAACAGAATGTCGCAGACATTATTTAGAATCAGACAACATTCAAATTATTCCAACAGTTCAATTAAACATGGATAGCATTTGGAAAAGTGCTGCATGTACAGGTGATTTGACTTTTTGTTGAGTTGTCAGTTTATACTTTGGTCAAACTATACACACTTGTGTCAAAGCTGATATCTGTCTGTCTAGTACTTTAAACATAATGTGCAGCCTTTCCAATAAAAGAAGTAGCTCATAAAGAAATGTTAAAACAATTCAAACCAATCTCCAGTGTGGGAGAAACATAATGTCTACCCAATCTCCAGTGTGGGAGAATCATAATGTCTACCCAATCTCCATTGTGGGAGAAACATAATGTCTACCCAATCTCCATTGTGGGAGAAACATAATGCCTACCCATTCTTCAGTGTGGGAGAAACATAATGTCTACCCAATCTCCAGTGTGGGAGAAACATAATGTCTACCCAATCTCCAGTGTGGGAGAAACATAATGTCTACCCAATCTCCAGTGTGGGAGAAACATAATGTCTACCCAATCTCCAGTGTGGGAGAAACATAATGTCTACCCAATCTCCAGTGTGGGAGAATCATAATGTCTACCCAATCTCCATTGTGGGAGAAACATAATGTCTACCCAATCTCCATTGTGGGAGAAACATAATGTCTACCCATTCTTCAGTGTGGGAGAAACATAATGTCTACCCAATCTCCAGTGTGGGAGAAACATAATGTCTACCCAATCTCCAGTGTGGGAGAAACATAATGTCTACCCAATCTCCAGTGTGGGAGAATCATAATGTCTACGCTTACTTTACAAAACAGCAAGTGTTTAATCTTGTGCCAACTTGAAGTGTAAAATCTTTATTGAGTCCAAGTATGTAGTAATCTATGTGAAAAAAAATGTGTTGATTATCTATTTTGCATTCATTTTGACTTTTCTTATTTAAATTAGAACAAACTGAACAATCTGCTTAGCATTCTTGAGAATGCCTACAGTCGGATGTAATGCAGACACTATAACATTACATTGTTTACTATTACATTAGCTTTACATTCTTCTTGTACAGGTTATGCAGAAAACATTACCTTGGATAGAGATACAGCGACAGTCACCATCAATAAGCTTTATGATGATGTTCAAGCATTTTTGGATCTCCATCACAACCTTACAGTTTGTCTCAACCACACAGAAATGGTCAGTTTCTTTGTGTCTTTAAATAAACAATGCTTTCTAAGTCTACTTACCTATTAACTTTCTAAGTCTACTTACCTATTAACTTACCTATTGTTACGTAAAAGTTGGATCCTGTTGACCAGTCCATTGTAGTTTGTTGTGTCCCCGTTAGGGACCTTAAACAAAAAACGGAATACCGGATTCTGGTTTTGAAACCGAAAACTGGTTTTGATTTTCAAAACCGGATTTCGCTTTGTTGGTTGGAAGGTAATCATTACTTCAAGTAGAAGACCCTTTTTTTTGGTTCTGATGGAAATGTTTTTAATAAATAATGTTGGATTCGCACAAAACAATTCTTGAAATGCCTTGCTAACACTATTTAGTCTTAGATATTGTGTTTCTTTTTTTCCAAATACCAACTATGGCTTGCGATAAAAACAACATCAAACAAAATGTTAAGTTAAAGTTACAATTAACATGAATCTTTTTACTTTTCGGCTCATGTTTTAGATGTGTGCTCCTCTTTGATGTTCGCAATGGAGAGATGCAAACTTGTCTCTCCATGTGACCCTGAACAATTCAGCTGGCACTGCGTCTGTGCTTTATTATTAATGGCAATATTAAATACACATTCTTTTGATTGGTGCTAAGTGAAACCTTTCAATACATTATTTTACAAGTCCACGGTGTGTTGTCGGTAACTATTCCTTTTGAAACTGTCATTTCTCTCATATTCACTTTGATGATAAATTATATTTGTCTAAGTTTTCAGAAAAATAGTTTCTATCTGGCTAGTAGAATTTTGAAAAAAATCTTGAACAATGGCTCGGTGTAAACTATGTTCCCAACAGATAAGCCGGAGCGGTGGCAGTATCACTAGATTGCATACGCACCTGCATACAAAGCATCCTGGATAACATTGTCATCCTCTGCATATGCTTCTTAAAATTAGGGTAGAAGATAATTGGAAATTTGATTATCGCTTTTGAAAGCTATCATCGGTTTTAATCAATTAGATTGATTTTTCTGGTTCTAAAGAATTTTATGGTAATAGTGTACAAAAGCATATTGTCTTCACACAAATCAACCCCTTGAATGACCTAAAAACACTTTTTCAAATATGCCTACAAAGCTGCTGTGACTTGTATCATTGCGTGGGGAGTTGGAGACAGAAAATCCGGTTTCAAACCAGTTTTAGAGATTGAAAACCGGTTTTAAAAAAAGATTTTAACCTCCCTAGTCCCCGTGGACTGAGGTTACTGGGTCATTTTGTGTGTTGGTCTAACGGCCTCCCCACATTGGTTGGAAGTTGTGACATGCCTGACTGGTTTTGTGTCATAGAGAACTGAGAATGTGTTGACAGCTTGGGTTCAAAACAGTTGGGTTTTTAATCACTTGCTTGTACTTCTGAGTAATTATATTATTATTAAAGATTGTTTTTATTAATAAGCAGGTTTCTTAGTTGACTTCTAATGTCTGTATGAACACTTAAACATTTACCCTAGTTGACTAACATAACACTATATAAATAATGAAATCTCTGTGTCTACTACCTATATAAATAATGAAATCTCTGTATCTACTTACCTATATAAATAATGAAATGTTTGTGTTTAAGTGATTTATGTTCTCATTTAGATTTGTTTATTTTATTTTCAGATTGATATAAACGAGAGTTTAGGTGGACCTTCTCTAAACATTTGTTCCCTGTGTCAATCTATGTATGATGCTTTAAATAAACAATTTAATTCTATGAAGCCACATAATAACAATTTGAATGACAAGGATGATAGCAATAATAATAACATCTGTATGGATATTGTGGATAGGGTAAGTTGGATATTGTGGATAGGGTAAGTTGGATATTGTGGATAGGGTAAGTTGGATATTGTGGATAGGGTAAGTTGGATATTGTGGATAGGGTAAGTTGGATATCATCGATGCCGGTAGGTTGCAGTTCTAATAGAGGTTACTGTTAGTTGATATATTTTTATCTTTTTTCCCTCATATTCTATTTTAAAATGGCCCTAGTTCAGATAAATTAAAATAAATAATTAATAAAATATTTCATTTGGTCGAGGGTAGATTAAAGTAGCTACAGTTTCTTTTGTATAAATTTTTTTTTCTCCTTTATATTTGTTTTCATGTGAAGCTGAATTTATACATGAAACAGTTTTAGCCCTTAAAGCCTTTCTACATAGAAATGATTTGCTGACAATTTATACTGAAATTGTTCTTGTAATAATTATAAAATCCAACTTGTATATCATACACCATACACACTCAAGGGAATTACTGTCACAATGTCGCTACCTCTGTTATACCAACAGATGAACCACACACGGATCGCCTGGACTGGGACTCTACAGTGCAGCCCGCGTTCCAGTGACTGCACACCTGTGATAGCCATCAGTTGTGTTGTGGCTGTCACGCCCATTTTTTTTTATCTCCTCTCCAAGATAACTGGCAGAGAAGGATTCCGGAAGGTCTACAGGCGTGAGTGTTTCTTGATGTCTTTAAATAGATGTTTCTTGATGTCTTTAAAAAGAAGTTTCTTGTACCTAGTACCAATGTGTAGTTATTATATGTGTCCATTGAAAAAAGAGCTTATAGTTTTATCAAATGTAATCATTGTAGACAAAACGACACATCCAAAATCCATTAAGTTTAAAAATGCATCACACTTAGAGATCAGATATAAATTTTGACAGAGTAAATATGAAATATACAGCAACACTCAATGACTGGTTCATGAAGCGATTACATCACACAATTACATCACATAATTACATCAAGCGATTACATCACACAATTACATCACATAATTACATCAAGCGATTACATCACACAATTACATCAAGCAATTACATCACACAATTACATCACATAATTACATCAAGCGATTACATCACACAATCACATCACATAATTACATCAAGCGATTACATCACACAATTACATCACATAATTACATCAAGCGATTACATCACACAATTACATCACATAATTACATCAAGCGATTACATCACACAATTACATCACATAATTACATCAAGCGATTACATCACACAATTACATCACACATTTACATCACACAATTACATCAAGCAATTACATCACATAATTACATCAAGCGATTACATCACACAATTACATCACATAATTACATCAAGCGATTACATCACACAATTACATCACATAATTACATCAAGCGATTACATCACACAATTACATCACATAATTACATCAAGCAATTACATCACACAATTACATCACGTAATTACATCAAGCTATTACATCACACAATTACATCACATAATTACATCAAGCGATTACATCACACAATTACATCACACATTTACATCACACAATTACATCAAGCAATTACATCACATAATTACATCAAGCGATTACATCACACAATTACATCACATAATTACATCAAGCAATTACATCACACAATTACATCACGTAATTACATCAAGCTATTACATCACACAATTACATCACATAATTACATCAAGCGATTACATCACACAATGCAAGAAAAAGAAACTAATAATAGCAAACTACTTCATTCATGGTAAAGAACTAAGTCAAACTAACAGTGCTAAGTATCTAGGAGTAATAATGACAAGTTATCTTGGAACCCTCATATTGATGAAGTAATTAAAAAATCAAACAAAACGTTAGGATTCATAAAAAGGAACTTTTACAAATGTAATAAGAATATAAAACTAAAATGCTATCTCACATTAGTTAGGCCTATACTAGAATATGCAGGATTGTATGGGACCCAACAACTAATAAAAAAATAAAAAAATTAGAACAAATTCAAAAATGAGCTGCAAGGTTCATAACCAGTGAATATTCCCAATTAACAAGAGTAACACCATTATTCAAATCACTAAACCTAGAAACACTAGAGGACAGAAGGGCAAAGAGTAAAGTAGTAATAATACATAAGGCATAAAACTCTAATTTAGAAATACAACCCAGTAACAACCCAATAACAACCTGTTGCAAAGCTCAGATAAACATAAAGACAAAAACACTTTCCTTATCCCTTATGCGAGAACAAATGCATATAAGTACTCTTTCTTCCCGGGTTGCACTCAGGCATGGAATGGGTTGCCTGAACAGACCAGGAAAACCAGTAACTTAACATCATTTAAAACATTAATAAAAATGCAAGACTAGACTCGGACCACGGATGAGTGTAGGACGCAATAATATTCTCTATAGAAGGAGCGTCTGTAATGTATAAGATAAGATAAGATTACAACACATGATTACATCACATGATTACATCACATAAAAACATCTCACTATTATATCACACAATTACATTGACCCTTACATGTAATACAAGCTGCAATCAATTAAATTTTATTGTATGTCTATTAGATTGTATATTGATTGTGTTTTTTATTTAGTACTATTGAATTTATCTCATTTATATTTCATGACTGCTAGATTTATTATTTGGAAGTGAACAAAGATTTAGATAGCAGACCTAGACATAGTGGAGTCTAGTGGATGAGTTATATCCAAATTTTTTGTCAAGTGTCATGTGTCATCTAAGTTTATGCACACTGAGCCTATCACAGACTATCATGCCGAATTAGTGGATAAATACTACGTGGCATCTAGTGAGTGATATAGGCTTATGGAAAAAGGTTGTTTGGCAAATGTCTCCAGGGGATTTGGTCCCTGATTCTAATTGATATCAGACAACAGTTATTTCTTGGCTTGTTTATTAACTTAGGCTGTGTTGAACTTAACACTGTCATTGAACATAACACATACATAGATTTATCAATCAATAAATAATGTATATTATATAACTCTGAAGTTTATTGTCACTTTGAAATCACTGGCATATATCAAACACTGAGATGAATCAAGACAAACAAAAAAATCTGAGGACATGTAATAATAAGTCATAAGTTTAAGATTATGACATATGTAACACCTTGAGGAGGTGTGATGTGTTTAAACACAGAGAGTAGTGATGAGTCACATTCAACCATATATCCAGTGATGTGTTTAAACACAGAGAGTAGGTGATGAGTCAGGGATTCACATTCAACCATACATCCAGTGATGTGTTTAAACACAGAGAGTAGGTGATGAGTCACATTCAACCATACATCCAGTGATGTGTTTAAACACAGTGAGTAGGTGATGAGTCACATTCAACCATACATCCAGTGATGTGTTTAAACACAGAGAGTAGGTGATGAGTCAGGCATTCACATTTAACCATACATCCAGTGATGTGTTTAAACACACTGAGTAGGTGATGAGTCACATTCAACCATACATCCAGTGATGTGTTTAAACACAGAGAGTAGGTGATGAGTCAGACATTCACATTCAACCATACATCCAGTGATGTGTTTAAACACAGTGAGTAGGTGATGAGTCACTTTCAACCATACATCCAGTGATGTGTTTAAACACAGAGAGTAGGTGATGAGTCACATTCAACCATACATCCAGTGATGTGTTTAAACACAGTGAGTAGGTGATGAGTCAGACATTCACATTCAACCATACATCCAGTGATGTGTTTAAACACAGTGAGTAGGTGATGCACATTCAACCATACATCCAGTGATGTGTTTAAACACAGAGAGTAGGTGATGAGTCAGACATTCACATTCAACCATACATCCAGTGATGTGTTTAAACACAGTGAGTAGGTGATGAGTCAGACATTCACATTCAACCATACATCCAGTGATGTGTTTAAACACAGAGAGTAGGTGATGAGTCACATTCAACCATACACCCAGTGATGTGTTTAAACACAGTGAGTAGGTGATGAATCAGACATTCACATTCAACCATACATCCAGTGATGTGTTTAAACACAGAGAGTAGGTGATGAGTCAGACAATCACATTTATGCATACATCCAGTGACGTGTTTAAACACAGAGAGTAAGTGATGAGTCAGACATTCACATTTAAGCATACATTCAGTGGCGCTAACATAGTGATGTACAGCCAACTGCTAAGAGTAAATTCTCTTAATTTAGGTTTCGTGTCACTTTGTTAAAATCCCTAAACGTGACATCAGGTTATTATTGTAGTCATATAATTACTGGTACTCAAATTATTTTAGTTTGGTTTAGAAATATTGAATGAGTCTTAGTCTTATTTATGTTTTATTACTATTATTACTCTAAATTTTGTCAGTACTCATTATTGGCCTCAGATAGTTTTACATTTTTTTAACCTTGCCTAGTTTAGTCTTTCATTATTTTTCTGTACAGAAAAACGTCTGGCATTGTCAAGGTCACTGGCTGTGCCTGCTTCCAATACTGAGACAAGTGCCATCCAAAGACTATCACAAAGATTGCCCTCATTCACTCGGTGAAGTTGGCCCTCACAAAAAAGCTCACTTGAAGACAAGAGAAATGTTGACAGTGATATTTGATATTCCTATGTATTTACTTTAGGCTAGGTTTGATAGAAATACAATTGTACAATTTAATGTTAACATTAGGAATATAGTTTTGTTAAATGTTTCCCCTACCCAGGATTGCTGCCTCTGATGAGGTTTGCCTTTCCTGCTCAGGATTGCCTCCGCAGCCCAGATTGGCTTCTATGGTTGAAAATGATATGTAGTAATACACAGGGGCAAAGCCAGACATTTTTTCAAGGGTGTCTGAGCTTTCGCATGAAAAAATTTTTTTTTGGTACTTGTTTTTTTTTGTTGAAACTGAGATTTTGCACAAATTCTGGGGGGGGGGGGGGGGGGGGTGACACCATCACTATATGGGATAAAACATCACATTCTATTGGGTGAGGGAATGTTGGGAGAAAACATCACATTATATTGGGTGAGGGAATGTTGGGAGAAAACTTCACATTATATTGGATGAGTGAATGTTGGGAGAAAACATCACATTATATTGGATGAGTGAATGTTGGGAGAAAACATCACATTATATTGGGTGAGTGAATGTTGGGAGAAAACATCACATTATATTGGATGAGTGAATGTTGGGAGAAAACATCACATTATATTGGATGAGTGAATGTTGGGAGAAAACATCACATTATATTGGGTGAGTAAATGTGGGGAGAAAACATCACATTATATTGGATGAGTGAATGTTGGGAGAAAACATCACATTCTATTGGGTGAGTGAATGTTGGGAGAAAACATCACATTATATTGGATGAGTGAATGTTGGGAGAAAACATCACATTCTATTGGGTGAGTGAATGTTGGGAGAAAACATCACATTATATTGGATGAGTGAATGTTGGGAGAAAACATCACATTATATTGGATGAGTGAATGTTGGGAGAAAACTTCACATTATATTGGATGAGTGAATGTTGGGAGAAAACATCACATTATATTGGATGAGTGAATGTTGGGAGAAAACATCACATTATATTGGGTGAGTGAATGTTGGGAGAAAACATCACATTATATTGGATGAGTGAATGTTGGGAGAAAACATCACATTCTATTGGGTGAGTGAATGTTGGGAGAAAACATCACATTATATTGGATGAGTGAATGTTGGGAGAAAACATCACATTATATTGGATGAGTGAATGTTGGGAGAAAACATCACATTATATATGATGAGTGAATGATGGTAGAAAACATCACATTCTATTGGGTGAGGGAATGTTGGGAGAAAACTTCACATTATATTGGATGAGTGAATGTTGGGAGAAAACATCACATTATATATGATGAGTGAATGATGGTAGAAAACATCACATTCTATTGGGTGAGTGAATGTTGGGAGAAAACATCACATTAATATGATGAGTGAATGATGGTAGAAAACATCACATTCTATTGGGTGAGTGAATGTTGGGAGAAAACATCACATTCTATTGGGTGAGTGAATGTTGGGAGAAAACTTCACATTATATTGGATGAGTGAATGTTGGGAGAAAACATCACATTATATTGGATGAGTGAATGTTGGGAGAAAACATCACATTATATTGGGTGAGTGAATGTTGGGAGAAAACATCACATTATATTGGATGAGTGAATGTTGGGAGAAAACATCACATTCTATTGGGTGAGTGAATGTTGGGAGAAAACATCACATTATATTGGATGAGTGAATGTTGGGAGAAAACATCACATTATATTGGATGAGTGAATGTTGGGAGAAAACATCACATTATATATGATGAGTGAATGATGGTAGAAAACATCACATTCTATTGGGTGAGTGAATGTTGGGAGAAAACATCACATTAATATGATGAGTGAATGATGGTAGAAAACATCACATTCTATTGGGTGAGTGAATGTTGGGAGAAAACATAACATTAATATGATGAGTGAATGTTGGGAGAAAACATCACATTCTATTGGGTGAGGGAATGTTGGGAGAAAACTTCACATTATATTGGATGAGTGAATGTTGGGAGAAAACATCACATTATATATGATGAGTGAATGATGGTAGAAAACATCACATTCTATTGGGTGAGTGAATGTTGGGAGAAAACATCACATTAATATGATGAGTGAATGATGGTAGAAAACATCACATTCTATTGGGTGAGTGAATGTTGGGAGAAAACATAACATTAATATGATGAGTGAATGTTGGGAGAAAACATCACATTAATATGATGAGTGAATGTTGGGAGAAAACATCACATTAATATGATGAGTGAATGTTGGGAGAAAACATCACATTAATATGATGAGTGAATGTTGGGAGAAAACATCACATTAATATGATGAGTGAATGTTGGGAGAAAACATCACATTAATATGATGAGTGAATGTTGGGAGAAAACATCACATTAATATGATGAGTGAATGTTGGGAGAAAACATCACATTAATATGATGAGTGAATGCTGGGAGAAAACATCACATTAATATGATGAGTGAATGCTGGGAGAAAACATCACATTAATATGATGAGTGAATGTTGGGAGAAACCAATGCATTATGGGAATGGCTGAACTAGGTTTCTATTTGTCATGATATTGGGACTCATCAAATTATTTCAAGTTGATTTACTTTAGTCAGTCGTAAGAAAGGTAAGACCTATAGAGATTACATGGTTTGGGGGGGGGGGGGGGGGCTCAATTCAGACAAAACTGTCTGATCATCATTTATAATTTTTTAAAGTCATTTTTGATTTAAGTTTTTTTTTTATCTATGTCATTATTTGCCTTTATGTCATTTTCACTTTTACAAATAATTTTCTCAATGGACCAAATAACAAGCCTTGTATTAAATATTTGACATTTCACTCCCTTTAACATTTTGTATTAGGAGGAAATGCAATGTCTTGTAAAAAAAACACTGCTGCCAACACAAGTTTATGTTTTCATAAGTAAAACATTTCTTCCTGTATGGATTCATTACTGGATTGTTTTGTGTATGTATGTTGGGTGTATGTGTGTTCTGTGTATGTATGCTCTGTGTGTGTGTGTACATCTCTATGTGTGTTTATTTACTGTGATTCATTGCAAAAATACGTCTAGTCAATGCTAGTTGTCTATTCAATCCTGAGTTGTTGCAACTCCATCTATAACATGGCCATCTGAGATAAACAATGGCCACCTGAGTTGAACAATGGCCATCTGAGTTAAACAATGGCCACCTGAGTTGAACAATGCATGCACAAGTCTCCACTCTCTCCACCAAACCAGGATGCTTCCTTTATAATATTCATTGACTTGCTAAACTGTCTTTCATTGTTGATTACACAGAATTTAAATTGAGAAATTAAACATGTTTCTACACACAGAATATTTGTTTGTTTCTACACACAGAATATTTGTTTGTTTCTACACACAGAATATTTGTTTGTTTCTACACACAGAATATTTGTTTGTTTATACACACAGAATATTTATGTGTTTCTACACACAGAATATTTGTTTGTTTCTACACACAGAATATTTATGTGTTTCTACACACAGAATATTTGTTTCTACACACAGAATATTTGTTTATTTCTACACAAAGAATATTTATGTGTTTCTACACACAGAATATTTGTTTGTTTATACACACAGAATATTTATGTGTTTCTACACACAGAATATTTGTTTCTACACACAGAATATTTGTTTATTTCTACACAAAGAATATTTATGTGTTTCTACACACAGAATATTTGTTTCTACACACAGAATATTTGTTTGTTTCTACACACAGAATATTTGTTTGTTTCTACACACAGAATATTTGTTTATTTCTACACAAAGAATATTTATGTGTTTCTACACACAGAATATTTGTTTCTACACACAGAATATTTGTTTGTTTCTACACACAGAATATTTGTTTGTTTCTACACACAGAATATTTGTTTCTACACACAGAATATTTGTTTGTTTCTACACACAGAATATTTGTTTCTACACACAGAATATTTGTTTGTTTCTACACTCAGAATATTTGTTTGTTTCTACACACAGAATATTTGTTTGTTTCTACACACAGAATATTTATGTGTTTCTACACACAGAATATTTATGTGTTTCTACACAGAATATTTGTTTGTTTCTACACACAGAATATTTATGTGTTTCTACACACAGAATATTTGTTTGTTTCTACAAACAGAATATTTATGTGTTTCTACACAGAATATTTATGTGTTTCTACACACAGAATATTTGTTTCTAAACACAGAATATTTATTTGTTTCTACACACAGAATATTTGTTTGTTTCTAAACACACAATATTTATGTGTTTCTACACACAGAATATTTGTTTGTTTCTAAACACAGAATATTTATGTGTTTCTACACACAGAATATTTGTTTGTTTCTACACACAGAATATTTATGTGTTTCTACACAGAATATTTGTTTGTTTCTACACACAGAATATTTATGTGTTTCTACACACAGAATATTTATGTGTTTCTACACACAGAATATTTGTTTGTTTCTAAACACAGAATATTTATGTGTTTCTACATACAGAATATTTTTTTGTTTCTACACAGAATATTTATGTGTTTCTACATACAGAATATTTGTTTGTTTCTAAACACAGAATATTTATGTGTTTCTACACAGAATATTTGTTTGTTTCTACACACAGAATATTTATGTGTTTCTACACACAGAATATTTATGTGTTTCTACACACAGAATATTTTTTTGTTTCTAAACACAGAATATTTATGTGTTTCTACATACAGAATATTTGTTTGTTTCTACACACAGAATATTTGTTTGTTTCTACACACAGAATATTTGTTTCTACACACAGAATATTTGTTTGTTTCTACAAACAGAATATTTGTTTGTTTCTACACACAGAATATTTGTTTGTTTCTAAACACAGAATATTTATGTGTTTCTACACACAGAATATTTGTTTGTTTCTAAACACAGAATATTTATGTGTTTCTACACAGAATATTTGTTTGTTTCTACACACAGAATATTTGTTTGTTTCTAAACACAGAATATTTATGTGTTTCTACACACAGAATATTTGTTTGTTTCTAAACACAGAATATTTATGTGTTTCTACACACAGAATATTTGTTTGTTTCTACACACATAATATTTATGTGTTTCTACACAGAATATTTGTTTGTTTCTACACACAGAATATTTGTTCGTTTCTACACACAGAATATTTATGTGTTTCTGCACACAGAATATTTGTTTGTTTCTAAACACAGAATATTTATGTGTTTCTACATACAGAATATTTGTTTGTTTCTACACACAGAATATTTATGTGTTTCTACACAGAATATTTGTTTGTTTCTACACAGAATATTTGTTTGTTTCTACACACAGAATATTTATGTGTTTCTACACAGAATATTTGTTTGTTTCTACACACAAAATATTTTTGTGTTTCTACACACAGAATATTTGTTTGTTTCTAAACACAGAATATTTATGTGTTTCTACATACAGAATATTTATGTGTTTCTACACACAAAATATTTATGTGTTTATACACACAGAATATTTGTGTGTTTCTACACACAGAATATTGGTTTCTACACACAGAATATTTATGTGTTTCTACACACAGAATATTGGTTTCTACACACAGAATATTTATGTGTTTCTACACACAGAATATTGGTTTCTACACACAGAATATTTATGTGTTTCTACACACAGAATATTGGTTTCTACACACAGAATATTTATGTGTTTCTACACACAGAATATTTATGTGTTTATACACACAGAATATTTGTGTGTTTCTACACACAGAATATTGGTTTCTACACACAGAATATTTATGTGTTTCTACACACAGAATATTGGTTTCTACACACAGAATATTTATGTGTTTCTTTTCTATGTCTTTTTTACATTAACAAAATAATTTTTTTTGATTTTTGATGAAACTTTGACTAAAACTTTATTTCATGTTTCATTATGAAGAAGAATAATTTATTCAACTTTAAATTTGTTCTTTTTTTGTCTGTAAAGTTTAAAATAGTCTTATGTAATTATTGGGCCTACAAGTCTAGGATGTAGGTGAAGATTTGTATTACCCGGGTCTTCTGTCTAGGTCTAGGATCTTATTTACTATGAAATAATACAAGCCACTTGATAGACGTTTAAAAAAGAATTTAATGCTTGAACTTTTGTACAACAATTCCATTATTAAAGTGTACTGGTTTAACAACAACAGACTACACCTCTGCGTACAGAAAGTTCTAGAATTAGAATGGATTATCACGAAGAAGCTAAAGAAAATACGTGCCCAATACTAGATATTTGGAGTGATTAAAAGAACATTCATCGTCAATCCATTGACTGTTGTCGTTGGGGAAGCGAATGGACACCTCAGCACTTATCTTTCTCCATTTTTGCCTTTCTAGAGCGGCTGTCAAGAGTTCTATAAACCCTACCGGTACTGGTAGGCTACTAATTAAGTGATATAGTTAGAGAACGTCCTGGTCCTAGCTAGAGAAGTTACCTAGTTAAAGAAATGACCTAGATACTGAAGGGATCTTGTTTGTATGTAACTTTATGCCGGTATTCAGTAAATTGCAAAAGATTCTCTCTAGTTAGTATGCAATTTAATATTCAACATAGGCCTACTAATTCTATATTGACTTGATACCTACAAAATGTTTAGATAATTATAAGGTTGTGTGATGGTCGCCATGAAGGTGTTTACTGTTAGCTTAAATTTAAATGTAGGCATCCTTCTAGCTGTTCGCTTAAATGTAGGCATCCTTCTAGCTGTTAGCTTAATTAAATGTAGTCATCCTTCTAGCTGTGTTTTTACTTTCGCCAAGTTCAAGACTTAGCCAATATTGAACATAGGACAATTTTGAGTAGAGAACTTTCTTCCCTTTAATAAGATCACAAAGTAGACTGCCATTTCACGTAATCCTTGTATTTATACTAATTTATAGGTTATTAGCCCAGTTCTCCGGTAGGCCTATGTGCACACATAGGCCTACATACATACACACACCTTGTCAGATCTACATATTTTGGCTATAGGCCTACTAGGAGTTCTTCCCTTCAAAATTACGGAGAAACGCATGATTACAATGTATTATGTTAAAATTTAAAGAGAAGGAAAAAAACAACAACAAAAAAAACTGTATTCAGAACGTTTCTTTCGGTAGGCCTATTTAGTTTTTTTTTGTTTTTTTTATTGTTTACGGTCCCTGACCCCGGAATCTGTTGGGCCTATGTATATGGATTGTTGCTGTCAAGCATCTGACTTCTTATTAATAATATTAAACAAACAATAATAGGCCTACTACCAAAAGGAAAAAACAAACACAAATACCAAACAGTAAAAAAGTATATTATAATATAAAAGTAGACAATAATATTTCGCAGTTCGGGAAAACCTCGTTCCCGAAAAACACCATAACGTGAAAGCCTTTCAAAGGGACACCATTCTAAAATGGCTCTCATTTTAGAACCTTAATATACGGTTATTAGTAATAGGTCTAAGTTTATTTTAAAAAACAAATAAACGAATTAAGCAATATTGTTTATATAATACAAATTTCTTTTGGAGGTCGTTTCCAATTTATACATTTAACTTTTGTACCGATCGGTAAAACGACATAGGAGCCTATAGAGAACACATATATATTATTATATCATCAACATACATAATTACCATGAGTTTGTTTATTTATTTTAATATTAGATGTTTGTTTGTTTGTTTGCTATAGGCTCCTGAGCCGTTTAACGTCATTTTTTTCTTTCTCTTTTAACAAAACACATAGGCTACGTTTCTCCGTCATTTTGACGGGAATAACCACTAGTATATATATATTATATAAAGAGAGAGAGATACACACCCGGTAGATATATATATGTAGGGCCTACCTACATAAATAGATAGATAAACTCACGGTAAATATATATATATTGATTTATGATAATAATGATGATCTATGATGGTATGATATAAATAGTATAGGTGCCCAGTTCTCCGAACTTTCATGTCATTATGTCCAATTTTTAAAAGGATTATGAGATATGTACACTCACACATACATAGCCGATTTGATATGATTATGAATTCAATTCTGTTGGTGGCTTAATCTTTTTTTAGCAGCTTCATCTCGTTGAAGCCTCCACTGTACACGTCACAGATTTCTGCTTTTCTTATCGCACCTGTTCTGCGCTTTATGACGTATCAATGTCCAAGTAATCAATTGATCTTCTTAACTTTGAATCGTTTTCTACAACCAATGGATTTGGACTGCAGTGGACTTAGCATAAAACAAGCAGAACATTTCTTAAAAAAATCAATGAGAAAACAAGGCGTGTCATTTGCCATTACTTTGAATGAAACAAATAGACAAAAATTGAATCTTAAACTGGATTTGTTCAATCTTGTTAAATTGACAATTGTTAACATTGGGGAGGGGTGTCAAGAAAGGTGACGTCAACAATGTTACTTTTTAAAGTAAATTTAATAATTTAAAGAAAATGAAAACTAGTCGTAGGCTACTTTTGTATGACACACTGACTCGTTCATCAACAACTCTAAACTGGATCACCAACATCGTTGTCTTAAGGCCTAACCTCTAACCTCTCTGTTTCGACCTGAACAAAATAAAAAACAAAAGCTTCCTTTTGGGGAGGAGGGGCACATAGAGCAATTGTGTGTGCTGAGGGTTGTATAAGGAGTATATATATTGCACGACAGGAGAGCAATCGAAGGGTTATTTAGTTAGGGATGTTAGTTATGTTAGAGGTTATTTAGTTAGGGATATTATTATCTTTTTGTTTTAACCAAAACCGATTTTCGGTTCTAGAAATCAGATTTTAAACCGATTTTCGGTCCTCCCTCACCACAGCTTGTAAAGTCACACATTTTTTTAGAAAAATCCAAATTTGCGTTGTTGGTATTTTCATGAATACAAAATTCTACATTTATTTTTTCCTTTTCCACATCTATAGTACACATGCAAACATGGAGTTACGTGAATACAAATAGACTTAATTAATTATGGAAACTACAGTTGGCAAGTTCTTTTTGTGTTCATCTTGTTAGTTTCAAGATTTATGTATTGGGGGGGGGGGGGGGGGGGGACAATGCAATTGTTAGCAAAGTGACCGACCGATTATAGAAAACTTCGCCTTCTCAGTTTAGCGAGACATTATGACTAGAATATCAAAAACATTTAATATATCAAGGAACTAATAAAACCCTATGTTCCGCAAAGACCACTAAAAACTGCCGACTCCTCGCTTCTGGAGGTGGCTCGTTTCTCTCTGACGATCGTTGGCCTGAAAGCCTTCTCAATACCTGGCCCGAAAGTATAGAATCTACTTCCCATCCAGCTCAAGCTAACAAGTTCCATCGTCACCTTAAAAAAGAACATCAAAACACACTTTAAAAAAAATTGTCGCATTTCTAAAATTGTCACACTTGTAAAATTGTCCCATATCTAAAATTGTCACATTTCTAAAATTGTCTCATTTCTAAAACTGTCACACTTCTAAAATTGTCACACTTGTAAAATTGTCACATTTCTAAAATTGTCTTTTTTAAAAATTGTCACATTTCTAAAACTGTCACACTTCTAAAATTGTCACACTTGTAAAATTGTCACATTTATAAAATTGTCACACTTGTAAAATTGTCACATTTCTAAAATTGTCACACTTGTAAAATTGTCACATTTCTAAAAAAAAGTCACACTTATAAAATCTAACGGTGCTGATAAGTCCGAACAGATAGATACGCCTATGGTATTGCAGGGAAGATAGCCATCAATCAATTGAAATCAACAGTGGACTATAAAGGAGCCTTACTCGAGTCTATAAACTCAAAGACGATATTTTATGCACTTGCTGGTCGGGCCCTGTTGTAGAAATTGAACAGTCCTTTTGTGATATCTTCTACCCGTATAGGGAAGCGATCAGCTCAAGATGTACATCTCTTTGTTCGTGTTAGTTGTGTTGTTCGGTGGCTATGGCACAGGTAAACCAGTCTTCTAACGCAATACAAATGAAATGATATACCAGTTTTCACTTTAACGTAAATGAACATGTTTAGATCATAACAGTAATATTCATGTAATAATACATATTGAGTAATGTATCTAATGTTGAAATCAAATCAAATAATCATAACACAAGACAATTCTTAAAATGTATAAACAAACCAAATATTATTGTGTATTGGACGGCATAGGCTATTATTGTATAATGGATGGCATATTATTGTGTAATGGATGGCATATTATTGTGTAACGGATGGCATATTATTGTGTAATGGATGGCATATTATTGTGTAATGGATGGCATATTATTGTGTAATGGATGGCATGTAACTTCATTATCACCATCATGTGTACACGTCTGCTTTAGGCAAATGCCGTTTGCCACGTGGGTTCAAGTATAGGGCTTGTATGGCCTGTATGGCTTGTATGGCCTGTATGGCCTGTTTTGGCCTGTATGGCCTGTGTGGCCTATATGGCCTGTATAGCCATGTTTTCTTATCCTTGTCTGATGGTCAAGCCGAGCCGACTTTCTTTCAAGAATAATTTGGCAGCCTATAGTATTTCACGCTGCATATAAAAGTTTGTAGTCTGGCCGTGACCGTTTTACTATTCGCCATTTCTTCTATATCCATGTCTTCTATATCCATGTCTTCTATATCCATGTCTTCTATATCCATGTCTTCTATATCCATGTCTTCTGTATCCATGTCTTCTATATCCATGTCTTCTATATCCATGTCTTCTATATCCTTGTCTTCTATATCCATGTCTTCTATATCCATTTCTTCTATATCCATGTCTTCTATATCCGTTTCTTCTATATCGACGTCTTCTATATCCATAGCTTCTTTATCCATGTCTTCTATATCCGTGTCTTCTATATCCATGTCTTCTATATCCATGTCTTCTATATCCATGTCTTCTATATCCATGTCTTCTATATCCATGTCTTCTATATCCATGTCTTCTATATCCATGTCTTCTATGTCCATGTCTTCTATATCCATGTCTTCTATATCCATGTCTTCTATATCCATGTCTTCTATATCCATGTCTTCTATATCCATGTCTTCTATATCCTTGTCTTCTATATCCATGTCTTCTATATCCATGTCTTCTATATCCTTGTCTTCTATATCCATGTTTTCTATATACATGTCTTCTATATCCATGTCTTCTATGTCCATGTCTTCTATGTCCATGTCTTCTATATCCATGTCTTCTATATCCATGTCTTCTATATCCATGTCTTCTATATCCGTTTCTTCTATATCCTTGTTTTCTATATCCATGGCTTCTTTATCCATGTCTTCTATATCCGTGTCTTCTATATCCATGTCTTCTATATCCATGTCTTCTATATCCATATCTTCTATATCCATGTCTTCTATATCCATTTCTTCTATATCCATGTCTTCTATATCCATGTCTTCTATATCCATGTCTTCTATGTCCATGTCTTCTATATCCATGTCTTCTATATCCATGTCTTCTATATCCATGTCTTCTATATCCATGTCTTATATCCTTGTCTTCTATATCCATGTCTTCTATATCCATTTCTTCTATATCCATGTCTTCTATATCCGTTTCTTCTATATCCACGTCTTCTATATCCATGGCTTCTTTATCCATGTCTTCTATATCCGTGTCTTCTATATCCATGTCTTCTATATCCATGTCTTCTATATCCATGTCTTCTATATCCATGTCTTCTATATCCATGTCTTCTATATCCATGTCTTCTATATCCATGTCTTCTATATCCATGTCTTCTATATCCATGTCTTCTATATCCATGTTTTCTATATCAATGTCTTCTATATCCATGTCTTCTATATCCATTTCTTCTATATCAATGTCTTATATATCCATGTCACCTTTATCCTTGTCTTCTATATCCATGTCTTCTATATCCACGTCTTCTATATCCATGTCTTCTATTTCCATGTCTTCTATATGCATTTCTTCTATATCCATGTATTCTATATCCGTGTCTTCTATATCCATGTCTTCTATATCCATGTCTTCTATATCCTTGTCTTCTATATCCATGTCTTCTATATCCATGTCTTCTTTATCCATGTCTTCTATATCCTTGTCTTCTGTATCCATGTCTTCTATATCCATTTCTTTTATATCAATGTCTTATATATCCATATATCCATGTCTTCTATATCCTTGTCTTTTATATCCATGTCTTCTATATCCGTGTCTTCTATATCCGTAATTTCCATATCTATTTCTTTTATGTCCATGTCTTCTATATCCTTGTCTTCTTTATCCATGTCTTCTATATCCGTTTCTTCTATATCCATTTCTTCTATATCCATGTCTTCTATATCCACGTCTTCTATATCTATGTCTTCTTTATGCATGTCTTCTATATCCGTGTCTTCTATATCCATGTCTTCTATATCCATTTCTTCTATATCCATGTCTTCTATATCCATGTCTTCTATATCCATATCTTCTATATCCATGTCTTCTATATCCATGTCTTCTTTATCCCTGTCTTCTATATCCATGTCTTCTATATCCACGTCTTCTATATCTATGTCTTCTATATCCTTGTCTTCTATATCCATGTCTTCTATATCCATTTCTGCTATATCCATGTCTTCTATATCCGTGTCTTCTACATCCATGTCTTCAATATCCATGTCTTCTATATCCTTGTCTTCTATATCCATGCCTTCTATATCCATTTCTTCTATATCCATTTCTTCTATATCCGTTTATTCTATATCCACGTCTACTATATCGATGTCTTCTATATCCATGTCTTCTATATCCATGTCTTCTATATCCATGTCTTTTTTATCCATGTCTTCTATATCCATGTCTTCTGTATCCATGTCTTCTATATCCATGTCTTCTATATTCATGCCTTCTATATCCATGTCTTCTATTCATGTCTTCTATATCCATGTCTTCTATATCCATGTCTTCTATATCCATTTCTTCTTTATCCATGTCTTCTATATCCATGTCTTCTATATCCATATCTTCTTTTTCCGCAGCTTGTTTTAGATCTGTAGTATTTACAACTAAATTTAACTGAACAAAAAACATGGCGTCTTTTATTCAGCAATCCCAAACACTGGCTAGATTATCACAGAGAGTGTGGAACAATAAAAATCTGGCCATCAACACCAAGGTAGCTGTGTACCGTACATGCCTGCACTCTCCTCTATGCCAGTAAAACCTGGTCACGACGTATAGATCTCGGAATCTCTTGGCAAGACTATGACTCTAACAATGAGGAGCTGCAGTCAAGATCGATTAGACCTACTCTTTTTCGCCAACGTATGCTTAGACTTTAGACGGTTAGGCGATGTATGTACATTGTACATTGGGTGATGGCAGAATCCCCAAAGACATCTTCTACTCAGAATTAGCCACAGGAAAGATGACTACAGACCAGCCCCACCTCCGCTTCAAGGATGCCTACAAAAGGGACCTCAAAGCTCTGGACATAGGGATTAGCTGGGAGGAACCCGAGACAGGTCCAGTTGGCGATACGCATTGACCTCCGGGCTGGAAGTTGGAGAAAGCAAAATGCAACAACTCGCCGACGAGAAGCGAACCAGAAGAAGTAAAGGGAAGCCTAGCCAAAGACTGGTGATACCTTTGTGTGTCGAAAGTTCAACATATATATTTTATATATTTGGAATAATAATCGTCAATAATTCTATAGAATAAAGGTAGAACTTAGAACGTTACCGAAACATTTCACTTGTGAGTCTTGTGTTGTTTTCTTCTGCAGATGCATCATTAATTTTAAGTGGCAAAACCCAAGTTTATGAAGATATCGACAGTCTAAGCCTAAGTTGTGATTTCGAGGTAAACCTAGAGACATGTTACTCCAAGTGTAAACCTAGTCGTTAAAGACAGAAATGATTTCCAGCGGTGAAGTTTTGACAGCTAGGTTTACTCATTTCTTATTTTATTTGTTACGTTTGCAGGGAGGCCATGAAATTATGATTAGAATGTAATGCATTGTTCTATAATTAGAATGTAATGCATTGTTCAATAATTAGAATGTAATACATTGTTCTATAATTAGAATGTAATGCATTGTTCTATAATTAGAATGTAATGCATCGTTCTATAATTAGAATGTAATGCATTGTTCTATAATTAGAATGTAATGCATTGTTCTATAATTAGAATGTAATGCATTGTTCTATAATTAGAATGTAATGCATTGTTCTATAATTAGAATATAATGCATTGTTCTAAAATTAGAATGTAATGTATTGTTCTATAATTAGAATGTAAGGCATTGTTCTATAATTAGAATGCAATGTGCATGGTTCTGTATTTCGAATGATAATTAGTATTGTTCTAGAAATGTTGCCGTCAAATTCCTATTGAAAAAAAAAAACAAGTGCAAAGCACTAGAACTAATTAAATCCCAAAAGTTCAGGCAGTATAATAGAATTAAAGCACACATTGACAGTAATATATTCAGTCATATATTTATAATGAAATGTACACCCTAAAAACTTGATATCTGAAAATGTCTTTAAATTGTATGTTTGTTTCTTCTTCAGAAAACAGCGGAAACCAATTACATCGTGATTAAACTGGAGATAAAAGCAGGTCATTCTAGAGATGTTTGTAGTTATATGATAGATTACAGACGCTCTTTGTATAAAGAAGATTATTGCGTCATACGCTTACCCTGTTTATATAAAACACAACACACTGTATTTGTAGTTTACTAAATAGATAAAACACAACAAGCTGTGTTTGTAGTTTACTGTTAAGATAAAACACAACACATCCATTTACATCATAAATATTATGTCCCATCAGTTTTTGGATATAAAAGAAATGGCACATTTCTCCCACCTGGCCATTTCTACCCACTCTCCCCTATCGCACATATTATAGACTACACGTTTAAAAATACATTTTTAAAGTCAACACTCACAAGGCGCAATGAATACATGTGCAGAAGCGTAGCCAGGTTTTGACATTAGGGGGAGCGAACTTTCGAGAAAAAGGCCCCACTTTTAGCCCTTTCCCCGCATTAATAGAAAATCTTACAGCAATGCCCTGTACCTCAACCAAGTGTGTAATAATGTTACTTAATAATCTATCTTTAGCCAGGCAAACTTGGCACATCTGGACGGTCACTATCTTTAGCCAGGCAAACTTGGCACATCTGGACGGTCACTATCTTTGGCCAGGACAACTTGGCACATCTGGACGGTCTTTATCTTTAGCCAGGCAAACTTGACACTCTTGGACGGTCACTATCTTTATCCAGGCAAACTTGGCACATTTGGACGGTCACTATCTTTAGCCAGGAAAACTTGGCACATCTGGACGGTCACTATCTTTAGCCAGGAAAACTTGGCACATCTGGAGGGTCCTATCTTTAGACAGGCAAACTTGGCACATCTGGACGGTCACTATCTTTAGCCAGGAAAACTTGGCACATCTGGAGGGTCCTATCTTTAGACAGGCAAACTTGGCACATCTGGAGGGTCACTATCTTTAGGCAGGCAAACTTGGCACATCTGGAGGGTCACTATCTTTAGACAGGCAAACTTGGCACATCTGGAGGGTCACTATCTTTAGACAGGCAAACTTGGCACATCTATACGGTCACTATCTTTGGCCAGGCAAATTTGGCACATCTGGAGGGTGACTATCTTTAGACAGGCAAACTTGGCATATCTGGACGGTCACTATCTTTGGCCAGGCAAATTTGGCACATCTGGAAGGTCACTATCTTTATCCAGGCAAACTTGGCACATCTGGAGGGTCACTATCTAGACCTTACATTGCGCATTGCTTCTACTCATCTCGCCACACTGTTTTCATTTTATTATTGAGAAGGTCCAACTTTGAATAGTTTAAAATGCCCTTAGTTTTTATTCTAGCGAAGGGCCAACTTTTAATAGTTTAAAATGCTCTAAGTTTTTAATCTAGCGAAGGTCCAACTTTGAAAAGTTTAAAATACCCTTAGTTTTTATTCTAGCGAAGACCCCACTTTTTATTCCCGATAGAGCCTTAATTTTTAAAACAAAAACCTTTTTGTCAATGAAAAACCAACTCTTTTTATTCTAAGAAACAAGGTCCCACTTTTCGGAAAATAACCCCCTCTGCTCACCCCCCTGGCTACACAACTGTACATGTGTGTTTATGAATACATGTGTGTTTATGAATACATGTGTTTATGAATAAATAAGTGTTTATGAATACATGTGTTTATGAATACATGTGTGTTTATGAATACATGTATGTTTATGAGCACACGTGTGTTTATGAATGCATGTGTGCTTGTGAATGCATGTGTGTTAATGAATACATGTTTGTTTATGAATACATGTGTGTTTGTGAATGCATGTTTACACGATTAAAAGTACTTTTCAATTCCGTTCATAGGTCTTAGGGTTTTGGCACAACTCTTAAATAACCAGAAAATATCTACCACCACGTTGTATGATGTGACCGCTATAGGAAGAATAGATAACCAAGCTGGTCATTCCAACCTCAATGCCACCATATGGAAGATTCCCGCAGTCCAGTCAGCTCGAGCTTTCAAATGTTTTGCTTTGGTTGAAGATGCATCAGAAGAACAACAAGTCATTAAGAGTAACTCATTGATAGTTAATGTCTTAAAGCCAAGTCCACAGCAGATGTCAGAGTATACATGGAGTCAACTCAGAAACGTCGATAAACTTTTTGTAATGTTTAACGAGCTACGCATAATTATGAACAACACTTTAAAAACGTTCATGAAAAAGAATCATAACCCATCTAGCGTCATTGAGTCTAACGCTAACATGCAAGTAACTAATGATGTATCCACAAATCAAAAGGAGTGGCTAGAAGTCAAGATAATACAAAATGAACTGAAAAAGCAGATTGCCAATTTAGAAAAAAACACACAGACTTTATTAAGCACTCAAGCAAAATCGAATCCAGAGTTGGAGTCATTAAAAATAACCCAGAATGAATTAAAATCACAGATTGCCAATTATGCCAAAAACACACAGACTTTATTAAGCACTCAAGCAAAATCGAATCCAGAGTTAGAGTCATTAAAAATAACCCAGAATGAATTAAAATCACAGATTCGCAATTTAGAAAAAACTACACAGACTTTGTCAAGCACTCAAGCAAAACCGAATCCAGAGTTGGAGTCGATACAAATAACCCAGAATGAATTAAAATCACTGATCGCCAATTTAGAAAAAACTACACAGACTTTGTCAAGCACTCAAGCAAAATCGAATCCAAAGTTGGAGTCATTACAAATAACCCAGAATGAATTAAAATCACAGATTGTTAATTTAGAAAAAACTACACAGACTTTGTCAAGCACTCAAGCAAAATCGAATCCAGAGTTGGAGTCGTTACAAATAACCCAGAATGAATTAAAATCACAGATTGCCAATTTACAAAAAACTACACAGACTTTGTCAAGCACTCAAGCAAAATCGAATCCAGAGTTGGAGTCATTAAAAATAACCCAGAATGAATTAAAATCACAGATTACCAATTTAGAAAAAACTACACAGACTTTGTCAAGCACTCAAGCAAATCCGAATCCAGAGTTGGAGTCCTTAAAAATAACCCAGAATGAATTAAAATCACAGATTGCCAATTTAGAGAAAACCACCAGAGGGGGCGTACGTATTGAAGAAGGAAGCTATTCTTGCGGTTACGACTTTAAAGATTTCCCGAAGGCTGGAAAAGACAGTTCCCGAGTCGAGGAAGTGATCATCAGATATAAACAGCAATTCGACAAAAAACCTTTTGTGTTTCAATCAGTGTTGTTCCAGGATATCGATGTAGAAGATGAAGTCGTGTATGCTATTGATACTAGCGATGAATCAAACACGGGCTTCACTGGGATGTGTGTCAAATATCAGACTCCAGCAATATTTGAACTTCAAGTAAAATGGTTCGCCATTGAAGTCAAGTAAACTTCTTTCCCTTTCACTCGATCAGTAAACAATACTATTTATGAGTCTTCATATTTGTGTGTTTATGATAAATAAATTCTCTTCAAATTTTCCATGCTCGTGTTGGTGTGAAGATTCATTTTAAATGAAACAATTTAGTCTTGTGTATTTGTGAGAATTAAGACGAGGCTATTAGGGGAAGACTATTAGGTAAAGAATATGTCACTAACCAACTAAATAACTGTTAGAGACAATTGAATGTTCTCTGGAACTATGGTGAAGGGTAGTTATGGTGATAGGCGATTCTAATGAAGGGCAGTTATGATGAAGGGCGGTTATGATGAAGGGCAGTAATAATGAAGGGCAGTTATGATGAAGCTAGGGCAGTTATAATGAAGGGCAGTTATGATGAAGCTATGGCAGTTATAATGAAAGACAGTTATGATGAAGCTAGGGCAGTTATAATGAAGGGCAGTTATGATGAAGCTAGGGCAGTTATAATGAAGGACAGTTATGATGAAGCTAGGGCAGTTATAATGAAGGACAGTTATGATGAAGCTAGGGCAGTTATAATGAAGGACAGTTATGATGAAGCTAGGGCAGTTATAATGAAGGACAGTTATGATGAAGCTAGGGCAGTTATAATGAAGGACAGTTATGATGAAGCTAGGGCAGTTATAATGAAGGGCAGTTATGATGAAGGGCGGTTATGATGAAGGGCAGTTATAATGAAGGACAGTTATGATGAAGCTAGGGCAGTTATAATGAAGGGCAGTTATGATGAAGGGCAGTTATAATGAAGGGCAGTTATGGTGCAACGATGTATAAAGTGCGGGGGAATGGGGCAATAATGCAAGAGGGAATAGTGAACTTAAGGTGGAAATCGAAGGCTAATTCGCCACTGGTGTAACCCTCTCCCCCCCCCCCCCCCACTGGTGTAACCCTCTCCCCCCCCCCTACTGGTGTAACCCTCTCCCCCCCCCACACATGCCTCAACTATTGAACAACTAACATTAACATATCCATAGTGAAACGTAAAATTAAATCCATTACATATTTCTATGAAAATAATCAAGCAAGCGAAATGAAAAATAGAAATATTATAGAAATCCTCGGATTGGAACAATGTTTTAAAATTAATTATAGACCTTTTAACCTTAATCTCAATTATATTTTACACATAAAAGCGAGCGTATACAATTTTGTTACTCCCTTTCTATTAACTCGCACTGTCTGTCTGAACTTTGCATCGATTTTTCGACCACTTCCCGTCGTCCAATCAAGCTGAAACTTGGGCAGCAGACTTGCCCGACTAACAATACATTCTATCACATTTTCGGCATCGTAGCCTTTGGAATAGTCACGAATACCTTCGACCAATTTGCGAATCGAAGAAATTATTTCACGTAAATCATGGCTGCCTTTCTCTATTAGAAGAGACGGACGCAAATAAACTTTTCGGCTTTGGTCCGAAGAAAAAAATGGTGAGCAAATTTTTAGTGTGGAAATTCACAAGGTATGATATCACTGATATTTATTTTAATCTATCAAAATATAAATTAATTATAAACTTAGTTTACAAAGAAAGGGAGTACAATAAAAACTTTGTTAAAGTTTTTATGGGTTAGTTTATTATTAATATTAGTTAATATAAAAAAGGGGGGGGGATTTAGACAAAAAAATGTAGATGGGTCTCTGAAAGTTTTGCAATGAGTGACAAGGGGGGGGGGGGGGTAAATATTTCGTAAATATTTTTGACGTAATTAATAAACGTTACCAAAGAAGTGAATAAAACATTTCTCATATAGGCTAAACATTTCTCATATAGGCTAAACATTTCTCATATAGGCTAAACATTTCTCATATAGGCTAAACATTTCTCATATAGGCTAAACATTTCTCATATAGGCTAAACATTTCTCATATAGGTTAAACATTTCTCATATAGGCTAAACATTTCTCATATAGGCTAAACATTTCTCATATAGGCTAAACATTTCTCATATAGGCTAAACATTTCTCATATAGGCTAAACCTTTCTTATATAGGCTAAACATTTCTCATATAGGCTAAACATTTCTCATATAGGCTAAACATTTCTCATATAGGCTAAACATTTCTCGTATAGGCCTACGAACTAAACATCAAGATTTGTTGGTTCTATTTGGTCTTCACTGGTTCATTGTAGGTTTATTGTAGGTTTATTGTAGGTTTATTGTAGGTTCATTGTAGGTTTATTAAAGGTTCATTGACGAATTTCCGATTAAACCGGAGAAAACAGCAGGCTCAAATCTCCATGTTGCAAAGTTCAGATTGCATACAGACAACAAACAACTTCAGAATGAATGACTAGACAAATAATTTGCTTCTATTTATACTTAACAGATTAGTCCAGGCCTAAACTTCCATATTAACAATGTTATTTGTACAGTACATTGACTGTTTATTGTAAGTATATCATCTGTATGGGATCCATCGACTGAGGAAAACATTTAACAATTATAACAAATTCAAAAAAGAGTGGCAAGGTTCATAACTAGTGGATATTCCCAATTAACAAGAGTAACACCATTAGTCAAATCATTAAACCTAAAAATACTAGAGGACAGAAGGGCAAAGAGTAAATGAGTAATAATACATAAGGCATTAAACTCTAATTTAGAAATACAATCTAATAACAGCCTTTTCCAATGCTCAGATAAACAAATGCATATAAGTACTCTTTTTTCCCGTGTGGCATTCGGGCATGGAATGAAAAACCAGTAACTTAACATCAATTAAAACATTAATAAAAATGCAAGACTACACTCGGACCACGGATGAGCGCAGGACGCAATAATCTTCTTTATAGAAGGAGCGTCTGTAATGTATAAGGTAAGAAGATAAGATAAGGTATCAAAGTCTAGTAGTTTCTAAAATTGACGGGGAGGGGGAGAGGGGCTACGTCGGGCGGTCAACCGTAACGGTCGTCCAGCCTAAGATCCTTAGACCCTCATATTATCCTACTTTTTGATTAGCTACAGTCAAATTTAATGGGGTCATCGGTGGGCACAATTAAGGGGAATAACTCCATTAATGTAACAATTTGTTCTGCAGTTGTTAGACTAATAGTTTCTGCGTTTGTTCAGAGCAAAGCTGCACTTTTCCGTTTTAATTGTATATTTTAAATTAAAGGTTTAATCCGAGGATTAAAAAAAAAAAAGAAACAAATGATTTTTAACGAAGCGTGGCTTTAGTTGGAAACATCCACATTAGTCTAACTGCCGAGTGCCATGATTCACTTTTCAGAATGCAATCAAACACCATCTTGTACACAAATCAAGTGCTTTTTGTCACGTGATTGCAAACGCCCTATTAGATCTAGTTGACGTGAAAATCATTTTATGTTGGTAATACGTTTTTAACATGTAGATCAAACAAACATTTGATTGATTGAATTTCCCACTAACTAACGAGACAGTGGTAGACAAGAAACAATGACGTCGTTATTGTCTGCCCTCCATAGTCTGCTTAGCAATCAATATAAGCATTACACAGACAATTAGGGGAAACTACTCCATCCCAATTTTTCTTTCGTTTATCTTCCATGGCATTTACCCATAAACTATTCATTGTTACTTTCCATTATTCTTTGTATTCTGTTCTCCACTTTCCATTAAATCAACCGACAAGTTACTCTTGTTATTTAATTATTCTTTCCATCATTTCTCTTTCTTTAATTGCCATATTTTGACTTTTAAAAAATAAAACAAATCAACAGTAGCACAAATTAAAACGTAAATGCATTCACTGGCTACCATTTTATTTAATCCATACAACGAAACACTCTAAATCTAGGGTTGACATTGGAATTTGTAAATATTAATCTTATAAGAACCAAATGTTTTGAACAGATCTTATATTTCTACAGACGTTCCTTTTATACAGAAGATTATTGTGTTTTCCGTTGTTTGATTCTTGCATTCTAATTTTTTGAGTTTTAAAGTTTTAAATGAAGTCAAGCTGTTCGTTTTTCTGTAAACCCTTCTCGGCATCCAGAGATATCAGTAGACGTAGGCCAATATAACAACACCGTTATGACAGTGTTTTAATTTCACATTGACCCAGATAATTGTTGACCATGGGCTCAGTGGACTTGTCTAACAAGGGTATCAATATCACGGGCAGTGTGAAAAGTGTACAGGACAGCACTGATGACGTATATGTATCCATGGACATCAGTGATGACGTATATATATCCCTGGACATTTTCGTAAACGTCTTTGTGCTCCAGGTCCTGGCCTGGCTCGGGGTCGTGGGGAACAGCCTCAATTTGATTGTGTTGTCTCGACATGGGATGAAGGACAGCACAAACCTGATTCTCCTTTACCTTTCAGTGTCTGATCTGATCTTTGTGGTGATGAGTTTGTGTTCCAGCCTGCCTTGCATCGCCAGTTATCTGAACAGCTACGTGTCGATGACCTTGACTTCCTTCTATTACCAAGTATTCTATGTGGCTCGAGTCGTGGCCTTAGTTTCCAGCACATACTACACAACTCTCTTGGCAATAGAAAGAATGATCGCAGTATGCTTTCCTTTCCAGGTCTCAAGAATCGTCACAACTTTTAGAATTCATTTGTCAGCTATTCTGATTTGTTTGATATTAACAGCTTTCCAGTCTCCCTACTACGCCATGGCCTATTTAGACAATACAAGTATCAATAATATCACCGTATTGGCGCGATACCAAACAAGGTTCTATGCCGACAACTACGAATTTTTAAAAAAGTTCTATTATAGCGTTTTCCTCAATCTCTACTCCATGGCTATTCCCACATTTGTTGTGTTGATGAGTACAATCATCACACTTGTCAAAGTGACCAAGGCCACAAAAAGTATACATCAAATGTCCAAAAGTAAAATGGTGAAACGAGACAAAGACATGAGGTCTGTGAAGACAAGTCTATTTCTGTCAACAACTTTGGTCTTCTGTGTCTTGGTGCCGTCTGGAATGATTGAATCTCTGGCTATAATAGACGAGTCCATATTTCAACACATGTCTGAGAAAGCTCTAGCACTTTTAATTTCATCGGAAGAGATATTATATATTATAAACTCCTCTGTTAATTTTCTCCTGTACGTAGTAACGAGTCGGAAATTTGCACGCACTTTAAAAACTCTCTTTGTGTGAGAACCGAAGTTTAAGCAGAAATCAGTTTACACATAAAAATGCAAGAAACAAAAAGTTTTGGAAAAAAAAGAAAAATAAATGAAATGAACAATAGAGTGAAGGTCCTGTAGGCAAAATAAACTTTAAAAAAACAAGATCCTGTAGACAGTGTTTACAGACAACCACTGATCTATAAAAAGACTGGATAGTGCCTCCATATTAAATGTGTATACGCAAATTGAAGCCAAAATGAATTCCCCTTTCCCACTATTCACTTATCTACATAAGCGAGTTACAGGAATAAACCACTCATGATTGGAACAAATCCATACGATAAAAAGGAAGTCTAAGTCACTTGAAATGTATTTACAGGTCAGTGTTTAGTAAATATAATTTCATAGAAAGTCACGTGAAAGCCTATTTATTTGTCTTCAAAAATGTTACTTCCGTGCCTAATCCATTCTTTTTATAGACAAGTGACAGACAACTCACCAAGTATCACGCATTAGACAGAAGCTAAATAACATACACGATCATTCAAAGAATTACTTGTCACTAACAAATTTGCTCAAGTGACCAAGTGACCACAGACACTCACCGGTTAGCATGAGGAAAACGAGGTCACAAAAGGGCGGGAATGGTCAGGGCAGTCGGAGGGCTGTCTAGTGCTGGTCAGAAACAGAAGTCAGTCAGAATTAGAAGGCGTTTCAGAAGTAAGTCTGAGATAAAAGTTAGTAAATAATTAGTCCTAGCCAGTGACATGAGAGAGACGTAATATTTTAATATATGTGTAATTAGCAAACTTGATAAAGTGATGAGAAGTTCATTTATATTCTTGAATACAATTAGTGTTGTATATATGTAACAGGGTGGGGGGAAGGGGGGGGTAATTAATTTTAAATTATGCTTCATGGTTACTACTAATTAAAGAGGGTTGTGGGTAAAGGACAGCAATCATAACTAAATACATCTAAACTAGGGCACGAGGGGGCTTTGGGCTTCCGTGACACTTCCGTTGGGACAGAAGGATTATTACAATCTAAACAGACCAACAACACTGAACACTAAACATAAAACACTAAAATCATATTCAAATTACAAATTACTGTTTATTCATGGAAATTCACTTGTCCCATTAAAGGGAACATAAAAATCATAAAAACAAATTACACCCCAACAATAAACCTATCCTATCTAAACTCTAAACATACTGTGAACCCAAACAAAATAACCAACTTAAATTCCCCACTAAAAAACTAACTTCAACTCCCCACTAAAAAACTAACTTCAACTCCCCACTAAAAAACTAACTTCAACTCCCCACTAAAAACCAACATAGGCCGACATTACGACCTACAATATAATAGAATAGAAATAGAGAAATAAAAATAAACATTAGAACATGGTCATCTATATACATAAGCATAATATATATATACTATATACAGTAAATAAAAACTACATAGCATAGTCCCAACTATAACCAGTTCAAACATGAACCTATACTCCTTGTACATCTTATAACATAATATGAATTATGACATAAGAATCAACTCAGCTCTAGTCAATGAAGACTAGAACAAGACAACACCGCTCTATACTCTGTACCACAGAGTTAGGCCACTCACTGGTTAATACATACCAGTTAAAACCAAGCATGAAATAAGACATCTACCATAACTTATTCCCATGCCGGCCATTAAAGGCAACATTACATTAAAATAATAATATACATGAAATAAAAAGAAATATACATTTAAAAAGAAGAAGCCAACATGGCGGATAATGTTCCTTCCCAAAACCTCCAACTTAATCCATTCCCATCAATGCACTTGTCATAGACAAGTGGACAATATGCATAAAATAACCAAATAAAACATAGCATAAAATAACATACAAATTCTAAAAAGTAATTAAACCTCAACTCACGTCATATCCGAACAAGCCACACACAACTACGCCATAATCTGACCACTGGTCTTCCACAAAATGGGCCATTTCAGACGGAAGTGATTGATTAATTATCCTATTTATAGACGCTGACCGAACGTCTCTGACCGCTAACCAGAAATTCCTTTTTTAACTACCCTAACATTGCCTTATTTCCGGTCAATCTGTGCTAAATATTATTCTAAATCTCCTATTGCTAAATATCTACAAATCTACCTTATGTACAACCCTATATTAAATTAAACTACAATAAAAATTCTACCTATCACTTTAATTAAACTACACTAACGAAAACCCAATTAAAAATCATCAGAAAAAGAATTCCGAAAAATGACGCAAGGCCTAGCCGCTTAACCTCGTTTCAGGGCTTTCACAAAATACAAAACAATATTTACATACCTCATTTTTATACCAAACAGTCCCCCAAGTCTATATCTATATTACAAATAATAAAATATATTTACATAAAAAGTCAATTACTTACATTCTCACAAATCATAGCACCCACAGAGCACAGAAACTTAAACACATCCAAACAAAACACTCGTACAGTACAAAGCAATTAATCACACTTTTAATTTAAGTCACCGACCTACATATATATATGTAATAAATAAACTTGATGAAGAAACTGGCCTGATTTATTGAATGTTAGATAGAGTACAAGACTACGACACGCTTAAATACTTAAAACTGTTATAACATGCAGACGTCTCTAAACATGTCATATGTAATCATCCAGTGACATTATCAATAGTGTCAGTGACACTACTGTTGTTGTCATTTTGTAATTATATCATTTTAAAATGCCTATTAGCATGACGTACTTATTTACAGTTCTCTAGTTGAACAAAGGGAAATGTATTTGACTGTACGGCAGTTACATTATGATGGTCATTTGTATGCTCATGAAAGTAATTTCAACATTATGATGTTTATTTGTATGCTCATGAAAGTTATTTCAACATTATGATGGTTATTTGTATGCTCTTGAAAGTTATTTCAACATTGTGATGGTTATTTGTATGCTTATGAAAGTAATTTCAACATTATGATGGTCATTTGTATGCTCATGAAAGTAATTTATACATTATGATGGTTATTTGTATGCTCATGAAAGTTATTTCAACATTATGATGGTTATTTGTATGCTCATGAAAGTTATTTCAACATTATGATGGTTATTTGTATGCTCATGAAAGTTATTTCAACATTATGATGGCTATTTGTATGCTCTTGAAAGTTATTTCAACATTATGATGGTTATTTGTATGCTCATGAAAGTAATTTCAATATTATGATGGTCATTTGTATGCTCATGAAAGTAATTTAAACATTATGATGGTCATTTGTATGCTCATAAAATTTATTTCATCATTATGATGGTTATTTGTATGCTCATGAAAGTAATTTCAACATTATGATGGTCATTTGTATGCTCATGAAAGTAATTTCAACATTATGATGGTCATTTGTATGCTCATGAAAGTAATTTCAACATTATGATGGTTATTTGTATGCTCATGAAAGTTATTTCAACATTATGATGGTTATTTGTATGCTCATGAAAGTAATTTCAACATTATGATGGTTATTTGTATGCTCATGAAAGTTATTTCAACATTATGATGGTTATTTGTATGCTCATGAAAGTTATTTCAACATTATGATGGTTATTTGTATGCTCTTGAAAGTTATTTCAACATTATGATGGTTATTTGTATGCTCATGAAAGTAATTTCAATATTATGATGGTCATTTGTATGCTCTTGAAAGTAATTTCAACATTATGATGGTTATTTGCATGCTCTTGAAAGTAATTTCAACATTTTGATGGTTATTTGTATGCTCATGAAAGTTATTTCAACATTATGATGGTTATTTGTATGCTCATGAAAGTAATTTCAATATTATGATGGTCATTTGTATGCTCATGAAAGTAATTTCAACATTATGATGGTCATTTGTATGCTCATGAAAGTAATTTCAACATTATGATGGTCATTTGTATGCTCATGAAAGTAATTTCAACATTATGATGGTTATTTGTATGCTCATGAAAGTTATTTCAACATTATGATGGTTATTTGTATGCTCATGAAAGTTATTTCAACATTATGATGGTTATTTGTATGCTCATGAAAGTTATTTCAACATTATGATGGTTATTTGTATGCTCATGAAAGTTATTTCAACATTATGATGGTCATTTGTATGCTCTTGAAAGTTATTTCAACATTATGATGGTTATTTGTATGCTCATGAAAGTAATTTCAATATTATGATGGTCATTTGTATGCTCATGAAAGTAATTTCAACATTATGATAGTTATTTGTATGCTCTTGAAAGTTATTTCAACATTATGATGGTTATTTGTATGCTCATGAAAGTTATTTCAACATTATGATGGTTATTTGTATGCTCTTGAAAGTAATTTCAACATTATGATGGTTATTTGTATGCTCATGAAAGTTATTTCAACATTATGATGGTTATTTGTATGCTCATGAAAGTTATTTCAACATTATGATGGTCATTTGTATGCTCATGAAAGTAATTTCAACATTATGATGGTTATTTGTAAGCTCATGAAAGTTATTTCAACATTATGATGGTTATTTGTATGCTCATGAAAGTAATTTCAACATTATGATGGTCATTTGTATGCTCATGAAAGTAATTTCAACATTATGATGGTCATTTGTATGCTCATGAAAGTAATTTCAACATTATGATGGTTATTTGTATGCTCATGAAAGTTATTTCAACATTATGATGGTTATTTGTATGCTCATGAAAGTTATTTCAACATTATGATGGTTATTTGTATGCTCTTGAAAGTTATTTCAACATTATGATGGTTATTTGTATGCTCATGAAAGTTATTTCAACATTATGATGGTTATTTGTATGCTCATGAAAGTTATTTCAACATTATGATGGTTATTTGTATGCTCATGAAAGTAATTTCAACATTATGATGGTTATTTGTATGCTCTTGAAAGTTATTTCAACATTATGATGGTTATTTGTATGCTCATGAAAGTTATTTCAACATTATGATGGTTATTTGTATGCTCTTGAAAGTTATTTCAACATTATGATGGTTATTTGTATGCTCATGAAAGTTATTTCAACATTATGATGGTTATTTGTATGCTCTTGAAAGTTATTTCAACATTATGATGGTTATTTGTATGCTCATAAAAGTTTTTTCAACCTTATGATGGTCATTTGTATGCTCATGAAAGACATTTCAACATTCAACACGACTATATTCAAACACGATCATTCTACCAACACTAATATATTAGACTTATTGAGACAACCACCCTCCCTCCAATAAAATTGACAAGAATCATAAACAAGGATAAGAGCAACCATTGGTAAATTAACCGTCCACAACACAGCACAACACAACACAGCACAACAAAAACTACAATGCAACTCTCTACAGCATACCACAACACAGCACATCGCAACACAGCACAACACCACAACATACCACAATTAGACTGAATCTTCAACATGACACAAAGAATTAACCTGAATATTAACTTACAGTTTTCTACTTGTGTTGCTTTGATCAAGATCAAGAAGTCCCAAACATGTAAGAAAACAAAAACGTGACAGCGACAAAAAGATCTATGGTGATTCAGATCTATGGTGATTCAGATCCATAGTGATTCAGATCTATAGTGATTCAGATCTATGGTGATTCAGATCTATAGTGATTCAGATCTATAGTGATTCAGATCTATGGTGATTCAGATCTATAGTGATTCAGATCTATGGTGATTCAGATCTATAGTGATTCAGATCTATGGTGATTCAGATCTATAGTGATTCAGATCTATGGTGATTCAGATCTATAGTGATTCAGATCAATGGTGATTCAGATCTATGGTGATTCAGATCTATGGTGACTCAGATCTATGGTGATTTAGATCTATACTGCTTGATGAACAAATAGATCTATGGTGATTCAGATCTAAACTGCTTGATGAACAAATAGATCTATGGTGATTCAGATCTATACTGCTTGATGAACAAATAGATCTATGGTTATTCAGATCTATACTGCTTGATGAACAAATAGATCTATGGTGATTCAGATCTATACTGCTTGATGAACAAATTTATCTATGGTGATTCAGATCTATACTGCTTGATGAACAAATAGATCTATGATGATTCAGATCTATTTTGCTTGATTAACAAATAGATCTATGGTGATTCAGATCTATACTGCTTGATGAACAAATAGATCTATGGTGATTCAGATCTATACTGCTTGATGAACAAATAGATCTATGGTGATTCAGATCTATACTGCTTGATGAACAAATAGATCTATGGTCATTCAGATCTATACTGCTTGATGAACAAATTTATCTATGGTGATTCAGATCTATACTGCTTGATGAACAAATAGATCTATGATGATTCAGATCTATTTTGCTTGATTAACAAATAGATCTATGGTGATTCAGATCTATACTGCTTGATGAACAAATAGATCTATGGTGATTCAGATCTATACTGCTTGATGAACAAATAGATCTATGGTGATTCAGATCTATACTGCTTGATGAACAAATAGATCTATGGTGATTCAGATCTATACTGCTTGATGAACAAATAGATCTATGGTAATTCAGATCTATACTGCTTGATGAACAAATAGATCTATGGTGATTCAGATCTATGGTGATTCAGATCTATACTGCTTGATGAACAAATAGATCTATGGTGATTCAGATCTATACTGCTTAATGAACAAGTAGATCTATGGTGATTCAGATCTATGGTGATTCAGATCTACACTGCTTGATGAACAAATAGATCTATGGTAATTCAGATCTATACTGCTTAATGAACAAGTAGATCTCTGGTGATTCAGATCTATGGTGATTCAGATCTACACTGCTTGATGAACAAGTAGATCTATGGTGATTCAGATCTATACTACTTGATGAACAAATAGATCTATGGTGATTCAGATCTATACAGCTTGATGAACAATAAACTACACGCAAAACTGTTTTTAAGGAGTTATTCCAGCTTTGAATTTATTACAGTATAAATGACAGTTAAAGCAATTTATGTTCATGTTTTATTAAACCCAAATTTGTATGTCACTAATTACAATCATCTTGATTACATTTTAAACCTTGACATGACTTTATTTTTGAGCTAAGTTTGGCCCTTGATGTATATTTTTAAAATGGATTTCTTTAATAGAATGATGTGTGTTTTAAGACTTGTGTAAAAATAGATAACATGATGACACGATGACATGATAGAGAAGAAATGACATGAACATTTTAAGCCCCTTTCCGGAATTGTAACACCTTCACTTTAAAATAAATAAACAAATACATGTAGAGTTTAAATTAAACTAAACTTTGTTTACAGGTTTGCAACTAACACGTGCGACAATATAATAGACTTGTAAATTTCTAGAAATAAAAGCATTAGGGAATGGACGGAATTTGAGAAATAGGGTCAAAGTTCAAGTTGAGTTTAAGCTTCCGTTGCAAAGCTCCAACACTGTAGTAGTGAATGAATTCAAGTACAACAGCCATGTATTATTAACACCGTCAATCAATCCATGTCAATAATTGCTTCGTTTGATACAGTTGTTTGATTGCAACACCTTTTGTTGTTCCGATGACATCATCATTGCAATAAATCCAAGAACTACAACCCACTACCTATGTTAGGCTTTCTCGGTTACGTTTCCTTTCCGTCGCTAATACAATAGATTTGTGTGAATTGTCCCCCTTACGGGATTTGTATAGATGAAACGTCGACTACCTGCTATATAATGAGAGGAAGTCAAGAGGGACTGAACACTGAAGTGAGTTAACTCGGAGTGAAGAGCGTGTAGTGTATACAGGCCATATCAAAATGAAGGTTACAGTTTTGATCATCGCTTTATGTCTATGTAAGTATTCACAGTAAGTTTTCAATAAAACTACCATAACACAATTCACTATATCATATATACTACCGTATGTCTATGTAAGTATTCACAGTAAGTTTTCAATAAAACTACCATAACACAATTCACTATATCATATATACTACCGTATGTCTATGTAAGTATTCACAGTAAGTTTTCAATAAAACTACCATAACACAATTCACTATATCATATATACTACCGTATGTCTATGTAAGTATTCACAGTAAGTTTTCAATAAAACTACCATAACACAATTCACTATATCATATATACTACCGTATGTCTATGTAAGTATTCACAGTAAGTTTTCAATAAAACTACCATAACACAATTCACTATATCATATATACTACCGTATGTCGATGTAAGTATTCACAGTAAGTTTTCAATAAAACTACCATAACACAATTCACTATATCATATATACTACCGTATGTCGATGTAAGTATTCACAGTAAGTTTTCAATAAAACTACCATAACACAATTCACTATATCATATATACTACCGTATGTCTATGTAAGTATTCACAATAAGTTTTCAATAAAACTACCATAACACAATTCACTATATCATATATACTACCGTATGTCGATGTAAGTATTCACAGTAAGTTTTCAATAAAACTACCATAACACAATTCACTATATCATATATACTACCGTATGTCGATGTAAGTATTCACAGTAAGTTTTCAATAAAACTACCATAACACAATTCACTATATCATATATACTACCGTATGTCGATGTAAGTATTCACAGTAAGTTTTCAATAAAACTACCATAACACAATTCACTATATCATATATACTACCGTATGTCTATGTAAGTATTCACAGTAAGTTTTCAATAAAACTACCATAACACAATTCACTATATCATATATACTACCGTATGTCGATGTAAGTATTCACAGTAAGTTTTCAATAAAACTACCATAACACAATTCACTATATCATATATACTACCGTATGTCGATGTAAGTATTCACAGTAAGTTTTCAATAAAACTACCATAACACAATTCACTATATCATATATACTACCGTATGTCTATGTAAGTATTCACAGTAAGTTTTCAATAAAACTACCATAACACAATTCACTATATCATATATACTACCGTATGTCGATGTAAGTATTCACAGTAAGTTTTCAATAAAACTACCATAACACAATTCACTATATCATATATACTACCGTATGTCTATGTAAGTATTCACAGTAAGTTTTCAATAAAACTACCATAACACAATTCACTATATCATATATACTACCGTATGTCGATGTAAGTATTCACAGTAAGTTTTCAATAAAACTACCATAACACAATTCACTATATCATATATACTACCGTATGTCGATGTAAGTATTCACAGTAAGTTTTCAATAAAACTACCATAACACAATTCACTATATCATATATACTACCGTATGTCGATGTAAGTATTCACAGTAAGTTTTCAATAAAACTACCATAACACAATTCACTATATCATATATACTACCGTATGTCGATGTAAGTATTCACAGTAAGTTTTCAATAAGACTACCATAACACAATTCACTATATCATATATACTACCGTATGTCGATGTAAGTATTCACAGTAAGTTTTCAATAAGACTACCATAACACAATTCACTATATCATATATACTACCGTATGTCGATGTAAGTATTCACAGTAAGTTTTCAATAAAACTACCATAACACAATTCACTATATCATATATACTACCGTATGTCGATGTAAGTATTCACAGTAAGTTTTCAATAAAACTACCATAACACAATTCACTATATCATATATACTACCGTATGTCTATGTAAGTATTCACAGTAAGTTTTCAATAAAACTACCATAACACAATTCACTATATCATATATACTACCGTATGTCGATGTAAGTATTCACAGTAAGTTTTCAATAAAACTACCATAACACAATTCACTATATCATATATACTACCGTATGTCTATGTAAGTATTCACAGTAAGTTTTCAATAAAACTACCATAACACAATTCACTATATCATATATACTACCGTATGTCGATGTAAGTATTCACAGTAAGTTTTCAATAAAACTACCATAACACAATTCACTATATCATATATACTACCGTATGTCGATGTAAGTATTCACAGTAAGTTTTCAATAAAACTACCATAACACAATTCACTATATCATATATACTACCGTATGTCTATGTAAGTATTCACAGTAAGTTTTCAATAAAACTACCATAACACAATTCACTATATCATATATACTACCGTATGTCGATGTAAGTATTCACAGTAAGTTTTCAATAAAACTACCATAACACAATTCACTATATCATATATACTACCGTATGTCTATGTAAGTATTCACAGTAAGTTTTCAATAAAACTACCATAACACAATTCACTATATCATATATACTACCGTATGTCGATGTAAGTATTCACAGTAAGTTTTCAATAAAACTACCATAACACAATTCACTATATCATATATACTACCGTATGTCGATGTAAGTATTCACAGTAAGTTTTCAATAAAACTACCATAACACAATTCACTATATCATATATACTACCGTATGTCGATGTAAGTATTCACAGTAAGTTTTCAATAAAACTACCATAACACAATTCACTATATCATATATACTACCGTATGTCTATGTAAGTATTCACAGTAAGTTTTCAATAAAACTACCATAACACAATTCACTATATCATATATACTACCGTATGTCTATGTAAGTATTCACAGTAAGTTTTCAATAAAACTACCATAACACAATTCACTATATCATATATACTACCGTATGTCGATGTAAGTATTCACAGTAAGTTTTCAATAAAACTACCATAACACAATTCACTATATCATATATACTACCGTATGTCGATGTAAGTATTCACAGTAAGTTTTCAATAAAACTACCATAACACAATTCACTATATCATATATACTACCGTATGTCTATGTAAGTATTCACAGTAAGTTTTCAATAAAACTACCATAACACAATTCACTATATCATATATACTACCGTATGTCGATGTAAGTATTCACAGTAAGTTTTCAATAAAACTACCATAACACAATTCACTATATCATATATACTACCGTATGTGTATGTAAGTATTCACAGTAAGTTTTCAATAAAACTACCATAACACAATTCACTATATCATATATACTACCGTATGTCGATGTAAGTATTCACAGTAAGTTTTCAATAAAACTACCATAACACAATTCACTATATCATATATACTACCGTATGTCGATGTAAGTATTCACAGTAAGTTTTCAATAAAACTACCATAACACAATTCACTATATCATATATACTACCGTATGTCGATGTAAGTATTCACAGTAAGTTTTCAATAAAACTACCATAACACAATTCACTATATCATATATACTACCGTATGTCTATGTAAGTATTCACAGTAAGTTTTCAATAAAACTACCATAACACAATTCACTATATCATATATACTACCGTATGTCTATGTAAGTATTCACAGTAAGTTTTCAATAAAACTACCATAACACAATTCACTATATCATATATACTACCGTATGTCGATGTAAGTATTCACAGTAAGTTTTCAATAAAACTACCATAACACAATTCACTATATCATATATACTACCGTATGTCGATGTAAGTATTCACAGTAAGTTTTCAATAAGACAACTATGTCACTCTAGCATCTATACTATTATATATAATATACCTTTCTATGTAGGCCATATCGCCGAACTTTCGAAATTTCGTGGAGATTTCGTGACATACATGCATTTATATATATTTATTAATATACGCCTACATTAGCGTATATTAGATGAGTACATATACACATACCTTAGCGTACATTAGATGAGTACATATTGACCTACATTAGCGTACAATAGATGAGTACATATAGACCTACATTAGCGTACAATAGATGAGTACATATAGACCTACCTTAGCGTACATTCGATGAGTACATATAGACCTACATTAGCGTACATTAGATGAGTACATATACACCTACCTTAGCGTACATTAGATGAGTACATATAGACCTACATTAGCGTACAATAGATGAGTAGATATAGATGTTTTCAAACTTAAGTCTCATTATAGTACTATAAGCTGTTGAAAAAAAATAGACCCACTATTGACACAGCATCCAACCTTCATTGGCCATAGTGGTCTCAATGCAACAATGAGACTGTAAGACTATACATCAGATCATGAAATCATTAACATAGACCGACCTATGGGTTCATTAATGACTTTATAGGACAATGTTTTATTTCCTGTGGCAGGTCTTTTGATGTGCGAAGTTCTTGGCTCTCACAGTAGCAGCAAAAGCAGCAAGAAACATCACCACCATCACCATCATAGCAGCAAGAAACATCATCACCATCACCATCATAGCAGCAAGAAACATCATCACCATCACCATCATAGCAGCAAGAAACATCATCACCATCACCATGGGCATCACCATCATCACCATCACAGCAGCAGTAAAAGTAGCAGTGGATAAAATGTAGGCTACCTCTTGTGTACAGAAGGTTCAAATACACCAAGACAGTGTTGAATGTATCTGGTAGAACTAACCTAGCAGTAATACAATGTTGAATGTATCTGGTAAATCTAACATAACAGTAATACAATGTTGAATGTATCTGGTAAATCTAACATAGCAGTAATACAATGTTGAATGTATCTGGCAAATCTAACATAGCAGTAATACAATGTTGAATGTATCTGGTAGAACTAACATAGAAGTAATACAATGTTGAATGTATCTGGTAGAACTAACATAACAATTATTGACATAGAATTTATTTAGAAAAGTACATAAAGCACAGACAACTTTGTGGAGACTTTTATAAAGTCAGAATTTGATGAGTTAATCTCCGTAGATCTTAAACCTGAGTTTTTCTTAGATTACAATTTGATAATAAAAAAAAACATAAAAAAAACTAAAAATAAAAATATTTTTTTTATTGTGAATTGTTATTCTCAGTTTCTTTTTTTTAAAAACATAATAACAGTTATTGTTTTATTGTGAGTTCCAATTTTGAAGTAAAGCAGTACAGTAACGATGTATGTAATTTGTCTCAGTACAGTAACGATATATTATATAATGTGTCTCAGTACAGTAACGATATATATAATTTGTCTCAGTACAGTAACGATATTATATTATTTGTCATTATATGTATTATATAGTCATGTATTATTTGATTAAAACGAGAAGATGTAAAATTAATATAATTATGTGAATTCTATAATGTTATTAAAATACAGTCATTAATGAAGACTCGTTGATTTTATTATTCATATATTATGATATAAGTAATTGAGTGTGGAAAGTTTAAACATGTTAATGTAGACTGGTGGTCTATTATGTATGTTTGTCTTTTTTGTACTATCTTTTCATTGTTATTTACTATCTTTGGGGCCAGAACTTGACCGTTTTGGTTGAATAACTTAGTTTTTGTTAGGGAATATAATTATATGTAAGCTTAGTTCTTAGGGAATGTACTTTAGTTTGTATATACATGGTGAGCCAATACAATTTTACCACTTTTTATATTCTTACAATTTTAAAAATTACAAAGATTTGTGTTTCATTTTCAAGAATATTAACAACGAAACACTGAATTCTCACCCAAATGGATCGAAAGCAATATACTCTGGAGGAGAGAGTGAAGATCGTGGAAGCATATTTGGAATTAAAATCGGTAACACACACTCAGCGACGATTCGCAATTGACTTTCCGGGAAGAAATCATACGTCTTCTGCAGAAGTTCAGGGAAACAGGACGTGTGACAACCGTTAAACGCATACTGAACACATACCTTCAATTTTTTCCCTTCAGAATTAAGATTTTGCAAGCTCAGACAGCAGCAAATAGAGAAGAGAGACTAACCTTTTGTAGAAACATCAGTAAACGCATTGAAGATCACCCCGTTTTGTTGGACCTGATTTTTTTCAGCGATGAAGCACATTTTCACCTCAATGAACATGTTAATAGGCAGAATATAAGATTCTGGGCCCAAACCAAACCTCATCATTATGTTATTCGCCCCTTGAGCTTTGAAAATTTGTGTATGATTAAAAAAATGGTAACATTTTACTTGCCCACCCTGTATATATATAGTTTAGGGTAGTTATAGTATTTATTTATTTATAAATCTTCGTTTTTAATTGTATAACGAAGCACAATTTAAACAAATTATTGGATGTCCAGTTGGAGTCAGTTTGCATGAATCTGATTGGCCTGTTTTTTTTATTCTCATTGGATGCGGTTGGGTAAATTTGATTGGTTAGTGATTGTTGTTTGATTTGCCCTTTAAATTCCATCCGGTCAAAGATCAATTCCTTTTCTTCGTGATCATCAAAAGAGTTGCATCTAAGTCCCTTAAGTTTAGTTTATAAATTATTATTTTTTCTTTTTTTTTTTTTGGTTTAAATATGTATGTTAAACTGTTTATTGATACTTTAACTTTGACCATTGAACATGATGCTTAAATATTATGTCAGATTGTTTAGATCAGTGGTTCTTAACCTTTTGAAGTCGGGGAGCACTTTTGATCATGACAAAAATTTGGGGAGCACCAAAATCAAGGAGTAAAAAAAAAAAAACAAATACACATACGTACGACTTTTATTGAAAATAAAAGATTATAATATAAGAGTTTAAAATTATAACATGACAAATAAATTTTTGATAAACATAAATATAATAAGTAAAAAAATAACATTGAGCAAATTTTAATTCAGAAAAATAAAAAGATTTAATGTGAAACCTGAGCTTGACGGTTTTTACAAATTTCAGTGATATTAGGCCTACTTTTAGAAATAGCTACCCTCAATTCTTCATCCAAATTAGTAAGTGTTGCTCGTTTTTTAGTTTTTATGTTGGTGACTATCGAGAAACCGAGTTCATTTAAATATCAAATATGATGTTGAAAATTGCAACAAGATTTTAAGTGCCTTCATGGAGAGAGCTGAGTATTCTTCTTGCACAAAGGTCCAAAATTCCTCCAGAACCATTTCGGAAAATTTTATTTTAAGTGTACGATCCGATGATAGGTTGATTAATTCTTCTTCTTCTTGGTATGACAACTTACTATTTGATGTATCGACCGTGGCAAAGGGATTACGTATCCAGTCATATGTTTCTACGTTTATTGATGGAAAATAAAATTCAATCTTTTCTTCTAATAAAGTTAAATGCTCTGTTACTGCTGAAATAATTTCGTCGGTAGTGTTATCATTACGAGAAGGAAAGATATCTACTTTCTTTTTCTCCAACAAACCATTTTTCAAAAAAATAACTTTTTTCCGAAAGGCTGTCAATTTGTCGGTCGATGTTAAAAATTTGTCTTTTCTTTCTTTAACTTTAAGGCTGGTATTAACACAATTTAAATAATAAAAAATATCAGCTAAATATGTCAATTTAGCTCATCAAATGTCATTTTGAAGATATTCCACAAAATCATCCATATTTTCATTTTGGAAAAAGGTCATCAATTCATCCTTCAGTTCTAAGAAACGACGTAACACTTTTCCTCTGGATAACCATCTCACTTCAGAATGCAAAAGCAAAGATTCGTACTTGGCTTCCATAGAGATGCAAAGATTTTTAAAGACGCGTATTTTTAAAGGTCTCGATTTTATGAAGTTTACCATATTTACAACTTTGTCTAGCACAGGTTTTAATGCTACTGGTAATGTTTTGGACACTAGAGATTCTCCGTGCAAAAAACAGTGAGTAGATATAATATTGGCGTTTCTTTTCTTGGCGAAAGTCACAAACCCTTTTAATGAGCCTACCATTGATGGAGCATTAGTACAAGTGAATCAAAACTTCGTTACAAAAACAGTAAAAATAGGCAAAAAAGCCGATTTTTCCCCGTTTGGACTACCTATTATAAGCATTTGTTCAGCTCAATCAGATAAAGTAAGTGAGTGAACATTAAATTTTGAGTTTCATAATTTCGCGGAGCACTTGCAACTACCTCGCGGAGCACCGGTTAAGAACCACTGGTTTAGATAGTAAATATAGCGTGGTACATTTAGATATCACTGAATTAATCATGGCGGTGGCCATATTGAATGATATGATTTTTTTGCATTGATGTAAATTATATTAATGTTTGCTTTTTCTTATTTTTATTCTGATATACATATACATTATACATTACATTAGGTCATATACATTAAGTCATATACATTAGGTCATATACATTAGGTCATATACATTAGGTCATATACATTAGGTCATATACATTAGGTCATATACATTATGTCATATACATTAGGTTATATAGCCTACATTAGGTCATATAGCCTACATTAGGTCATATACATTAGGTCATATACATTAGGTCATATACATTAGGTCATATACATTAGGTCATATACATTAGGTTATATACATTAGGTCATATACATTAGGTCATATACATTAGGTCATATACATTAGGTCATATACATTAGGTCATATACATTAGGTCATATACATTAGGTCATATACATTAGGTCATATAAAATATGCTTAGTGTTGGCCTTTTCTTGCGTTAGATCTTTTCTTGTTAGATATTCTTTTTTCTTGTTAGATCTTTTCTTGTTAGATATTCTTTTCTTGTTAGATATTCTTTTCTCGTTTTAGATATTTTCTTTTTAGATATTCTTTTTTCGTAAAAGATCTTTTCTTGTTAGATATTCTTTTCTCGTTTTAGATATTTTCTTTTTAGATATTCTTTTCTCGTGAAAGATCTTTTCTTGTTAGATATTCTTTTCTCGTGAAAGATCTTTTCTTGTTAGATATTCTTTTCTCGTTTTAGATATTTTCTTTTTAGATATTCTTTTCTCGTGAAAGATCTTTTCTTGTTAGATATTCTTTTCTCGTGAAAGATCTTTTCTTGTTAGATATTCTTTTCTCGTTTTAGATATTTTCTTTTTAGATATTCTTTTTTCGTAAAAGATCTTTTCTTGTTAGATATTCTTTTCTCGTTTTAGATATTTTCTTTTTAGATATTCTTTTCTCGTGAAAGATCTTTTCTTGTTAGATATTCTTTTCTCGTGAAAGATATTTTCTTGTTAGATATTCTTTTCTCGTGAAAGATCTTTTCTTTTTAGATATTCTTTTCTCGTGAAAGATCTTTTCTTGTAAGATATTCTTTTCTGTTGTTAGATCTTTTCTTGTTAGATATTCTGTTCTCGTGTTAGATCTTTTCTTGTTAGACAATCTTTTCTCGCGAAAGATCTTTTCTTGTTAGATATTCTTTTCGCTTGTTAGATCTTTTCTTGTTAGATATTCTTTTCGCTTGTTAGATCTTTTCTTGTTAGACAATCTTTTCTCGCGAAAGATCTTTTCTTGTTAGATATTCTTTTCGCTTGTTAGATCTTTACTTTTTAGATATTCTTTTCTCTTGTTAGATCTTTTCTTATTGTAAATCTTTTCTAGTATTTTATTTAGGACTAGAAAGTAATAGCGTTGAAGGTAATTTGATTATTGGTTTTAGATTTATCGTGTAGTAGATTAGATAGTTAAGTGCTGTTGATAGTTAATGTGAGGTTACAGTTTATTTACTTTTTTTTTGGTGGATGTGAGTTGAAGAAGAGTAGTGTCGTGGTAGGTATAGTAGTGGTGAAGGCTAGTAGTGTCGCGGTAGGTATAGTAGTAGTGAAGGCGAGTAGTGTCGCGGTAGGTATAGTAGTAGTGAAGGAGAGTAGTGTCGTGGTAGGTATAGTAGTAGTGAAGGAGAGTAGTGTCGTGGTAGGTATAGTAGTAGTGAAGGAGAGTAGTGTCGTGGTAGGTATAGTAGTAGTGAAGGAGAGTAGTGTCGTGGTAGGTATAGTAGTAGTGAAGGAGAGTAGTGTCGTGGTAGGTATAGTAGTGGTGAAGGCGAGTAGTGTCGCGGTAGGTATAGTAGTGGTGAAGGCGAGTAGTGTCGCGGTAGGTATAGTAGTGGTGAAGGCGAGTAGTGTCGCGGTAGGTATAGTAGTGGTGAAGGCGAGTAGTGTCGCGGTAGGTATAGTAGTGGTGAAGGCGAGTAGTGTCGCGGTAGGTATAGTAGTGGTAAAGGCGAGTAGTGTCGCGGTAGGTATAGTAGTGGTGAAGGCGAGTAGTGTCGCGGTAGGTATAGTAGTAGAGACGGAGAGTAGTGTCGCGGTAGGTATAGTAGTAGTGAAGGCGAGTAGTGTTGCGGTAGGTATAGTAGTGGTGAAGGCGAGTAGTGTCGCGGTAGGTATAGTAGTGGTGAAGGCGAGTAGTGTCGCGGTAGGTATAGTAGTGGTGAAGGCGAGTAGTGTCGCGGTAGGTATAGTAGTAGTGAAGGAGAGTAGTGTCGCGGTAGGTATAGTAGTGGTGAAGGCGAGTAGTGTCGCGGTAGGTATAGTAGTGGTGAAGGCGAGTAGTGTCGCGGTAGGTATAGTAGTAGTGAAGGAGAGTAGTGTCGCGGTAGGTATAGTAGTAGTGAAGGTGAGTAGTGTCGCGGTAGGTATAGTAGTGGTGAAGGTGTCACGTACCCGCTTTCTCGTCTTATCCAGTCAATGGGATATTCAAAGTTTTAATATCAAGGCTCTTAATCGTAAGGGGTATGAGCGAGATTGCGAGTAGTGATCTATGTTAAACTATCCAATGAATATCTAAGTACATAACATTCAGAAAGATAGGCCCGAGTTCAGCTTTATAATGAATAGTTTATTATAAATAAAGAAATAACAAAAGAAATATACAAGAAAGCTACATACATTAATCAAACGTGAAATCATTAGCTCTTCTTATAGGTATAAGATCACCCAAAAGAATAGCAAGAAAATAGCGACTCTGATCTTGACCTAGATCAGGAAATATTCGCTTATTACAAAGATATGAAAGAGGCATTCAAAGAAATATCCTCAATATAATAAGTCATAGTACAATAGTACAATACGATAAGGTTATAGAGTTTCAGTGTGCCAAAAGTTATCATCGTAAATCTCACTTACGCTTTTACTAATCTGAATAAAAAAACACAGTCTTGCACGGTCAGGCCTCTCTCAAGCAACTGACTAGCAAACTCGGAAAAAGTCCCCTTCTCAATCTAGCGCATGAATCTCTAAAATAACACCACCCCAAAACACTTCATGGGTCGCTCACAAAGTGTCCACTTTGGCACGTAACACCCCCACACTTCTTTGAAAAAAATTGACAATAACAAAGGCAATTTTTCTAACCAAAAATCTACTTAAACACTAGTTTCATCTTACTTAGAGAAACCTTCAAAAGAAAAACTCCTCACAATAATTCAAAGTTCATATATCATCAATAAGAATGTAATACATATCATTTTATCAAAATATCATCATTAATGTAATAATATTTTATCAAAATTTCATCAAAATTAATGTAATACATATTTTATCTAAATTCATCATTATTAATGTAATACAAATTATTTTATCAAAATTCATGTAATGCATGGCATAATATCATCAATATTAATGAAATACATATTTTATGAAAATGTCATCAATTTAATCAAAAATGCATACATAGTATTATCAGGACAAAAAAAATCCCTATATGGATACACTCTGGTATCTAAGACTTAAACCCGAGATAAAGCCTCAACAAGTTTTCAGTCAATCTTATTTTATCCAGATTGGAAACTGACTGAGTCAATTTTATCATATGGGTTTCATAATCTTGAGAGTAAACAACTAAGTCCTCCATATTATGACATGACATATTAGTCTGACCTGGTTTATCATAACAACATTATTGTATAATCCAAAAACATCAAGCAAGTTTCATGATCTAAAATTCAGTTTTGAAAATTCTCATCAATTTATTCGAGAGAGCATGTCCGCCACCACGTTATCACTCCCCTTTATATGTTTCAGAACCAGATTAAAATTCTGAAAGTACAGGCACCACCTCAATATCCTTTGATTTTTCATGCCCAGTTTAGTCACAAAAGTTAATGGGTTATGATCAGTGTATACAATCACTGGACTGACCGAAGAGTTCAAGTACACCTCAAAATGTTGGAGGGATAGAACTAAACCTACTGTTTCTTTTTCAATTGTCGAGTAATTCTGCTGATGTGAATTTAACTTCTTAGAAAAATAGGCAACAGGATGCTCAATACCTTCATCATCATCTTGCATCAAAACCGAACCAATAGCAAAATCACTTGCGTCTATAGCTAGTTTGAAAGGTTTACCAAAATCAGGGGCATTTACCACAGGAGAATTTGACAAAAATTTCTTAATGGTTTTAAATGCTTGATCACACTCAATACTCCAAACAAACTTAACATTTTTTTTCAACAGATTGGTCAGGGGCTCTGCCACGGCAGCAAAATTTTTACAAAAGCGTCTGTAATAACCTGCCATTCCTAAATATCTTCTTAACTCTTTACAATTTTTAGGAGCAGACATTTGCACAATAGCCTCCACTTTTGCAGTTACAGGCCTCACCTGTGAGTTACCCACTTGATATCCTAAATAAGTAATTGACACCTGGCAAAATTCACTTTTATTTAGGTTTACAGTCAAATTTGCTTTTGCAAGATTAGAAAAAAGCTGCGTTAGCTGTACAATATGAGTGTCAAAATCTTGGGAATAAATCACAACATCATCTATATAAGCATTACATCCTTCTATATCACAAACAATGGCATTTATCATTCTTTGAAAAGAACTGGGTGCATTCTTTAACCCAAAAGCCATACGTTTGTACTGATAAAATCCATCTGGAGTTACAAAGGCAGACATTTCTTTCGCCCGAGGTGTAAGAGGAATTTGCCAGTAACCAGCTAACAAGTCTAATTTGGTCACAAATTTTGCCCGACCAATTTTATCAATCACATCTTCAATGCGGGGCAGGGGAAAAGAATCAGTTTTGGACAGAGCATTTACTTTTCGAAAATCGGTACAAAACCGAAAAGTGTTGTCTGCCTTAGGGACTAGGATACAGGGACTACTCCAGCTACTCTGGTTTTTCTCTATTATGTCATTTTCCAGCATGTACTGAATTTCTTTATTCATGATTTTAGCCTGTTCGGGGTTTACACGATAGGGATGTTGTTTTACCGGACATGCATTTCCAACATCAATATCATGACATGCTATGTGGGTTTCCCCAGGTACATCAGGAAAAATCTCTACAAAATGTACAATCAAATCTGATAAAATTCTTTGTTTGTCCTTAGACACATGAGACAGTTTATTACCAAGATTAGCTAAAATTGTAGAATTTAACAACTTTGTGGGCTTTTCCTTACATGCCTCACCCCCACCCTTTACACCAAGATGGCCGTTCACATGATCTAAAATATAAAATATCCAATTTATAAAAAGAACGAACTCAATCAAACCAAAGAAGTGCCAGAATCTAACAGAAGTAATACAAGGGATGCACTACAAGAAGTAATACAAGGGATGCACTACAAGAAGTAATACAAGGGATGCACTACAAGAATTCAGTCCCATTGCTATAAGAGTTTTGCTAGACCGTTCCTGGACTACGCATCGATGTTGTCGGTACCCCACCAACAACACCTGATATCAACATTGGAGATGAATAAACCACGTGCAGCACGTCGTATCCTACAGGACTATAGTCCTGGTGGTCAAACTCCATCCCTTACATCACCGTACAGCAGTAGACAAAGTCACCATGATGGACAAGGAATGGCCACGTGGGCATGTCCACACAGTCACGACGCACCGACTTTTATAAATATTTTTCCCCGTCAGCCATTAGACTGTGGAAGACACTGGTCCAAGCCTCCATCACTGCCCCCTCTGTGCCGACTTTCAAATCTTCAATGTTAAAACTCCGTCTATAGTTTCTGACTCCAATAGTTATACATGTTCTGCCGATACATTTGTTCAATAGTTATACATGTTCTGCCGATAAATTTGTGATACAGTGGACAAGCCCATCTTTAAAAAGGAGTAAATATATTTTCAAATAGATGCTTAAATAAGTTAAACAGAAATATCTGAAATAAATAGTGTATAGCAGAGAGATGGACATAAAGTAAGAATTAATGGGACACAGATAAATGAAAGGATGGACAGATAGAAAGATGGATTAATAATGATCATAATGATGAGCGAACATATATATTGATGGGTGAACAGACAGAGTGATGGTTACACTGTTACTGTATGAATGGAAACTCATTTTCAAAAGTAATCTAAGTAGATGGATAGGTAGACATGATAAAAGCCATATGACATACAGACAAGATATAATTGGAATCTAACAGGAGTATACATACATACATACATACATACATAAAGGCCTTTTCACAAAGAAAAGAGCCAACTGCTAAAAGTATCCAAGAAAAAGAAACAAATAATGACAAACTACTTCATTCATGTTAAAGAACTAACTCAAACTAACAATAAGAAACAAATAATGACAAACTACTTCATTCATGTTAAAGAACTAACTCAAACTAACAATGCAAAGCACTTAGGAGTTAGGAGTAATAATAAATGATACGTTATCTTGGAATCCACATATTGATGAAGTAATTAAAAAATATAAAAAGTCATTAGGCTTCATAAAAAGGAACTTTTATAAAAGAATATAAAAAATAAAATAATATCTCACTATAATTAGAATTATACTAGAATATTCATTATACATATGTGTATGGGACCCAACAACTAGAGAAAACATTAAAAACTAAAACAAATTCAGAAAAGAGCTGCAAGTTTCATTACTAGCGAATATTCACAACTGACATGAGGAACACGAATTGTGCAATCACTAAACCTAGAAAAACTAGAGGACAGAAGGGCGAAAAGTAAAATAGTAATAATACATAAGGCATTAAAGTCTAACTTAGAAATACAACACAATAACACATCTGTTACAATGTTCAGATAAAAATAATGGGGAAAAAAAACAGGAACACACCAGGAAAACTTAACATCATTTAAAACATCAAAATGCAAGACTAGACAGACTACAGATGAGCGTAGGACACAAAATCTTCTTTATAGAAGGTGCCTCTGTGATATATAAGTTATAAAACTTATAATTTATAGACATACAGGACAGATAAATAAAGAATTTATAGACATACAGACAATATAAATATAGAATTTATAGACATACAGACAATATAAATATAGAATTTATAGACATACAGACAATATAAATATAGAATTTATAGACATACATACAAGATAAATATAGAATTTATAGACATACAGACAATATAAATATAGAATTTATAGACATACAGACAATATAAATATAGAATTTATAGACATACAGACAATATAAATATAGAATTTATAGACATACAGACAATATAAATATAGAATTTATAGACATACAGACAATATAAATATAGAATTTATAGACATACATACAAGATAAATATAGAATTTATAGACATACAGACAATATAGATATATAACTGATAGACATACAGACAATATAAATAAATAATTTATAGACATACATACAAGATAAATATAGAATTTATAGACATACAGACAAGATAAATATAGAATTTATAGACATACAGACAATATAAATATAGAATTTATAGACATACAGACAATATAAATATAGAATTTATAGACATACATACAAGATAAATATAGAATTTATAGACATACAGACACTATAGATATATAACTGATAGACATACAGACAATATAAATAAATAATTTATAGACATACATACAAGATAAATATAGAATTTATAGACATACAGACAAGATAAATATAGAATTTATAGACATACAGACAAGATAAATATAGAATTTATAGACATACAATAAATAATATTTATCTGTAAATATATTGGCAGATATACAGATATGCGCGCAAATGGAATATATTTTATCATAAATATTTATATATTTATAAATAACTATGTTGCTAAACAAGCGAGTATGAGAAAATTGACAAGTCTTAATTAGGCGTGACCTTTTCAAACGGAAGAGGTTTCCGTTCTATTTTTAAATTAGTAAACAAAAAAAGCATGCTTTTACTGGTGTTTGACAATTGATTTCGACCTTGACGGCCACTTCTAGTCTTTTAGAATTATACAAAGGATAAAAGATTAGTTATGAAAAATCCGTTTTTAACATCAACAGTGAGTAGGCGATAATTAATATTCAAGTGTTAGTCGCGTAAGGTTAAATATATCTTTGTTTACAAAATAAATTAGTCAAGAGTTGCGTTTCTTGGTTGTTAAAAAACACAATGCGTAGATTCATAAAAACAAATAACGAAAATTCTTTTCCATTAAGCAATAAGTTAGATATTAAAAAAAGGTGAAATTCATTTTTGACTTTCACAATCCATCGTTTTTTATTCAACATTTTTTGGAAATGAAATACAATTCAATCTCCTACAGCTTTTAGTACAATCAGTAACACGTTTTTTTAATTAAATGATCGAATAAGACCGGAAAATGTCTTTCGTTGCGACCTTTTATGCATATTTGTCGATATTAAATATATAAATAGATAAACAGCAGAATGATGAACAGATAGATAGCTGAACAGATAGATAGATTAATAGATAGATAGATGAATAGAAATGTAGATAGACAATCAAATGGCAGGATTGATATATAGACGCAGATAGATAGCTGTAAGTAACAGTATAGACTTTAGTCAGACATAAAAAATGGAGGAAAAAAAAGGAAATTAGACAGAAATAGTAAAAATGTGACATATTAACAAGTCTAAATGAGCCCCGACCTTTTGGGCTCAATACATACATGAACTTCCGATTTATTTCCGGCTGCAAACTTTAAATACTGTTTTCGGCTTTTTTCAAGTTTATCTTTTAGAAATATGCCAAGGTAACAAGATTAGTTATGAGTAATCCGTTTTTAACATCAAAAATGAGTAATTAATAGTCGACGTGTTAGTCGCTTTAAGGTTAATTATAATGTATTAATTTACAACTAGCATACATTAAACTAAACTATATAGGTTAGGGGTCAATGCATACATGTACTTCCGGTTTATTTCCGGTTAAATGAATGAAAACATATATCTTACATTCAAAATAAGTGATTCTTTACGTCTGACGTTCAAAATCAATCAACTTCTTTCGGCAACATCTTTTGGAAATGATTTTATCCCCTACATCTTTTCTTACTCGCAGAACAAGCAGTAAACGCAGCACATTGGCATGTCTTGTTAGTAAATGAACGAATAGGACCGGAAGTGTTGAAATGCATTGATCTTTTAAGTTCACCATGCATGCATAATCGTTAAGACTTGGCAATAGCATACATCATATAGCGTTAAATAGTACAATTGTTTATCTGAACCATAACATTTGAGAACAAATTTAAATTTTAGAGAATGGTAGATACAGTTTAGTCATTATCATCATCAATCCCATGACCGTTGTGGTCGTTGGGGGGAGCGAATGGACACCTCAGCAGTCAACTTTCTCCACTTTTGCCTATCTTGAGCTTGTCAAGAGTTGAGACAATTGTAGCCCTGTCCAATACTTGACATTGTCGAACCAGCATCTCCACTGACGGCCTCTCATACGCCTACCCTCCACCGTGCCCTGGAGGATTGTTTTTGACAGGCTAGTGTGCCGCAATACATGACCGAACCATGTCAGTTTAGTAATACATAAAAATGAATAGATTTGAAACAGACGGTAGAAGGATGGGTGGAGTTATTTCTATATGTGAGAAGAGAGAGAGAGAGAGAAAGTGAAAGAGAGAGAGAGAGAGAGAATATAGATAGTATTTAAATAGAGAGAGAGAATATAGATAGTATTTAAATAGAGAGAGAATATAGAAAGTATTTAAATAGAGAGAGAATATAGATAGTATTTAAATAGAGAGAGAGAATATAGATAGTATTTAAATAGAGAGAGAATATAGATAGTATTTAAATAGAGAGAGAATATAGATAGTATTTACATTTTTTTTAAACATTAAAGTTTCCTTTGATCTAAATGAATATTTCGGCAATCTAATCACCGCTGTTGTAATAATTTGATGTAACAGTAACACAGTCTAATGTTGTACTGAATGAAAATTAATTAAACACATATTGATGACGTCATTATTGTGTACGCTGTTGCCCTTCAGGTGAATAGCCTCAAAGTACAGACGACTTTTTCAACAAGGGGAAACAATGAATGCATAGGTAAACTTGTCTCTTAGTTGTTCAAATCTTTACGACATACAACAATACATCTTTACGACATACTAAACAACCAAAAACTACCAAAAGTACGTTTTATTGTGTAAGGAGGTCATCTATTAATAGAACAGAAAAATACCCACAAGCAAATACTGAGATAAATACTTCAACGGTAATTGGTTTCTTATTATCAGTCGAAAATCCACTTGAAAGACAGATCAAATGTTTAAAGAAAAAACAACCGTAAAGAATAAAAAGGAATAGAGCTACTTTGTTTAACTTGAGGCTGAATAGGAGAAGTTGCCTTATAAAAGTAAGAGTTGAGCGAAGAGGCCATCAGTTACTCATCAACACCTACAGTTCCTACAGCCATCAGTTACTCATCAACACCTACAGTTCCTACAGCCATCAGTTACTCATCAACACCTACAGTTCCTACAGCCATCAGTTACTCATCAACACCTACAGTTCCTACAGCCATCAGTTACTCATCAACACCTACAGTTCCTACAGCCATCAGTTACTCATCAACACCTACAGTTCCTGCAGCTGACAAGTTTTCTGACGTCTTGGTTTTTCTCTGTATTTCGTCGCTTATTGAACAAATTTCATTTCAACAATGAAGGTTGCTGTCATCATCGTTGCCTTATGTTTTTGTAAGTAGTTTTTATAAGTAACAAATTGTACTCTGCTGTGGCGTCTTCCATACTAAAGTTTATATTATGTCCTACAGAGGTAAGTGTAAGTCTAGTCTCACATTATGATGAATGTTTTAAAAATTACTATGCGAATTTGTCTGTTTTTTTTACTAGTTCAGTACTTGTACTAATGCCAGTCAATTTTTTCTCCATATGTTTTCATCAACGGTACGAATACTAAATTATGTTGAATGTAAAAATATTCTACTCAATTAAATTGACCAAAGCGGGCAGCAGTGATATTCCTGATTCTCGTCTTAAAGCTTATGAGCTTATAACATAAGCTTCACAAATATGTCGATCGCCTAATGTAAAGTACATCGTTGCCAGATGTAAAGCCGACCATTGTTTAATGTAAAGTTGTTGATTCACCGATTCACCTAATGTAAAGCTGTTGATTCACCTAATGTAAAATGTTGATTCACCTAATGTAAAGTTGTTGATTCACCTAATGATCAGTAGTTGATTCACCTAATGTAAAGTTGTTGATTCACCAAACGTAAAGTAGTTGATTCACCTAATGTAAAGTTGTCGATTCACCTAATGTAAAGTTGTCAATTCACCTAATGTAAAGTTGTCAATTCACCTAATGTAAAGGTGTCAATTCACCTAATGTAAAGTTGTCAATTCACCTAATGTAAAGTTGTCAATTCACCTAATGTAAAGTTGTCAATTCACCTAATGTAAAGTTATCGATTCACCTAATGTAAAGTTGTTGATTAACCTAATGTAAAATGTTGATTCACCTAATGTAAAGTTATCGATTCACCTAATGTAAAGTTGTCGATTCACCTAATGTAAAATGTTGATTCACCTAATGTAAAGTTATCGATTCACCTAATGTAAAGTTGTCGATTCACCTAATGTAAAATGTTGATTCACCTAATGTAAAGTTATCGATTCACCTAATGTAAAGTTGTCGATTCATCTAATGTAAAGTTGTCAATTCACCTAATGTAAAGTTGTCAATTCACCTAATGTAAAGTTGTCAATTCACCTAATGTAAAGTTGTCAATTCACCTAATGTAAAGTTGTCAATTCACCTAATGTAAAGTTGTCAATTCACCTAATGTAAAGTTGTCAATTCACCTAATGTAAAGTTGTCAATTCACCTAATGTAAAGTTGTCGATTCACCTAATGTAAAGTTGTCGATTCACCTAATGTAAAGTTGTCGATTCACCTAATGTAAAGTTGTCGATTCATCTAATGTAAAGTTGTCAATTCACCTAATGTAAAGTTGTCGATTCACCTAATGTAAAGTTGTCGATTTACCTAATGTAAAGTTGTCAATTCACCTAATGTAAAGTTGTCAATTCACCTAATGTAAAGTTGTCAATTCACCTAATGTAAAGTTTTCAATTCACCTAATGTAAAGTTGTCAATTCACTTAATGTAAAGTTGTCAATTCACCCAATGTAAAGTTGTCAATTCACCCAATGTAAAGTTTTCAATTCACCTAATGTAAAGTTGTCAATTCACTTAATGTAAAGTTGTCAATTCACCCAATGTAAAGTTGTCAATTCACCCAATGTAAAGTTGTCAATTCACCTAATGTAAAGTTGTCAATTCACCTAATGTAAAGTTGTCAATTCACCTAATGTAAAGTTGTCAATTCACCTAATGTAAAGTTGTCAATTCACCTAATGTAAAGTTGTCAATTCACCTAATGTAAAGTTGTCAATTCACCTAATGTAAAGTTGTCAATTCACCTAATGTAAAGTTGTCAATTCACCTAATGTAAAGTTGTCGATTCACCTAATGTAAAGTTGTCAATTCACCTAATGTAAAGTTGTCAATTCACCTAATGTAAAGTTGTCGATTCACCTAATGTAAAGTTGTCGATTCACCTAATGTAAAGTTGTCGATTCACCTAATGTAAAGTTGTCGATTCACCTAATGTAAAGTTGTCAATTCACCTAATGTAAAGTTTTTGATTCACCTAATGTAAAGTTGTCAATTCACCTAATGTAAAGTAATTGTTTGCCTAACGTTAAGTTGTTGATTTGCCTGATAGAAGTAGTTGATTTGCCTGATAGAAGTAGTTGATTTGCCTGATAGAAGTAGTTGATTTGCCTGATAGAAGTAGTTGATTTGCCTGATAGAAGTAGTTGATTTGCCTGATAGAAGTAGTTGATTTGCCTGATAGAAGTAGTTGATTTGCCTGATAGAAGTAGTTGATTTGCCTGATAGAAGTATTTATTTGCCTGATAGAAGTATTTATTTGCCTGATAGAAGTATTTGATTTGCCTGATAGAAGTATTTATTTGCCTGATAGAAGTATTTATTTGCCTGATAGAAGTATTTATTTGCCTGATAGAAGTATTTATTTGCCTGATAGAAGTATTTATTTGCCTGATAGAAGTATTTATTTGCCTGATAGAAGTATTTGATTTGCCTGATAGAAGTATATATTTGCCTGATAGAAGTATTTATTTGCCTGATAGAAGTAGTTGATTTGCCTGATAGAAGTAGTTGATTTGCCTGATAGAAGTAGTTGATTTGCCTGATAGAAGTATTTATTTGCCTGATAGAAGTATTTATTTGCCTGATAGAAGTATTTATTTGCCTGATAGAAGTATTTATTTAATAACTCAATGATTTTTTATCTATTTTTTAAAGGTCTGCTACTGTCTGAAGTTCTTGCGAAACACAGCAGCAGCAAGAAGCATCATCATCATCACCATCATCACCATCACAGCAGCAAAAGTAGTAGCAAGAAACACCATCACCATCACCACCATCACCACAGCAGCAGCAAGAAACACCACCATCATCATCATCATCATCATCATCACAGTAGCAAGAGCAGCAGTGGATAACTATTTAGTTATGTAGTTCAGTGGTGAAATAGTTTGTTGATATATTCAGTGTCTGTACTACTGTACTTTGATGTTAACTTATAAACATATCTATTGTACATCTATGTAGAGTTTTATAATACTAAGTCTTTATATGTTTACATGAAATAAAAGATCAAATATTAATGAATGTATTAGAAAGAGAGAGAGAGAGAGAGAGAGTCAGAGAGAGAGAGAGAGAGAGAGAGAGAGAGAGAGAGAGAGAGAGAGAGAGAGAGTCAGAGAGAGAGAGTGAGAGAGAGAGAGAATTATAGCTATGACCCAATAGCATGTAAGGATCAAGTAGGAAATCAAAGTTTTGTTAATTAGTTTTTGGTTGGAAATTCATCTTTCTGGTAATGTAAAGTAATATGTTAGTTTTTCTTTTAAGTAGGGCCTAGGCTCTATAGCCTACACTCTATCGCCTAGACTCTATAGCCAACACTCTATAGCGAACACTCTATAGCCAACTATGTAATTTAGAATAATGTTACTGTGTAATTTAGTATATTATAGTAGTTATTTAATTTAGTATAATGTGAATGTGTAATTTAGTATAATGTGAATATTTAATTCAGTAAAATGTTATTCTGTGCTATTTACATTGTACATCTATGTATGAATTACAAGATAAACTAAACTTTTCCCCACCATTCTCTGATTATTGCATTGAAAAAGTATTATTTATTGTACAAATAAAATGTTTCCATGAACCTATTAAAGAGTGTAGAATGGTTTAAACTTAAACTCAGCATTTGTTGTATTTATTTTTTTATGAATGTTAAATTATTTTCTATAGTAATGTATGTATCTCTGATATTTTCTAGAGATTCCCCAAAGTGATTCCATGTTTTGATATAATTAGGAAACAAGGCGAACAAATTATGAAACCGGGTATACACATAAATCTACATTAAAGAAAATAATTGAAAGCAAGAGATACTTTTCGCTTACAATTTTAATGGTCATTCAATATGAAACTCGACTAAGACAGTGCCAGTAATCAGGGAGAAATAAAATATCGAACCAATATAGCAAAATAATCGGCGCTTGCGATTTTACCATCGTTCCAGTTGACGGCAGTGCCAAGAGTTGAATATCTAAACACTGGGAAAGCTGAATTCTGTTCCCAAACGCAGCCGCCATTTGTGTTGTCAATGGCAACAAACCAGCCAACATCGTTAGAACAACTTCCGTAGGAACGATTCATAAAAAATGTCCTGCGAAGGGAGCCGTCCTGATGTCCCACAATGCTGCAGTAATTCGAGTCAATATTTTTAATATTAGACCACGAAGAATCCTTGACCCTGGATTTGTCCAACCAGTTCATGTAGTTAGAACCAGCGGCATCAAATATCACGTAGTTGACCTTGACATTATTCTTGTACACAACTAAAGCAACTTCAGAGATTCCAGTCCAGTTGTCCAGAATAAAATCATTTCTATAGTGGCTAGAACATGGTAATGACTTACCAACCTGTGGAATGAAAAGTTCAGGTCAAGTTTTGACTAAAATTAACGAATAGAGCATTTGCAATAGGCGTGGCTTAGGTTTCAGATTGACTAAGTAAGTAGCAGCCATGATGGTGATGATGTGGAAAAACGTTGTTATTTAACATGTCTATTTTACATGCAAAATATAAGGAATTTGTTTATCTAAATTTGGATATTTAACTGTGATACTAATCCTTATTAGTCTGTTCACGAAGAAAACAAGATTTCAGGCTTTTATAGATTTTCAATAACTCTTGTGAAATATTGCACAGCCTGCCCTATGCTTTACATTTAGATAGATCTAGTAAGTTTAAGGCTAACTTTCGACAATCGACATCTTCAATTGAATATTCTGCACTTACGGAACCTATTTTTTTATGGTTTAAATTTTAGATTTGAATGTTAATTTTTATCGCATGAAAGTGTTTTATATATTGTTTACGTCATAGTGTTGAAATAAGGAAATTTATAAATAAATCCTTCTCAAGCCTATATTAATACGGCTGCCATTTATCACCACTAAACAAAGTAAACAAACATCACGTGCTTTTTGTCGCGTGATTGCAAATGCTCTATAGTTCGTCAATTTAACTAGCCTGTATTCAATTCTATTCAGGCAATGAACGCTCAGATATGTCATTGTTTAATCTCACTCAATCTACAATAATCATGGTTAAGTTGGAAAATTATTTAGCACAGAACAACAAACAATGGACAGAAATTAATATAAAAGGGCGTGTGAAAGTAACGTTCACAAGTTTCTGTGCCCAGGGCATACCAGGGGATTGTGTGTCCTGACCTTTGCCCCAACTAATTATAGTACCATTCAGAGCTGGGTAGACTTAGGCACAACCTCCGTACCCGGGGAAAAATCCTAACCTTCACCAGGATTCGAACCCAGGGCCTTTAGCACACCAGTCGAACATTTCCGCTCGTCTACCGTACCCTATTACATATGATGTAATATAATATAATATAATATATTTAATTTAATTTAATATAATTTAATATATTTCAAAAGATAAAATAAACAAATAGACGTCATCAATATTTTTAGACATACTGAACCTGTTTGCAGCCAATCGGAACATTGCTCGGAATCTCCAGACCGTCTTTATATGCGTAATAAACAGACTGTCCAGTATTGGCAGTACCACGGAAAGCTAATTTCCATTCACTCTGAGACATTGCATCAGCATTGCAAGTGTTTGCACCTGCATTATTGCACTGCAAGATAAAAAAACAATGTCTTATGTTCTTCATCTCAAAATTGCAGTAAAGGGCAAAATATTGTAACTGTAAGGCCTTAAGTTTAATGGAATAAATTGAAATATTGTAAGGCCTTAAGTTTAATGCAATAAATTGCAATATTGTAAGACCTTAAGTTTAATGCAATAAATCGAAATATTGTAAGACCTTAAGTTTAATGGAATAAATCGAAATATTGTAGGCCTAAGATCTTAAGTTCAATGCAATAAATCGAAATATTGTAAGTCCTTAAGTTTAATGCAATAAATCGAAATATTGTAGGCCTAAGATCTTAAGCTTAATGGAATAAATTGAAATATTGTAAGACCTTAAGCTTAATGGAATAAATTGAAATATTGTAAGACCTTAAGTTTAATGCAATAAATCGAAATATTGTAAGACCTTAAGCTTAATGAAATAAATTGAAATATTGTAAGACCTTAAGTTTAATGGAATAAATTGAAATATTGTAATTTAAAGACCTTAAGTTTAATGGAATAAATCGAAATATTGTAAGACCTTAAGCTTAATGGAATAAATTGAAATATTGTAAGACTTAAGTTTAATGGAATAAATTGAAATATTGTAAGACCTTAAGTTTAATGGAATAAATTGAAATATTGTAAGTCCTTAAGTTTAATGGAATAAATTGAAATATTGTAAGACCTTAAGTTTAATGGAATAAATTGAAATATTGTATTAAGACCTTAAGTTTAATGGAATAAATCGAAATATTGTAAGACCTTAAGTTTAATGGAATAAATCGAAATATTGTAAGACCTTAAGTTTAATGGAATAAATTGAAATATTGTAAGACCTTAAGTTTAATGGAATAAATCGAAATAATGTAAGACCTTAAGTTTAATGGAATAAATCGAAATATTGTAAGACCTTAAGTTTAATGGAATAAATTGAAATATTGTAAGACCTTAAGTTTAATGGAATAAATTGAAATATTGTAAGACCTTAAGTTTAATGGAATAAATTGAAATATTGAATTAAGACCTTAAGTTTAATGGAATAAATCGAAATATTGTAAGACCTTAAGTTTAATGGAATAAATCGAAATATTGTAAGACCTTAAGTTTAATGGAATAAATTGAAATATTGTAAGACCTTAAGTTTAATGGAATAAATCGAAATAATGTAAGACCTTAAGTTTAATGGAATAAATCGAAATATTGTAAGACCTTAAGTTTAATGGAATAAATTGAAATATTGTAAGACCTTAAGTTTAATGGAATAAATTGAAATATTGTAAGACCTTAAGTTTAATGAACTAAATCGAAATATCGCCCCATTGCACAGTTGTGATCTACTTAGCAGACCTACCATCTTCATAAAAAAATTAGATATTTCAAAACCTACTAATTAACACAGTATTCCACACAGTATCCAGTATTATTTAAAAGGGGAACAATATCAAAATGTTAAGAAGACTTTTTTGTTTTTGATACACCAAGAATCGACAAGTCTTAACGTGTATGCATGCATAAAAGTTCACAAGAAAAAACATTTTCGGTCGAATTCGATCATTGTATTCGAAACATGTCTGTGTGCTAGGTTACTGGTTGTACGAACATTTGTTGGGGATTAAAGTTTCTTTCATTTCCAAAAGATGTTTACAAAAGAAAACAATGTTTTGTGAAAGTCAGAAGTGAATAATCACCTTTTTATAATATCAAACTTATTGCCTAATGCAAAATAATTGTTGTTATTCGTTTTTATGAATACGAATTTTGTTTTTCAATAACCAAGAAAACGCAACTCTTGACTAATTTATTTTATAAACAAGCTACATGCGACTATGACTAACACTTGTGTATTAATTATCGCCTACTCACTTTTGATGTTAAAAACGGACTCCTCATAACTAATATTGTACCCTTTGTATAATTCTAAAAGACTAGAACTAGCCGTCGAGGTTGAAATCAACTGTCAATAACCAGCAAAAGCATGCTTTTTTGTTTACGGAAATGCCTAAAATAATTAAACATTTAAAAATAGAACCGGAAGTTTACGATCACACCAGTTCAAAAGGTCACGCCTAATTAAGACTTGTCCATAAAATGTTCAAATTTGGGCGTAAACTTGTCATCATTTTCAAACCGACAAATTAAAAGAAAGATATTATTTCATTATTTTCTAGACAACAAAGCTGAATATCTCTGATATGTCATCGGTGATTGGCTGCGGGAACAACACGCCATATCCTTTCCGCTGGCTATTAAGTGTGAAATTTACATTAGGAAAAAAATGTATCGCTTTGATACAGATGCCAATTCTGTGCAAATAGTCTGACTGAAGGTGTCACTGACAACAATAAAAAACAAATGCCACTAGAGTGGAAAAAAAATGTCCTTTTCATTAGTCGATAAGTCTCTTTTTTCTGGATCTGGTTGATCTGAAGTTTCTTTTAACATCTATCATATCTAATAGTGTCAAATATCATATCTAATAGTGTCAAATATCATATCTAATAGTGTCAAATAAATTTGGACTACTAGATCTAGCTACTAACACTAACAGCTATCCAATTCAATAATAGTTGAATAAATATAGACTTCTGGCTAGATCTAGCAAAAATAGCCTTTCTAATATATTATAGATCTCTCCACTTTAACAGTGTCTATAAATCTGAGCTATCCAGACTTCTAATTGATTTCTACCTTGTCTGTTTCTGCCAATGTTTTGTTGATATTCTTCAATACTGAGATGACATTCTCCTCCAATAAATCAACGGCTTCTAATACGTCACAAACTTCCAGGCCATTGATCGGTTGAATGATCAAAACTGAAATTGTAAATAATACAAGCAACTAATGTTACAATACAAGCAACTAATGTTACAATACAAGCAACTAATGTTACAATACAAGCAACTAATGTTACAATACAAGCAACTAATGTTACAATACAAGCAACTAATGTTACAATACAAGCAACTAATGTTACAATACAAGCAACTAATGTTACAATACAAGCAACTAATGTTACAATACAAGCAACTAATGTTACAATACAAGCAACTAATGTTACAATACAAGCAACTAATGTTACAATACAAGCAACTAATGTTACAATACAAGCAACTAATGTTACAATACAAGCAACTAATGTTACAATACAAGCAACTAATGTTACAATACAAGCAACTAATGTTACAATACAAGCAACTAATGTTACAAAACAAGCAACTAATGTTACAATACAAGCAACTAATGTTACAATACAAGCAACTAATGTTACAATACAAGCAACTAATGTTACAAAACAAGCAACTAATGTTACAATACAAGCAACTAATGTTACAATACAAGCAACTAATGTTACAATACAAGCAACTAATGTTACAATACAAGCAACTAATGTTATAATACAAGCAACTAATGTTACAATACAAGCAACTAATGTTACAATACAAGCAACTAATGTTATAATACAAGCAACTAATGTTACAATACAAGCAACTAATGTTACAATACAAGCAACTAATGTTACAATACAAGCAACTAATGTTATAATACAAGCAACTAATGTTACAATACAAGCAACTAATGTTACAATACAAGCAACTAATGTTACAATACAAGCAACTAATGTTACAATACAAGCAACTAATGTTACAATACAAGCAACTAATGTTACAATACAAGCAACTAATGTTACAATACAAGCAACTAATGTTACAATACAAGCAACTAATGTTACAATACAAGCAACTAATGTTACAATACAAGCAACTAATGTTACAATACAAGCAACTAATGTTACAATACAAGCAACTAATGTTACAATACAAGCAACTAATGTTACAATACAAGCAACTAATGTTACAATACAAGCAACTAATGTTACAAAAAAAGCAACTACATACCTAGTGTACACAAAATGAAACATACACACAGGCCTACCTAGTGTACACAAAATGAAATATACACATACCTAGTGTACACAAAATGAGACATACACATGCCTAGTGTAAACAAAGTGAAACATGCACATACCTAGTATACACAAAATGAAACATACACATAGGCCTACCTAGTGTACACAAAATGAAACATACACATACCTAGTGTACACAAAATGAAACATACACATACCTAGTGTACACAAAATGAAACATACTCATAGGCCTAACTAATATACACAAAATGAAACATAAACATACCTAGAGTACACAAAATGAAACATACACATACCTAGTGTACACAAAATGAAACATACACATACCTAGTGTACACAAAATGAAACATACATATACCTAGTGTACACAAAATGAGACATACACATGCCTAGTGTAAACAAAGTGAAACATGCACATACCTAGTATACACAAAATGAAACATACACATAGGCCTACCTAGTGTACACAAAATGAAACATACACATACCTAGTGTACACAAAATGAAACATACAAATACCTAGTGTACACAAAATGAAACATACACATACCTAGTGTACACAAAATGAAACATACAAATACCTAGTGTACACAAAATGAAACATACATATACCTAGTGTACACAAAATGAAACATACACATACATAGTGTACACACAATGAAACATACACATGCCTAGTGTAAACAAAGTGAAACATACACATACCTAGTGTACACAAAATGAAACATACACATAGGCGTACCTAGTGTACACAAAATGAAACATACACATACCTAGTGTACACAAAAAAAAACATACACATACTTAGTGTACACAAACGAAACATACATATACCTAGTGTACACAAATGAAACGTACACATACCTAGTGTACACTAAATGAAACATACACATACCTAGTGTACACAAATGAAACATACACGAACTATTTGATACATGACACACGCACAGTGTGAGACGAACAATACATTATTACATTTTATTGTGAATGCAACAGTTTACATTCCATTTCATTGTGAAGTTAACAGTTCACATTTCATTTCATTGTGAAGTTAACAGTTAATATTTCATTAATTTTGTGTAGTTAAAATTTAACATTTCATTATGCAGTTAACAGTTTACATTTCATTATGAAGTTAACAGTTTACATTTCATTCTGAAGTTTACAGTTTACATTTCATAATGAAGTTAACAGTTAACATTTCATTATGAAGTTACCAGTTTACATTTCATTATGAAGCTAACAGTTTACATTTCATTATGAAGCTAACAGTTTACATTTCATTATGAAGTTAACAGTTTAAATTTTCATTATGAAGTTAACAGTTTACATTTCATTATGAAGTTAACAGTTTACATTTCATTATGAAGTTAACAATTTACATTTCATTATGAAGTTAATAGTTTACATTTCATTATGAAGTTAACAGTTTACATTTCATTATGAAGTTAACAGTTTACATTTCATTATGAAGTTAACAGTTTACATTTCATTATGAGGTTAACAGTTTACATTTCATTATGAAGTTAACAGTTTACATTTCATTATGAAGTTAACAGTTTACATTTCATTATGAAGTTAAAAGTGTAGCATTAATGTTTCTATGTTTCTCATCGGACTGCGCATGTCTGTTACGTCACTGTGGTCAGATAAGAAACGTATATACATCACTGATCTACATGTACAAAGCAAACATATTTGTATAGAGCATTTGCAATCTCGTGGTGACAAATGGCAGCCGTATTACTATTGGCTTAAGAAGATTTTATTTTTAAATGTCATCACTTCAACAATATGACGTAAAAATATATATAAAGCTGTCATGCGATGAAAATTAGTAGTCAATGCTAAAATTTAAACCATTAAAAATCAATGGAATAGGTTCCTTGCAGAATATTTCATTGAAGATGTTGATTGTCAAAAGTTAGCCTTTAACTTACTATCTGAAAGTAAAGCATTTGGCAGACTGTGCAATGTTTTACAAAAGCTATTGAAAAACTATAAAAGCCTAAAATCTGGTTTACTTCGTGGACTATTACTGACTAGTATCACAGTTAAATATCAATATTTATGCAAACACATTCCTTATATTTTGGGTGTAAAATACACATGGTAAAGAACAATTTTTGTCCACCATTACCACCATCATGGCCGCTATTTACATTATTACATCACCAAGACACGTAAGCCACGCGATTGCAAATGCTCTATAGTTTTTTTTAACACTAACCTATATAGGTAAAAATCCAACAGAAGTCCACCATGGCGATGAGTTTAATTCAATGTAGATTTATCTACAATACAAAGCATCATGTTTTCACTTATACAAATATAAAATAACATGCCTAGAAATGAATGTTGTTAGGTATTGTCAGATACCTCTTCAGATAATACTGGAACCTTTAGAAAAAAACGGACATTTTCCCGTCCTACCATTCCCGGGAATCCTCCCAGTGGAACAATGTAAATAATAACATTGTGTTCTACATGTCCGATATTTCTTTTATTTTTTAACGGACAGTCTTCTTTTGAAATACCGGACAGTCTGCTGAAATACCGGACAGTCTGCTGAAATACCGGACAGTCTGCTGAAACACCGGACAGTCTGCTGAAACACCGGACAGTCTGCTGAAATACCGGACAGTCTGCTGAAATACCGGACAGTCTGCTGAAATACCGGACAATCTGCTGAAATACCGGACAGTCTGCTGAAATACCGGACAGTCTGCTGAAATACCGGACAGTCTGCTGAAATATCGGACAGTCTGCTGAAACACCGGACAATCTGCTGAAATACCGGACAGTCTGCTGAAATACCGGACAGTCTGCTGAAATACCGGACAGTCTGCTGAAATATCGGACAGTCTGCTGAAACACCGGACAGTCTGCTGAAATAGGCTACCGGACAGTCTGCTGAAATACTGGACAGTCGGCTGAAATACCGGACAGTCTGCTGAAACACCGGACAGTCTGCTGAAATACCGGACAGTCTGCTGAAATAGGCTACCGGACAGTCTGCTGAAATACCGGACAGTCTGCTGAAATACCGGACAGTCTGCTGAAACACCGGACAGTCTGCTGAAATACCGGACAGTCTGCTGAAATACCGGACAGTCTGCTGAAATACCGAACAGTCTGCTGAAATATCGGACAGTCTGCTGAAATATCGGACAGTCTGCTGAAATACCGGACAGTCTGCAGAAATATCGGACAGTCTGCTGAAATACCGGACAGTCTGCTGAAATACCGGACAGTCTGCTGAAATATCGGACAGTCTGCTGAAAAACCGAACAGTCTGCTGAAATACCGGACAGTCTGCTGAAATACCCTAAATGCCGTAGCTTATAGTCTTTAAAACATACACAGGGAACTTGTTTTACAGAAACTCAGGGCCATACATTTATTTACTGTGACCTACATAGAAAATATTTCGTAAAAAAAAAATGGTTAAGATATTATTTTGCATTTGTTTAAAAAAGACAAAAAAATAAAAATAATAAACGTCTTTCTACGTACCTAACACGTGAGACACTAAAACAAATATAGTCCATGGTTACGGCAAGCATCCCATATATAACAGCTGTGTATCCTTACGCGCATAAGTAATTAAACACGTGGGAGGAAAAAAAATAGCCAACAGGTGTACTATTTGAATGTTATATAGATTGTTCTTTTAATTCTTGAATAGAACTTTTATAATCTATTGAACAACTTACAAATTAATAAATCTAAAAGAAAGGTGTACTCACCGACAACAGACAGACATACAGAAAGAGTCTTCACATTCATTTTACAATTGTCAAACAACTAAACATATTATGCCCATAATTATATATATATATATAGGGCCTATATATATTGTATAAATCTATTGTATATAAGTGAATTGAAAGACAAATAAAAAGATGGATGATGAGACGAATAAAATGATAGACAGAGATAAACAAATAGGAAGAGAGAGACAGAGGGGGGGGGGGTAGCTTAGTAAAACACATTTGATAATTCTAATGCTACACACATAGAGATACAAATATATAGATATAGATCTATAGCTACATAGATCGATAGATACATGGATAGACCAATAGTAATATACATATACAAATATCTAGACGTACACATAGAGTATAGAGACATAGATAGAGTCTTAAATTTAGATAAATAGACAGCATAGGCGCCCGCAGGGGGGGGGGGGGCAAGGGGGGGGGGCACTTGCCCCCCCTGGAAAAGTAACCCCCCCCCCCCCCCCCCCCGAATGATAGATAAAAAAAAATTTGGACTAAAATAGACAAAAAAAAATAATTAAAACATTTATAATTAATTGTAACAACTGTGACTCCTTCCATTGTCATATCGATCTCATTATCTTTGTGGATTAATCAGGTATACCACATTGATAATTTTGATAGTGAAGCCTTGAGTTAGTTTGATTTTCGGAAAACGCGAGAATACAAAAGTAGCCAAAATTTCATCGACTTGTTACCTTGCCGTATGCCTTACTAGTTTTGCTAACATTACCAGCAACAACATGTACGGTGGAGCGATCGTTCAGCACATTCGTCGGCATTTTACGTCTCGAGAGACGATTCATTTCCCTTGCAGGCCCTCATGTGGCTAAAGAGGCCAATCCTGGACGTACAGGCACGGTCACACTTGCTGCAGTTGAATGTAGCGGAGTGGACCACATTTTTCTCCACTGTCTTTTTCCTGGCGCGCTCCTCTCCCGCAAGCCTGAAACCTTCTTTGATTCCTGCCCTCCAAGTGGGCCTATCCTGCGCCATGATCTCCCCACTGTTTGGGTCAATTTGGAGTTGTTTCATATCTCTTTTGCAGACATCCGCAAATCTCAGTTTTGGACGTCCAGCAGGTCTCTGTCCCGAAGCAAACGTTCCATATAGAATGTCCTGTGGAAGTCGACCCTGTGGCATTCGGCGTACATGACCTAGCCAGCTGAGACGTCTGTTACTGAGAGTAATACGGATGTCTTGACACTCTGCTCTACGTAGGACCTCTGCGTTTGAAACCCTGACCTGCAATCTTATATCTAAAATGAATCTGAGACACCTAAGGTAAAAGGTGTTCAGTTTTCTCTCCTCCCAGGAATATGTGCTCCATATCTCACAGCCGTACAGCAGGGTAATCAGAACGCATGTTCGATAAACTAGTGACTTAGTGGAGCGTGTGAGCAGTGAGTTCATCCAGACTCGTTTTTTTTTTTGTTAAATCTTGCCATAGTGCCCATGGCTTTAGCTATTCTACTATTTATCTCGCCATCTAGGAGAACACTGCTTGAGATTTTGGCTTTGAGCCTGTTTAGATTGAAGAGCTTTCCAGATCTGCTTGTGTGAAGGTAGACACCCTCGTTGCAGTCTCCATAAGCATAGTGCAGTAGACACGAGAAAAATATTCCAAACAAGGTGGGTGCAAGTACGCAGTCTTGTTTAACACCGCTGCGGACTTCAAAGGGCTCTGATTAAACTTCACTGTGCACCTGGTTTTCTAAAAAAAAACAGGCAATGAAAGAGCAGTTTTTGGAGGGAATCCTATTTTTGCCAGGAGTTTGAGGAGTCCACTTCTGCTGACCATATCAAATGCTTTAGTGAGATCAACGAAAGCAATGTATAATTTATTATACTTATTCATCTTATTCATCTCGCGGAACCTCTCTTGTAGCAGTCGAATGGAGGAGATCATGTCTATAGTGGATAAGTCGCTTCTGAAACCGCACTGAGACTATGGATAGACTCTAGATGACAGCACCTGCAGCCTTGATATTGCCTCTTGCAAAGATCTTACCAACTATGCTCAAGAGGGAGATTCCTCTGTCTTTTTGCAGTCGCTGCGGTCCCCTTTGTTCTTATATAATGTAACGAAATCTGCTAAATCGTTGTGTGACGCATTTTATGGTATAGATACGTAGTAATCATACAAACTGAGTAGTTATTGTGATGCTTTAAAATATACATATAACTTCTTTAGTCATATAATATTTATATAACTTTCAAATACTTTTTACAGTTTGATCATTTTAATGTTATAAATGTAAGCCATTAATTTTTTTTTATAAAAGAAAAAAAGTACAGAAATATTAGCTCAAATGAAACGAAATAATTATCTCCCTTTAATTAACAAATGTTTCTACGTTTGATTCAATAGTGATGCCGAACAAGTTCTGTTTTGTGATATAACAAATTTTACTGATTATTATTATTTCTTTATATACATTCAACATTGTGGTATTCATAACAAGATTTAATTATTAGAGGATTAAAATAATTTACGTTAAACAGTTGTAAATAAACATTTCCTGCATTAATTGTTTTGTCCATTTAAGGAGTTTATATTTAAAACATTAATAATTACAGAAATTACATGATATAGTGTTATTAAATAAGTCTCTTATATTTCTAAATTAATAATACAAATAAATGTGTTTTAGAATTAATTATAGGCCTATTATATGTTTAATTAAAATTAAGTTGGGGGGCGGTGAGCGGTAAGATTTTAAAAGGGTGCGGTGAGCCGAAAAAGGTTGAAAACCTATGGCTTAGATCTACAATGTCAGATGAACGTCTGTCAAGGTTGTGCATGTTGTTAGTACACAGAGACAAAGTGAACAGCAACAAAAAAGAGTTTATGGACAAAATTGTAGATATGTTTGGTAGCGATAACAGACCTCCAGTTCTTGTTTAAATAATACATTTTATTTTAAATTTACGTTGTAATATTGTTTGTTTAAAGTAAGTTTTTTTGTATGGTTTACGTCTATTATATTGTGCTAATAAAAAATGTGTTGCTGCAGTATGCACTTCATTACTACAGTGTACTACAATTACTACAGTGTTCTGTCCATTCACCATACAAATGCGCTCAGTAAATTAAAACTACATTAAAACATTACTAAAAATATTTTGCCCCCCCCCCCTATGTAATAAATCGAGAAATGTAAAGACACAGCGTATAATTGTACTCAGACTTTATTATGTAATGAAGACTAGTACATTCAAAATGGTAGAACAAGGACGTCGCTAACATACTAGGGGATTATGGGTAAACAACAAAAGGGGCAGCACTCTCACAGTTCACACAATGGAAAACAACACAACAAATAGACATAATGGTTGCAACATTCCTCCTCCTTTAATTTCTAGGTGGCCCAAGATCCAAATCGTTCTGGAACACGCCTAGTACGACCTGATGTTCGACGTACTGGGGATACAGGTGACATCTGATTTTCCAGTGATGGTATTGGTATGTCCGAAACCCGAGGCACCAGGGCTGCATGAGAGACCGACTGATTTAATAGCGGAGCTTCCGTTGCTGGAATGTTCACTATTTCCTCCGGTTTTTCTGTCTGAAACTCAGGCTCTACATTGTCTCTTGAAGATGAACTGGTTGTGGATTTATTATGAACCTTTTCTGTAAGATCAAGATCCGGAATGTCCGCATACCTATTACGAATATGGTCTACATGCCTCTTTACCGTTCTTCCATCTGTCAGTTTGATGGCATAAGAGAGCGGACCGGTCACTGACTCTACGGTCCCCGGCAACCACTCGACTCTAGAACCACCACTATGAGTATGCGTATAAACTTTATCACCTAGTGCGAAAGTGCGTGTCTTGCAACCTTTATCGTGCGACTGGGCCTGCAGCGCTTGTTTTGTCTCTACGCGACTTTTCAAATCAGCCTGGAGCATTGAAATGGGCGTACGCAGGCACCGGTTCATCAGCAACTGTGATGGAGTCTCTTGGGTTGTGCTTTGGGGCGTGGTTCTGTATTTGAACAAGAATTTGTTTAGCCGCATTTCCCACGGAATAATATTTTCCATTTTCCTGATGCTAGACTTGAAAATTTGAACTGCCCTTTCTGCAAGTCCATTGGTGGATGGATGTCGTGGAGCCGAGCGGATGTGTTTAATTCCATGCCTTGTGCAGAATCTTTGGAAATCATCACTAGTGAATGCCGTACCATTGTCCGAAACTAGAGTGACTGGAAGACCATGAGTTGCAAATATTCCACTGAGTGCAATGATAGTTGCCTGGGTTGATGTATTAGGAACATTTATCACTTCTAGCCATTTCGAATGGGCATCAATTACAATCAGAAAGAGTTTACCCATGAAAGGACCGGCATGATCAATATGAACCCTAGACCAGGGAGAACTTGGCCATTCCCAAGGGTGGAGCTCTGCCACCGCTGGTACATTTTGATTTTTGTCACATGACGAACACTCTCTCACTGCTGACTCAATATCATGGTCCATTCCTGGCCACCAGACGTAACTTCTGCCTGTAGCCTTCATCCTTGATATACCTATGTGAGTATCATGAAGTAGACACAAAACTGCCTCGCGACATTTGCTAGGAACAATAATCCTGTTTCCCCATAGGAGACAGCCGTCCATGATTGATAGTTCCTCCTTCCTAATGTAAAATGCATTATAACACTTATCAACTTTGCCTGGCCAACCCCACCTGACCCATTGAAACACTTTTGACAGAACACGGTCCCGTTGCGTCTCGGTCCGAATCTCCCGAGAACTCACTAACGGAGCAGCTGAGTCAATCATGTTGACAACCAAAACCATCTCCTGAGGCATTGTTACAGATTGAGGTAGGTCCGGGAGTGGAAGTCGACTCAAAGCATCCGCATTAGCATTATCAACTCCTCGCTTGTATTCAATGCTGTAATTATAGGCAGAAAGTGTTAATGCCCATCTTTGTATCCGTGCCGACGCCATAGCTGGAATTGTGCAGTCATGGCCAAACAAGTAGGTCAAGGGCTTGTGGTCTGTCACGAGGATGAATCTATCATTTCCTGTTCGGCCATAAAGATATTGATGGAATTTAGTGACCCCAAATACCAAAGCCAGGGCCTCCCTGTCAATTTGTGAATAGTTCATTTCAGCTGGATTCAAGCTACGGGATGCGAATGCTATGGGTCGGTCTGTACCATCGGTATACCTATGACTTAGCACCGCACCGATTCCTTTCGGCGAGGCGTCACATTGTACCAGAAGTGGTAAAAGTGGGTTGTAATGAACCAATAAATCAGAAGTACTGATCATGTCCTTTGCATAGTGAAAAACTGTTTCCTCTCGTTTCCCCCATTTCCAAGAAACGTCCTTTTTCGTAAGCTCGTACAATGGTGCAAGCTCAGCAGAAAGATTCCTGAGGAACCTAGAGTAGTAGTTTATGAGGCCAAGAAAACTTCGAAGTTCAGTTTTATTTGTAGGTGTTGGTGCTTCCTTTACAGCCTTCACCTTCGCTGGGATAGGATGAAGACCCTCCGCGTCTATGCGGTGACCCAGATACTCAACTGAAGGTTGCATGAACATACACTTGTTTTTATTCGCCTGCAGCCCTGCTTGCATGAGGCGCTCAAGCACAAGTTCAACATTTTTTAAATGCTCGCAATTATCTCTCCCTGTCACAAGAATGTCATCTAGATAAACGCAGACACCTTTTAGTCCTTTCAATACATTACAGATAATTCTTTGAAAACAGCCCACTGCTGCGTTAACACCGAATGGGAGACGTTTCACTTTAAACAGGCCCATGTGAGTGTTTACAGTCAGATATTTGTGGTACTCCTCATCCACGGGTATCTGTGAATAGGCTTGATGCAAATCAATTTTTGTAAATGTTTGTCCACCTCTTAATTCTGCAAACATGTCTTCAATTCTAGGCAGGGGGTAAGGGTCAACCTTACAGGCTTGATTTATCGTTACCTTGTAATCACCACAAAGCCGTATTGTGCCATCGGTTTTCAAAACAGGCACCACAGGGGCTGCCCAATCGCTGTAATCAACCGCCTCCCATATGCCAAGTTCTACATTCTTATCAATTGCCTCTTGTACTTTGTTCTTGATGGCATAAGGTACTGGTCTGGCCTTAAAAAACCGAGGTTGTGCTTCTGGGTCAATGAAAAATTTGACTGGTGGACCATTGTATTTGCAGAGGCTTCCTTCAAAAATAGCTGAATATTTCAATAGCAAGTCATCAATATTCACGGTTTGGATATTATTGATGCTGTTCCAGTCTAGGCGAATAGCTGTTAACCAATTTCGGCCAAGAAGTGAAGGCCCACCACCAGCAACCACGACTAGGGGTAGGACCGCATGTTGTCCTTTATATGTCACGTTAACGTTTGCATACCCATGCACAACGATGGGTTCTCCTGTATAGGTAGTAATAGCGCTGTGAAACGTCGACAGCTTAACGTCTTGGAAGAACTCTCTGTATGTATGTTGTGAAATAATTGTAAGGGAGGCCCCTGTATCCACCTGCATCCTTATGTCCCTAGACTCTACCTGTAACACCACATCTATTGAAGGAATTTTCTTCTGTAGTAAAGCAACACTGAATAATGAGAAACACTCATCAGAAGAGTGCTCTTCCTGAGATACAATGTTAGTCGGATTTGATCGTGACATGTTGGGGAACCTTTTGAACTTAGGTACCTCAGCCTGTGGTGGTTTGACATCAGTGGTTCTACAGGCTCTTTGGATATGACCCTTCCTATTGCAGCCATGGCAGATGGCATCTTTGAACCGGCAATCTTGCCTGAGATGAGACCCCCCACAGCCGAAACATGTTAAAGGAAACTTGGGTTTTACTTGAACTTGCACTTTGTTGACTTCCTGTAGGCCTACATTAGTCGAGGTAGACCAGGCCGTGGCCGCCTCGAGTATGTCCTTTGCATTATACTCGGCAGCTTCCAATGCCAAAGCCGTCTCCAGTGCCGTGTTAAATGTTATTGTGTCCGGCAGAGACAATAATTTCCTTTGCATGGCCTCATTGTTTATACCAACAATGAAAATGTCCCTAAGTTGCTCGCTAAGGTCAGAAAACCTACAATCTGTTGCAGCCTGCCTTAATCGTACCACAAAACTTGCAATAGTTTCCCCCTCCTTCCTTTTAATTGTATAATATTTGAACCTTGAAACAATGCGGCTTGGTGCTGGATTAACATGGTGCTTTATCAGTGACACAAGCTCAGCAAAGGTTTTAGTAGCTGGCTTCTCGGGGGCAGTAAGCGTTGATATTAAATGGTATGCATCTGGCCCAACAGTAGCTAAAAATACTTGCCGACGTTTTTCATCATTTTCTATGCCATTCGCACCGAACAAATTTTCGAGTATATCAGTATACTCGTCCCAATGGGCATTATTCACAAGTATTTCCGGGTCACGTGATGTACTGATCAGGAAGTGTTTGTTTACATAATGATAAAGAAGAAATTATAAGAAGTTGTCTTAGTGTGATAGGATTCCGACGTTAAATCTTCACTAAAGAAAAATAAACTATGTTTTCATCGATATCCGTTGATAGATACAAACGTCTTAAATGCATGGCATGCCAAAAGAAGACATAATAACAGAGTATATTATGTTCCAAACACTTCGTAAACGAAGACGGAGATTTCCTTGTCAAGTTAAACCTTTCACTGCTAGGCCTAAGCGACGGTAAGTGTACTTGCCATTGGCCTAGATCTTCTTAGCTTAAGTCAATGATAAAATGATCTCATAAAATTTAAAAATCATTCTGTTATGCATATTTCAATTTGTATGTGTGATTAGATAATACCCTACAACTGTGTTGTCAACTCATTAATTGCCAATTAACTTTATACTTTAATAACCCGTAGGCCTAGCTATCTATAATAATGATAATGAATAGGCTATTTTTATTATAAAATGCAATCCAATGCGATATTTGCTATCTGCTAGGATAATGAAAAGCCAATTAAACTATTTATATATTAGGCCTACAAGGCTATATAATATATGTAGGCCTATAATAGGCTAGGCTATATAAAATTATTTAAATTAGGCTTAGGCACGAGCTTCTGCTTAGTCTTTAGGCTGAACGGCTAGGTAGGCTAAGGCCGGCAAAGGCAATCATTAGTGATTAGGTCTACTACATTTAAGCCTACACTATATACTAGGCCTATATAATATATAGATCGAGTTATAGGCTAACTATGGGCCTATCATATATATATGTCATATGTAGGCCTATGTCCTATGTATAAATTCCATATTGATTAGGCTATACAATATGATATGACCTGTGTTACTATGACTATAGTCTGTAGTATTATTAGGCTTAGCCTAGACTAGAGCTGGGGCTATTGCTCTGCCTTGGATGAACATTAGACACATCCTGGTGCTGCATGCATGGACCTATAGGCCTCATTATAATTCATATTATAATAATTAACTCCCATATATGTTTAATAACCTATATCAATCGGATATAAATATTAAGAGTTATATAGGCCTATGTACAGAATTAATCCATTTTGCATCTATTACTCTTGTTGTTAAAGTTAAAATGGTACGGTAACAAAAGAACAATGTGGCCACTTAATTAATAAGTAAATTAAGAACTGAGCAGTATTTTTGCAATTACTGTGTTCTTTATACTTTTGTGTGTTAAACTTGAATTGATTATTGTTACCGGGTATTGTTAGATGAAAGGGCAGTGCAGAAGAAATTTCAATCAATTTAAATGGTAATATTGATGAGGGACTGATTGATTTATTTGGAATCATCATCCAAAGAAATAGGACTGATTTTAGTGAATATATAATATATATTATGTATATTAATTTTTTATTTTGCTTCAAACTTACATGATTCAACAAAACTTAATGCCTTTATAGTTTTAAATAAGTAGGGCCTACCCCAATCCCCCCCCCTTTTTCCAGTACTATTTATCTTCTTCCACATAGTGAAGTAGAAGGCTTCTTATTATTTTTAATTTATATTTTATGTACCGGTAGTGGTCAGCTAAAAAGTGGATCATTTCATAGTCATTTTCATCACATAGGCCTACCATTGACCGATAAGCATAATTAAATAGACATATTATGAATTTGGGCCATTTCTTTTTCTTTTAGTGTTAAATTTTGTTGATTGTGCATATGTTTATTGGACATAAAATAATTAATTACACTAATAAAATGAAATAACTAACTAAATTATATTTAGTTCCATTGCATTACTATAACTATAAGTATAAGACAAATTAACATACATAAGTTAAAAGTTTGGGTATGATTATATGTTTTATAAATATTTTATTTTTTTTAAGTATTATCTTGAAAACTATGTATTGTAGTAAAATTTGGAAAGGGAACATTTGTGCTGTAAATGTAATATGTTGGCTTATAAATTATTTTTTTTCTATTTAGACTGAATGTGTCAATCTTTGAAACAAATGTCCATGTGGATCATCAAATACAAAATGATGTTAGCTGCCAGACATGAGAAAAAGTTCTTGCATCAGTTTATGACACTGCTTACAGAAAATTTAACCATGTGCTGTTAAAGAAGACTGTGTTTCAATTATATCCAGCAAAGGATAGTCAATAATATATTTTTCAAGGAAGAAAAAGTGCTGACATTATACTCAGATTTTTTTATTGTATTAAATTAAAAAAAAAAAAGAAAAATATTTTAAGTTTCTTTTTTAATTTTTTGAAAGTTGAAATATAATTATATATATAAATAATTCTCAATAAAACATAAATTACAACAAAATATGTGATGTAAATAAAGATAGAATTTTATTTAGATGTAGACTGATATTATGTATAGAGGAGGGTGGTCTTAGGGTGCAACATATACAATTCTTTTTCCTCTAGGATTATATTGCAGCTAAACTTCCAAAATTGTACTTGCAACAAGCTGTCTTCGTGCACCCTGCATCAACATTCTGCTTCAATAACCTGTTGGGAAACAAAATGTAACACGTCATATACATTTTTCTTCTAAATTCAATAGGCCTAAAGTAAAGTGCCTGTCGGACCCATATTGGTCCATAGGTCAGGTGAGGCAGCATTCACCAGTTTCTGTGGCCACGGCATACTAGAGGATTGTTTGGACAGCACTATGCACAGCTGCCTTTAATTTACCCAACTAATGTCAGTTACCCATTAGAGCTGGGTAGACTCATGGACACCCCAACATGGGAAAAATTATAGACTTAACCAGGATTCGAACCCAGGAACTTTGGTACACCAGCCGAACGTGCAGCTGCATGGCCCCATGCCCCTATTCAATAATTATAATGTCAATTGAAAACAAGACATCCATTAAATTTGCAGATAATAAAATTTTCTTATATTATCTTTATATATTAATACTATTATTGCTTAACTAATATATCTAATGCATTAACAAATAGGTATAGCTGACACTTTGTAACAATTATAATACGATTTAACCTGATATAAATAAATGTTGGATTTATATACTGGTAGGCCCTATTATGTCCTATATTTATATAAATACAATATTAATATATGTATATAGGATTTACTTGTAGCATTTTTATCTCAATTGAAACATATATCAAATGTTGAAGTTGAAGGGAGGAATATTCTTTTACATGAAAAAATATTAATAATCAAGTAAAAAATATATATTACATAGTCTAGGCCTATATCTACATAATAAAAAAAGTCATTTAGTTTTAGTTTTATTTCATATTAATATATAGGACTATATAGCCGTCACACCAAAATGTGTATTGGCTTCATCATACAATATAGGCTAATCCTAAAATACTACAGCAAGGCACTGTGGAGCGCGTAGAGCAAGGTGAGGCACGTAGCACATCTTGGTCATCCACTGCATCTGAGCCCATCGCCGGTCATCTAGACTTGTTCTTGCCACTGGCAACTGGTGGGCCCGGACAAGAGAGTGAGGTCAACGCTGTGCAACTCTTCTTCACTTTAAACAAACTAACATGCGCAAATCATTAGTCATCCATCGGACTACAAAAAAATGGTCATTGTCGAACACGACAGACGAACAACAATAACAATAGGCCTATAGTATGTAAGGCTACTGGCATCAAGCTTTACATTTGTATTTTTAATAGTTTTAATTTTATGTAGTTTAAAAAACTGTTCTAAGATAATAAGACTATTCAAAGCAGTGGTGCTGATATATCTATAGCCTAATGATGGCCTAATCTATAACTATAGCCTATATACCAGCTGCAGCATGCCAATGAATATTGACTAATTATTAATAGGTTTGATTAGGCCTATATCTTATCACATGCCTCTAAAGACTATAGGTATAGGATAGGGCTATAGTATATGGGGGATATACTCTCTTATCAATGACAATTAAATTAAAATTAAAGCTAGGTCTACAATATGTCACGAAATGTGACTACAAAAAAAAAAACTAATCTGAAAGTCTAGCCTAAATCATCATACCGGACATACCATAGCCGCCATAGGCAATAGGCCTACTAAATGACTCAAATATGATGATTAGGCTAAATAATTTCATCAAATAAAATAAGTCCTCATAGGTCGGCCTTAAATCAGTTTAATTTCATCAATGCCTAGGCTACAATTTACTTTACTTTACACTTTAATAAAGTCTTTACGTTAACTAAACTAAACTGTCAACTTTCTCTTCTTGTACAATTTAAATGGAACGTAGGCCTAATAAAAATGAGGAAGACAATTAACAATTAAAAGTAAAAGTAATAGGCCTACCTACTTTTCCTGAATTGTCGAGTAGGCCTATGGTGTTCACATGACAGACATTTTCTTCAATGTTGCTTCCACTATTCATACATATGGTAATTATACCATTACAAGTCGTTCTCTGTAGGCTAACTCTGTAGACTGTATGCCTATAGTATAGTATACTTCGATGTCGATAGTGTCGACTGTCGCTTCGAAAGTCACTCACCCAATAGGCCTAAATCTCTCCATGATTAAACAATGCTTGGCTTTTAAAAACCATTTTCATGTGGATATGTTATAATCTCACCCATGTGCAGTGTTTAAGTCATCTGTGCCGTTATATAATGTCTCTAAATTCAATGTTTTTAATAAGCATTGATACAGATAAAATAGAGGCGAAAGACGCCATTATTTGTTTGTAGTCTGTACATCACGTGACCAAAATGCTATCGCTAAGGACTTGTGAATAAAGCCCATTAGAACCAAGTTTAAACTCATTAATATGGCCGATTAAAGGCATTTGAAATATGAACTACTAATAATATACGTAAATATAAGTAAATATACAAGTTTATCCTCGTCGCCAATGTAATAAATCGAGAAATGTAAAGACACAGCGTATAATTGTACTCAGACTTTATTATGTAATGAAGACTAGTACATTCAAAATGGTAGAACAAGGACGTCGCTAACATACTAGGGGATTATGGGTAAACAACAAAAGGGGCAGCACTCTCACAGTTCACACAATGGAAAACAACACAACAAATAGACATAATGGTTGCAACAATTTGATAGACAGTACTAATGCTTATAGAATATGTGTTAATGCTCCCGTTCAAAACTGATCAAATCAAAATTACATGTAAAAAAATATTTGTTTCACTGGTTAAGTTTTTTTTTTAAATTAACTTCGAATGTGTTTATCTTTACTTGTGGTTGCAATTACCATAGACTGCAATTACATCTAAATTACTTCGTTTTTACTTGTTCTTTGCAATACTTCTAAATTACTTACACTTGATGTTTAGAATATTGAAGTAAAGTATTTTAACTTCTATTAAGTTCATTTGCCTACAAATTGCATGTCGTCTTTTTAATTGAAAAACAATAAGCAAGTCATTTCCATTTCGCTTAGAAACAACAAATTATGTTCACGCTTCAAACACGTGACATGAGTCGTGGTCCTGTGACAGATTGTTGATGTGATGTTTCAAAATGCAATTAATGATTTAAAATAATTCCTTAATATGCAGGTACCAGTAGTAAATATATTTAGCAATGACAATTTTTTAAAACTTAGACCAGGACTTTTGAACTTGTTTGTAATCTATGTATTTTAAGGCTATGTATTTTTGTAGGCTATGTATGTTTGTAGGCTATGTATGTTGTAGGCTATGTATGTTTGTAGGCTATGTATGTTTGTAATCAATGTATGTTTGTAGGCTATGTATGTTTGTTATCAATGTATGTTTGTAGGCTATGTATGTTTGTAGGCTATGTATGTTTGTAATCAATGTATGTTTGTAGGCTATGTATATTTGTAATCAATGTATGTTTGTAGGCTATGTATGTTTGTTATCAATGTATGTTTGTAGGCTATGCATGTTTGTTGGCTATGTATGTTTGTAGGCTAGGTATGTTTGTAGGCTATGTATGTTTGTAGGCTATGTACGTTTGTAAGCTATTGGGTTTGCCTACCAACATTCACATCAACGGTACCAAATTAGATGTTGTTGATCAGTTCACATACCTTGTTGTCCATGCTCACTATAATACACAAATAGCTGTCTATAGTGCATGTGTAATCAGCACTCTCCTGTACGCCAGCGATACTTGGACCCTGTACGCATCGCAAGAATAGAGATTATTTTCTTTCCACATGCGATGCCTCAGACGCATACTTGGGATCTCTTGGAAGGACCGCATAACAAACAGCGAGATCTTGTTACGGGCAAACATGCCAAGCATGGTCACTCTCGCCAACGACGTCTCCAGTGGCTTGGCCATGTTTCCAGAATGGAGGATGGGGGAATCCCAAAAGACCCTGATAATGCTGAGCTCGCTGAAAAGAAAAGAGCTATTGGCCGCCCCTAACTTAGGTTCAAGGACGTCTGCAAGCGCGACCTATAGGCTATAGTGTACGGCAACTGTGAGAACCTGGCTCAGAACAGAAGTAGTTGGAGAAGTAGGCCTACCCTACACACCGGTACGAATGCTGCAAATCGCGGAGGTTAAAAGAGCAGCGAAGAAAAGTAAAGAACATAGGCTGCACCTGACAAACTCCAACGGTCTCGCTTTCAAGTGCCAGAGATGCGACAGAGCCTGTCTCTCAAGGATAGGTCTCCACAGACACAGCCAATTCTTCAAGGCTGGCTAAATAACAAGAGCGCTAATAGTCTTCCGAGACTATGGAGCCAATGATGACTAGGCCTACTGACTACAGAAGAAGAAATACTTTGGTAATACTACAGACAACAGAAGTAGAAATACTTTGGTAATACTACAGACAACAGAATTAGAATTATTTTGTTAATACTACAGACTAATGAACAATGTAATTTCTAAAGATAATAATAAAAACTTATGGTCCTACATTAAATCAAGAAAAATGGACACTACAGGCATAGCTCCACTAAAAGGCCAAAACAATGAAACTTATAATGATAATGAAACTAAAGCTAATATGCTAAACACATACTTTGCATCATCTTTTTCAAATCCAGGTGACAAAGAAATATTCATAAATTTAAACAAACTAGAAGAGATAGGAAATATAAATGGTAGATGAAAAAGGCAACTCCTAACCAACTTAAAAGTAAACAAAGCTTCTGGTCCAGATGAAATACCAGCAAGACTGCTTAAAGAACTAACTAATGAATTATCTGCAATCTTTAAAATACTTTTTCAGGCTTCTCTAAACCAGGGCAAAGTGCCCAAAGATTGGAAATTAGCCAATGTAACCCCCCTTTTCAAAAAAGGAGATAAATCTGACCCCGGAAATTATAGACCTGTTTCTCTAACAAGCATTACATGTAAATTACTTGAACATATAATATATAGTAGTATAGTAAATCATCTAGACAAACTAAATGCACTGTGCCCACACCAACATGGCTTCAGGAAAAATAGATCATGTGCGACTCAATTGATAGGCTTAATAGATGACTTGTCTAAGGGATTAGATAATAACAACCAAATTGATGCTATATTAGGGCCTACTAGATTTTTCAAAAGCATTTGATAAAGTTCATCATTCTAGTCTTCTTAAAAAACTTAAATACTTTGGCATCTCTGGTCCCTTACATCAGTGGATTCAGGACTTTCTTATAGGCAGAGAACAAACAGTGATAATAAATGGCTCTAAGTCATCACCAATAACAGTAAACTCAGAAGTTCCACAAGGAACTGTTCTAGGGCCCTTACTATTTCTAATTTACATTAATGATCTGCCAAATTGCATCAAGACAGGCACAAAAGTAAGATTATTTACCGATGATTGCATAATTTATAGAATAATAAAGACAGGAAAAGATAGTGAACTTTTACAAAAAGACCTAGATGAACTACAAAAATGGGAATCAAACTGGAGTATGTCTTTTCACCCAGAAAAATGCCAACTAATAAGGGTATCCAAGAAAAAGAAACAAATAATAGCAAACTACTTCATTCATGGTAAAGAACTAACTCAAACTAGCAATGCTAAGTATCTAGGAGTAATAATAAATGATAAGTTATCTTGGAACCCTCACATTGATGAAGTAATTAAAAAATCAAACAAAACATTAGGATTCATAAAAAGGAACTTTTACTAATGTAATAAGAATATAAAACTAAAATGCTATCTCACATTAGTTAGGCCTATACCAGAATATGCAGGATCTGTATGGGACCCATCAACTAAAAAAAACATTAAAAAATTAGAACAAATTCAAAAAAGAGCTGTAAGGTTTATAACTAGTGAATATTCCCAATTGACAAGAGTAACACCATTAGTCAAATCACTAAACCTAGAAACACTAGAGGACAGAAGGGCAAAGAGTAAAGTAGTAATAATACATAAGGCATTAAACTCTAATTTAGAAATACAACCCAATAACAATCTGTTGCAAAGCTCAGATAAACATAAAGACAAAAACACCTTCCTTGTCCCTTATGCGAGAACAAATGCATATAAGTACTCTTTCTTCCCGAGTGGCATTCGGGCATGGAATGGGTTGCCTGAACAAACCAGGAAAACCAATAACCTAACATCATTTAAAACATTAATAAAAATGCAAGACTAGACTCGGACCACGGATGAGCGTAGGACGCAATAATCTTCTTTATAGAAGGAGCGTCTGTAATGTATAAGATAAGATAAGACTATAGACTACAGAATTGTTCATAATTGCACAGAAATACGAAGAAATACTAAACAATTCAATTAAACTTTATTGAAACAGTAAAAAAAAATGCATCCCTCGTTATGTGAGTTTACCTTATGTTTTAGTAAATAAATTAATTCTAACTTTTCCTCCCAGGTGTTTGTCAAATTAAATGTTCATTGAATAAAAATATTTTATTGTTGACCTCCCTTTGTTTCCCAACAGTTTAATGTGACATAAAGGATGTTGGCAGAGTTGAATAAATAGATTGGCTAAATCAACGGATGGAAGTAACTATTTGAATAGTTCTCTAAGTCTAGGTAAGTTGCTACTAGTGCTCCATTCTCTAAGTCTAGGTAAGTTGCTACTAGTGTTTCATTCTCTAAGTCTAAGTAAACTGCTACTAGTGTTTCATTCTCTAAGTCTAAGTAAACTGCTACTAGTGTTTCATTCTCTAAGTCTAAGTAAACTGCTACTAGTGTTTCATTCTCTAGGTCTAAGTAAGCTGCTACTAGTGTTTCATTCTCTAAGTCTAAGTAAACTGCTACTAATGTTTCATTCTCTAGGTCTAAGTAAGCTGCTACTAGTGTTTCATTCTCTAAGTCTAAGTAAACTGCTACTAGTGTTTCATTCTCTAAGTCTAAGTAAACTGCTACTAGTGTTTCATTCTCTAGGTCTAAGTAAGCTGCTACTAGTGTTTCATTCTCTAAGTCTAAGTAAACTGCTACTAGTGTTTCATTCTCTAAGTCTAGGTAAGCTGCTACTAGTGTTTCATTCTCTAAGTCTAAGTAAGCTGCTACTAGTGCTCCATTCTCTGAGTCTAGGTAAGTTACTACTAGTGTTTCATTCTCTAAGTCTAAGTAAACTGCTACTAGTGTTTCATTCTTGAAATCTTAGAAGTTTACAGACGTTCCTTCTAGATAGAAGATTATTACGTCCACTAGGCCCAAAACTCCTGCAGGGCGACAGGAATCCGTCGGTGGCAGGGATAGAACCCGCGACCTGTCAGTTGGTTTTTTGGTTGACAGTCCGGTGATCTAACCGCTGGACCAGCCGGCTTCTCTAAGTCTAAGTAAGCTGCTACTAGTGTTTCATTCTCTAAGTCTAAGTAAGCTGCTACTAGTGTTTCATTCTCTAAGTCTAAGTAAGCTGCTACTAGTGTTTCATTCTCTAAGTCTAAGTAAGCTGCTACTAGTGTTTCATTCTCTAGGTCCTAGGTCTAACTAAGCTGCAACTAGTGTTTCATTCTCTAAGGCTAAGTAAGCTGTTACTAGTGTTTCATTCTCTAGGTCTAAGTAAACTGTTACTAGTGTTTCATTCTCTAAGTCTAAGTAAGCTGTTACTAGTGTTTCATTCTCTAAGTCTAGGTAAGCTGTTACTAGTGTTTCATTCTCTAAGTCTAGGTAAGCTGCTACTAGTGTTTCATTCTCTAAGTCTAAGTAAACTGCTACTAGTGTTTCATTCTCTAAGTCTAAGTAAGCTGCTACTAGTGTTTCATTCTCTAAGTCTAAGTAAACTGCTACTAGTGTTTCATTCTTTAAGTCTAAGTAAGCTGCTACTAGTGTTTCATTCTTTAAGTCTAAGTAAGCTGCTACTAGTGTTTCATTCTCTAAGTCTAAGTAAACTGCTACTAGTGTTTCATTCTCTAAGTCTAGGTAAGCTGCTACTAGTGTTTCATTCTCTAAGTCTAGGTAAGCTGCTACTAGTGTTTCATTCTCTAAGTCTAAGTAAACTGCTACTAGTGTTTCATTCTCTAGGTCTAGGTAAGCTGCTACTAGCGTTTCATTCTCTAAGTCTAGGTAAGCTGTTACTAGTGTTTCATTCTCTAAGTCTAGGAAAGCTCTTACTAGTGTTTCATTCTCTAAGTCTAAGTAAGCTGTTACTAGTGTTTCATTCTCTAAGTCTAGGTAAGCTGTTACTAGTGTTTCATTCTCTAAGTCTAGGTAAGCTGTTACTAGTGTTTCATTCTCTAAGTCTAGGTAAGCTGTTACTAGTGTTTCATTCTCTAGGTCTAAGTAAACTGCTACTAGTGTTTCATTCTCTAGGTCTAAGTAAGCTGCTACCAGTGTTTCATTCTCTAAGTCTAAGTAAACTGCTACTAGTGTTTCATTCTCTAAGTCTAAGTAAACTGCTACTAGTGTTTCATTCTCTAAGTCTAAGTAAGCTGCTACTAGTGTTTCATTCTTTAAGTCTAAGTAAACTGCTACTAGTGTTTCATTCTTTAAGTCTAAGTAAGCTGCTACTAGTGTTTCATTCTTTAAGTCTAAGTAAACTGCTACTAGTGTTTCATTCTCTAAGTCTAGGTAAGCTGTTACTAGTGTTTCATTCTCTAAGTCTAGGTAAGCTGTTACTAGTGTTTCATTCTCTAAGTCTAGGTAAGCTGTTACTAGTGTTTCATTCTCTAGGTCTAAGTAAACTGCTACTAGTGTTTCATTCTCTAGGTCTAAGTAAGCTGCTACCAGTGTTTCATTCTCTAAGTCTAAGTAAACTGCTACTAGTGTTTCATTCTCTAAGTCTAAGTAAACTGCTACTAGTGTTTCATTCTCTAAGTCTAAGTAAGCTGCTACTAGTGTTTCATTCTTTAAGTCTAGGTAAGCTGTTACTAGTGTTTCATTCTCTAAGTCTAGGTAAGCTGTTACTAGTGTTTCATTCTCTAAGTCTAGGTAAGCTGTTACTAGTGTTTCATTCTCTAGGTCTAAGTAAACTGCTACTAGTGTTTCATTCTCTAGGTCTAAGTAAGCTGCTACCAGTGTTTCATTCTCTAAGTCTAAGTAAACTGCTACTAGTGTTTCATTCTCTAAGTCTAAGTAAACTGCTACTAGTGTTTCATTCTCTAAGTCTAAGTAAGCTGCTACTAGTGTTTCATTCTTTAAGTCTAAGTAAACTGCTACTAGTGTTTCATTCTTTAAGTCTAAGTAAGCTGCTACTAGTGTTTCATTCTTTAAGTCTAAGTAAACTGCTACTAGTGTTTCATTCTCTAAGTCTAAGTAAGCTGCTACTAGTGTTTCATTCTTTAAGTCTAAGTAAACTGCTACTAGTGTTTCATTCTTTAAGTCTAAGTAAGCTGCTACTAGTGTTTCATTCTTTAAGTCTAAGTAAGCTGCTACTAGTGTTTCATTCTCTAAGTCTAAGTAAACTGCTACTAGTGTTTCATTCTCTAAGTCTATGTAAGCTGCTACTAGTGTTTCATTCTCTAAGTCTAGGTAAGATGCTACAAGTGTTTCATTCTCTAAGTCTAAGTAAGCTGTTACTAGTGTTTCATTCTCTAAGTCTAAGTAAACTGCTACTAGTGTTTCATTCTCTAGGTCTAAGTAAGCTGTTACTAGTGTTTCATTCTCTAAGTCTAAGTAAGCTGTTACTAGTGTTTCATTCTCTAGGTCTAAGTAAACTGCTACTAGTGTTTCATTCTCTAAGTCTAAGTAAACTGCTACTAGTGTTTCATTCTCAAGGTCTAAGTAAGCTGCTTCTAGTGTTTCATTCTCTAGGTCTAAGTAAGCTGCTACTAGTGTTTCATTCTCTAGGTCTAAGTAAGCTGCTACTAGTGTTTCATTCTCTAAGTCTAAGTAAACTGCTACTAGTGTTTCATTCTTTAGGTCTAAGTAAGCTGCTACTAGTGTTTCATTCTCTAGGTCTAAGTAAGCTGCTACTAGTGTTTCATTCTCTAAGTCTAAGTAAAATGCTACTAGTGTTTCATTCTCTAAGTCTAAGTAAACTGCTACTAGTGTTTCATTCTCTAGGTCTAAGTAAGCTGCTACTAGTGTTTCATTCTCTAGGTCTAAGTAAGCTGCTACTAGTGTTTCATTCTCTAAGTCTAAGTAAACTGCTACTAGTGTTTCATTCTCTAAGTCTAAGTAAAATGCTACTAGTGTTTCATTCTCTAAGTCTAAGTAAACTGCTACTAGTGTTTCATTCTCTAAGTCTAAGTAATTAACTGCTACTAGTGTTTCATTCTCTAAGTCTAAGTAAACTGCTACTAGTGTTTCATTCTCTAAGTCTAAGTAAACTGCTACTAGTGTTTCATTCTCTAAGTCTAGGCAAAAGCTGAACATCTGATGTCAGAAATATAAAGTCATTCAGTTTCACGTCAATTCTATCAATTAAATTACCAAAAAGAAATGTATACAGTTAATAATTGCTTGAAATTGTTGATGTTTTTAAAGCTGCACCAAATTTATGAATGTTTTGTTTCGTTTGACAGATGTACATTTTAAAAATATCTGCCCGAAGCAGTTGAGTTTTGAATATTTTTCAGTTTTTTTTAAAATACAGGTGCAACAAGGACAGACAACTGTTGCCTCCACAACAAGGACAGACAAAGTTGCCTTCACAATGGTGACCAGATTTGCGGTAGTTTCCCTTTGCTTAGGTTTGTTGCATACTATATATCTATTTCTGTTCGATCTGATCTTTAAATTTAACGTAACAAAAATTTGGTTTCTTGTAAACACTTACAAAAAAAGTAAAAAACAACAACGCAAGACCACAACTAAATTTACAAGCAACATATCTTAAATATCTTAGTAATAGTAATAATAATGCTTGTATAGCGCATATCCTGTTGATGGCAGTTCTATGCGCTGACGACAGTTACAGAATACAGACAACGAACAACAGACGAAAATGTATAGATGTACACGCGAATACTTCTACTGGAATAGGTGAGTCTTCAGCCGACTCCTGAAGGTGTCAAAGCGAGGGCTCTGGCGAAGCTTTTGTGGGAGTTGGTTCCAGGAGGACGGTTCCGAGTAGAAGAATGCACGTTGACCAGCGAACACTAGCCTCACACGAAGGATCGCAGAGTAAGCTAGTCAGAAGTCGAGCGAAGTGGACAGGATTGGGTGTAGAGCTCATGACAGGACCAAAAGTAATCCGGGGCAGTCATTCAGGCACTTTTAGCAGAGAGAAGCCAGCTTATATGAGATCCGGTTGCTGGTGGGTAGGCAGTGCAGAGATCGGAGCAGAGGAGTGATATTATATGACTTCTTCTTCTTGAGGACTTTTGAATATGTTGGAGGCCCTGAAGGGAGGAGGCCGAGATACCAGCCAAGAGCTAATTGCAACAATCCAAGCGGGAGAAGAGGAGAGGGATGACAAGCTTAACACAAGCTTCCTGGGAAAGATAGCAACGGATGGCGGCAATACGACGCGGGTGGAAGAAGCAGATTTTGGTGAGGAAGGAGATGTGAGGCTGCATGGACAGCGTGGAGTCCAGATAGACACCATGGCTCTTGACAGTTGGGGAGAAAGGCACAGTTGCGTCAGCCAGCTGAAGATCTTATATCTTAAATATCTTATATCTAATATCACTTATATCTTAAATATCTTATAACTCATGTCTCTTATATCTTAAATATCTTATAACTCATGTCTCTTATATCTTAAATATCTTATAACTCATGTCTCTTATATCTTAAATATCTTATAACTCATGTCTCTTATATCTTAAATATCTTAATATCTAATATCTCTTATGTTTTTATATCTTATCTTATAACCCGAATTTTACAAACTTTCGATAGAGAAGATCTGTTTTACTCTCTGTGTTAATTATAATTCACTATATTAGTTATCAGTTGGTTATTTACGTTATTGATTGTGTTATACACTACAGTGCTGGGTTATAAAGAGTTCACCAACGGACAAGAATTAAACGATGTTATAGCAGCGATAACATCCATTGATAACAGAGTTACTGCCTTAATAAAGAATATTAACTCTACAGTGTCTGACTGTTGTAAGGTAATATTAACTCTACAGTGTTTGGATGTTGTAAGGTAAAAGTTGTTTACATTTGATTATAAACGCCATGCTTTTATTTGTTGCTTATCAAGCAATTTTTTTAAAAAATCTCACTAAAAGCTCTATGATTTAACACGTAACGAAACATTGAAATAATTGGACTGGCTTACTGAAGGGCCTGGGTTCGAATCCTTGTGAAGGCAAGAACTTTTGTTCCGGGTGTGTAGGGTGTCTACTCGACATTAGTGGGGGCAAAGTAACTGCAGTTGGGTATTGTGCTGGCCACACACTCCCTGAATATGCCATGAACGCGGAATTCTGGTGAATGCCGCCACTACTGTACCCATGGGCCTCAAAGCGGCGTAGTGTGTAACCGCCAGTACTTTCTCTAGAAAACACCGGCGGGCTAACGCGTGGGGGACATCCCCCGCAGCATGTCCAAGATCCATTGCACTGCCGAAAGGCCACGGGGTCTCGGTGGGGAGGAAGCAATGGATGCTGCAACCCAGTCTCACGACCCACCCGGTGCCTGGATGCCTGTGCCTATAGTACAGGATTTGTGCTACCGGGTGACAATGCAGATATACGGGCGAGCCACCACGATAATGATCCTTTGGGGAACCGCAGCGAACGGTCGCTGGTCTGCGGAAACCTTCCCTTTTACATGGCACGCCTCGCCTTCGGCGTGCCGTGGGGTGGCTGTAGCCTGGACAGAGTTTTAAACTCAATTATAATGCGTTACGCCCCGGAGTAAGAGCTTCGGCTCGTCCGGGTTTTTGAGACTTATAGTATAGTATGGTGAATGCTGCTTTACCAGGCACTAAGGGATTTACTTTTAGCTTCACTATCAACATTTAAATAATACAAGTCTAAAATTTATACAACAATCATTTCCACAATCTGTCTATCAGATAAATTCAGCTATTATTCTCTCTCTCTCTATATATATATATATATCTTTCTGACAAAGTCAAACAAGAGGATAGTGTGGCTAACAAAATGCTAACGAGTAGACAACACTCCCCACTAGCTGGTAGACATTCCACCCAGTCGGAGATCTTTAAAACTATCGGAAACTCACTATAGGTGACCCTCAGAAGCCTTGAGACCTTCCTGACAGTGTGAGACCTTCCTTACAGTGTGAGACCTTCCTAACAATGTGTGAGACCTTCCTGACAGTGTGAGACCTTCCTGACAGTGTGAGACCTTCCTGACAGTGTGAGACCTTCCTGACAATGTGAGACCTTCCTGACAGTGTGAGACCTTCCTGACAGTGTGAGACCTTCCTAACAATGTGTGAGACCATCCTGACAGTGTGAGACCTTCCTGACAGTGTGAGACCCTTCTGACAGTGTGAGACCTTCCTGACAATGTGAGATCTTCCTGACAATGTGAGACCTTCCTGACAGTGTGAGACCTTCCTGACAGTGTGAGACCTTCCTGACAGTGTGAGACCATACTGTTACCCTCCTGATATCGGAAACTCTTCTCACATTGGAAGAACCATCAAATCCCCGCCCTCCTTCCGGAAAAGTAAAAAACAGAAAACATTAACACCTAGATTACTTCTGAATGTAACAATGGACAAACTTTAGAACAATAAATGAACTGTCTCTATAGAGTTGATTGTCTTAGCAGACACTTCGAGCCCAGGTGTACACACAATTTCATTGGTCACCGTATAGGTGAAAACGGAAATCTAACTTAGATTGGATAAATCTTGGGTGTAAATCTGAACTTTAAACAAATAAAGAGAAGTTTTATTTAACACTTAAAAGATTAGAAATCATTTTATAAATGTTATTATTAACAAGAAAACCATAAAAACACAGTTTTTATCACACTCCCTTTATTTGCAAACTAAGTTTACCATCATGTAATTAAATGATTGATTGACTACTGCAAATCTTGGTGTTGTATTGGATCCTACGCTGTTTTTCGACCTGCATATTTCTCAAATGTGCAGAGGTCTATATCTACAGTTGCGTAGACTCGGCCAAATACGACCCTATTTGTCCAATGATTCTGCAAAGACACTGGCAGTCGCTCTGATACTTTCGCGTATCGACTATTGTAACGCCCTGCTAGCCGGCCTGCCGGAGGACAAAATCGCCAGGCTACAGCGAATACAGAACTGTACTGCGCGTTTGGTTATGTGCAGGTCTAAATGAGACTCGGGAACTGCCCTTATACGCTCGCTCCACTGGCTCCCCGTGAAAGCCAGAATTGAGTATAAAGTGGCGCTACTTTGCTATCAGTGCATTTTTAATAACAAGTTTCCGTCCTATCTCAAGGCACTAATCACACCTTATGTCCCGCAAAGAACACTTCGTTCTGCCAACTCATCGCTTCTGGAAGAGCCCCGTTTCTCTCTGACGACCGTTGGCCTTAGAGCCTTCTCAGTATCCGGTCCGAATGTGTGGAATCAACTTCCCATTCAACTGAGGCGAACAAGCTCTACTGTTACTTTCAAACAGAACTTAAAAACTCATTATTTCAATATTTACCTTAGATAACATTTAACATGCTTTAGAAACTTACTGTCTTATTTATGGGTTGGGTCGGTTAATGCTACATTTATTTGTTTTGTCTTTTTAATCATCTATTTAGCTCTGTTAGGGCCTACCTGGCCTAGGGTAATATCCGTATTCTTAGTTGTATGTTAAACGCGCTCTGAGCTTACATTATGTTTGTTGTTATTATTATTATTATTATTATTATTATTAAATGAAACATATGTATTTAGCGTATTTACGTATCTCGTTTTACTAAAATTGAATAATAAAAAAAAACATGCGACACCCAGGTTGAAAGCAGACAGTAATAACCACTAGACCACGAAAACCTTGTACAAGTTTACAACAAATAGTATATAAGTATGTTTGAAAAGTTTATTCACTACCATCTCTTACGGTAGAGGCAGCCATGTTTTACGTATAATATTATCTACGATTCGTAAATTGGTCGAAGGATTTCGTTACCATTCCAAAGGCTACAACGATGCTGAAAATGTAATAAAATGTATTGTTAGTCGGGACAAGTCTGCTGCCCAAGTTTCAGCTCGTTTGGACGACGGGAAGTGATCGAAACATCGATGCAAAGTTTTGCTAACAAGCAAGCAAGAAAGCAAGCAAGCAAGCAGACAGACAGAAAATACAAGTTAAAATAAAGGGAGTAACAAGAATAACCCATAAAAACGAAGTTTTTATTATACTCCCTTTCTTTCCAAACTAAGTTTAACATCTTGTAATTAAATAATTAATTGACTACTGGAAATAAAACATGTGCAGAAACATATCTGTGTCGCAAATCTCAAAAGTATCTCCTTACTCCGTATGAATTGTTCTAAAAATAATCTTAGTGCATCCTTTTTTTTTCTAGCTTTGCGCCGAAAAACTATAAAAAGTTACACAGGCATTTTTTACGTGAAACCAAAATTTTTCTTATACTTTCCTTTTAAGAAATGAATATTGTCACAAGTAAAGTATAATTAAGTTGTTTTAACTGAAAATTTAATAGAATGTATTGTTAGTCTGGACATGTCTGCTGCCCAAATTTCAGCTCGATTGGACCACGGGAAGTGGTCAAAAAATTGATGCAAAGTTTTGCTATCAAGCAAGCAAGCAGACAGGCAGACAGAAAATACAAGTTAAAAGAAAGGGAGTAAAAATAAACTCAATTGTGTTAATTTAAATATTTGACATATTCTTAATATGTTCTTATGTTTATATCTATATATTAATTATGTCAATCTGTATGTGATTGTGTTGAAAGAAAACTACCAAATACCTGCGTCATGTTTTCAGTGTTCTAAAGCAGACTCATGTACAGTAGACGCAGTGAACAGAAATGTATGGAAGTTGGCATTTAGAGGAACAGGGGGAATTCAAAAGTCTGTTTTCAACGCTTATAAAGATGGTACGGGGATTCCCGATACAGTTGAAAATGGCTGCAAACAGGTAAAATGTGAAATTCGGTTCAAACTTGTAGTATTAGACAGCAACATTACACTACCATTCTACAATAAATATTATATTTTAAGCCTTCAATTCTTCTTCTTCTATCCCATAACACGAGTGAGAATCGTTGGGGCACCATATTTTGACAGTTTGATGATTTTACGCCATTCTTCTCGGTCCAACGCCGCCCTCTGGGAGTCTGCAAGAGACAAGCCGGACCACTCCTTAATGTCATAATCCCATCGTCTCTTATGCCTCTCTTTCTCCATCCCCGCAATAAGTCTTTATTAAATTCTAAATTTCAGAGTGGGGGGGGGGGGGGGGGAGTCCACAAGATTTTCAGGGTCCATTGAGCCCTCTTATTGTTTTAATCCGATCTTGCATATAAGCGAATAGAGTTACAATATTATAGAATATATTTATTATAATTTGTGTTTTGAGTTATTAGTCTACTAGATAGTTTGTTTTCCTTAACAAAATACCAAAATACCAAAATACAGACTTAATCCATACCAAAATACAGACAGACTTAATCCATACCAAAATACAGACAGACTTAATCCATACCAAAATACAGACAGACTTAATCCATACCAAAATACAGACAGACTTAATCCATACCAAAATACAGACAGACTTAATCCATACCAAAATACAGACAGACTTAATCCATACCAAAATACAGACAGACTTAATCCATACCAAAATACAGACAGACTTAATCCATACCAAATGACAAATATAGAAACATTAAGAGGCGGATGGAAAAAATAATTTTGTATCTCATCAATTGGCAGTATGTGTGTGTAAGAGACTTTTGGCTCAGTTCATCAATTGGCAGTATGTGTGTGTAAGAGACTTTTGGCTCAGTTTAAAAATTGGCAGTATGTGTGTAAGAGACTTTTGGCTCAGTTTAACAATTGGCAGTATGTGTGTGTAAGAGACTTTTGGCTCAGTTTAACAATTGGCAGTGTGTGTGTAAGAGACTTTTGGCTCAGTTTAACAATTGGCAGTATGTGTGTATAAGTGACTTCTGGCTCAGTTCATCAATTGACAGTATGTGTGTGTAAGAGACTTCTGGCTCAGTTCAACAATTGGCAGTATGTGTGTGTAAGAGACTTCTAACTCAGTTCAACAATTGGCAGTATGTGTGTGTAAGAGACTTCTGGCTCATATGAAATGATGAACTGTCTATATGAAATGATGAACTGTCTATATGAAATGATGAACTCTCTATATGAGATGATGAACTGACTATATGAAATGACAAACTGTCTATATGAAATGATGAACTGTCTATATGAAATGATGAACTGTCTATATGAAACGATGAACTGTCTATATGAAATGATGAACTGTCTATATAAAATGATGAACTCTCTATATGAAATGATGAACTGTCTATATGAAATGATGAACTGTCTATATGAGATGATGAACTGACTATATGAAATGACAAACTGTCTATATGAAATGATGAACTGTCTATATGAAATGATGAACTGTCTATATGAAATGATGAACTGTCTATATGAAATAATGAACAGTCTATATGAAATTATGAACTGTCTCAATATTGGATTCACTATGGAATTCACTGAAACCTAAAATCTGGACATTTCTTTCATGACGAGAGTGACATAAATTCTAGACAGTGTGACTAGTATATAACTAATAACTAGCTTTGCTATTTAGAGTTACAATTTTCAAAAACACGAACTACTGGTTCATTGTTGTACATAAATTGTTTGGAATATATGAATGTTTTCAGGTCGATCAGGACCTGCCCTGCTCCAATCACTATAGAAACAACGCCATCTTGGACAACTGGACCGGAGTCTCGGAAGTGGCCCTGATCCTGTATAAAAATAACATCAAAGTAAAACAAATGATTTTTGATGGTTCAGGATCCAACTCCATGAACTGGTTGGACAAAGCAAGACTTAAAGATTCATCGTGGTCAGATATGAAAAGTACAGGGGCGAATTATTTCAGCATTCAAGGGGAGCAGGACAGAGGACTTCGTAGGACATTTTTCCTGAATCATGTTTACGCAGGTTGCGCCAGTGACGTTGGTTGGTTTGTTGCCATTGACAATGAAAATGGCCACTGTCCGTGGGAAGTCAACTCTGCCATACCTTTACTCAGATATTCCAAAGTAGACCAAAGACTGAAATGGAACGACCCTAATGTTGGTATTGCAGATTATTTTGCAGTTTTTGTCCGATTCTTTAATCTGCCCTAATGTGGTTTAAACCTGTCTCAATTCATTAAAATTTGTAGACTTGAAATAAACAGCTTATTTGGACGACCAATTTGCTTTAAAAATGTTCTTAATGTTTGATCAACTTTTTATGTTGGTTTTGTGGATGTTTCGTCAACACATTTGGCTTTAAACAGGAAACCACTACATGTTAGTTAATTTTCTTTTAAAATTTGTAAGTCGCTGTCTGCACTATTGACTATCAACACATTTGTCTATATACACATCTGACTACCTGCACTTTTGACTATCAACACATTTTTCTATATACACATCTGACTACCTGCACTATTGACTATGAACACATTTGTCTATATACACATCTGACTACCTGCACTATTGACTATCAACACATTTGTCTATATACACATCTGACTACCTGCACTATTGACTATCAACACATTTGTCTATATACACATCTGACTACCTGCACTATTGACTATCAACACATTTGTCTATATACACATCTGACTACCTGCACTATTGACTATGAACACATTTGTCTATATACACATCTGACTACCTGCACTATTGACTATCAACACATTTGTCTATATACACATCTGACTACCTGCACTATTGACTATCAACACATTTGTCTATATACACATCTGACTACCTCCACTATTGACTATCAACACATTTGTCTATATACACATCTGACTACCTCCACTATTGACTATCAACACATTTGTCTATATACACATCTGACTATCTGCACTATTGTCTATGAACACATTTGTCTATATACACATCTGACTACATGCACTATTGACTATCAACACATTTGTCTATATACACATCTGACTACATGCACTATTGACTATCAACACATTTGTCTATATACACATCTGACTACATGCACTATTGACTATGAACACATTTGTCTATATACACATCTGACTACATGCACTATTGACTATCAACACATTTGTCTATATACACATCTGACTACCTCCACTATTGACTATCAACACATTTGTCTATATACACATCTGACTACATGCACTATTGACTATCAACACATTTGTCTATATACACATCTGACTACCTGCACTATTGACTATCAACACATTTGTCTATATACACATCTGACTACCTGCACTATTGACTATCAACACATTTGTCTATATACACATCTGACTACCAGAACTATTGACTACTGTTGCAATCATTATGTATATTTGTTGTGTTGTTTTCCAATGTGTGAACTGTGAGAGTGCTGCCCCTTTTGTTGTTGACCCATAATTCCCTAGTATGATAGCGACGTCCTTGTTCTACCATTTTGAATGTACTAGTCTTCATTACAGAATAAAGTCTGAGTACAACTATACACTACGTCTTTACGTTTCTCCATTTATTACAGCTACCAACACTTTTGTCTATTCACACCACTGGCTACCTTAGATTAACGCACAGAAAACTATTCTCACATCAAGTTTTAAAAAACTAATGTTTAGTATTTAATCTCTGGAATAAATTTAATATTAATGCCATCAGGGAAACAACGCCTGGTTAAAAAAAAAATTATTACCAAATAAAGCTAACAGTAACAACATGATAATGTAATATCCTATTAACTTCTATCTGGGTGTCTTCGACTAAATGAAATAAAAACACTAGAAACATCCAAAACACACCTGTAGGCTAAATGTCATTTTTGTTTAACCGAAAATTAATTTGTCCCACTAAAACAATGGTTCCCAATCTTTTTTAGGTCGCGACCCCTTTATACGGTTTCTCATGCTTTGGCGACCCCCTCCCCCCTCCTCCCCACACCCAAAAGAAATAATAATAAAAATTCATGGCTACTTTATTATTGCAATTGGCTAGCTACTGTTATGAATTGTAATTTAAATATCTGATATATAGGATGTATTTTTATTGTTAAAAATTGAACCTAATTAAAGCATAGCGATTAATCATTAAAAAAAAAGAAAACATAATTTTTTTTTTAATGTAATTAAATATTGTTGGATACCGGTATGGGCTTAGGCTTAGGTCTATGTTTCTAATTACAACACGAATGTCAGCTATTGTGATGGGATGGTTGAGCTTGCGTATTTCTCATCGGTTTAGAAATTCTCGGGACAGTCTTTGCAAGAGCACAACTAAGATCATCTTCCACAACAAGTGTACTTCTGTATTAAGACGTGATAACCAACAAGGTGAAAAATTATGTTTACTAAGATATTTTTTGGAGATGGAAGAAAATGGCGCAACATAATCTCTGTCAAAATAGTTTATGACTGCTAACATTTAACAGAATTGTGTATCTGGCATTATAGAGAAATCAGTTCTCTCTGCATCGTTGTTAATACGCTCAATGAACTCTTTTGTGCTTTCTCAGGAACATCTTCAACTTTGAAAGGGAATGGGCTTCTGGCAAGTACATAGATATGTGGTGTCAGGTAAATTTGGAAAGTTTCATGAAATTTTGTCTGAAAGTGTTATTTCACAGAATTTATCATAGTAATCCTTCTGTCTGCGTAAATGTCATGTGGCCCCCGGTCTACTTTATCTGCTTACAAATTAAATAATATTTTACCGATAACGATAAGTGAAATGGGAAAATTATACTCACTGATTCTACTCACTGATTCTACTCACTGATTCTACTCACTGATTCTACTCACTGATTCTACTCACTGATTTTACTCACTGATTCTACTCACTGATTCTACTCACTGATTCTACTCACTGATTCTACTCACTGATTCTACTCACTGATTCTACTCACTGATTCTACTCACTGGTTCTACTCACTGGTTCTACTCACTGATTCTACTCACTGATTCTACTCACTGATTCTACTCACTGATTCTACTCACTGATTCTACTCACTGATTCTACTCACTGATTCTACTCACTGATTCTACTCACTGATTCTACTCACTGATTCTACTCACTGATTCTACTCACTGATTCTACTCACTGATTCTACTCACTGATTCTACTCACTGATTCTACTCACTGATTCTACTCACTGATTCTACTCACTGATTCTACTCACTGATTCTACTCACTGATTCTACTCACTGATTCTACTCACTGATTCTACTCACTGATTCTACTCACTGATTCTACTCACTGATTCTACTCACTGATTCTACTCACTGATTCTACTCACTGATTCTACTCACTGATTCTACTCACTGATGATAAATTTCGATCAAAAGAACTCTTAAAGAAGTATGGAGGTTGTAGAGTTAGACAATTAAATTGTCAACTTGTCACAATTCATTTTTATATGGAATAATTTGAGTCTGAAAATTGAGAGTAAATTGAGAATTTGAAACACAAGTTAAGGTGGGCTATTGGTAGTCTTCACAGCTTCAGGGTTTATTAATTTGGGACAATCTGTACTAAACGTTGAAACTAATAGTTGAAATCCAGAACGAACAGAATCTACACTAAATTCAAAAATACTCATGAAGTGTTTTATCGCCAATACTACTACTGTTAACACAATAGCTGCTTTTAACAGAGACGAGGCTTTTTAACACATCAACTCTCTACACATGTGTTACTGGTCGGCATACGTACGTTATGGTGCCGACCTTGTCACATACACCTGTATTGATGTCATTACGCCAAGTAGCCTACAGGTAGTATGCGGATGTATCTGCATGTCGGTGGACTAGCTTGGAGACGGAAGGATGAGTTGTGATTCGGTTTATAAGACCATAGAAAACATAGGTTTTCCGAAGATCTTTGGCGACTTCGCTAAATGGTCATTCGACCCCCGCTAAATGGTCATTCGACCCCCGCTAAATGGTAATTCGACCCCCGCTAAATGGTCATTCGACCCCCGCTAAATGGTCATTCGACCCCCGCTAAATGGTCATTCGACCCCCGCTAAATGGTCATTCGACCCCCGCTAAATGGTCATTCGACCCCCGCTAAATGGTCATTCGACCCCCGCTAAATGGTCATTCGACCCCCGCTAAATGGTAATTCGACCCCCGCTAAATGGTCATTCGACCCCCGCTAAATGGTCATTCGACCCCCGCTAAATGGTCATTCGACCCCCGCTAAATGGTCATTCGACCCCCGCTAAATGGTCATTCGACCCCCGCTAAATGGTCATTCGACCCCCGCTAAATGGTCATTCGACCCCCGCTAAATGGTCATTCGACCCCCGCTAAATGGTCATTCGACCCCCGCTAAATGGTCATTCGACCCCCGCTAAATGGTCATTCGACCCCCGCTAAATGGTCATTCGACCCCCGCTAAATGGTCATTCGACCCCCGCTAAATGGTCATTCGACCCCCGCTAAATGGTCATTCGACCCCCGCTAAATGGTCATTCGACCCCCGCTAAATGGTCATTCGACCCCCGCTAAATGGTCATTCGACCCCCGCTAAATGGTCATTCGACCCCCGCTAAATGGTCATTCGACCCCCGCTAAATGGTCATTCGACCCCCGCTAAATGGTCATTCGACCCCCGCTAAATGGTCATTCGACCCCCGCTAAATGGTCATTCGACCCCCGCTAAATGGTCATTCGACCCCCGCTAAATGGTCATTCGACCCCCGCTAAATGGTCATTCGACCCCCGCTAAATGGTCATTCGACCCCCGCTAAATGGTCATTCGACCCCCGCTAAATGGTCATTCGACCCCCGCTAAATGGTCATTCGACCCCCGCTAAATGGTCATTCGACCCCCGCTAAATGGTCATTCGACCCCCGCTAAATGGTCATTCGACCCCCGCTAAATGGTCATTCGACCCCCGCTAAATGGTCATTCGACCCCCGCTAAATGGTCATTCGACCCCCGCTAAATGGTCATTCGACCCCCGCTAAATGGTCATTCGACCCCCGCTAAATGGTCATTCGACCCCCGCTAAATGGTCATTCGACCCCCGCTAAATGGTCATTCGACCCCCGCTAAATGGTCATTCGACCCCCGCTAAATGGTCATTCGACCCCCGCTAAATGGTCATTCGACCCCCGCTAAATGGTCATTCGACCCCCGCTAAATGGTCATTCGACCCCCGCTAAATGGTCATTCGACCCCCGCTAAATGGTCATTCGACCCCCGCTAAATGGTCATTCGACCCCCGCTAAATGGTCATTCGACCCCCGCTAAATGGTCATTCGACCCCCGCTAAATGGTCATTCGACCCCCGCTAAATGGTCATTCGACCCCCGCTAAATGGTCATTCGACCCCCGCTAAATGGTCATTCGACCCCCGCTAAATGGTCATTCGACCCCCGCTAAATGGTCATTCGACCCCCGCTAAATGGTCATTCGACCCCCGCTAAATGGTCATTCGACCCCCGCTAAATGGTCATTCGACCCCCGCTAAATGGTCATTCGACCCCCGCTAAATGGTCATTCGACCCCCGCTAAATGGTCATTCGACCCCCGCTAAATGGTCATTCGACCCCCGCTAAATGGTCATTCGACCCCCGCTAAATGGTCATTCGACCCCCGCTAAATGGTCATTCGACCCCCGCTAAATGGTCATTCGACCCCCGCTAAATGGTCATTCGACCCCCGCTAAATGGTCATTCGACCCCCGCTAAATGGTCATTCGACCCCCGCTAAATGGTCATTCGACCCCCGCTAAATGGTCATTCGACCCCCGCTAAATGGTCATTCGACCCCCGCTAAATGGTCATTCGACCCCCGCTAAATGGTCATTCGACCCCCGCTAAATGGTCATTCGACCCCCGCTAAATGGTCATTCGACCCCCGCTAAATGGTCATTCGACCCCCGCTAAATGGTCATTCGACCCCCAAGGGGGTATGGGAACCGCTGCACTAAAAGTTGATGGTCTGATGCTACAGCTGAATCTCTGTCAACTCTTTACTTCTAAACATATTTCAGTCTACGAGACAATCACAGAATAAGTCTGGACAATGTAGCTACACTTCGAATCAAAATTGAACAATGCTCACCTATACATCAATTGTATTCACTTCGAAACAAAAAGTTGCTTCAAATTGTACTTGTCAGATTGAACCAGGAGACATCTAGTTGCTTCAAATTGTACTTGTCAGATTGAACCAGGAGACATCGAGTTGCTTCAAATTGTACTTGTTAGATTGAACCAGGAGACATCGAGTTGCTTCAAATTGTACTTGTCAGATTGAACCAGGAGACATCGAGTTGCTTCAAATTGTACTTGTCAGATTGAACCAGGAGACACCGAGTGTAGACTTATTGTATCATTGATAAAAATTGTGTAGGAAATATTATTTCTTATAACATTTTACTTCAAACAATTTTAAGTGGATCACAAAGGAAAAGTTTGGTAAATGCTGCTAAGGGAGATTGCATTATGCACTGAATTATATAAGTCTATTTGGAGAGCTCAATCACTTAAATTGTCGTAGAAAATGAGGACTATGATATATAGGTCATCCTACTACGGTTCACTTATCTATATATATAAGAGTCTGCATTTTCTTCACATGTTTATGCTTTATTTTAAGTGATTGAGCACTCTATGTATATATAGCTCAGTGACATTATGAATTTTGTCCACTTCTCATTGCATTAAGGATTTTAAAATTTGTCCACCTATTTTGTTTAGAATGTATTTTTTATTTGCATTTACTTACAAGTGTTAATGTGTCAAATTGATTCAAAAAGAAATGTGTGACAGCATTTTTTTGTAAATTAATGTAAAAATAACCAGATAATATTCTTCCTGTATATTAAAAAGTTGTTCAACTTCCTTAGTGACTAGAATTGTTCCTTTTCTTCATTCCTTAGTGACTAGAATTGTTCCTTTTCTTCATTCCTTAGTGACTAGAATTGTTCCTTTTCTTCATTCCTTAGTGACTAGAATTGTTCCTTTTCTTCATTCCTTAGTGACTAGAATTGTTCCTTTTCTTCATTCCTTAGTGACTAGAATTGATCCTTTTCTTCATTCCTTAGTGACTAGAATTGTTCCTTTTCTTCATTCCTTAGTGACTAGAATTGATCCTTTTCTTCATTCCTTAGTGACTAGAATTGTTCCTTTTCTTCATTCCTTAGTGACTAGAATTGTTCCTTTTCTTCATTCCTTAGTGACTAGAATTGTTCCTTTTCTTCATTCCTTAGTGACTAGAATTGTTCCTTTTCTTCATTCCTTAGTGACTAGAATTGTTCCTTTTCTTCATTCCTTAGTGACTAGAATTGTTCATTTTCTTCATTCCTTAGTGACTAGAATTGTTCCTTTTCTTCATTCCTTAGTGACTAGAATTGTTCCTTTTCTTCATTCCTTAGTGACTAGAATTGTTCCTTTTCTTCATTCCTTAGTGACTAGAATTGTTCCTTTTCTTCATTCCTTAGTGACTAGAATTGATCCTTTTCTTCATTCCTTAGTGACTAGAATTGTTCCTTTTCTTCACAGGTTCGGCTCTTTGTTTCCTTTTCTTTCAATTGTATCACGTGAGTTTTACTAAGTACAAAAACAACAACATCACAATGGCCGGTTTGACATGCACATAGGTAAGTGAGAATTGGGACAGTCCGTTGGCCAACAGTTTAATACTTCCTTCTATGTAGCTCTTTACCTGGCACACTGAATCACGTGACAGTGTCATTTAGTGACGTCATTTAGTGACTAATGGTGATTGTCACTGCCCGACTCACCACTATCCGGGTTATCTTTTCCTATTTCCCAGCATTCTCTCTTACTTCCTCTTTCTAACGTGACCTATATGTGTTGTGGTAAATACCACAGAATAGGTTTAGAACAGAATGCGCTATCCCTATATGCGTAGTCACTAAAAGTGAAGCTCGATTCCGCCATTTTTTTTCGACGCAAGGCAGCGGTCGCTAGAGACGCTACTATAGTAAAATGAGAAAGGATATCTAGGCGAACCATAAATATATATAATAGCCTATATATAGGGCCTATATTATATTTCATTATAGTCTTACTTTTATATAAATTTGACTTAATTACCCATTTTCTTTTCAACATTATAGGATTAGGCCTATATGATGTAAAATTGTATTACCCGGTACTGATATTTGAAAAGATAACCTAGGCCTAGGCTTAGCTCGGTACGATAATCAATAGTTTTCGCGTCATTGTTGCAGTTTATTACACAACAGTTTTTGTAATCTTTGCCTGAAACATGAGCTTTGGGTTTTCGAACTTGTAGATTTGAATAAAAAGACATTGTAAATAAGCATCAATATATAGTGTAACCAGGACCGCTGCGTTTGAACAGTATGGCGTCGGTATTACTTCCGGAAACAGAAAAATATGCGATTGTGCATTCTGTTCTATACCTATTCTGTGGTAAATACATCGTACAAAATACATGACCTTTTCACACAAATGTGCCCAGTTTCCCTATGTTTCAATTATAAAATGAAAAGCAAAAAAAAAAAAATTTACCTTTCCCCCTTGATCCCCACTCCTCCAAATTTCTGTGTGTTTGTTTTACTGTTTAAAAACAAATTGTGACAATGAAAAGGGCGCCAAATCTATGTCGGTTTTGTGGGGAACACACCTGACAAGATGTTGTCAAAACATGTTTTGTGGGGAACACACCTGACAAGATGTCAAAGCATGTTTTGTCAACAGAGAGAAAACGTAATACAGGAATTGACTTGAGGTGGGAGTGGCCAGATAGTCGACAGGTTCTCGTTGGATTTTTTAATTTGTTGGATTTTAGTTTTCATTATTTCCTAGGATTGAAAAGGAGTTAATATTCAAGAAGATATACAACTCTAAACAATTGTTACAGACTTCTATACAGGAGTTAATATTCAAGAAGATATACAACTCTAAACAATTGTTATTGACTTCTATACAGGAGTTAATATTCAAGAAGATATACAACTCTAAACAATTGTTATTGACTTCTATACAGGAGTTAATATTCAAGAAGATATACAACTCTAAACAATTGTTACAGACTTCTATACAGTTTAATGTTTTAAATGATGTTTAAATGGTTGGTTTCCTGTTTTATTTTTTAAACATTCCATGTTCGCATGTCCCTCGGGAAGAAAAGGAATTTATATGCGTCTTTTCTAGTATATGCAATCTAAAGTAGGATAGTAGGATCAGGGCGTAATTAGGATTGTGGGTGCCCTATTCCCAAATTTATGTGAGAGCCCCTCGTGGCTTCAATCCTGCCTTCCACATGCCTCAGAAAAGTGTCGTTAAATCATATTACATTCTGTAAAATCATACATGTAATGTTGTTCTTAGCTTGGTTAAACTGGAGCTCCTAAAATTGTAGGGAAATACATTATTTTTATTTCTACATTTTCAACGAAAGCATGGGGATGGCACTAAAAAAAATCTTTTTGGGATGTGTGGGGGCCCCTTTTGTGTGTTCGGGCCCCTGTTCCGATGGAACATGTGGAACATGCCTAAATACGCCACTGAGTAGGATAATAATTGAAATCTAAGTTGACAATTACCTTAAGACAAACTTAACGCCGTAGATCTAGTTGTTGTCGAATATATAAAGTATTTTTTAAAGAATGTATTTTTTTAAATTAGACTGGAATAAACTGGGATACACACAGGGATAGAATTGACTACACACAGGGATAGAATTGACTACACACAGGGATAGAATTGACTACACACAGGGATAGAATTTACTACACACAGGGATAGTACTGACTACACACAGGGATATAATTGACTACACACGGGGATAGAACTGACTACACACAGGGATAGAATTGACTACACACAGGGATAGAATTGACTACACACAGGGATTTAATTGACTACACACAGGGATAGAATTGACTACACACAGGGATAGAACTGACTACACACAGGGATAGAATTGACTACACACAGGGATAGAATTGACTACAAACAGGGATAGAACTGACTACACACAGGGATAGAATTGACTACACACAGGGATAGAATTGACTACACACAGGGATAGAACTGACTACACACAGGGATATAATAGACTACACACGGGGATAGATCTAACTATTGAAAATGTCATTAAATTAACCCACACAAAATACTGCTACATATATTCATCCTGAGAGGGGGGAGGAGTAAATAAACTGATCTGATAAGGAGATGATAAAGATATATATATATTATTGTGGAAGGAAGGGGGGGGGGGCGAAGAGAGAGAGAGAGAGTGAGAGAGAGTGGAAGAAACAAAAGCTATATGAGAAACGAGAGTTTAAACAGGACATGCATGTCACCAGACGAGCCAATGAAATTTGACTTTTTACTTCACGCGCTACCTTGGGAAGAAGCCACCTCCCACTTTCTCTCTTACATTTCTGCATCATTAGCTGTACTGGGTTAGAGAGTATAACTTGTTTTCAAACAATATTGAAATTTAATTTCTTCTGTCTCACTGACAAATCGTAATGCACCAACAACATTGGAATTTCCAAAAATAAATGAAGTTTTAATTTAACAGTTCAATTCTAAATTGTTTAAAAACAAACAATAACGCTGGTAAAGAAGATCAAAGACTTGTTGTATCATTGTGCCATAAATCAAGAGGTAAGTGTTTCAAGTTTGGTGGATCTATCACCTTTACCTAGTATAAAGGCATTATTAAATTATTCGACTTCAAACTATTTACTCTTTGTAGTTTGTCAATCTTCATTAATTAGGTTAAATAACATCATCTCCCCTTGTTGTCTTTATACCACATTATCTCCCCTTGTTGTCTTTATACCACATCATCTCCCCTTGTTGTCTTTATACCACATTATCTCCCCTTGTTGTCTTTATACCACATTATCTCCCCTTGTTGTCTTTATACCACATCATCTCCCCTTGTTCAATGTTGTCTTTCCATGCGAATGTGTACATAAAAACTTCTATTTAGACTTTTAAATAGATGATTATGTAGATAAATGTACTTTTTATAGATAGCTAGACAGACCAATAGATCGATAGATAGATAGACCAATAGATAGATACATAGACCAATAGATAGATAGATAGATAGATAGATAGATAGATAGATAGATAAATAGACCGACCAATAGATAGATTGATAGAAAGATAGATAGATAGATAGATAGATAGATAAATAGACCAACCAATAGATAGATTGATAGAAAGATAGATAGATAGAAAGATAGATAGATGGACAGACCAATAGATAGATAGACCATGGATAGATCGACCAATAGATAGATAGATAGATAGATAGATAGATAGATAGACAGACCAATATATAGATAGATTGATAGACAGACCAAAAGATAGATAGATTGATAGAAAGATAGATAGATAGATGGATAGAGAGATAGATAGATAGACCAATATATTGATAAAAAGACCAATAGATAGACCATAGATAGACCAATAGCTATTGACCGTTTCTCTCTGACGACCGTAGGCCTTAGAGCCTTCGCAGTATCCGGTCCGAAGGTGTGGAATCTACTTCCCATTCAATTCAGGCAAACAAGCTCCATTGATTCTTTCAAAAAGAACTTAAAAACTCATTATTTCAATATGTATCTTAATTAACATGCTTTGAGCCATACTGTATTACTTATATGTTAGGTCGGTTATTTTGTTTTGGTTGTTTGATTTGTTCCATATTTGTAAAGGTTTGAATCATTATATTATTTAGTTTTTTTTATCTCTTAGCCTATAGATTGTATCCGTGTTCTGAGTTGTATGTTAAATGCGCTCTGAACCTGCATTATGCTTGTTGGCAGCGCTATACAAATGTCATTATTATTATTATCAACCACATCATAAGCAGACGATACGTTTCTAGGACTTCTCGTCGCTTGAATTAATTCAGGCTCACAATCCTGGGTGTAGGTCAGTGACGCCGATGTAGTTAGAATAGTTCAGAGAAATGACATTCCTTCTACCTTTAACTTCAACATTAGAGAAATAAAACAATGAGATACTACACCTGGAGGTGGGGGGAAGGGGAAGATAACCCCATTCACATAGATTGAAGTCATGTTAATTAACGTAATGATGTTTTCTCCAGGTCTGTCCAATAGTTAATGAAGTGTCACTGACACATATAGTAATTATTCTGAAAACATGTGGGTGAAGCGACATTGGGAAAACAGGGGAAGGGGGAGGAGAGGGCTTTATTTTCATTGGTCCATAAAAGGTCCACAGTCAAGTATAAGATGGATAACTTCACTGTCACAGCCACTAAATATCATATTTTAACTTAAGATAGAGATCGATTTATGTTGATTAGAGTGGCAACACCGTTAAACCTCCATATTAGAAGTTTTCTCATAAAAAACAAGAAAACCATAAAAACGAAGTTTTCATTATACTCCCTTTATTTGCAAACTAAGTTTACCATCATGTAATTAAATAATTGATTGACTACTGGAAATGAAACGTACAGAAAAATATCTGTGTCGCAAATCTCAAAAATATCTCCTTACTCAGTATGAATTGTTCTAAAAATAATCTTGGCGCATACTTTTTTTTTCTAGCTTTGCGCCGAAAAAGTATAAAAAGTTGCACAGGCAATTTAAACGCGAAATCAAAATATTTCTTATACTTTCCTTTTAAGAAATGAATATTGTCATAAGTGTAGTATTATTAAGTAGTTTTAACTGAAAATTTGATAGGATGTATTGTTAGGCGCCCCAAATCTGCTGTCCAAATTTCAGCTCGATCGGACCACGGGAAGTGGTCGAAAAATCGAAGCCAATTTTTGCACCCAGACAGACAGAAAATGCAACTTAAAATAAAGGAAGTAACAAGAAAACCATAAAAACACAGTTTTTATCATACTCCCTTTATTTGCAAACTAAGTTTACCATCATGTAATTAAAGACCAAGTGAAGAAGTTTTTCTCAAAGGAACGAGATTTGAAATAGCCTCATACGGCAGTGACGTATCACAAGGGAAATAAATAAATAAAAATAGACGCTATAAATCTATATTTAACCATTTTGTTAAAAATAAGAACCGGGAAAAGATTCAAAACATGTGGCAATAGATTCAAAACACGTGACAATATTCATTTTTCCTAGTCGGAATCCTTTATGTTACGTCACTTTCCTATATTGCCGGAAATAAAAACATCTCAAATGGCTACGAGATTTGGAGTAATCTTCCGAAAAACACACACATTTAAGTGCAAATATTGAACTAATTACTTAAAATGTATCTTTGATATTTTGTATAAATGTTTTTTTTAACATTCAGATACTGAATACACTATTTACTATCAAAATCAAATGTTAACTCAATTTTGATAAAAAGCTCTTCACTTGGTCTTTAAATAATTGATTGACTACTGCAAATGAAACGTACAGAAAAAATATCTGTGTTGCAAATCTCAAAAATATCTCCTTACTCCGTATGAATTGTTCTAAAAATAATCTGAGCGCATAATTTTTTTTTTCTAGCTTTGCGCCGAAAAAAGTATAAAAAGTTACACAGGCATTTTTAACGCGAAATTAAAATATTTCTTATACTTTCCTTTTAAGAAATGAATATTGTCATAAGTGTAGTATTATTAAGTCGTTTTAACTGAAAATTTGATAGGATGTATTGTTAGGCGCCACAAATCTGCTGTCCAAATTTCAGCTTGATCGGACCACAGGAAGTGGTCGAAAAATCGATGCCAATTTTTGCACCATGCATTGACGATTGACGATTGCAGACATTGCAACTTAAAATAAAGGGAGTAAAAAGACTTTTGTTTGAATAACTTCATTGAAAGCTAAATCTTTAAACTACACCCACAATTAATTCAAATACAGATTTATTTCCGAGTTCCGAGATACATTGTCATTTATACAATAAACTAAAAATCTAGATGCAATATTTAATTTAGACAAAACGTGTAGATGCAAACTAGTGCAAACTAGAAATATTGTTATATTTATTGTATTGAAGACAAAACTTATTTTAGAACTAAGTCATTCACCACTAATGCATTTACTATTAACATCAAATTATAACGGCACGTGAAACGGTATTAACATACAGTATAGACATACAATATAGACATACAGTAGAATGATTTTCTGGCAATTTCCTATATCACAGCATTGAATGGACACAATATGTCTACTTGTAAACTAGTTTCAAAATATACATAAAGCTGCAATACACAAATGGATTTTGCAAGCATACTTTAGATTCAAGGGAATGCGTGTGTGTGTGGGGGGGGGGGGGGAGAAGGGGGCTAAATGATAAGGAAAGGGGGGAGGGGGCTTGACTGAATGTGTATATACTTAAAAATTTTGCCATTAAAAAAACGTTAACAGACAAAGGACTGATTGATATCTAACATGTTTAATTTAAACACAATTTTACTTCCTTATGGATCATGTGAATTGTTCACACGCTTGCACACGTTCAAACAGATTTCACACGTTCAGACAAACAGCTTGCACGCGTTCAATCAAACAGCTTGCTCATGTTCAAACAGCTTGCACGCGTTCAAACAAACAGCTTGCGCGCGTTCAAACAAACAGCTTGCACGCGTTCAAAAAAACAGCTTGCACACGTTCAAACAAACAGCTTGCGCGCGTTCAAACAAACAGCTTGCACGCGTTCAAAAAACAGTTTGCACGCGTTCAAACAAACAGCTTGCACGCGTTCAAACAAATAGCTTGCACGCGTTTAAACAAACAGCTTTCACACGTTCAAACAAACCGCTTGCACACGTTCAAACAAACCGCTTGCACACGTTCAAACAAACAGCTGACACACGTTCAAACAAACAGCTCGCACACCTTCAAACAAACCGCTAGCACACGTTCAAACAAACAGCTTGCACACGTTCAAACAAACAGCTTGCACACGTTCAAACAAACAGCTTGCACACGTTCAAACAAACCGCTTGCAAATGGCATTCGACTAGTTCAAGTCTGATGTGCATTAATTAATTTTACAAAGGAAACGAAATTCTGTTTTATTTCTTACCTCATTAAAAGTAATCTGACCAAACGTTCATACATTACTAAATTCAATACTTTAAATCTATCCAAGTTTCATCAATATGTATTTAGGGTAATATTTTATCATATTTTTATCATATGTTGATGTCCTATAGCCTATTTTTCATATGTTGATGACATATATTTTATCATATGTTGATATCATATATTTTATCATATGTTGATGTCATATATTTTATCATATGTTGATGTCATATATTTTATCATATGTTGATGTCATATATTTTATCATATGTTGATGTCATATATTTTATCATATGTTGATGTCATATATTTTATCATATGTTGATGTCATATATTTTATCATATGTTGATGTCATATATTTTATCATATGTTGATGTCATATATTTTATCATATGTTGATGTCATATATTTTATCATATGTTGATGTCATATATTTTGTCATATGTTGATGTCATATATTTTATCATATGTTGATGTCATATATTTTGTCATATGTTGATGTCATATATTTTATCATATGTTGATGTCATATTTATATTTTATCATATGTTGATGTCATATTTATATTTTATCATATGTTGATGTCATATTTATATTTTATCATATGTTGATGTCATATATTTTATCATATGTTGATGTCATATTTATATTTTATCATATGTTGATGTCATATTTATATTTTGTCATATGTTGATGTCATATATTTTATCATATGTTGATGTCATATTTATATTTTATCATATGTTGATGTCATATATTTTATCATATGTTGATGTCATATATTTTATCATATGTTGATGTCATATATTTTATCATATGTTGATGTCATATATTTTATCATATGTTGATGTCATATTTATATTTTGTCATATGTTGATGTCATATATTTTATCATATGTTGATGTCATATTTATATTTTATCATATGTTGATGTCATATATTTTATCATATGTTGATGTCATATATTTTATCATATGTTGATGTCATATATTTTATCATATGTTGATGTCATATATTTTATCATATGTTGATGTCATATTTATATTTTATCATATGTTGATGTCATATTTATATTTTATCATATGTTGATGTCATATTTATATTTTATCATATGTTGATGTCATATTTATATTTTATCATATGTTGATGTCATATATTTTATCATATGTTGATGTCATATTTATATTTTATCATATGTTGATGTCATATTTATATTTTGTCATATGTTGATGTCATATATTTTATCATATGTTGATGTCATATTTATATTTTATCATATGTTGATGTCATATATTTTATCATATGTTGATGTCATATATTTTATCATATGTTGATGTCATATATTTTATCATATGTTGATGTCATATATTTTATCATATGTTGATGTCATATATTTTATCATATGTTGATGTCATATATTTTGTCATATGTTGATGTCATATATTTTGTCATATGTTGATGTAGTGTTCAAATCTTCTATTTTATTTCGTCATAAATTTCAAAAAAAGGAAGCATGAGATCTATTCTCCCTCTCTAGATCTATGCATCTCTAATATCTTTTCTCTTTCAATGTGAACGTCTCTAATACATCACTTTGTATATTACTTTCTTCTTTCAACGTATACCTCTCTTCATCCTGTCATTGTGTTTTAGATTTATCTTCTCTATTGACGCAATTAGAGAAAAAATAAAATGATTAAATTACATCTCTCTGTTTATGTATAAAATATGAATAAACATTTGGATCAATAACTATAAACAAATTACCTGCCAACTTGACTGTTTTTTTTCACAATCCTTTACAAAAGCAATACTCTAGTAGCGTAGAGTTTAGCACTATTCAGCTACCCATCTAGCACTAAATGTAAAACAGGGCACGCCAAAAATCTGCTTCTCCCATTGTTCAAAATAAACACGAGACCATTATGCTTGCTATTTATATACTTATTTTACTTCTATGGTATATAAATATCTCTCTCTCCCAACTAATTATAACTTTTTCTCATTGCTCACATACACACACACGTGAATTTCTATTCATTTACTCAACACACGTAAATTTCTATTGACTTACTCAACACACGTAAATTTCTATTCACTTACTCAAAACACGTAAATTTCTATTCACTTACTCAACACACGTAAATTTCTATTCACTTACTCAACACACGTACATTTCTATTCACTTACTCAACACACGTGAATTTCTATTCACTTACTCAACACACGTAAATTTCTATTTATTGACTCAACACACGTACATTTCTATTCACTTACTCAAAACACGTAAATTTCTATTCACTTACTCAACACACGTAAATTTCTATTCACTTACTCAACACACGTAAATTTCTATTCACTTACTCAACACACGTAAATTTCTATTCACTTACTCAACACAGGTAAATGTCTATTCACTGACTTCACGCATTGTGAACATTGTTGTCATGGAAACTGCTGAATGTTTCTTTACTTGTCCTGTGAACATATAACTTACAAATATAACATACGAATATAACAAACAAATATAATATACAAATATAATATACAAATATACCATACAAATATACCATACAAACATACCATACAAATATACCATACAACAAATATACCATACAAATCTAACATACAAATCTAACATACAAATATAACATACAAATATACCATACAAATATAACTTACAAATATAACATACAAATATAACATACGAAAATGTAACATACAAATATACCATACAAATATACCATACAAATATAACATACAAATATAACATACAAATCTAACATACAAATCTAACATACAAATATAACTTACAAATATAACATACAAATATAACATACAAATATAACATACAAATATAACATACAAATAAAACATACAAATATAACATACAAATATAACATACACAAGTAAAATACAAATATAACATACAAATATAACTTACAAATATAACATACAAATAGAACATACAAATATAACTTACAAATTTAACATACGAATATAACATACAAATATAACATACGAAAATGTAACATACAAATATAACATACGAATATAACATACGAAAATGTAACATACAAATATAACATACGAATATAACATACAAATATAACATACAAATATAACATACAAATATAACTTACAAATATAACATACAAATAGAACACACAAATATAATTTACAAATTTAACATACGAATATAACATACAAATATAACATACAAATATAACATACGAATATAACATACAAATATAACATACGAAAATGTAACATACAAATATAACATACGAATATAACATACGAAAATGTAACATACAAATATAACATACGAATATAACATACAAATACAACATACAAATATAACATACAAATATAACTTACAAATTTAACATACGAATATAACATACAAATATAACATACGAAAATGTAACATACAAATATAACATACGAATATAACATACGAAAATGTAACATACAAATATAACATACGAATATAACATACAAATATAACATACAAATATAACATACAAATATAACTTACAAATATAACATACAAATAGAACACACAAATATAATTTACAAATTTAACATACGAATATAACATACAAATATAACATACAAATATAACATACGAATATAACATACAAATATAACATACGAAAATGTAACATACAAATATAACATACGAATATAACATACGAAAATGTAACATACAAATATAACATACGAATATAACATACAAATACAACATACAAATATAACATACAAATATAACATACAAATATAACATACGAATATAACATACGAATATAACATACAAATATAACATACAAATATAACATACAAATATAACATACAAATATAACATACAAGTTTTTTTTAAAAAGTGTTTCCCTCCCCCCCTCCTCCATATGTTATCCCCAAAACCCTTGTGCTGTATGTACTTGCAAATATTTGATCTTTACGTTAAATAGACTTTAAGTTGCATGCGTTTATAATATTATATGCAAACTATAATTCCTTAAAATAATAATTATTGATTCTGCAGACGTGTCACCTATTGAGTCTATAATGGCGGATGTTGGGGCAAGTAGAGGCAATGAAGAGTGCCCAGGGGAAACAACGGATTCTACGCTCGCTGATAATACAACAGCCGATTCTCTACGTGTGCCGGAAGTCCCGACGCATGTGAATGAAGTAGAGCAGCTTTACCAAACGTTGACTTCTGCAACAGAGTGTAACTCTTTGTTACGTAAGCATCTGACTCAAGCAATCTTTGACAAAATCAAGGACAGAAAAACAAGTTATGGTGGAACTCTCGCTCATTGTATTCTTTCAGGTCAGTCAAATATAAAGTTAAGTCTAGTGTAATATTGGTATATCAGTAAAGGATCTTGGCTCTATACTGTTTTATTAGTCATATGTTAAAAAGAGCCAAACGCTCCTTGTATATATAGAAAAATATATAGAAAATGTTTGCATATCCCTGGTTTAAGTCTAGTCTTGCATTAGTATCCCTGGTTTAAGTCTAGTCGTGTATTTGTATCTCTGGTTTAAGTCTAGTCTTGCATTAGTATCCCTGGTTTAAGTCTAGTCGTGTATTAGTATCCATGGTTTATGTCTAGTCTTATATTAGTATCCCTGATTTTAGTCTAGTTTTAAATTAGTATCCTTGGTATTGTATTAATATCCCTGGTTTAAGATTAGTCATGTATTAGTATCCCTTGTTTAAATCTAGTCTTGTATTAGTATCCCTGGTTTAAGTCTAGTCTTATATTAGTATCCCTGGTTTAAGACTAGTCATGTATTAGTATCCCTTGTTTAAATCTAGTCTTGTATTAGAATCCCTGGTTTAAGTCTAGTCTTTTGTTAGTATCCCTGATTTTAATCTAGTCTTGTATTAGTACCCCTGGTTTAAGTCTAAATTTGTATTAGTATCAGGGGCGAAGCCACAGGGGGGGCTGAGGGGGGGCTAAGCCCCCCCTGGAATTTAAAAAAAATAATTTTTTCAACAGATTTTTTAAAAATATGTACTAAATTCGCTAAAAATTTGGTAGATGTTTGTCACGCAAAAGTTCAGCCCCCCCCTGGTATTTGGTAAATATTTGTCCCGTGAAAGTTCAGCCCACATGGAAAAAAATTCTGGCTTCGCCCCTGATTAGTATCCCTGGTTTCAGTCAAGTCTTGTATTAGTATCCCTGGTTTAAGTCTAGTATTGTATTAATATCGCTGGTTAATGTCTAGTCTTGTATTAGTATCCCTAGTTTAAGTCTAGTTTTGTATTAGTATCCCTGGTTTAAGTATAGTCTTGTATTAGTATCCCTGGTTAAATCGTCTTATATCAGTATTCCTGATTTTAGTCTAGTATTTTATTAGTATCCCTGGTTTAAGTCTAGTATTGTATCAATATCGCTGGTTAATGTCTAGTCTTGTATTAGTATCCCTGGTTTAAGTTTAGTTTTGTATTAGTATCCCTGGTTTAAGTCAAGTCTTGTATTAGTATCCCTGGTTTAAGTCTAGTCTTGTATTAGTATCCCTGGTTTAAATCGTCTTATATCAGTATCCCTGATTTTAGTCTAGTCTTGTATTAGTATCCCTGGTTTAAGTCTAGTCTTATATTAGTATTCCTGGTTTAAGTCTAGTCGTGTATTATAATTAAAGTAGTAAAATATCGCTATTTCTTGTTTGTTTATTGCTTGTAATCTCTGAACAACATGATATATCTTCAATTAATCGTTAACCTTTTTATCATTATTCCAATAATCTTTTTTATGGTGTTTTTAATAAGGCACTAAATTAAATTATCTTTTCCCCATAGATCATCATTTCATATAATAGAACTGAACGATAAACAGGTTAATCACTTATTATATAGGCAGACAGGTGGACAGATAAACATAATAATATTATAAATCATAGATTAAAGAGAGTCTAATAGATATATAAAAGGAACAAATACGGACACTCACAGATATACAGATAAACAGAGAGATTTATTATGCTTAAAAGACAGATGTATATTAGATGATAGACCTACAGAAAACGGATAAAGTGAAATAGATTGACAAATAGGTAAGTAGGTAGGTATGTAGATAGTTAGGTATGATTGATAACTAGCCAATAAATAAAGATACATAAATTAAATGTAAAGCTAGATATATATTAAATAAATAGACAAATAGACAGACATATAGGTCAAGAGATTAAGAGATTTACTTTTTTTGTGCGTTTTTATTTTGTTTTCTTTATTACTCCATTAAATGTCAAAGCACTAAATGTCAAGCCTATAAATGTCACTTCTAATAGACTATATAACATCACTGTGAGATTAAAACCAATGGAAGTGATTTTACAAAATTAACTCGAGTTCTGTTGAAGAAAATATAAACTAATCTGTTGTCTTAGTAACGAAAAATGACTTTATAATTTAAAGCTATCAGGTGATCATTAGGCCTACGTCATTGTAGTCTAAAAATAAAAAATAAATTAATTCCTTGTTTGTTTCTTCCTTTGAATGTTTGTTTCTTCCTTTGTACTTTCCTCAAGAGCAGTCTAAACCAGTCTAAACTTAAATCTAAAAATCTAACAGCTGTGTTTTTACTCCCTTTCTCTCAAATGCTACCGTCTGTCTGCTTGTAAAACTTTGCATTGATTTTTCGACCACTTCCCGTCGTCCAATCGAGCTGAAACTTGGGCAGCAGACTTGTGGCGACTAACAATACATTCTATCAAATTTTTAGTTTAAAAACTTAATTATACTATAATTTAGATTTTTTTTTTTTTTGAAAATTTAACGGTTTGTTTTGGTTTTAACTTTTTATGGTTTTTCGTCACAAAGCTAGAAAAAAAAAAGGATGCGCTGAGATTATTTTTATGACGTCATCAAGCTTTGCGCTCTAGCTTTGTGAATAAAGGGAAAAAAAAAATTCTTGTTTGCATTCGTGTCGCATTATACAATTTGCGGGCAATGTTTTTGTTAAAGCCGAAAAAAACGAAAAATGTAAAATAATTTTAACTCACATTTGAAAGTGATAGCTGAACTTGACCTAACTGACAATTGAGACTGATTTCAAGCTACTGGTTTACCTTATCATTAATTATAAACTTCTTAACGGGCCGAACATGTTTATTGTCAATAATTTAGAAACAAAGTTTTTCTCCCGATGTGCAAAATGTGGGATGTGGGGGGGGGGGGAGCTGATCGTTCCATCCTGTAAATACTATAGTGGGCACAGAATAGAATGTGGTAGTGAGCCTTGTACTATAATGGGCACAGAATAGAATGTGGAAGTGAGCCTTGTAATTTAGTGAGCACAGAATAGAATGTGGTAGTGAGCCTTGTACTATGGTGAGCACAGAATAGAATGTGGTAGTGAGCCTTGTACTATAGTGAGCACAGAATAGAATGTGGTAGTGAGCCTTGTACTATAGTGAGCACAGAATAGAATGTGGTAGTAAGCCTTGTACTATGGTGAGCACAGAATAGAATGTGGTAGTGAGCCATGTGCTATAGTGAGGACAGAATAGAATGTGGAAGTGAGCCTTGTACTATAGTGAGCACAGAATAGAATGTGATAGTGAGCCATGTACTACAGTGAGCACAGAATAGAATGTGGTAGTGAGCCTTGAACTATGGTAAGCACAGAATAGAATGTGGAAGTGAGCCTTGTACTATAGTGAGGACAGAATAGAATGTGGAAGTGAGCCTTGTACTATAGTGAGCACAGAATAGAATGTGGTAGTGAGCCATGCACTACAGTGAGCACAGAATGGAATGTGGTAGTGAGCCTTGAACTATGGTAAGCACAGAATAGAATAAGGTAGTGAGCCTTGTACTATGGTGAGCACAGAATAGAATGTGGTAGTGAGCCATGTGCTATAGTGAGGACAGAATAGAATGTGGAAGTGAGCCTTGTACTATAGTGAGCACAGAATAGAATGTGGTAGTGAGCCTTGTACTATAATGGGTGTCACGATTCTGGAATTAAATCGTAACCTTATTAGTACTCATGGATAGATCATAGCGCAGAAGTAGTGTAGAACTAGAAACATAGGTTAGCGTAAAGTTAGATTAGGGAGTAGAAAGTAGCCTGACGCCATTACGTCTTTCCCTCTTCTCACGCAATAGGAACACCACAACCACCCCTTCTCCTCACCTCTCTTTAACCCTCTCTACACTTTCTCATTCCCGTATTCAGAGTTGCTACTTGATTCAGCCAATTGGTATTACACTATTTGTATGTGTGATTGTATGTGTGTGTATTCTTTAAATGTATGTATATATATATATATATATTCTATTATGCTGTCAATTATGATTCATGTTGCATTTGGATAGTAACTACCCATTTATTTTGCTAAACTCAGCATACACGTAAAACCCCTACCCACCTGTAGACACCCCCACCCACTGCTACACCTTTTTCATTATCTCCCCTCTTCGTCCCCTACTCAGCGCCCGTGGTCAAGCCCTTTATCCACTCGAAGTAGTGACATCTGGAGCGAAGCGTCTCGCACATACGTAAGCACCTTGGGCTGCACCCACCCCTAATTTCCCCCCCCCCAATAGTCAATCCTTTATGCAAGCAAACCAGCCAACCAGAACATATGTAATTCTAAACTAATGTAGCTATCCAATCAAATTGACCACTGATCACGTGACTAAAATGCACGAAAGCGGGCTTAACTAGTTTTAGGGCACTTCGGCTCAAGTGCTTGGTGGAGAAGGTTGTTCGATTCTAGCCTCCACTTATTCAGTTGTTCCATAGGATATACCGCCTACATGTGTATAGATAGATATTGTGTCAGTCTAAGTATTTTCATGAACACAGCTACGGTTGCCTAATGTTTTGGATAACCTAGCAGTACCATGTGTTGAGTGTTAACTGAAGCCTGTGCAAATTCATATATGTATCTTGCCATTGAGTGAAGAATTGAAATGATAATAAACACCTGAACTTAACCAGCGATTTATTTGCCTACTTAGAACTATTGTTGTGTCCGTCATAATATCTAACGAGCCAGAGAGAGAAATAATAATTATTCCAGGGCGATTCCAGTCACGGTAATTCATACCCCACGACGACCTGCCACTACTACCCCACTCACCTACGACTCCGCACCCCTCTCATCGCCCAACTTCTGCCAGGTTGATGTCCTAATCCTAAAAACATCCTGACAATGGGCACAGAATAGAATGTGGAAGTGAGCCTTGTACTATAGTGAGGACAGAATAGAATGTGGAAGTGAGCCTTGTACTATAGTGAGCACAGAATAGAATGTGGCAGTGAGCCCTGCACTACAGTGAGCACAGAATAGAATGTGGTAGTGAGCCTTGAACTATGGTAAGCACAGAATAGAATATAGTAGTGAGCCTTGTACTACAGTGAGCACAGAATAGAATATAGTAGTGAGCCTTGTACTATGTTGACATCCAACCTGTGTTTGTGATGTCCTGCAGGGGTCAAAGGTGTTGATGGAGGCTTATCCTCCTGCCATGTCACGGTCAATACAAAATGTCCAGCTACAATACGCGAGTAAACACGAGAGCTGATTATTTTCAGCCCTCTCACTGCTGCAGTCGTTGACCATTGGTCAAAACTTTGGTGTCCTTAAAACAATTTTTTTGTTGCTTAACTTATTAAAAACTTGTATGGAATGTTAGGGTAAGTACATCTAATAGCTTTACTAAGAAAATATAGGGTGAAAAGAAATCAACATAAACACATTAACTGTGTGTGATTCTCTGTGTGTGTTTCTCTGTGTGTGTTTCTCTGTGTGTGTTTCTCTGTGTGTGTTTCTCTTTGTGTGTTTCTCTGTGTGTGTATCTCTGTGTGTTTCTCTGTGTGTGTGTTCTCTGTGTATGTTTCTCTGTGTGTGTTTCTCTGTGTGTGATTCTCTGTGTATGATTCTCTGTGTGTGTTTCTCTGTGTGTGTTTCTCTGTGTGTGTTTCTCTGTGTGTGTTTCTATGTGTGTGTTTCTCTTTGTGTGTTTCTGTGTGTGTCTATCTGTGTGTGTTTCTCTGTGTTTCTCTGTGTGTTTCTCTGTGTGTGTTTCTCTGTGTGTGTTTCTCTGTGTGTGTTTCTCTGTGTGTGTTTCTCTGTGTGTGTTTCTCTGTGTGTGTTTCTCTGTGTGTGTTTCTCTGTGTGTGTTTCTCTGTGTGTGTTTCTCTGTGTGTGTTTCTCTGTGTGTGTTTCTCTGTGTGTGTTTCTCTATAAGTGATTCTCTGTGTGTGTTTCTCTGTGTGTGTTTCTCTGTGTATGTTTCTCTGTGTGTGTTTCTCTGTGTATGTTTCTCTGTGTGTGTTTCTCTGTGTGTGTTTCTCTGTGTATGTTTCTCTGTGTGTGTTTCTCTGTGTGTGATTCTCTGTGTATGATTCTCTGTGTGTGTTTCTCTGTGTGTGTTTCTCTGTGTGTGTTTCTATGTGTGTGTTTCTCTTTGTGTGTTTCTGTGTGTGTCTATCTCTGTGTGTTTCTCTCTGTGTGTATATCTCTGTGTTGCTCTGTGTGTTTCTCTGTGTGTGTTTCTCTGTGTGTGTTTCTCTGTGTGTGTTTCTCTGTGTGTGTTTCTCTGTGTGTGTTTCTCTGTGTGTGTTTCTCTGTGTGTGTTTCTCTGTGTGTGTTTCTCTGTGTGTGTTTCTCTGTGTGTGTTTCTCTGTGTGTGTTTCTCTCTGTGTGTGTTTCTCTGTGTGTGTTTCTCTGTGTGTGATTATCTGTGTGTGTTTCTATATGTGTGTTTCTCTGTGTGTGTTTCTCTGTGTGTGTTTCTCTGTGTGTGTTTCTCTGTGTGTGTTTCTCTCTGTGTGTGTTTCTCTGTGTGTGTTTATCTGTGTGTGTTTCTATATGTGTGTTTCTCTGTGTGTGTTTCTCTGAGTGTGTTTCTATATGTGTGTTTCTCTGTGTGTGTTTCTCTGTGTGTGTTTCTATATGTGTGTTTCTCTGTGTGTGTTT